>CM076599.1:107372857-108606071 GCA_038502835.1 Octonoba sinensis | reverse complement strand
AAATATAGCAATACGTCGATATGTGTCTAAAAAGTTATATCCTGCCTGTATTTGAAAATTGTAGGAGTGTAGATGAGAAAATGCCTTAGGCAGACGTTGCAGTATGTTCACAATTATTAAAAAGAAATTAGCCAACCTTTCAGGATGTCTCATCGTGTACAGAAAATTAAAAATGTTTAGGCTGGAATAAAATAATTTTTTAGCAAAAATTAATTGCAAAATATGCACTTCGTATGCAAGATTCTGACGAATGTTGCATAAGTGATGAATTGATGTCCAAATTTTATTGCTTTTAATAGCTACATAAATTTCTTGCCGCAACTTCATTAAAAGTAAGTTTCATTGAAATAGCGGACATATTATCAACACAGTAGAACTCTTTTTGAGAGAACTGATTGTAGAATTCTCACCTAACTTATTTTAATCTACTGCTTAAAATATTATCTTAATTTAACAGTATCTTCTTCTGTTTCAAATAAAACGAAAAATACTTTAATAATGCTTTACACTAACAAAAAAATCACTCTGATGTTTCAAATATAGTATTGCTTTTGCAGCTTATAAAAAAAAAAGACTAAAAAAATAAGTTTTCTCAACGCTAACTACTTTATTTCGACTACTTGTCTGTATTCTTAATACAACTTTTGCACGGCAGAGAATCTTCATTTCGCATTAGGAATGTCCGCTTCACATATGAGCAACACCACCTGCATTAGTTATGCTACCACTGTGTTCCATTCAGAAAGAAGAGAATAGAAAGATGCAATGCATTTCAAAATGTTAATAAAAGTCACAATGTGTATAGCTTATCGGGAACTAATTTCAAGAAGTTTATTTATTTATTTATTTTTAACAAATCAAATGCTTCAGAAAAGACCCAAAAAGAAGAAGAAGAAAGTGAAACACATTGTATCGATACAAAATTTTTTTTTGCAATTTCGTGAAATAAATTTAGAATATGCAATGTTTTAAAAAGGACAAAGCTGAAAGGTTGGCGATTTTTTATTGGCGTAAAAGAACCCTTCAGTGGTTGAAACGTTCTAATAGATACATATTTCTATCCTTCACTTCAGCATCCTCTTTTTCATGATATACCAGTTGTGTTGTATTTAAAACAAATAATGATAAAGTTTTTTCAGACATCACAATGTTTGCATCTGTCAGATCTCTTCAACCACTGACAAGTGAAGCGATTCCGCGATCAATAAAGGGTTAATTATAGAAATTATTTGAGCGGACTGAAGTTCCTCATATTTTACAACTTGTAAAAATCCCTAATAAAAGTTTTTTCCTTCCGATGTTTCACAATTTTTCTAACAAAAATGAAACTATTAAAGAAATATTTGTTATATTTGTTTAAAGCACTTGAGTTTATCAGAACATTACGTTAATGTTCTTAATCAGAAAACTTTCGGTATTGTTTCTTGTACATACTCTAACATGTCAATTTAAACTTTCATATTTAGTATTCTTAATTTTCGACCGTTTTTTTCGGTAGATATTTTTTTTTTCTAAAAACAAATTTGTAGAATATAATAAATTTCAATTTTCTAATCTAGCAATATGTATATATAAAATCGAAAATGTAATAATGTGTAGCATTTCATGAGTGTATTAAAAAATATATTAATCCCTCCATTTAGTTTTACTTTGAATATTTCGCTCGTATTGAGATTGCACACCATGTTTCATTGCATAATTGCTTTTGTTGATTAATGTTAATATTTGAGAAAAAATTTCAACTTCAATTTTTGACAAGTTATTATTATTTTTTTTCAAAAAAAAAAAAAAAAATCAAATGGTTCACCCTTCAATTGTTTAAAATTATAAAAAGATAATAATATGTCACAGAAGGATTACACGTTCATAATTAATATTATCAACAATAATGTGCTTCATTTATTCATCATACAGATTCCATATAAAATAAAATGAATGAATTTTATTAAATTTTTTGTTCCATATTTTTTATTAGTCATTTTTGCTATTACTTTTACAAGGAGCAAAATAAATAAAAAATAAAGATACTAAACATTTAAAGGGAGTTTACAGTTAAATGTAACTATTAACATAGTGCAAAACCAGGATTAAAATAAACAAAAAATATACTAAATGCACCAAATTATAACTATAAAATGGCAAAAAAGAGAATAAATAAATAAGTTTGAAGAACACCTAATGATTGTTTTATAAAAATTGAAAATACATTTAAGATGATCATATATTTCTGCCTTTTATTTTAATTAAACAATTCATTTTTTTAGTCTGCTAATCACACAACCTGACTACATGGTGACAAAGTTTTTCGATTACTTGCATTTCAACAACTTATTACGATTAACGTGTTTTCATTTTTCCTTTCTGTCTTTTTTATCCCACTTTGATTTTCACTCGATGAAAAAATATCGGAATTAAAAATAAACTAGATATTTGCTTAAGGATTAATAAACTTTGATAGCAAAAAAAGAAGAATGTTCCATTGTAACGAAACAAAATAAGTAATACAGAACAAATTTTAACATCTTCGACAACAGAAACATCTCCATAATTGGTAGACATAATAAATAAATACATTAACATTTTTCAAAAAATCTAAAATGCCAATATATTTTCCATAATTGAATAATTAAAAGAAAGAAAAGGAAAAGACTAATGTATCTGGGTTCTAGCAAAACTTTAACGAGTTTTTTTTATTTTTCCTTTTTTTAGATCTTTTTTATGCTTTTGAATATCATTAGTGCTATCATGATCAAAGTCGATTTAGATGTAAAAAAACAATACCTGCTTTCTTTTTCTTTCTTTCTTTCTTTTTGCTCATAATTTCTGAAATTTTTCTATGATTTAGTGAGGAATTATACTCAACTGCCACTTCACTAAAGCAATTTTGTGTATAAAATGAAATTGTTGCTTAAAATATTCATTACAGCAGCTATGCTCCATAAAAATGTTTAATAACATACTATAAAAAAGGAACAATGATGTCTCATTTGATGAAAAGTAATTATTCACGAACAATTAGGAACGCGAAACAGTTTTAGCTTTTGTTTCAGTAAAATTAGCGAGGGATTGATGATTTCTATGTAAGAAATGAAATGACACCATTGTATAGCTAATACCTATAAAACATGTCTACTTAAAAAAAAAAAAAACCACTGAATTAATTTGAAATTATGTGTGTGACATTACGTACTGTATCTTATGTCAATGCCAAACCAACAAAATATTAAATAAATTTGTATCAGTTACATTTCGGGAATATACTTGGTGCTGTATGAAATAAAAAATAAACACCTGTGCCTAAACAAATTGTAATTTCATATACTCGAAGTATCTTCAATCAATAACAAAGGGCAATGTGACGTTACAATTATTAATAAAATCTAGCTTCATGGAAGAAGAACAGAGATTTTTCGGTTGCGCTGACAAATGTCGCAAGAATACATACGCCTTGCAAATAAATTACTCCTTTGGCTATTTCTTGTAGATACTTTGAGTATTAACTTTTAGGAAAATTAATATCAGTTGTGATATTGCCTTATTGTGTGAACGATGTGCTACGTTGAATGCAAAAGAAATGATTTTGTGTAAAATTTACCTCTATAAATATCAATTAGTTTAGATATTTCTTCGATTTATGTCAAAACTTCAATTATTATAATGCTTAAAAACGTATCATTATTATTATTGTCTTAGCAGTAGAGCCTAAAAATCCGGAGGAATCATTTTAGAATGCTGAAACCATGACATAAACACAATTCTTTCTTGAAAAAAAAGTTATTGCATTACATTATATGCTAACAATTGCAATAAAAACAATGCAACAAAATTGTTCTTTCATCACAAGAATTATACATTACTAAAACACAAAATAAAATGTAAACCTACAGAAATTAACTTAATAGGTAAAAATAATATAAATGGTTTTTAAAACTAAGCCAGTTATACACATCACCATACGGAGAGCTAACAAATTACATTCAGGATGTCATTTACGTTTTTGCGTATTTAATTTTATTGTCACTCAATTCTTCATGGGGCTGAAGGAATTTCTACAGCGCAATTCTCTACTTCTAGAAACGGATTACTAGGCTTCTACTGTGTTATTAAAAATTTGACTATTTTAGGTTATAATCAAAACTTACATGGGGCTGAAGGAATTTCTACAGCGCAATTCTCTACTTCTAGAAATGGATTACTAGGCTTTAAATTGTGTAACTAAAAATTTGACCATTTTAGGTTATAAATAAAACTTTGAAAAACTTTAAATACATTTCACGATTAAAAAAAAAACAACTGGTGTAAAAAGGGTAAGGATTATGCGTAATATTAAATTACTTCTGCTTCATGATATCATTCGTTAAAATCAAAAAGAAAGCTATGCAATGATTTCGATGTCTTCATTATCATATGAGGAAGCCTAAAAATTTAGTGTAAAAAATGTTGATGCTATTCATTTGTAATTATCTAAATCTACCACAATAATATTTATTTATTATTTGTAAATATGTCCTTCATCTGTTAAACAGCACAATTTTTCTTATTACAATTTAAATCTTTCTTCCATATTATGATGTATGTAAAAAAATTAAATTTTTTATTTTAGGAAAATGCAACGTATAAATAAATATTTACATTTGGAATAATCTAATTTATGATTGCTTGGAACTTTTGTGAGATCAGTGTTTCTGGTTCTAAACTACTGATTGATTCTCCTTCGGCTGCTAAAACTTGGTATTAATTGCGAAAAAGGAAGGATATTTGCTACGTGAAATTTAAATAGATACAAGTTTGAAGTGTAATTGTTTTTTATTTTTGTGCCGCCTACAGTATACTTGATCAAAACCAATTTTTTAAGCCACAAAGCACTTGCGGTTTCTGCTTCTCTTTTTGCTTATACTTATTTAAATAAATTAATTAAATTAAAAAAGAAGTTTTCTAGAAATTTACACTAAGGGTGTTATGTAATAATATTTTCCTAATGTGCTCCATGTAGTTTCTATTCTTTTCAAACGAGAGCGCAAAAACATTAGCGGAAGTTCTGCCGTTTCTGTATAATTAATTGCAATTAACAAATTTCTTAAGATTAAATTTCCTTTAAAGGATCTTTAAAAAATTTAAAAATCCTTTATTAGAAAAAAAAAACTTTGATAATTTAAGAAGTTGAGTCTTATTGCAATTTTTCATTCACCTATGAATACGTCAAAAAGTATATCGATATCAAAATTACTTTGTAGCAATTAAAATTTTCCACCCACGCTAAACTTTTCAATTGGAATGTTCTATTTTAGAAACTTTTTATCATTAATGTGCTAACAAATATCTTATCTAGCTTATCTTCTAAGTCTAATCAGTACTTAGAGTAAGAATCACTGATGTGTTCTCCACGTGTAATTATTTATATTACTTCTACTTCCAACGTTGAACATCCTACAAGTAGGTGCTTTTCAACTAAACGTGCATTTCCTTGCTCAAGTTTTCCGTCTGCAAAGAAGAAAATACATTCTTTTTTTTACAAATGAAGTGACAAAAATGTGAAGAAAAACACTAGTGGAATACCCTCTTTCTCTGCGCTGAATAATGAATGTCATTTCTAAGAACCTTTGTAGAACGAACAAATGTTTTCAAGAAACCTTCGAAGTTTTTCATGTAAAAAAATATAAGAAAATGTGTGAATGATAGTGTAAAAATATCAAGAAAAACGAATGTACTATATTATGAAAGCAGCCAACAGTATTAATAAATTTATTCCATTCAAGTAGTGTGTGTGGTTTTTCCGGCTCCTTAAGAAAATATTCAGTTTCTGGAGTATGGTAAAAACAACGAAACATTTTTTCATTAAAATTAACATCACTAATTACCTCGTCCATAATAGTACATCAATTCACATAAAAAAATATATTTTAATATCTTAAACAACCCAATGAATCCAATAATCGTAGTGTGGAGCTGTGAAAATATCGCGCCACACATTGCTTCACGTGCTCCCCTAAACATGTGGTATTGTGTTTAACAACTTGTGTGGGTAAGGGAGATTCTAGTAAACATATATCCTATTTCCCTCCTGTGCGACATTCTCGTCATGCAACACCTCTAATAACATGGTGTCCCCTTACTTGCTCCAGACTAGTTCCTTTGGAGGTTAAAAATTTAAATGGGTTTTGTACCACAGATCTTCTCAGATAAGTGGCAATTCCATCTCCAATTTGACACTTGTGCAGAAATAAACTTTTACAAGAATTCCCTACCACTTCTCATAAAAATTACTCCTTGACGCTGTTTTGACACTCGAAAACATGTAAATTCACAAGCATTCATCACCAATTCTAATCGCGAGTTTAACCCACTTTCCTTTATTTCTGCCCCTATCATATCAGGCACGGCCTGAACACACAGAGGATACTTTTCGTTGTGAAAAGCAGAGAACGCGTTGCAGATGGCGCGACTTGCTAATGAAGTTACGAAAGACTGCAGAGTGTTAACATCGGGCCCCGGCGTTTCGAATGGTGTGATTTTAAAATACAGTAAAAACCCGTTAAAACGCGGGTATCGGGGGACATGTTTGGCATCAGCGTTATAACATAACCGCGGTATAGTGAAAGTAGACCGCTGAACCACGTTATCCAAACAATACTTGATTTTGTTGCATCATTTTTAACTTTATCAATTACTCGTGACTTTTCTTCTATAGCATAATTTTTTCTTTTCTTCTTTGCTGCCATTTTATTAACTGTAATTGCAGTGCAAGAAACACACATCTCAATTGCGCAATCAGTCAGTCTATCGAGCGTTAGGTTATAAACCAAAAGGTGCTCATCAGGCCTATTACAATAGGGCTTTAAATGTTAGTGTGTGTGGTGGGGTGATGGGGGCTCTTAGACTAGAATATTTGTGTGCTCGGGCTGGCTTCATTTACATAGGTAAATAAGGAGTCACCTTTAAATGGCAATGATAAAGGGTGGTTTAAACGTCGGGGGACATGATAGTCACCGCGGTATAACGAGGTTTTACTGTACTTGTGACTTACCAAGTTTGCCATTCAGATACTTTTCAATGAAAGGCGAGAATTAACGGATATGTAGAAATCTTTTGGCGCCCATCGTACTTTTCCTCTTCTCTTAAACTTTAAAGAAATTTTTATCTTAAAAGTTTATTTATTTTTTTTTTTTTTATAATGGGCTGCTGTTTGCCTCTGCCAATTGCAGAACTAGTGCGTTCCCCAGATTGGTACCATGTCCTTCAGCGGCGCCACAATGAGTGTTACCATCGCCTCATGAGAGTTTTGACGTCCAGTTTCTCCACCTGAAAGAGCGAGCACCCGGACTCAGTTGATGCGAAATTGGTCTAGGAATTTAATTTAAAAGAGAGCATCCAATCTAAATGTCTACTCAAGTGATCTTTTACATGCCGCATAATCCTACGACATGGGTGCAGAGTGCAGACGATTTTCTGCATCTTGAAAATCTACCAACACTGCCCAGCCTCGATCTTCTGACCAGGGGCGTACGAGTTCCACGCCTTACCTCGACGCCACTGTGCCACAATTTTTTTGTATGATGATGTTCATAGGATTTAGATAAATGCTATTCTTATTTGTTAAAGTGTCGCTAACCATTTATTTATTTGTTGAAGAATATTTAATTGAGTATTTTTATTTAAAATGGGTGAACACAACGCAATATGTACAACTTCCGTAGGACTACGGCCTAACAGTAGCGTCTATAATTTCATGCAACGCAAAAACTCGTATTATATGCTTCCTCTTGTATAATCAGTTTGTGACGTCGCAGCAACTGACATGTTTCAGTTAGTACAGTAAATCAGGAAATCATGTTTTCAAATAGCTGTAAGATATACTACGCAGGCTCAGTATTAACGTGCATAAGAAGTTTTTAGAAACAAGGGTAAATTGTAACATTTTGGTTTTTATGCGAAATATAGCTCACACAGCTGTCAAGGCGCGGTAGTAGCTTCAAGTACTGCCTCTCAAACAAGAAACAACAATTTAGTAGTAGTCTTTTTTTTTTTTTTTTTTATTGAGAGAGAGAGAGAGAGTTGCCAGTGCGACAGTGTGAAAACGTGCTTCTGTGCTTAAAACCAAAATTATTTTTCTCTGCTTTTTCTTCCACTGCATTAGATATTTGTATATGCGTCAAATATTTTAAAGAATTTTAAGTGTGTTTGTCGTAGTATAACTCCATATAGTTTATTTCTTTATTTATTTTTATTGTTTTATTTTAAAAAATTAGTACGTTGTAATTAATTAATTAATTTAGTTATTTGCTGTCAATGTTTTAACTAAAGATGTATAGGAAGCAGAAGGCTTCAAGATGGAATGTCTAGAATACTTAATAATGCACTTTGTTTCAAATAAATTAAGTATTTAAATTAAGTTACTTATTTCTTTTACTTGTTTCTATTTAATGTTTAAGTTTTATTTATTTATTTCACTATATTTTTATTTATCGATATATTTGCTGTCAAGGTTTTGAGAAAAGATGCACAGCAACCAGAAGGCTTCTAGTTCGAATATCTACTAACTTAAAAAAAAAATCTTTCTTACGGTGCGTTTACACCAAAGGCGACGAAGACAAAAAAAGAGCTTGTCTTTTCTCATCCAGGCAAGCGCCGAGCATATTTTCGAAGACAAAAATATGCTCAGCGCTTACGCAGATGAGAAAAGACAGGAACATTGTCTTTGTCGCATTTGATTCGAAAGCACCCGAAGAATTGCTAATAAATCACAGTTTTGCTATTCCTTATTTCTCTGATCAATTACTGGAAAACAAGTGCTTCATCTAATTCAGGCTGTCACAGTGATCAAGGCACGTGGATCTTCAGGAGGAAAAAAAACTCCTCCCTTTAGGGTTGCCATAATGAATTAGCAGCTGCTGCATTTTTTGTCGCCAAACTTATAGCCATGTATGAAAATAATGCTCAAGCAATAACAAAAACACCGAATACCTGACAATATCGCAACAAACGGTACCAAACTTGAACTGCGAATAATAGGATGATTTTAGTACATTGCATGGACAAAAATTTTCAACTTTTTTGAACATCACATCAATGTTAATTTTGTTTTTAATTCGTTTATCAAAAATTAAAATGCTATAAATACTTGTCAATCGAAATACAATATATTTGTAAGAAATTTTGTATAATAATAAATATTAGACTGATGGGAAAAAATAATATAAGTTAAGTGTAAATAAAACACTCTCACATTTCCATGAGCAGCCATAGCGTCAGCGTCTAAAAACCAGTGAGGAAAATTTAAACAAGTTATACTTGTGGAAATAAAACTTGAAATATCTGACCCTAATTATACACAAACTCAAAGAAAAAGCAATGTTCAGTTAGTAATCATATATCATTATAAAAACTTAATATAATTACGTTCAATGTTAGTTAAATACTTTTTTGAGCATGACATTATTCTTTGTTCGCTTTAAAATTTCCATACAATTATAGAGAAAAAACAGTGAACCAATCATTGCAAAGAGAGTAGGTGTGTCTGTTTTAATTAACTCATATGTTGCCCTAGTATTTCAATTATTTCATAAACTCAAATTAATTATTTATTGTTTCAAATGTTTAATGAATCAGAAACGATCTGAAACTAATTTCCATCTATGTACCTTGAGGTTCTAGATTTCTGAAAGACTAAATAGAGTAACAACAAAATTATTATTATTATTTTTTTTTTTTTTTGACTATATTGTATGGCGGTTTAAAGTACGTTACTAGAAAATGAAGATATTTTTCACTTATTTAAATCCTAATACCTTCAATTTGAAGAAACTGATTAAAATTAGGAAGAGTCTATTAGGAAGCGCTCAATCAATACATAATTGAAAATCACGTCATATGCAACAAAAATTGGGATGATACTTGCAGTTGATTTTGATTTATTATGCTACTTCACTTTCCAAGGCGCCAAACTGTTATGGACAACTGGACAACAAACGGTTACAACAAACGGCCTTAACGTCAACAAGAGTTCTTTTTAAACAAAATTTTCATATACAAATATCCTTTTAACAACTTATAAGGAATTTTGGCATGTAGCAAAGCGATTTTCACAATAATATTATAAATGGAAAATAAAGTTATCCATCTTTAAAAAATGTCCCACATACTATTAAAACTTCCGCTGTTTCTAACAACATTTATGTATATACGCATATGTGTGTGTGTGTGGGTGTATTACAGTTTACAGTTCACTAATTTCATCAATAAATTAATTTATGTGTATGCTGTTCATGCATGTACCGAAGCGTCACTACGGGTGTGCGGGGAGCGATCCGTCCTGGATGACTCCTTTTTTTTTGGGGGGGGGGGGTGTTGACTGTTGATGGGTGACACCCAAAGCGACATAAAGAGGTTTTGAAAATACATATAACACTTGCACTAATGACACTGCGGAAAGGGGGCTTTTTTACAATTTTTTTGAGAAAAAAGTCATTTTTTTTCAGTTATAAACAATAGCCTTCTTTTTATGTTTCAAAGCTGTTTCAGTATCAAATGCATCATTAATACTTGCTTCACAGTTTTAAAGAGTTTTGTAAATAATTCTCTTCTCGAATACATCCATACTACTTTACTGACATACGGTAGAACCTCGATTAACTGAGCTTCGATTAACCGAGGTTTCTGTCAACCGAGCCGATAAATAGGTCTATTTTTTGTAAATGATCCCTGAAAATGGTCACGTATTTAGTTCAGTCTCCGTGCTATAGACTCTCTAGCCATCAAAAAGTATTGTAAATTTAACAAATTAATGCATACTAAATTTAAAATATTTTCTTGAGATTTGTATTATTAGGGATTGCCAGCAGGATGGCGTAGTGATAACGCACTGGCCTCCTACGCATAAGTTGGCAGGATCAAACCTGGCCCAAGTCGGTGGATTTTCAAGAAGTAGAAAATCGTCAGCGCCCTTGTCGTATGATTATGCGGCAAGTTAAGGATCCTTTAAGTATATGTTTGGCTTGGATACTCACGGCTAAATTGGTGCTACTTGAAAGAATGGATGCCGGTTTATGGGGAATGGACTAGGTCTGCAAAAAGGTTAGTGACCATATGCAGCCCCATTAGAAAGAAAGAGAAAAAAGTATTATTCAGGAAAATGTATCTTTGAGTATTTAACTTAGTATGGTTTTTAAAAAAATCAATTTGATTTTTAAAACTTGCTACTAGTGGGGGATATCCTTTTTAAACTTGGTAAGCTATAAAACATAACTTTATATTGTTTATTTTTATCATTTAACAAACGGTTATATTGTTTTTATTTGGAAAGATACTAAATTCGCTAGCATGACGAGTTTTTATACAGTTTCTTTTTTCCTTGATTTCCGATATCCGCGGTACTAGTGGACCGATTTAGCTGGGATAATTATTCGAGCTAAAATTGAAATTTTTGTTTCTTTTTTCTTAAAGTGCAATAAGTCGCCAAAGTAGCAACCCCTCAAGCAGGTGCAAGTAGAAGATTACACAGCTGTTTTGTCGGGTTCCGCCTGAGCTGCAAGCAGCTGTTTCTGCAGTGCCCCCAATCGGGACCATAGCTCCATGATCGGGACATTTAAATGTTCCCTACGTGAGCAGATGGTAGATTAGCACGTGAGGAGAGTAGACTGAAAACAAAATTCATTGATTGGCAATGACCGCCGAGCCAATTCGAAATTCAGGAAAACATATTTATCCGAAAATAAGTTTCGTTTCACAGAGTTAAGTTTCGTTTCACACTAACCCTTTTACTAGCAAGAGTTTGCTCTGTTCATATTTGCTGCTTTTACTTTTAATCCTTATCGAAATCGTGTTCATATGGATATTCAATCGTTTCTGTTGGACTTTTCTTTCGAAATTTAAATCACGTTAAAGAAACTGAATAATTTTCATATGCAGCTTTAGTCAACACTGATTAAGAATTCTGTAACTTGAGTAGCGCAGTCAAATATTTCCTAATTAAGTATTTTTGAACTAAACTTCCAATTCTAGGAGTTAAAAATTAATGTACGATCTGCAACGGTAAAGGGTTGAGTTTAACTGCGCTTCCAAAAAAGGCAATTTTAATAATATTCAAAAAGAAGCATTTAGTTTTTTTATAAGTTCGTTCGAGAATTAAAATGAAGTTATAAATTTTAATGCAAATAAACTACTATTTGCGCTTCCTACAATGGTGAGAATATTTCTTTTCGTTATTAAAAGATGCATCCAGAGATAATTTAAAGTGCTGATAACAACCAAGCTTAATCCTTAACTGTTGTTAAAATGCCATCAAAGTTCAAGAACGTACAGAACTACTATTGCAGAACCACGCAGAAAACGGTATATTATGTTTAACATTAAAAAATAAATTTTAAAAACGTATAGTATTAAAAAAAAAGATTCATTTATGATTTATATTGTTAATAACTTATTTACCATTTTTTTCCTTGTGCAATAAGAAGGTTTCATTAATGTTACGAATTGCAAATAATTGTGTAAATCGAGAAATTAACAAGAAAATGGAGAGGAATATTTTTCATTTAAAAATACATTTTCAATGGAAAAAAAAGTTTTCAGGTCTTAAAAAAACACAGAAAGGTGTAATTGGGTAATGTTCTACTTGCAGACGTTAAATAAGTCTGGAGAAAAGAAGAGAAAAAATAAAAAAATGAAACCGCCAGACGATAAAATAAAAACTCGTTAGACTAAAGTGCGATAAAGGAAGTAGAAAAAATTAAACGATAATCGATAGGTTAAAAAGGGTAGAAAAATATTCCAGAAACATTAGTACTTGATAAGAAGCATTAAAAGGCGAAAAATATTTTTCCAAATAACTATGTAATATGTATGAAGGAAATAAATAAAATTCACTCAAAAATTCCATTAATAAAAATTTAAAACACGATGGAGAAATTAAAAGAAAGCAATATTGTTCCTTCCACTTTTTAAAATAAATTTCACGTTGAAGCCAATTTTTATTATTAAATGACCTTTTCGATCTGTATGGACAAGATAATCGACAAGGCATGGTCAGGGCTTAAATTGCATGGGAGCTCACCTCCTGTACTTCTTTTCAAATTTATGTAAATTTTTACATATCAGGCAGAATTCAAACTACAGGAAAATCCCCTATAGCGGACACTAATTATATCAAAATGTTTGTCCGAAATATAGGGGTGCCAAAAAAAGAGGAATTTTTTAAGCTCAATCATTTGCTGCCGGGGAATTTAAAACTAACCGCATTTGAGGGATTGAGGATTTTTACTGTATTTACGCACTTAAATTAATTCTGAAGATAATAGGGTTCTCGCTAGTAATTAAGCACTGGACCTGGCGGTAATATGAGATTGCAAGGTCTTGGTTCTTATATAGTAGAGTGAAGTCGCGATAGACCGCATTTCTGTAATCCGAAAATCCACTGAATCCGAAACTAATGTTTAAATAAAACCACGGTGATACTAAACAATATAAAGTAGATTTCTATGAAATTTACTAGAAAATTTAAAGTTAGACAGTGTACTTACAGTGTTGTTATTACTACAAAAATACATTGGCTTGAAAAAGTCGTTAATTTCTAAAAGGATTTAAACGCATAATCCCAATTATGTCTAATTATCGGGACTACAATATACTGCAACCTGTCAGTACAATTTCGACTTCATTATACTTTTCTCCACCAGACCCCTACCTGTTAGCCGAGGCCTTAGGATTGCTTACGCGCGGGGAGAGGTAGTGGGGTCTAAGCAGATTTCCAACACAAATGGCTGCGCTCTCCTTAAAAACAGTAAAAACGACTTCATTATACTAACATTTTTACTGTTTTTAAGGAGAGCGCAGCCATTTGTGTTGGAAATCTGCTGTTTATGGAATTGGCTTTTTAATCCAGCTTTTATTTTCAACCTTCATATTTCGCTTTAAACCCCCCCCCCCCCTCCTTTTAATGCGCCTTTAAAAAAAAAAACAATTGGTGTTTAAAATATTTTTATCGAAATTACTTTCCTAACTTAATGCTTAAATGTTAACAAACAGCACCGAATCCCTTTAAAGATAACTAAACAGAAGTTTGCGTCTGTGTGCAGTCGTAACGGCAAATTTAGCAATCAAAGACCCAATGTTTGTTCACGTGGAAGCTTGGTATTTACGTCACGTCCGCCTCATCATTTTATCAGTCTCAAACTACATCATATTTTTCAATCGGGAACAAATTCTGAAAGAAACATTTGTTATTACCAGGTAAGTAAATTCTTTCGGTTTTGGTCTTATCGTGTTATAGATACAAATAATGAATAAATTTAAGGCATAATAATGCTTATTAATAAAGTATTTTATCTTTAGAACCTTTTACATAATTTCCAAGAACTAGCGTAGAAACGGAAAGAACGTGGAGGGAAAAACCACGACACTTGATTTCATAAACTTCATAACTTTCAATTTTAATCTTCATCCATATTTGTGCAAAAGCAAATTGGCGGATTGGCTAAGACAGTGGTCAGCAACCCGTCGATCGCGATCGACCGATCGATCTCGAGCCCATTTTCGGTCGATCGCGGGGCAGTTTTAAAAAGAAAAAAAAATCTAATGACTTTTGGATCAGGAGGCGAACCTTTTTTTTCTTCAGAAAATGCTTATTAATTTGTCAGACCATTCGTCAGACCTAAAAAACTTGCCAACAATATGGAATGTCAGTCGTCACATTAGCTGTGCTCTCGGTGAATTAATTAAAATATGTAACGGCGCTTCACATGTGTGTTTTATTTAAAAAACAAAAGAAACTACCAGTATTTTATCAAATTTAAAAGAAATAATAAGTTAGTATATGAGTTGTTTTTTTTTTTTTTAATGCGAGTTGACGGTTGTTAACACATTACACAGCAACATTTTAGAAATTTGGAAAGTAGATCTTCAGCTAATGTAGGTTGCCGACCGCTGGGCTAAGAGAATCGGCTCTGGCATGAAGAGGTTGTCCTCGTATCTTTGTTCTTATAGTACCACTATAAGAGACTTAAAAAAATAAGCATCTTTTTTTTGTGTAAAATTTGACGCATATGAACATTCTCTATACAAATAAATAATACTCGGTTATAATATTTTAATCGTCAGTTGTTTTGTAAACAAAAACGTGGTTTTGGGAAAGATCCCTTAAAAAATCATTCATTTAAATATCTGTTAACATCAGGAGTCTGGTTAAGTAAAAATTAAGTACTTTTATATACCTTTAAATAAAATTAAGCATCTTTTAGGGGGACTTAAAAACCAAAAGCTGGGTAATGCTGTGGGGGGAATGCGTTATTTTAATTCAATTTAAAAATACGCATTTTTTTCGGGCGTGGGACAGGCGGAGACATATTCCTTTTACGCTCTAACTATAGGGAATTTTTTAGAGGAGGGGGGATATCTTTTCTGCGTATATAGGCGTTTATCACGAACAATACTGCACGGCGTTGCCCGTGATAAACGCCCTCGAAAAAAGTCCCCATGCTAAGAAAGCTCTGATTAAAACAAAAAAAAAAAAAAAAAAAACGAACTCTTACTTTTTAAGCAGTAAGAAAATCTTTAAATACTCGTAATTGTCTAATGTCTTTTGGTGTGAGTTAAGATGCAGATAATTTTAATGATGTCTTTCTTTTCTGCGATAGAAGGAATTTATTAGATTGTTTTTTTGATACATAACGATCATTTCCCTTTCTTGGTATTACTGTACTTAAAGCTCTACTATTGTGTGTGTATGTATATATATAAACATACATTAAACATACATACATACATACACATTTTCTATTTTTAGAAAAATGATTATTAAGGTGTACAATTTTTATTTTCATTTTTAAATACAAATATTGAGGGTTTTTTTTTTTGCTTGGTAACGAAAAAACAAAAACCAAATCTGGAATAATCGGGAATTCGGAACATCCAGATTATGGATTTTTCTAGATTTCAGAAGTAGTAACAAAAAAACACACGACTCTTTTAGTAATAATTACTTCAAAATTACAAAATGATACGAAATCCAACAAATGAACTGGGAAAATAATACCTAACTGAACCAAAAATAAGAAAAGTTCATTACATCTCAGCGCATTTTAATCGTCGACTCACGTTAGAAAGAACCTGCGTTACAAGAACCTAATGCTTTATAACGAAATCTGAATGAGAACCAACTTGACTTCTGTATAAGATAATGCTATTTCCTGTTCTATATAACGATCAGGAGGGAACACGGCTCTTGATATAACGATCCGCATGATGGATCTAATCAAGATGTGTATCGATTTTCCATTCTTAAAATTCAGAATACAGCAGAGTTCCGACAACTCAGACACGCCCTGGTAGGGCAAAAGTTATCTCTAAAATTTCTTTCTATGCATTTCTTTTAAAAATGTAGTCAGTTTTTGCAAAGTTGGCAAGTTCATTTTCAGTAGGTAGCTTTATGCCTTTAGAAGTATTTTTCGCAGGTCTTTTTCATCAGGAAAAGTACCGTACACGACTATGCATTCATTAATTTTCACTTGCATGTAGTAAAGGCTCTATGCTTGCACAAAGTACATGTTTTTCCTTGGTTTAAGGGTAGTGAAACAGTTCATTCTCTGTTGTATTCTAGAGGAAACAATACATATAAATATAGCGCTGTATATTTTTTTTCAAAATTTGTATACGTAACATCACATGCTCTGTGATACCCAGCGGATGCTTAGTCGCTCGTGGGTTCTTTCTTTTTTATTTTTTATTTTATTTACTTCCCACATCCGGTTAAACCCTCGTCAGGGACCCATGGGACCATGCGTTAATCAGGCACTGGTAACGATACAAATAATAAGTTTTGGTATAAATTCAATTTTACCTATTGCACTGGTAGCTAAAGAAACAAGTTTATAGCCCTCCAAAAAAAAAAAGATTATGGTTAATGCTCTAAACAAATCTCAACATTCTTTGCTGCAACAATTTTCCATTGCACTTAATCTCAATCTGAAATTTTTATTTATCTTTTATTTCAGGATCTCAAAAAATATGCATGGAATGAATGTCAATCAAAATGCCAAAGCAGAATCTCCAGCACTGAATGGAGTTTCAAGAAAAAGTCACTCAAAGGTTCTAAATTCACTACTCCTTAAATCAGTATATGGTGGTCATTTGAAAGAGGTAGAAGCTTTACTCAGAGAAGGAGCTGAAATCAATGCAGAAGGGCATTCGAAGAAAACTCCCCTTATTCTGGCGGTAGAGACTAATAACATAGAGTTATGTGAAGCCTTGTTATGCGTCCCTAACATACATGTAAACAAAGTAGATATTTATGGCAATACTGCCCTTCATGCAGCATGCAAAAATGGTCACGCAGAGGTAGTTGGTGTATTATTACGAAAAAAGTCTATTGATGTGAATGCAGAAAACAGCAAACATGGATATACTCCACTTCATTTGGCAGCAAGTTCTAACCATAAAAATGTCGTTATAGAATTGCTAGGTGCATCAGGAATTCTGATCAATAAAAAAAATAAGTATGCACAAAGTGCTCTTCATGACTCCATTAGTGAAAATCATATGGAAGTTACGAAACTATTACTTGATGCACCAGGAATTTCAATCAATGAGAAAGATGTATTTCATGGCCATACCCCTCTTCATCTAGCAGTGGAAGCAGGCTATGCAGATCTGGTTGAAATTCTGTTGAATCACCCAGATATTGATGTGAATGTGAAAGACAAGTATGGACAAACTCCCCTACATATTTCGGCATGCCATGGTAATTCACAAGTGGTTTAAATGCTGCTGAAAGCTGGCATAAACATAAAAGAAAAAAATAATGAGGGACTTACTGCAATGCAATGTGCGGCAGAAAAGTCCCTACGTAGAAATCGTCAAAATAAATTGTGAATCATATAAAAGAAGCAAAAATGCCCAGTGCAAACATTGGTGGGACAAATATGAAAGTAAACGACACAACACAATCTGTGAAAAGTGCAACAATACCTCAAGTGAATAATGATTTTGAAGATAATGATTCAAACGATCAGCTTCTTGCAGCAGCAAAAAGTGGCGATACAAGAAAGGTTGCGAAGTTACTGAAAGAAGGAGTGGATATTACAGAAGGTTGTGTGATAGAATATGACAATATCCGAGAGACTCTGCTTATGACATCGGCTGAGACAAAGGATGTAGAATTATGTCAAGCCTTGTTACGTACCCAAAATATTAACGTAAACAAAAGAGATCTGTACGGCAATACTGCCCTTCATGAAGCATCGAAAAAGGGCATGTAGAGATAGTTGACATCTTATTACAAAAAGAAGGGATTGATGTGAACGCAGAAAATACCTACGGATACACTTCTCTCCATTATGCAGCATGGCGTAATTATGAAAAAGTAGTAGAAAAGTTGCTAGGTGTACCAAAATATTCTGGTTAATAAAAAAGACAAGTCTGGACAAACCGCTCTGCATGGAGCAGCTGGTGAAGGTCATACCCAAATAACAGAATTATTGCTCAATGTACCAGGAATTTTAGTCAATGAAACAGATAATATTCAGGGGCAAACACCACTTCATTTGTCAGTTGACTATGGTTATTCAAATGTGGCAGAAGCTCTGTTGAACCATCCAAACATTGATGTGAATGTAAAGAACAAGTCGAGACAAACTCCACTACATATATCTGCATACTATGGTAATTTGCAAGTGGCTTTAAATGCTGCTAAAAGCTGGCAGTAATGTGAAGGAAAAAATAATGTAGGACTTACTGCAGTGCAATATGCAGCAGAGAAGTATCATGTTGAAACTTTTTGAAAAAATTATAAATCATATCAAAGGCATAGATTTACGCAATGTGAACACCAATGAAACAAATATAAAAGTTATTGACAGAACACAATCTGAGAAAACTGTAAGAGCACCTCAAGTGAACCAAGATGCTTTAAGCAAACGAGTTAAATAATAAGCTTCTTGAAGCTTCAAAAAGTGCTGATGCAAAGAAAGTTGGGAAAAATTGCTGGGAGATGGAGCCAATATCACCGATGGGAATCTAAAAATTATAAATCATATCAAAGGAGTAGAATTATGCAATGTGAGCACCAATGAAACAAATACAAAAGTTACTTTACAGAACACAATCTGAGAAAACTGTAAGAACACCTCAAGTGAACCAAGATGCTGAAGCAAGCGAGTTAAATAATCAGCTTCTTGAAGCTTCAAAAAGTGCTGATGCAAAGAAAGTTGAAAAGTTGCTGGGAGATGGAGCCGAAATAACCGGGTGGGAATCTAAACATTAAAATCATATCAAAGGCATAGAATTATGCAACGAGAGCACCAATGAAACAAATACAAAAGTTATCGACAGAACACAATCTGAGAAAATTGTAAGAACACCTCAAGTGAACCAAGATGCTGAAGCAAGTGAGATAAATAATCAGCTTCTTGAAGCTTCAAAAAGTGGTGATGCTAAGAAAGTTGAAAAGTTGCTGAAAGATGGAGCCGATATCACCGATGGGAATCTAAAGGAATATGATAATATCCGACAGATTCTTCTTATGACAGCAGTGAAAACAAATGACGTAGAGTTATGTCAAGCCGTATTACGCACCCGAAACATTAATATAAATGAAAAAGATCTTTATGGCAATACTATCCTTCATGAAGCATCAAGATATGGACATGCAGGTTTAGTTGAGGTCTTATTACAAAATAAGGAGATTGATGTGAATGCAGAAAATACCAATGGGAATACCTCTCTTCAATACGCAGCATGGGGTAATCATGAAGAAGTAGTAGAAAAGCTATTAGGTGTTCCAGGGATTCTGATTAATAAAAATGACAAGTTTGGACACACTGCTTTGCATGCATCGGCTGGTAGAGGTAGTATGGAAGTCGCAGAATTGCTGCTAAGTGTACCCGGAATTTTAGTCAATGAAAAAGATGTATGGAATTACCACACTCCACTTCATTTGGCAGTATGCTTCGGCCATTCTGATGTGTCTGAAGCTCTGTTGAATCACCATGACATTGATGTGAATGTAAAAGACATGCATGGCCAGACTCCACTGCATATGTCAGCATGCCAAGGCAATATAAAAGTGGTTGAAATGTTACTAAAGGCAAGAATTGATGCAAAGGCACAAACTAATGAAGGACTTACGGCAGTGCAATTGGCTGCAAAAACTGGTCACAAAAACATTGTTGAAACTATTGTTAATTACATAAAGTGCATAGGGCTGCCTAACAGAAGCCAAGGTGAGAGAATAACGGAAGCAAATAACATACCGCAAACTATGAAACAGGTAGAAATACTGAAAATAAATCAAGATACAGAAGAAAATGATTTAAATAAAGAGCTTCTTAAAGCAGCCCAATGTGGCAACTTTAGTAAAGTTGAAGAACTACTCCAGAATTGTGCCACTGATGTAAATTGTACAGATAGAAACCTAAATACTCCATTGCATTTGGCAGCAGAAAAAGGGCACATATTAGTAGTGAGAGCTGTATTAAAAATGCCAGATATTGAAGTAAATGCTAAAAACAAGGATATAAGTAAACTATTGTACCCAGTACATGCAGGAGATGACCCCATGCGTGGCAAACTTAAAATTGGTAAAACTGCACTCCATTTAGCGGTAGATAACGGACATTTGGAAGTAGTTAAAGAACTGTTGAACTATCCAAAAATAGATGTAAATGTGAAAGATAAATATGACAGATTTCCCCTTTTGATAGCAGTTCAGAAGAACAGTATAAAAATTGCTGAAATGTTGCTGAAACATCCAAACATAGATGCAAATGCAATAGACACGTGTAATGACCATTTCTCACTACTTCATATTGTAGCTGAAAAAGGAAATTTAGAAATGGCTAAAGTATTGCTAAGTCATCCAAACATCAAAGTAAATTTAGTTGATAAATATTACAGATGTACACCACTTGAATTAGCAATGAAAAAGGGACGTTCTGAAATAGTGGAGGCTATTTTGAAACACCAGGTACTGAAATGTGGGTGAGTTAAATACATTTTTAATTATCTCTACTACATGTTGATGGAGATACAGGCTATTTCAAAATATTGATACTTAAACTAAATACTAATGCAAATGAAAATGAAAAGGGTATCAGTGATAAAATTTCCCCTGACTGTAGTGAAGAAACATTTCCTCTCCATTAACAAGTATTACAAAACCCAAAAATAATGTTACTTATAAGTCTCTATTCTGTACAAATATCTTGCTATAGGTTAAACTGTAAACATTTATGAAGCTTTGTTTACTGTTAATTCAAGCAATAAATCATAGGGTCTAGAATGAAGAAAATGCAAGAATAATACTTGATATGAGAAGTTTTAAATTAGTCCTTTATTAAGTTTTTGAGCAACAAGCTATATCACAAGAATCTGAAAATTTCCTTAAAACTTAATCAAAATGTTAATTCAAATAATTCTAGTTTTGTACAACTTACTTTTTTACTGACGTGAACCATTGTGCAGCACAAAATATGGACACACAATATAGTATTTGAAAAAAAAAATGATAAAAAATGAATTAATGATTTTTTTATTATTAATTAAACTGGTGGATTAATCATAAAGTATGGAGAACACTTCTAAAATAATTAAATGGAGCCACACAAATTAAATATTTTCCACTGCATTTTATTAAAAAAAGTTGAAGATACCGCAGTATTTTCAACTACAGGAGCTTCAATTTTTTTTATCGTTAGAGTTATCAGTGGAAAGTATTTTCAAACAAACTCCAAATTCTATCACCCTGCCCAGACCATCATTATCAACTACCATGCTGCACAATTTCTGAAGATGACATTGCATAATTATTTGTTTCATTGGTGCTCATATTGCATAATTCTACTCCTTTGATATGATTTATAATGCTGAGCCAGCTAAACAGGCTGAACCAATGTGTACAAGCATTACATTTAACTAGATTGGTTCTTAATTCAATAGACAGACTAGGATTTTTTTTTTTTTACTTTACTTTATACATATATACATATAAAGTTGTTAAAATTTTCCTTTTAATGTGTACCTGAATTGTATTCTGTGAACCTGTCATAAATTATAAAACACAAAGAGGATTTTTTTGACCTTCTCCCAATGCTAACTTTGACCAACAACACTGATAAAAATCCCTCATGTCCTTCAAGTATTACATAATCAATAGATTAATAAATGGCACCTCACAAGCATATTAAATCTGCATAGCCCCCTCCCCCCCACACACACACTACACACTAATGGAAATGAAAACACTGATGTGTGAAAATATAATATTTCACCAAAAGTCTTCATACATGGCCTATCCCCCAAACTTTTGAAGGTTTCACACTTAATATGTAAATATTAACTTTAAGCTTTTTCTCCCCTATAAATTAAAATGGTATAAAAAGACTTGGAAAATTAAATTAAACACATATATATATGTATATATATATTTGTACACATTTAATACATAAGTCAAATGAGTAGCGTAGTGCATGGTTGTAGGCTCTTTGCAATAGCGAAATAAATGGCTTTTATGATATTGGGCACATTTTATATTAGAGGAAAATCTGTACAATTTATTTTGTAAAGATGCCTTACATGACAAATCAAGCATGGTGGAAAATGAGGGGGGAGGGGGAGAAAGCTTCAGATAAAAATATGCTGGATATCTGACTTTATTTATAAAAAGAAAAGCTTCATTTTTTACCAAAATTATTCTTACATCAGTAAGTTTTGTACCCAACCAATATAATAGGTTGACTACCATAAGATACCAAACAAGTGTCCTCTCCTGTTTTCCTGCGAATTTCCTTTTGGGGGCAAATAATCTGTGAAAATATTGATTATCTACCCCCTTCCCTTTCCAACTTGGATTGCTATTGAAATTATAACCAAGGAATAGAAAAAACAATTAGCGAAAACCGCAAAAACGAACCATTTACCAAAATAGCGATCACAAAAAGACCATTCTTGCATATGAGTAAAAAAAAAAAATCATTCATAAAAGTTTATTTTCCTTATCTTCAAAACATTAATTCCAACTTTCATGCTGTGTTCAAAACAGCACATTTTCAAAATGGCGTGAAAAATCATCCTTGAGGTGGATGCAAGAAGCTTTAATTTTGCAAGTTACAATAACAATATGCGATCTAAAAAGCACATGACAAAAAGTTTTAAAAAATGTTTCTTTGTGGAAAATTCAAATAACTAAAAAATGAAAGATGTGTGAGGAAGGGGGGATGAATCATCTGAACAAATATTTTGTACTTGTCTTGGTCACTGCAGCTGATGTTATCTTCTCTCGTTATTGTTTATATTTTTAATCTATTGATTTATTATTATAGAAAAACATATTAAAGTTCATGCAAGGAGTTCTAAGAAGATCCAACAGTACAATATTGTTTTAAAAAGCAAATAAATATTAATTCACAATATAAAATTCATTTTCATTTTTAAATTTCTTCTATTTTTATTTACATCTTTGAAAACATAACAATACAAAATATGGAATATATTTAAGATGGAAAATATTGAATGAGTTGCATCAACAAGGGTCTAAGGGAAGCAAATCTACCTCAGCAGGATTTATAATGCCAGCAATTTCGGCTTCCCTCTCTAACTCCATCAGTGTCCTAAAAATGAGAGAATAACTTAAAATCTATGCCTTATTTATTTGCTTATTTTTTTAACATGATGTTTCCAAGAACAAGTAAATGCACTAGACTCGTGATTATCTCAAGAATGAAAAAAGAAAAATCTTGAACCGTCGAAATATTGACAATGACTGATTATATGAGATATTCCTGCTTCAAATAAGATAGCAAATCAATCTAATTTTCTTTACAATACCTTTTTGCCTCATAGTGCTGCTCTGATTTTCATTTAGGGACTGCTGCATTACAGCAGTCCCTGAGATTAAGTCACTAAGTAACCAAGACATACAGCCAAAATGGCGGCAAAATTCCACCAAGATAAAAAAGTGTTAGGATTTAGGAATGATTACACCAATGGTGATGGCGACTTTTTTAATCCGTTTTAGTAGATTTACAATGGTTTGATAACCAACAGCAAGGGTGTATCTGTTGCAAGTAACATCATAGCACAACGAACAAATCAAGGACCTCTGGGTTAAAGTAGCTTTTAGTGTCCAAATAAAAAATGACAATGTGACAACACAAGGGCATGGATATTAAATTACGTAGAACCCTGAAAGTCTAAGAAAGCTCTCACACCAAAGGTGACAAAGATCTTCAAAATTATGTTCTGCTGTTACATACATGAGAAAAGACAAGTTTTTTGTCTTTGTTGCCTTTGGTGTGAAAGCACCCTTACAATGGCTATCAAGCTATCAGCGATGACGTATCTCTTCAATAGTGCAATCAACAAATCAGGATTGTCTGAGGGAAAGTCACTTAAAAGGAAGCAATAAAAAACGCCCCTCCGTCAATAAGAGGGCCTGGTTAATAATTTATGAAGCAGCAATTAAACATTCTGAAAGATTTTGTTGCTGTTGTTTGTCGTTGTTGCGATTGGTATGAATGCAAGTTAAGACGATTTTTTTTGTTGCTGTTAGCATAGGTGTGAATGCATCTTCATTGTTATTATTTTGGTGCTTCATGAGCTTGGTGAAATCACACTTGTGGTTTTGGCTTAAGTTTTCAATACATTTTAAGAATTTAAAATGGCAAATGTTTTCATCAGCAATTGAAAACTGAATTTCTTACCTAAAATGAGTATACATAAATTATTTAAGCATCAATGGGAGCTGAAACTTATTTTGAAAGAAAATTCTTAGTAATATGTACATATTTAAAACTTAAGGTAAGGAAAACGGCATTCAGTTTTAAAAAAGCATGGACGTAATATTGATTGTTTGCTGAGATAACAGGGATATCTGCAATGAATATTGAGGAAATTCTGTAGCATTAATTTTAAATTGCAATAACCGAGTTATGACATTGTTGCGGAAAATCAGCAATGCGTAAGGTGCTTGCCGAAATAATTTCAGTAAAACAATACAAACTTCATCCATTTACGCATATTCAACAATATACAAATAAAATAAAAGTAAATGTAAGATTAAAGTATGATTAAATAAAAATGAAAAGAGAAACGTTTTAAGAATTGAAATATTTTATTCCATAACCAGAGGCATAGCTAAAAGGGGGCAAGGAGGGACAGCTGTCGCCGGGCGCAGCGTCAAGGGCGCCAAATTAATGTTAATTTATTTTATTTTTAAAAGCGAAAAGAAGATTATTTGAACTGAAGAGGTGTGAATATGTTCGACAAAAAAGTGGGAGCACCGCAAATCATATCGGGAATGACTGTAGCATAGGACAACTTTTGAGTTGGAGTGTTTTCTAAGGATCGGACCCGTGATGACTCTCTAGGGGCTAGGGGCATTTTCTTTGAGCAGCAGAGATAAAAGAACCGGACGCGCAGAGAACACAGGAGAGGTCATTTGAGAAAGAAGAAAAACAAAAAATTTTGCCAAGCTGAAATGTTCCACTTTGTCCTTCAAAGTCAATGGTCGCTAATAAAAAGACAAGCTTAAAAAAGCTGCTTCTTAGAGCTATTTATCATTTAGGAAGCATAAACTTTTTTTTTAATTCCCTTCCAGGGGCGCCAATAGGCCCCGAGGGGTGCGGAGTGGGAGGGGGTGCAAAATCTTCAGTTGTCCCAGGGCGCTGAAAACCCTAGCTACGCCTCTGTCTATAACAGATTTATTGTTATCGAATGCTGCATTTAATATAAGTTCCAAACTATCAACAATAAAGTAATTATTCATAGCTATGGACCATTCATACACTTTTTTCAATGTATCTGAGCCCCCTCCACCCCTTTGTCTCAAAATTTCACGCTTCATCATACCCCATACCCCCTTTCCCTTTGTCATATGTCATGCTATACTACATAAGCATAGGTTCCTACAGTTCAGAAACAAAGCACTGCATTTTAGATTCATGTTTCTAATTTTATTCTTAAACTTTTAATTGACATTTGTGAGCACAATAATAAAAATGATTACATGTGTACCTAATTTGTATAAAATGAGGTTAAGGTT
Organism: Octonoba sinensis; assembly: GCA_038502835.1. Taxonomy (NCBI): domain Eukaryota; kingdom Metazoa; phylum Arthropoda; class Arachnida; order Araneae; family Uloboridae; genus Octonoba; species Octonoba sinensis. The sequence continues at coordinate 108,580,051 of CM076599.1, read as the reverse complement.
TACAACACAAGATAACCCATGCAATTTTATCTTTAAAGTGTAAATGCCAAAGAAACTTTCCTTTTAAACTTTTAACAAGCAAATTTAAAGCTTAATCAGCATCAGTGTTTACGATACAAAATAATCAATGAAACTTTAAAATCAAATTATGAAAATAAAAAAAACTTTAAAGATAAATTTAATTTGCCGATTTTAAATGTTTTTATTGAAACCAAAAGGCATAATGTCACACTTCTTGTTTCAACTCCCCACCCCTTGTCACAAACTGTCAGAATTTCTCAAGCCACCCCCCCCCCCCCCCCCGCCCCTCGAAGCATAACATCATTAATGAATTACCCCTACTTGTTACAAGTAGTTCAAGCAATTGATTAAAGTTTGATAAAGGAAATACTTTATGCAGGCTAAATTGGTATTACAGTCCCAAAATCTCTGCCTAATGTAGATCAAAGGGTGGCCGAATTCGAAAATGCTGGGTTATTGGATATGGGATTAAAAAAGAATAGATATCTGTTTTCTCAGAAAAAAAAGTACTGTACTTGTGTATATAGTATGCTTGGGAATTCTACAAAGAATAAACTGCCCAAATACCCTTAAACAAAGGAAAAGTGCATACTTTATGAAGGTATTTAGTGTTTACTACATGAAAATGAATGAATGAACAGTTGTGTAAAGTAATTTACTCGACAAGACAGACCTCAGAAAAGTACTTGAAGGCATAAAGCTGTCTATAATGAAAGTTGACTATCCAACTTTGAAAAAACTGACTACTTTTCTTTAAAGAAATATGTAGAAAGAAGTTGTAAAGAAATTTTTCGGCCGGCCGAAAGTGTGGCTGAATTATCCGGACTGCCAGGATACTGAGTGGCGAGTCTTCGGGACTGTACCGTATTTGCTTTCACATGCATAAGTTACTTTATTGTAATTATTTTACAAACTGATTGGGAAAACATCAGAAATAGGAAAGGAAGAGACTTATTTGGTAACTCACAATACTTGAATGCAAGATCTGTCAAACTGATGCATGTAGAAATCCTAAAATGTATTAATTATTCTATTTTTAACTCTTCTATAGCACAAGCAGCAATACTCTTAGATAATTGGCTTTGTTTATTTTTAAATAATGTATGAAGAAAACATATTTTTAAAAAAACCATCATGTTATGAATCCTAAAAAGCGTTTTAGGCAGTTTAATGGCATTTTTTCAAAAAAAAAAAAAAAAGTTTATTTTATATAACTGAAATTATAGTAAAATATTTTATCATAATTTTAAAATATATCTGGAAGTAAAAATGTTACAAATATCAATTGAGTTACATTCATTAACGAAAAAACATATCAATAGCTGGAGCTGCAATTTTTTATGGTTTTGGATAATATATATATAAAAAAAAACTATTTTCTATTTAAAAAATATAAGGCTGGCATATAAAATGTTTCTGAAGCACAAACATTTTCATTTTTAAATTAATTTTATACAATCTTATGAGAAGAAAAAAATACCACCCCCCACCTCAGCACTCAAAGGACTTTGAAGCAAATATGACCTTGAAAGACTTTCATACATGTAAAAACTAATAATTAATCCAATTTCTGTTTCTTGTACTTTTAAAAAAATATACAACAATAGAAATATTTCCCAACTTGAGTAATGATGTTAATAAATTATTAGTTTAAGTTACTGATAATATAAAACATTTTACCTCCTTAGTTTAGCAGTCTTTGATTGCAATTCTTTCTCTCTTTCCCTGATTTCAGCAATTGTATTCCATGCTTCAAGTTGAGGCTTTTGGTCTACTACCCATCTCAAATACATTCCACTCCATAACACAACACTTTGAGGTGCTACAGTCGGCCATATGACATTATTATTTGGCTCGTACATAGGATTTAAGTAAGTCAAGAGAATGTCAGTTCGATTTAGCATAGACCTGCAACAAAATTTAATCAATAATCCTGCAAAAATTAACTTGCAGTTTGGAAGACAAACAACAGGTAAAAGAACAAAAGATATTGTGTTGTTTAACTTATGAAATATAGCTAGTAAAAATCTAATTGCAACAATTATACAATGTCACACCCATCAGGGGGAAAATTTAAAACTTCAAGATACATTTAAATACAAATTAAAGTGTTTGAAATCTATAGTTTCTTCTTTTTTTTTCCTGTTGCTACTACAGAACAAGTATTCAGCCAAATTTAATCTATCCAAATATTCGTCCTGGCAGAATATTCAGATAGATAATAAAATCAATATTTTGTCGAGATAAATACCAAGCAGTGGCAAATATTTCTAACATCCCTAATCTTAAGTTACAGTGAAGGAATTAATAAAATTTTCTACTCGGAAATTCAACAATTTGGAAAAACAGTAATAATAATCTAGTGCACAAATTATTATAGGTAGTAATTTAAGTAACAGCACTATGCTTGGAACTAGAGGAACTGCGTCTGCTTCCATGTTCGGGTTAGTAATTAATAAACATTCTCTCTTAATATATCACTTAATAACTTTTAACACAATTATTTGAAATATTATTTATGCATATAAACCTTAAAAAAAATGTACTTTCACTTCATCTAAAATTAAAATGTAGCACATGTGATTCATGTTTCAGAATTTATAACCAAGCCAATTAGAATAACAGCTGTGTTTCAGAAATTCTTTACATAATAGATTCTAAAAAAAGTTTAATCTTATAAGTAAGCACAAATAAATCAAATAAATACAAATCATGTATATATATCGAGATATTTTTTTTGAGTATAAGGAAAGCATACATACCATAAGGATACAGTCTTTTTTGATAACTTTAAATCATGGCGATCTTTATCACAGTTACCCAGAAATGTTCCTGAAAATATTATAACAAATTAGATAGCTCGAACAACACTTAAAATTCAAAATACTTCCCCCCCCCCCTCCCATTAGACAAAATATTTTCACATGAATTAAGCATTTATAAAAATACTTGTATAGCTTATAAGCTAACTGAAAATGAGATAATTTTTCTTTTCATCCACTGCTTCGGATCCCTTTACATTTTTAAAGAATCAGAAAATTCTCTAAGCCCTAAACCCCATTACATATTCTGAAATCATTCATTATATATGCATAAAAAGGCAAAGACAAAATAGTTAAAAACCATTTTGTCCTATTTTTCAACCAATTTTCTTATTTTTTTTGTTTAGTAGCTATTGAAGAGTTTTAGTGATATTAATTCAAAAAAATTTGAAACAGCTTATTATTAGGTAATTATATCCCTTTTCCTATTGACAGGCAAGGCTCATTTATAATTGCAATGTTATGTTGTTATAAATAGCAGATGGCTTGAGTTAATGATTAGCTAATACATATGAAAGTCATTGTTAAAAAGAGTTTGTTGCCATTGAGTAATATTAAAAGAAATTATAATAAGAATTTGAGTGAAGGCTTCTCTGAAACAATAAAATGAAAAATGAGAATAATGTATGGAAACTAACATTTAAGTTTTATCCAACTGCCCCTCAACTTAGTACAAAACTGTCAGAAGGACAGGCAGCTACATTTATGAGTGCAATTGGCTCAGTGGCAACAATGATTTACAATACATTTACTTTAAGTGAAGGCGATCAAAATAAACTTGACGTTATAAATGCCAAATTTGGTACTTATATTGTTATAAAAATAGCAAAATGTTCCCAATGCTAAATTTAATTATTATGGTTGAATTTCGACTTGTTGGGCAAACTCAACTTATTGGCATTCACCCATGGGGGGAAAATTCAATAATCAGTGCATTTTCTAAAACATTTATGAAACTCTTACATGAGAATCTATCTTATTATGCACGGTAAGAAAAATTTGTCTTAAAAAATAATTTTAAAAAAGAACAGAAAAGAAAAGAAAATGTTAAAAATAATCAACTTACACATTTTATTCAAATAAAAACTTGTTGAATTTACCTTAACATTCTATATTTATTCATGAATACCTCAGAATTAGACAGTTTAAACCTAAAATTAACAGCATTTTGCAAGTAGTGAGTTATTTCCTGTTATAGAAAAAATCTAAAATTTTGATTTCTTAAATGTTAACATAATTCCCCTATATTTTGAACACCTTGACTCTCTTTCCAATTTCGATTTCTCACTAGTTCTCTATAAAATATTTGATGACTCATATCTTTTTTTTCTTTCCCTTTCAGTTTCATCTCTTATTTATTGTTTTCAAAAATAGGGATCAGCAAATGAATCATTGCTTTAAAAATCAACAAATATACTTAGCATTAGATGTAGGTTTCTCCCCTGAGAGGAAGCAAAAATATCATTGCATCAAAATAAAAAAAAGGATATAACTATGAAACAACTTACCAAACTGAGATGCATAGGAATGTTCAAAGAGAGTAACGAGAAACTGTTCATTGAACTCAAAGGAACATGGAAATTGCTGATGAATCTGAAAAATCAAACAATTATTATTTTTTAGAAATAAGCCACATACAGGGTAGTAGATTAATATAATTCAAGCTATCCTGTTTAGATATGCACATAGAGGTCATTCTAATAGATGGATGCCATTGAAACTAGGCATATACATTACATAGACCTTGGGAAAATGAAACTGGAAATAAGAGAACATTAGCTTATTTTTTTTTATCACCAAGGGAGAAGGGAGTACATGAAGAACAAAATACAAATTAGAAACAAAAATTTACTTTATCAGAGAATTTGTGGAATGTGCCTTCCACTTGTATTTATCACGTGTTCAAAGGATATTATAGAATTTTTGAATTATCATTTCATATTTCATTTATAGTTATTCTATTTCATATTTACTTAATAGTTTCTTTTTTAAAACCATTGTCTGCGTTTCTTTAGCATTTAAAACAGGCATTTTTTCAATAACTTTAACTTCCAACATTTTGATACTTCTACTTTTAGTTATGTGTTTCTTTTTACTTTTCCTTTTCCTTCGAAGTACAAAGGCAGCAGCAAAGCTGCAACTATATAATGTATATTTATGTGTTATAAATAAAAGTTATGTGCTTGTCAGGATTGCATCAAATTATTATCCCAAGGGTTGCTAAAATACCTTGACACAAAAGTGGTTCCGAAAGCTTGAGAAAATTACAAGGTGTTTTCCTTTCCATTTTACAGCAACTTGGCAATGAGAATTAAAATCGATAGAGAAGCAAGGAGCTCTCACATGGTGGTAAAAATTGGAATAATTCCTTGTGGTCCACATAAATCATTTTACTAGTTTATATTTTTAAAAAAAAGCTATAATGCTGCAATCAGGTTTTTTTTTTCACTTAAGGCAGAGTTTCTTAAACTATGGGTGTCTCAGACCCTGCTGCAGGGGTCGCCAAATAAGTTACTGATTTTGACATTACTTAAACTCATTATAATAATCTTTCAATTGTCAAATATTTTTACAGAATGTACTTGAAAATGGATAAAGATAAGACAGTAGGGACAAAAAGGAAAAACTTGCCTAGTTATCAAATGATTTGGGGTTGAAAATTGATTGTAATACTAATTCTGTAGAAGATTCTTGGTGAGGAGTTGCAAAAGAATTTCCAATGATTTCTGAACAAGCTATAAACCTTCATTTACCTCTTTCTATGACATATTTGTGTGAGAAGAGTTTTGTCCTTAACCACCATAAAATCAAAGTGTCCATCATATCTAAAGAATATTGAAGAAGTGCTTCATCCTGGGTGTCAACTAATTTGCCAAGATTTTATAATATTATAAAAAATAAGCAGGAACACCCTTTCCATTAAAGTTTAATCCTCACATATGTGCTATTAGAGGAAAGTGGGTTTACTTGAGTAGTGACCTTCCAAGTGGCTACACTCTACTGGATGAACTAGTTAACGTTTGAATTTACCTAAGTAATTGAATTTATTTTTATTAATGTATTATATTTTTATGTTTGCTACTTACTTAAAATTTGTTCCACATCTTTAAATAAAAAATTAAAGTTTCTTTCAAAAAACTGCAGTAGTATATTACAATGAACTGCAGTAGTATATAGAAGAGACTGACAGTTTCCGTCAGACTTGTGCAATGCTTATGGAATCCTGCAAGATTTTTGTAAATATTATGGGCTTTCCAGACCAAAAGGTTTAAGAAACCCAGATTTAGGGGGTTGTGTAGTTGCATATAGCTTCACCTGTAGTTAAAGGGTTTATTATATATCTTGTGATGAAACATAAAGGAATTTTAATCCATGCACACATTTATGTGCCAAATTTAAAATCCAAAATCAAGATACCTGATGTACACAGTCAAGAAACATCAAGAAAGTAGGACTCTGATCTCTGCTTCTTGAATTAGCGGACGCATATGCACCACACTGGCACCTTGTACTGAATGGATGCCCCGCTTGGAGAAATTCCCTCTCTATAAGTGCCTCGAATCCATGAACAGTACGGCAGTCAGGGTTCAAAATTATTTGGGTTAAAGCACAAACAGTTAAGGTGGCATCTGTACCCTCAGCTCCATGAACAAGGACAGATGAGCCTGTCATAAATTTAATGAGTCAATCAAGTTTTGTTAAGACATTTCAAAGATTTCTGAGAAAGTGGATGAAATTTGTGCACATGAAAAAAATTAAAATAACAATTACAAGATAAGAAAACACATATTAAATTGCATCACAAAAGATCAAATGCTCCCGTCCAACAATTCTAGACATAAGTCACTGCTCAAAATGTGTTTAAGCGCTTAAAAAAAAGGTAAAATTAGGACTGAAATTTAAATAAAAACCACAGAATAATTAAAAGCACTTTCTTGCAACAAACACAGAAAAAGGAAAAATTAGGATTTTACTTGGAAATTTCTGAACTAAAATTTTATGCAAAAGAAGAAAAAAAAGGAAGAAATGTTACATTTTCAAGCAACAAAGACCCCAGTTTTTATTTTAATATTATATTTTTTTAAAATTAAATTAAGGTGGAAAACAGTTTTTTACAGAGGATGCAAAAGAATGAACTTTGGTCTGCAATATAATAAACAGCTAGTAATGAGAAAAAGCTTTTTGCAAGCAAAACAGTTTTTGAACAGGCATTTTCAATCAGACTTTAATGTTGAGTATAATCTCATTCATCTCATTTTAAAAATTTTTGGAGAAATAAAAAAATGAAAAATATTTTTTTAATTTTCGGCATGTTTTTTAAAAATTTCCCACATTTCAAAACAATAAAAGGTCCAAATCTAAAGTTACTTCATCACCCTATTTTTAAGAAGGTGATTGACACTCAGGTTGTAGCAACAACTTATTAGCCCCCCCCCCCCCCTTTATTTACCAAAGTGAGAGCATTTCAGATGCATGAAGAGCCTTTAAATGGTGACAATGTAATAGGGAACATTAGTAATTTCTTGGTAAGTGTTGTCTTCAGCTTTTGTGTGTATTTTTCAAGAATCAAAAAAAAAAAAAAGTAAGGCCTTTGAAAATATTCGAACTTAACTGCATTTCATTTCTATTGTCACAATTCCTATTTGTATTATATGACCTCGTTAAAATGTTTTGAAGTTTAACAAGCAATGATGACTTAATATTATGGTTAAACAAACTTTTATGTGTTGATCCTGAAAACCTTTTTTTTATTGGCATTGCAGACATTAGAGTACTTCTACCAATTTATTTGTTTTGCCACTTTCATTATATTAATTGAAAGTATATGAAGCTTAAGTTATTAAGGTAGGAATTATTAGGGCTTATTATAATTATGAGTGATGTAATATTTTGAAACAGCACACAATATTAGTTTAGCAGGAATAGCTACGAACTTATGAACAAGTCAGAATATGAAAGTGTTTACCAGCGTCATAAGTCATATTAATCAAGAAGCAGTATTATTAAGAACCATCTAGTATTGCACTAAAAATAGATCAGTTGAAATTTTTATCTTACTGTCTTGTTCTAAACACTGAGCAACTAAACAGGCACATGTTAAAACATCCTTAACATTAGTTAGCCACCCAGAAGACTCCAAACGGGAAAGCCACTTATCGACACTACAGGAGTTATCATTACAAGCTGCAAAGAATGGAAAAGTTCATATTAATAAATTTATACATGTATTTTTACATAAACAAATTAATAACCAGAGAATTTTAAAAATGTGGTAATGAAAAAACCAGAACAGAATGAATTGTGAAATTACTAATACCATCATGAATGAAATAAAATACAATAAACAGATAGTTGCAAATTAAAAATTTGTTTGGTCAAGTATATTTTGTTAGGAATTTAATGTTTATTGATTGGAATGCATTACAAGGATTTCAAATATTTAAATATTTTCAAAAATGATTGTTGCAATTGTCGGATACTAGGTTTAAAATATAAAATAATGAAAATATTCTTTAAATTTGAATTCAATGATTAAATACAATGCTATACATATTGAAAATAACTTTTAAAAAATAATAAAATAAAGTTCACAAAAAAAAAAAAGGGAAAAGAAAGAAAAGGCAAATGAAATAAATACAGCTGCTAAGATTTTACTCCAATTAAAGGAAAATCTCAGCCCCCAAAAAACTTTCCACACCCAAGTCTCATTAAAGCTTACACAGTGAAAATGAAATATTGACTGTTTTGGAAGAAACAAACCAATATCATTTCAAAAATTGAAGACAAACAATTTTATGGCTTGTCAATCCTAAAGAGATAAGAGAAATAAAGAAAAGAAAAACAAGAGGGGTGGGGGAGTGTACAAATTGTCTACAAGATATATCAAAAGAAGTCCACCTTTGGAATGGAAAAGTCATCTAAGTCAACAAAATTAAAAAGATTTTAATATAGGAGAATAAAGGAATTATAAACAGTGTTATATGATATTTGGAATAAATGTATTTTATATCATAGTCACATAATAAAATCACAAAGATAAATAGGATTTAGGATAGTTGCCTCAAAATATTTATCCATTATATATGTCATGCTGCAAATACAATCGCATAACCAATTGATACTGGGAATTACTTCATGTTCAAAAGTATCCTATCCTGATATAAATATAAAATTTGTCTTTGTCCTTGAAATAAGTACCCATCAAATAGTTTAAACAGGAATTCAATAAAGATAAAATTAAAAATAATTAAATAATTTTAGCCATTTATTTATTTTAAGCATTCAAAACTTTTAAATTTATGAAAATAAGCAGTAAAATTTTCAGAGGGAAACAATATCACTTTTTGCCTTTTATGAGTGCTCCTGGAGAAAAAAAACTTAACTATTTAATCTAATCTGCAGATAAATTTTAACCCTTTTGTTTCCCCTATCCTTAGGGGAAACAAATCCCCTATCCCTTCCCTACCTTACTTAGGTTTTTAAGAAAGGTATACATAACCAGAAACTTGCCTTCAATTAATTTTGTTAAAGATTCTAAAAGATTAAAATATCTGTCAATAGGTTTATGCATGCGCTTCCATAATGGATAATAAACATCCGGTTCAAATCCACCTCCTAGAAGACAGAAACGAAAAATTAAATTTAAAGAAACCGTATCATTAAAATATCACTGGAATTTAAAAACATGGTACTAAAATTAATTTTTGAACGAAAACTAAAAACGTTTCATATAAACAGTACATTTAAACAGTCAATCTATAGTAGAAATTTCAAAATTGCAATTATACCTTTAGTTCTTGCCAAGAGAGCAATGTTCTGAGATCGAGTGTCAATTATATACCCTTTCTTCCCGGATCCTAAAACAATATTCAGCAAACGTTCATCTTCCTTGCAACGTTTATTATTGGCACCTACCATTGGCTGACTGCTTCGTAGCAAAGCTGCCTAGCAAGAGAGAATTCAAGAAGTGAGCGTTCTAATAATAACAATTAACAGATATTTAGAATTAAAGTTTTTAAAAAATAGTACAGAATGTTATATTATTTATTTTTTTATTTTACTATTTATTAATACAATTACTTTTTTGGGGTAATATATTTTCACTCAAATTATATTTGCTGTTGAAGTAGGTACACGGCTTGGTTGATTTTGGAAACATTTCTTTTTCATTTTCTTTTTTAAATATGATGATTTTGACTGTCTTATACTCCATAAAACAAAACTAGAAAGTATTAAAACACCAAGCATCAGGAAATCAAATACATGTTACTTTAACATCAAAAACATTGAGGGATTAAACAAACAAGAATTTATTGATGATGGCAGCGAGTCCTACTATAAACGGAAAACATAGTCCCAGATTCAACTATCTAGGAGCACACCCAGAATTATTTAATCAAAAGAATTAGAGTTTATGCAACAAAATTACCCAAAAACTTAATTAAATGTAATACAGTTTAGTTTTTTAATTAATAAGTGTAATTAATGTTGTTTTGCATCCAATCATTACACAGACTGAACAGAAAGTTCTCATTATGCAGTTCTTCAAACTGTAACACTAAGCACTCTTACAACTGTTTTAACTGCTTACTAATATACTACTGTTAAATTTACCATATTTTTCATGCTTGGTAAAAATATTATGTTTACAAATATTATTTTCAACAAGTTTAAAAAGTTCAGCTAGCTAAAACAAAATCTTGTTTTAAATAAAATTTGAAATTTTTAAGTTATTTTTTTTTTTAAAGTGGGGAATTTATGTTACTGTGCTTTAATAGAAAATAAAATTATTCAGCATTATTTGAGGCACCTAGATTTGGAGGAAATTCCAACTCTAAGAACCCCACCTCTTCTAATTGTGTACCTGACCTATCGTGTTGTGTTAGTACCTTGTATTACAATTTCAATAACAGTAATCCTTGTTCAAAACAGTTTCTTTTTTTCCCTTATTTTAAAGTGCAAACTTAACAAAGTCACAACAATAAAATAAAATTTTACACCATAACTCTTCAGTATTTAAAATGAAAAGAAATAAATTACCTTATTTTCCTTATGGTAATAACTAAGGATTGGAAATCTTCCAAATTGACGAAAACCAGCAACCACTTTGAGAGTTTCATCATCAATACTTTTGGGTACAATAACCAATTGTGGATAGGTAGGACAAACCTGAGTATATAAAAAAGGTAAATAAAATACAAAATGAAAAAAAAAAAAAAAAAAAAAGAAAATGTAATAACAAAATCTAGTAGGTAGAAGAGCAAAAATATGTTAAAAAATTAAAAACATTAACATAATTCTCATATAATTATAGCATAAGTTGTTTACAGAAAATCTTGAAAGCAATTTATGACTTCCTTCTGACTCAATCAAAATACTGATGACCATTTCAAATACAGAAAGTATATTTTACATAACATGAGTCAATATGACTGTTTCAAACAGCAAAAACAAAGTTTACAATATCAACAAAGGATCTAAGTTTTGAATCCAAACGATATTTTAAGGTAAACAACTGTATTTAAAAACTGACATTCTAAAGATTCAAACTTATTAATATTATACAAATACCAGTACAAAATGACAACTAGCAATAGGATCTGGGTCCAGCTAGACAGTGGTCAATGGTGTAGTCGACGGCGTGCCCCCACTTGTTTTAACATAAGTGTACCCCCAATTTTTGATGTTTGTATGTTCAAGCATTCCCTCTCATTTTTTCCAGGACTACACCACGGTAGTTAGTCATATTATCAATCCACCAACAAAAATCTGAAGTGCTCTTAAAAGTACACACATTCAATGCAATGCAAGTGACAACTGCTTCCTACAAACAGTTTAAACCTTACTGAAGTTGTAATTTTTCTTAATTTAAAGATTGGTTTGAGATCTGAATAGCTGGAAACAGTGATTGCCAAACTTATGATGGCACTGAGCAATTGTACTGTTTACAAATCCTATTACAAGCTACTTCCTCCTCCCATCACCATTAAAAAAAAAAAAATAGGACAAAAAGTTAAGAAACTTTTCAACTTAGTTATTAATTCCAAACAACACAAGTGGGCTATATATATTGGTAGTTATTGCCTTTTCATATACTTTATGCCTATAAAATATTCTTTAGTTTGTTTTTGTGTAACTCACCACTCAATACAAACATAGAAAATCAACTAACAGTCATTGATGTAATAATGTGCAGATTGGCTGCCTGAATGCAACTGTGATCAACTGAAAATTTCTCCATAAGTTACTAGTAGCTTGCAATCAACGGTTTGGGGACCACTGACTTAAAACCATAACATCTGGTTTCGTCTTTTGTGATTAGTCGAACAACATAATATAATAATTTAAACATACTGCATCATGTCCCTTCTGACTCTCCTTCCCTCAAGACAATGTTTATTAACATTTCCACTTCTGGAGTTATAATCCAAGTCTGAAAGCTCCAAATGACAAAATTAACTAATAAGTAAGTATATCTGTTTTGAGAAGAATTTATAACAGAGATTGTGCAAGGAAATTATACTTCATCTTATTTTAAAATTAGTTAATAAAATAAGCATGAAACTACAGAGGAAAGATCGAACCCCAGGGTTTCATATGGATCACTGATTTAGACTATAACCATTGAAGATAGGAGTTCCAAGTGCTTCGCTATGAGAAATTTTGAAGGACTAAAGAGCATTTTTTTTAAATGCATTTGAGGTGTGAAATTAGCAAATCTAAAATGTAAAAATTTTGCTTATTTTATCATTTATTTTTATGAGTTAATGGGGTACAGCACTCCTGCGGCCCGCATATGCCACTTACTATGGTTGTTAACTAACATGTTAAATTTAGCTTAGTCAGTTTATAGCGCGTTTTCTTAACAAAGCAGAAATGCAATAAAAATTGACCCATTTTTATTGATATTTTGAAATATAAGAAATAGTGTAATTAATTTGCAAAAAAAAAAAAAAAATGCATGGTTCAAAAATTTTTTACTCAAGTTATCTGAAGAGACATTAAAAGCCATATATCTTTAAATAGTACAAATAGGAATATGAAAAGTTAAATTACTGAATAGTCTTTATTAACATGACTGATTCTCCATTCTTCTTTATTTTGCAATACTTTTTTATATTCCGTTTCAGGTAAAAAAGAAGTCCAACCATCTTCAAGAATGTCAAATAATGCTCGATAGAAAAATGGATAAAATGATCTTGGATCCTCTACAAAGACAAAATTAGAGAAATTATGCAATGTGTGATCATTAAAAAGGGGAAAAAATGAACTATCATATATCAAGTGGATTAACTTAAACACAAGTGGAAATGAAACTGCAAAGGAAAAACCTAATTGAATAAAGCTACAAAAACAAATATGATTTTTTTTGCTCCCAATTTTAAAACAAGGAGGGGGGGGGGATTAATTGTTTATGGTGTTTCACTGGCAAAAAATAATTGATTACATGAAATCTTATTTAATGTTATTAAATCTTATTTGAAATCTAATTTAAAACAATAAATCTTTGAGCTTCTGTGTTTATGAAAAGAAAGCTCAAAAAATAGTCAAACTTTAAGTATCATTTTAATTTACAACCAAACAAACTTCCTAATACAAAGAGATTTCCTTAGAAAGTTTGTACAACATACAGAGAAAGAGGGTTTTTTTTTTTGAAAATGTAAGGTGAAAGCAACTCTTCAATTTCAATATATTTTTTTTTATTTTAAAGATTAAAATATCATGAAAAAGAAAATTGTCAGTTAAGCATATAAATTTCATGTTATTTTTAATCTATAATGTAGTAAGGTTTTCAGTTTTCTTTTTCATGAAAACATAAAAACTCACGGGAGTAAAAGCACTACTGAAATAATTGTCTGATAACTGAGCTGAAAAATTGATACAGAAAATTAAATTTAATAAAATAATTTATAAATATCCATTCCTGAACAGACCCATTTGGAAAATAGAGTAAATATACATTCTGAATACTAAGCACAAATGAAACGAAAGAAACATGGCAGAATTGGTATGGTTAATTTAAATCAGTTTCAACTGTTTTCATTTTAACAAGAAAAATTTAGCTTTCTTTTCACCAAAAAATCTTACCTGTTAGAGTGGTTTTTTACCAGAATTAGAATCATAAAACAAAAAATAATCACTCATTAACTTTACAGGGAAGAAATTGCGTCCCTCAGTAAAGTAAAAAAGTTGAATTCAACAAACTGAAATTTTATTTTGAAAGCAAAAAAGATATCAAATTATTTCAAATGTTAAAACAACAATGACAATTGATATTGATTTAAATAGAAAACTAATGATTATAGTAGGAAGTGTTCATGGGGAAAAAAAGGAACTTACCTAAATTCATTAAATATTCTATGGAATTGGCGACATTGTTACATTCTTCCACTCCTGAAATGTCAAGTTGAAGTACTCGAAAATCTTTACATTTCAGTACAATAGTTCCATTATAAAAACTCAATTTCTTTTCAATCGAATCCACCATACGATGCAACATCTATTGGAAACAACAAGTATATTTTATAACTGCTTATGCATCATACATCTTGCATTTTGCAGCTGCTAACTCAGTAGTAATCTTAATGATGTACTTAGTAACTGAGAAAAATAGTACAAAAGCAGCATGGTTTAATGTAAAGGGTTCTGGAGGATACAATAAAAAATCCACCCCTCCACTGGTTGAAATTCTGAAATTGAGTTTGTGTATTTTTCATGTACAGAAAACAAAGCACAAAAATAGAACAAAGGAAATGTGTAACAGTTTAAGCCTCTAAACAAAACAAAAGCTTTTATTTTAAACATTGATGAATTAAAGGAATATCAAATTTTAAAAAATGGCATTGTTTACACAGTTGGGATTGAACCTACTACTGCTACACTAGTCATTACATTTTTGAAAAAAAAAAAGGAGGGTGGGATTTACATATGAAAATGCCAAGCAGGGTGGAGCATCCTACTCTAAAATGAACTCTAGAGCAGTAGTGGGGGGGGGGGGGGGGGAAGAGAAAAACTAGTTAAAATAAAAAGCATGATATTTGTGTCACTTTGAACTAATACATGTATTTAATGTTTAAAAAAAAACGGTTAAATATTTTTCATGTTAACTAGTTAATATAAAAAATGAAACAATAAAACCTCATACAAAAGAAATGGTAAATATAACTAATATAATAGAACTAGCTCCATTTAAACTTTGTCAGTATTAAATGATGTAAAATGACCAAGCTAATGAAAGCCAGAATGCTTAATTAGTGAAATTTAAACATTAATTGTTAAAAAGACAAACGTGAATGCATACAGTAATACTTAGTTTGAAAGTATAAACACAATAATCACAGAAGCTATATTTTTGTAAAAAGAATAAAATACCCATAATTCTTCTTTATGTTCTCTCGATGATATGATAAAATGATGTCCAGTAATACACAACGTCCCTTCAAGAGGCTGGTAAAATGGTCTATGGAGAACTACACCTTCTGTGTTTGGAGCACTAATATAGTCGGCAAATTCCATTTTATCTATTGGGAAACCAAATTTAAAATAAGATTAGAAAAAAAAAATTCAAATAAAAATGTTAAAAATTCATTATGAAACAAAGAACACAAAATATCAACATGAATATAACACAATGAAACATTCAAAATGTTGAATATCACATTAAAAATCTCAAACATACATTATTATATGTACAACACATAAATCCAAATGCATGTTAAGTTGCCTATGCTCCTGTGCATTGCAGCAATGCATAGTAAAAGGATTGGTTTGTTTTTGACGGTTTGAGGCAGCAAAAAAAAAAAAATGTCACTGTTGAAAACCTACATTTGTATGTGAAATTTATTAAGAAGTAAAATTTATTATTAATAGAGAATAGTGCTCTAAATGCATTGTAGAAAAAATAAATTTGTCACCTTTTAAGTGGTTTTAACAATGAACAAAAAAAAATACGTTGTTTTGTGCTTCATATTAGTGATGTGGGTTGGGCAAATGCCCATTGAAGTTGCCTAAAACATTTTTTATGTGCCCAAAATGTGGGCAATTATAAAACCATATTTTCCTTTACATTTTGACATTTTTAATAAGAATTACTACTTATAAATAACATAAGTTATTTTAGAATATACGTTTCATTGTTAAGAGTATAAAAGGGACTAAAATTAGTGCTAATTACACATTCGTACATTTTATTAGTGTTGATCTTAAAACATGAATAATTCATAAATATTTTAAGTATAGATGCTGTTGGTACAGCTGTTAGCCTATTTATAATCAAATACCAAAATGCCAATCAAATTTTTTCTTCAAACAAATTGTTTTACCCAAAACCAAAGAACTAAAAAACCATTTTATATTAGTAGTTGTAGCGGGCAACATTAATAACTGTCTAACAAACAAATTCCAGAAAATTAGATTAATATGTATGAACATTAACAAATATCAATAAGGATTTGTTTAACTGTTTAAAAATAATCAATATTTCTGAAAGAAACACACAAATGTTTATTTTATCTGGGTATTTACCCCAACTTGTGCATGCCTAGACAATTCACAACAAATAAAATACACAAATGTGCAACAATCAAGATTGTTTACCCTTTGAATGCAACCAGGTGCAATACAGGACTTTGCTGAGGGGAAGGGGGAAAGGCACTTTCTTAATAATTTCACCTATCTCCCTTAAAAAGTTATTCCAAAGGGGAAAAATTATAAGGTTTCAGTTCTTTATTTATACAATATTTAGTAATATTCAACTCTCAGGTTGGGACAACTGCTCTCAACCCCTCCCCCCTGTATCACGACCTAAAAGCAACATTAAGAATAAATATTTTTAGATGGTGGAACTGCATAACTGAAAAGGAAATAAGAATAAAAGAAAGAAGTGAGGTGGGGGGGAACCCATACCTCAGTCACATAGCTAGCAATCACAGCCTATGTTATCAAATTTTAAAGACATTTCATATGTTTTTGATATTTTTCTGTTCAATACTCAATTTGGTATTTATAACTTAAAAGCAAAATGCTGGTGTAATGTGCTTTTTTAACATGATTTCTGATGTATTCTATGTTTGTAGTTATATGCGTAATTATTTCTTTCTTTACCTGAAATCTGCCAAATCTTCATCTTTGAGATTGAAACCCGCCATTTTACGTTAATTATTATTAATTAAAAATTACTTTAAGATATACTAAATACACAGATTATAATTAAAATGTCAACATAATATAAGGTAACTGTTGAAAAGTTTATATGTATATTTTCCCTTCAAATTTGTCATTTACCAGTAGATTTTGACACTAGAGAGGTTTTTGAGTTTAAACTGGTATTCTACCCTTGTCAAGTCTAAAACCAGTTTTTGACGTCAAAAACCCAAACCGGCATAGTACTAAAGCTTTATACTAAAAGGTCTGGAATTATTGGAGAAATGGTTCAGTTTGCTATAATAAAAACTCATGATTTTGAGGAAAACCATCCTTAATCTAATGCCTCATGCCAAATTATGCGGGTAATCTGTTATCAGGAAAAACAAAGTTACAGTTATACAAGACACTTATCCGTCCTGCTTTGATCTATGCATTGAAGATGTGGACTCTAACAGTAAAGGAGGAGAAGCTATTGGGCCTGTTTGAGCATAGGATCTTAAGAAGTGGCTTTGGTGGTGCTAAAGAAAATGGTTCTGGCACAGAAGATATAATCAAGAAATGTATCGGTTCTACAAGGAACCAGACGTACATCAGATTAAAATAAGCCATCTCAATTGGATTGGGCATGTAATGAGAATAAAGGACAATAAAACCCCTTAAAGAATTTTTTTCTACTAAATCTATTAACACAAGAAGAGGAAGACCCAAGCTTCTGTGGGTGGGGATGCAGTCGAGGATTGTTTAACCCTCAGAATTAGAAATTGGAAGAGTTTGACTGCTAGTATGAGGTGGCTGGAAAAAACTGGTTTGGAAGGCCTTGGCCCACCTGAGGCTGGCGGCCATGAATGATGATGATGAAATTATGCAGGACCTTTATTTTTAGTCAAAAAGCATTTCTGTGACTGCATCAAGAGTCACACAACTATTTCTGCTACCAGAGTTCCACTATTATTTTTTATATGCAGCAAAACTGTAAATAAAGATTGATTTATACTGAATCTGAAACACTATTAATGAATGACTAATTTTTCTCCCTCACAAAAAATAAATTAATTAAAGCAAGTTAAGTTTTAAAAAAATTAAGATTTCGAAAACTAAATATTTTTATTTATTAATTTTGTACGTTCGTACTATGCTTTTGAGAGTTAAAATGTGACTTTTTAAAGTATTACACTATTCAAATAATGTATGAACAAACTATCTGTAATCTGTGAAATTCTAAAATCCAATTTTGAAGTTCACTATTCTTTTTCAGCTGTTTTGTCTCAAAAATTATAGACTTTTGAAGAAAGTGAGTTCTTTTCAATGATACAAAGGAAACTAAATTTAAAGGATTCCTTTTGAGATTATGGCTGTCTAAAAATGAGCCAGAGTTGAAAATGAAATATTTAAATGAATTTTGAATCTAGATAAGCCGAAAAGTATTTCAGCAATCAAAGTACCATTAGTATACCTATGGCATGCAGGCAGCGGTGTATTGTAGTCCTGGGAAAAGTGGAGGGATGTCTACATAAGTGAACGTAAGTAGAAAAATGTACAAGTTAATAATATAAAAAAAGATGGGGATATGCTTTAGTTCAAGTAAAAAAGTAGGGCTACCTCTGCCCTTCACCCCTAGCTATACCACTGACAAACAGGATGCAAATGAGGAAAAAAAAAGTTTCTCCCAGCAGATACAAGCTAATCAAGCATGATCAAAATTTACCACATCATGAGGACTGAGCAACTTTGTCATAAATCTGCCATAAAGCTTTTGTTCACTACTAGACTATTCTATCCCAAAAGTCAAGCAGAATCACCAACTTTCAACCTGGCATAATGCTTTCAAGCAATGGAAGAGAACACAAACTTGCTGATTTATTCATTTCAGTTGTAACACGAAAAAAGCTGCCTTGCTCAAAACCATAAGTAGGTGGCCCAATCATGATAAAGTAGTTGACGTTCGATTTTACGAACACTTTTTGACAAGCCTCTAACTTTTATATTTTGTAACCATTTGCAATAATAAAAGCTGACATTTTTGTTTTTTAAGAATGATGTTACTTCATGCAGAAATTTGATGACTAAAAATGAGTTTCATGAATGTAAAATAGTTCATGAATGTAAATAAATGGATTTTTGAGTAATAACTATGGGGATGAAAAAATAAACCCTTGACTATTTTTAATGCTTTTTAAAAACTTATATTAGCCATTAAAACACAAGTAGTAATTTTTTTTTTTTTTTTTCAAGAATCTTCATGAAAAATTATTTTGGTGGAAAATCCATAAAATTCAATGTTTATTCACTCACTTCTACAAAGGAATTTAACACATATATACTTTGCAAAATGTCTGGTTGCTAATAAATACAAAAGAGCCTACTATTAAGAGAATTTGGGAATTTGTTATACACCAAGTGGAGATATGCCTACATAAGTGAACATAAAAAGTAAAAGACTGAGGTAATGTAAAAAATATTGGGAGATGCTTCATTTCAAGTAAAAAAGAAATTCGTGAAAACAAAATAAAAGCGAAAGTTATTGAAAAAAAATCGAATAAAGAAAAGGATGAAACGTTTCAAATCAAAATGAAGTAAAGTGAGAAATTTGTTCAAAAAAGTGTGCCGTTTTCATAATTTTTCTTCTTTGTTGCAACTTTAATGCACATAACTTACATTTTCTAATGTTTGATCTGAAGTAAAATTTTTATTAGGCCATAATAATGCAAATAAATTTTTAAAAATGCCTTTCACACATCACTAACCTGATAAATGTAGACTTCGTCAACATTTGTTTGGTGAACGTTAGTTCACATTATGAGCGAGCGCTCTCCAAGTGTGACGTCATGCCAATAGGCGTGGAGCTCTTACGTCACTCTGTTTAAGCCGCATGCGCCGTTTTCGTTTTCTGCGTTGAGTGTGTGAGAGTATAGTTTTTGATTCTAACAGATCTAAGGAAATTAATGTTCCAGATAAGAGGAGTTTGCTCTCATTTATTATTTTTATTAAAGCAATATCATTTTTTTCCAATAAATACTTTGTGTAATTTTTTTTTACTTTTTTTAACTACAGTTATTATTATTTTTTAAACTTTGTGTATTTTTTTTTCAATAAAAATGTGTGTTTTTCAATAAAACACACATTTTTGTTTTGAATAAAAATAAGGAACATTGGGATAATAAATTGTTAAAATTAAACATTGCTTTTTGCAATCTAACAAGAGCTTTCCTTCAGAGCTCCCTAAGCAGTAAGAGCCTTTTAGATTCATTAACATCTTTGGAAAAGTAGCTAAAGCTTTGTGTGGTTTTTCAGAATGATGTTAAAAGATGAAATTTTTTTATGTACTATGTAATTGTCTATTCATTTATTTTGAAAGGAGTGAGTTTGTGAGGTTTTACTGTGATCTAATTGCATATTTTCCATTCATTTTGTGAGATATTAGATGTCAGTTTGTTACCATTGTAGGACAATTGTAGGACAATTTGAGGTTTATGTTGTGTTTCCTTATAATATAATAATGTATCGGGGCATTATTATAATAAACATGTTTATAAACTTTACCTGTGCGAGACCTTAATTGAAAAGTTTGATGCACTAAGAGCAAAGTATAAAATTATAATGCCTTCATATATAATTTCCTATTTTATATTTTATAAGTTACCTTCCCAAAATTACTGCTATATTTTTGACATTGTTACTGTTTAAGCAGTGAATTTTTTAAAAATTCTTTTTATCTTAAAGTGCTTTCTATTTTATTTGCTCTTAATATATTTTATATTTCTTCTTACAGATAATTGGATATCTCAGATTATTATCTGAAGTGCTAGTTGAATTCTAGCCCTGATGTTATTATAGAAAACTGCATCAAGATTTTAATTTTACTGGAGATGTTTTGAAGATGAAAAAAATAGTTCAGGAGTTGTTCTTGATATTGTGCTGTTTTTGTGTGAAAAAAAAATTGCATTCAAAGTTTAAGTTTTATGTGGTGTTCAATCTTTTTTTTTTTCTGTAATTTTGCTTTCATTTGAATACACATGTAAATATATCAAGATCCCCATAGGACATACCTATTTTCTTATTCATTAGAAGCGTAATACTACCTAATAAATTGATTAGATTGTAATTGCCGCCCCCTTAAGGAAGCTGCGCTGTGAGGCAAGCGCCTTGCTGCCTCTGGTTCTCGCTGGCCCTGTGTTCTTGAAATTATTGATTTACGTTTACTTACCCTTCTATACTTCAGATGAGGCGGCTTCTTTCATATTTCCCTCAAAAATGTAATAATAATAATAATAATAATAAATGTTCTTCAAGTGGTAAAGATTATGCTATCAGTGTAGCGACTTTTTCAATTTTATAACGTTTTGTGCAATCTTTTTTACAACAATATACTCTGAATGCATTGTAGATTAATGTATAAGGACATACACATAACAAATATTTACACGAAAAGATGCACTGATATTTTAGAAGTGGCATTACTTTACACCTTTTTTTTTTAAATTCAAGCTTTGATTGTACTTTCTGGATTAAATGAATTTCGTATTTTTAAATAGTGTCTAAATTTAATGAAAACATTTGGAAAGAAGTTGGATTTTTTACCTTTAAAAAAAAAAAAAAAAAAACCAGCATTGATAGTTGATTTCGTAAATATTAAAGTAAATCAATTAATAAAGGGGCACCATTTGTACCAAGCTTTTTGGTTTGTTGCTAAGATGTTCTGCTTGATTTTTAATTGAAATAAAGTTTCGCCCCCTTTTTCATTCCCCACCCCCTCCCCCGTCTCTCTAAGTTTATTCATATATAGAGACTTATTTTCATTAATGCTCGCTGTTAGACTCTAAAATCATTGCATGACGTAATTCTTTTAGATGATTTTATTAAAGGTAAAATAAACAGCTTATAGTACAGTACACTAACAAACAGTTTTGTTTCCTGCATTTCAAACTTTATCCAAATTCTTAACAGTAAATAACTTTTAATCAAATAAAACTACAGAAAAATTCTAGCTTGAAATTTACGTTCAAAATTGCAGCTTCATTACAATTATATTTTAATTTTAGTTTTCTCTCTCTCATTTTTTTTTTCTGTAAAAACATAAAGGATTATTTTTTGCATAAGTGGTTTCCAAAGGGAACCGTCGTCCCGCACGTCACAGCCCCTACAACGCAGAGACCACCCTGTTTGTTTGTAATTTGTGACTTTCGGTAATGTTCCTGATGAACTCCCCACAGTTCGGAACTTCTTGTCATTATTTAGTGAGGGAGGGTTGGTTCTCCGGTTGTTACATAGCCTTTGAGGTGTGAAGTAGGTTCTCTTGTGGTCTGGAATCCCCTTACTGCGAGAGTGATAATGTGTAATATAAATCTATAATGGACACCTGTTAATGTGCTCACCTTCGGACGAAAATCATTTGATAACAATTACCAAGTGCTAATATTAAAAAATAAAAGTTTAATATTTTAAAAATGCGAATAAATACTATGCAGTAGATTTTTGGAGACTACGTTAATTTACGTGTAATTGAAATTGAATGAATATATTTAGCGTGAAATAATAGTTACTAAAAAAGTACAATAAGACTTAGTAAATTATTGATGTAAAAATAAAATTTAAAAAAAAAGAAAGGGAGGAGGGGAAGGGGAGGAATCACCGATTGCTGATTGTCTGCTATTTTTTTTTTTTTTTTTAAAGTTTAACCCCGTCTGACTGAATTTTCAACAATGTGTGTTAGTTTTCTTTTTCTCTTTAAGCTAAATGCTGAAGCTACTTAATATGTCCAATATCAATCACACACAATTTCAAGCTTTATTAATCATAAATAAAAATTGTCCGAGAAAGCGGACACTACGCAAAACATCAAATTTTTATGACAAAGAATTGTTCCAAATTAAAATATTTTCGTTTGTGTTAAATCCTTATACAGTAGTATCTCCATTAAGGGACACCTCTAATTAAGGAACACTTTTTCTGGTCCCAGTCCCTTTAAATAGGGACCACAATGTATTTACCTCTGGATAAGGGACACTCTATTTAAGCGATATTCAAAGAGAAAAGTTTCAAAAATTAAAGTTATATATAGGCTTGCCATACGTCGCGGTATTTTGCTCTTGTGCTTTGTTTTGTTTTAAAATTTGTCGAATGTGATTGCAAATTTTAATTTGTTTCTTATTTATGAGAATTTCGCACCTAGTGTTTTTTTTTTTTTTTTGCGTTCAAGTAATTCAATTTTTTTTTTTTTTTTTTTCAAATTTGTCAAATGTGATTTCAAACTTTAATTTGTTTGGGATTTATGCAATAAAAAAGAAATAAAGAATTATGAACAAATGTAGTATATGATTTTTTTTTAAATCAAATTCATACTTCAACTTAATGTTTGGTTGCATTTTGACAAAGTTTTAATGAACAATCTCATATTCTAAATCAAAAGTATTTTCAAATTATTTCTGTCATCAATTCCTTTAAAATATACTGCACACAATAATTTTTTTAAACTAGTTGAAGGTGATTTAAATTTTCTGAGAAAAATGAACTGGAAAAAAAATCGTACATTTCCCACTATTCCTTATTTTTATTCAAAACAAAAATGTGTGTTTTATTGAAAAACACACATTTTTATTGAAAAAAAAATACACAAAGTTTTTATTGGAAAAAAAATGATATTGCTTTAATAACAATAATAAATGAGAGCAAACTCCTCTTATCTGGAACGTTAATTTTCTTAGATCTGTTAGAATCAAAAACTATACTCTCACACACTCAACGCAGAAAACGAAAACGGCGCATGCGGCTTAAACAGAGTGACGTCAGAGCTCCACGCCTATTGGCGTGACGTCACACTTGGAGAGCGCTCGCTCATAATGTGAACTAACGTCCACCCATTTGTTTACCAATCTTTTTTTACAATGCCGCGGTTACAGTGAAAACTGACTTGAAGAACGGAGCAAAAGATTAAAACACTTCTATGAGTGCTTCTTTCTCTTTGTAAAGCGTATCTCGGTTACCTGTGCTTTAAAGACATGTTAAACATAAAAATAATTTACACACAAATATTCATCGTACATTATAGTGAGTTCTGGGATATAAGAATTTTTGTAATGTTAATTAAACTAACCGACACAGAAATCATTGAGAAATCACAAGCATGTAAATTAATGTAAATTCATCAGCATATCTCGTATCAGCATCTTGTAGGAGTTTAAAAGAAATCATTCGTCAGTTGGTTAAATGTTTAACGTTTCATCATCAACAGGAAATGTGTTTTTAAAGCAAAAGTTTATTATCATCTCTCATAGATGGCGCCACTATAACATGATGAATGCGAGGGAGGGGAGCCGAACTGAACTCTGGAGCCCCATTCTGGCCACTAGATGGCGGGCATCCTGCTCACAATTAGTGTTACTTTATCGCAGAGGTTCCAAAACTTTTTTTTCTCGTGGACCACTTTCAAAGTTTTACTATTTTCGGTAGACCCCCTGCTGCTACATTTTTACTGTATTCCAAAACTCCTGAAAAATATCACCCTAAATTGGGGGTGTTCAGAAGAAAAAAAAAGTATCACATTTTCTTGTGTCCCATTTATTAAAATAATACTTGTGGTTATACAAAATTATAAATATTTATGATACACAAACAATCAACAATTGACAAAAAATCAACAATGAACTTTGAAATGTAAATATTCATACTTTTAATGAGACGGATGTACTTATGATGAATTGACATCAAATTATCAATATTTGGCTTCAGTTTTGTAAGAAGTAATCTCAAATATCCCTGTTCTGTGATGTTCAATCTGCTCCTCTTTTTTTAACAGGTTGGTAACGGCACTAAAACTGCTTGCGACAAGATATGACGAAGGAAAAGCTATCAAAAATTTTCTCACAATTTCCCACAGCCCAGGATATTTTTCGGGGATTTCTGCCTGCAACCAAAATGTTTGATAGCCTTTTTTAAATTTCATCTTCAGTTCCTCGTTGGTGCTGAGCTCAAGTAGCTCCTCTTGCAATACCACATTCGCCTCTTCCGTTTCATCAAATGGGGTTATGATCCATGGTGGTATTTCCATCGTCAGAATACCTTCAAATCTGTTTTTGAAGTCATCATGCACTGTATTTAAACGTTGAGGTTATGTCTAAATATCTTCATCAAGACATTCTATCTGTGACAAGTGCGGAAACTGGAGAACCGACTAATATTTTGCTCCATTAATTTCAATTTACCGAGGAAAGCCGAAATGGCACCCTTTGTTTTTATTAAATTCAGACTGTCCCCTTGTAACTGCAAGTTAACGTCATTGAATTTTATGAACAAATCTGTTAAGTACACAATATCCGCTTTATATTTGATCAGATTTTCTTTTAAACCTGGTGCTTTAGTTTCTAGACAGACACTCTATCACTGATTCGAAAAGTGAGTAAAATCTCGATAAGCATGCACCTTTCGACAACCAGCGTACTTCAGTATGTAAGAGCAGTCGTTGGAAACCTTCATCATTTTCATCGCCCAATAGAGCAAATAAAGGGTATTCAAAGCATTGCTTCTTATTTTATTGAAGGCGTTAATCACAAATTGAAGCGATTGGAGCAATCTATCACTCAAATTTTTCGCTATAAGGTGTTGTCGGTGGATAACACAGTGAATTGCAATTAGTCCTGGTATTATTATTTTAAGATGGCTTATATACAGACGATATCTACCTATAAAAAAAAAATAACGATTGCCGACTGGCAACCTTTCTCGAAATTTGCTAACATTCTCCAACCGAAAAATGCAAAATACTATCGTCCGATACCACATGACGAAGGCGGGCCGAAGTGCCACTCGCTGTGAACGCTCAATAACATTTTGTTCTTGGCATTCGTATTTATACTAATGTAGATTGCAAGCACAGCGCAAGTCGCATTTCACCCCTTTGCTGGTCTAAACAAGCACCCCGGACGAGCGGGCGCACGGGCGGCACTTTGCAAGTCTCGGCATGTTGTTTACACTTGTACTATTATCTATTGTTCTATTCAATTCTGTCTTTGAACTGAGTCTGAAATATTTTTGAGTACCTACCTAGTGAATGATGCTACCTGCCTACGTTGATAGGTAAATCCAAGCCAAAATTTTTGTTCTTTATTATGAAAACCAGGAAATTTTTCGTGGACCCCCACTTACAACTTGTGAACCCCTGTTTTCTTTTCACGACTACGTGGAACCCCGTGTGGTCTCCTATGGACCCCTGGGGGTCCACGTGGACCACTTTGGGAACCTCTGCTTTATCGTCTGCAAAGAAATAATTAAAGTTTAAGTTTTTCTTTGTTAGTATATGAACCAAGCGGCGGATATGATGCTGCAAAAAAGATAGCCGCTCTGGTAAATAATTCGAAACGCCGTATATAGAGTTCAGTTAAATGTTTTTATTTGTAAATAAAGGTCAAAATTGTCCTTCTTGATGACCGACGTGAATATCAGAATCCTGACGTCAGAAGAACCGAACGCGTCAAATAAGATCTTCAAATATTTTAATTATTGAAATTTATGGAGTTGACGCGACACTCTGGTATCATCTCCAGAAAAAAAATTCAACATTCACAAAATCTCGTTCTTCTGTTTTGGACAAAAGCACTGTGTTTTACATGCAAAACTTTGTTGGCAAGCATTTATATCGACGTAGAAAATATGGTTCTACTACGTTCCCGTTTTTGATAAGGCAAATCCTTTTTTATTTACTTTTTCTTTTTCTCACACGAAGATTCTTTGCTTGATTACATTAAACACGTGTACAAAAGAAATACAAAATCTGCAATTTACCCGTTTTACATTTCATCTTAGGAAAACTTGCTTTTCACCTGCTGGATGGGGTTTTGGTTTTACAATACTTTCCATGAGACAGCATTTGGGACCATGTGAACGGAGCCATGGTACAAAATATGATGTTTTTTAAAATGTCAAAAAATCTCTCCAAACGTTCTGAAAAAGCCTCGATTCCGATCTTAGGTGCTTCTCCTTAAAAAAAAAAATTAAAAAAAAAAATAAAAAAAAGAGAGAGAGAGAGAGAAAAGAAGAAAGAGAGAAAAAAGAAAAGAAAAAAACTGAGCTTCCCACAAAGATTTTTGATAAAATCTCACCACGAATGTGAAACAAAAAAAATTACATAATTAAGTGAACATCCCCCTCCCGCCCACACACACACAATCGTGTGTATATATATATAGGCTTGCCATATTTTTGGTTAGTGAAACCGGGACACATTAATGTGGGATGGTCATACCGGGGGGTCTGGAGTATGGGAAAATTTAAAAAAAATTAAAAGCAAAATGGTGAGTTCTAAGCCTTTTTTTAAGATTCGCAAGTAATGGAAGTAGGGAATCTGGAACCCTAAATTGTTAGTCTACCCACCTTTAAAATAAAAAATGAATTTTTGCTACTTAGTTTACTTAAAAAGATTTTTTTCCCTTTTTAATGAGAATTTTATCTGGTCTACCATCTAGAAAGAAATGTTAATAAAATAAAGTTTCATATACTTCATGAAATTGTTTAATTAAACAATTAATTACTGTCTTATTTTTTAAAACTACAACTTTTTGTCTAACTACAAAAACCATTTCAAAAAAAAAAAAAAACATTTTTGTCAAACTAAAAAAAGGTATTAATAAGTTAACAATGTTATTCTTTGTTTTCAAAGCACTCATATTTTTGACTTGAATGTACTTTTTTCAAGATGTTTTTGTTAAGCTTAACTTTTTCATAAAAGTCAGAGCAAAGAAAACGCCTAAGTTTATTTTACATACAATCAATGCTCTTGCAGTGGACACCTCCTTGGTCATCTTAAAGATTCTTAATGTCTTCATAAAAGATTCTTAAAAACAGAAATTCATACCTTTTTACATCTTACAGCCGTTTCCGGGACATTGATAAAAATGGGCGGGACACCGGGACAAGAGCAAAATACCGGGACTGTCCCGGTCAACCCGGGGACGTATGGCAAGCCTATATATATATATGTCTGTGTGTGTATGTGTATGTATACATAATATATGTATGTATACGCATAATATACTATTTTTGTCTCACTAAAGTTCTTCAAGTGAAGTTTGTAAGATTAACCCCAGAATGTCTTTTCTCCGACAACCAGAAACATATTATTGTTAAGTTATAAAAATTACAAAATATTTTGCTCTCCTCTAGCTAAAAAGAAAAGCACAGATATTGTTTGTGAAAGAAATCTTTAGGTCAATAAATTAATAATAACTGAAAATTTAATAAAAAAGAAAAACCTATTCATTTTTTTTCGTAGCAGAAGGTCCTCTGAAATTTTCGAACTGTCAAAAATTTTCAGTATTTGATCCACCGGTTCCAATAGAAAAGGACTCAAACTTAAATGGACATCAGTTTCAGTAGTACTTTATTTCCCCATATATTCTAAAATTTGCATTAAAAATTTAAAAGCACTTAATCTCGCCGTGTAGGTAAACGTTACACACGCACACACATATGTGTATACATATATTGCAGGCATAAGCAACATAAATCAGAAATGATATATATGAATATTTTTTTTCTTTTCGAACTATTAGAGTTTATTGCTTATTTAGTACGAATACCTGTAAAAACACTTTTTACAGGGCATTAAGGCATGTGTCTACCTCTATCACACATGTTTGAACTGAGGATACTTACCGATACTTTATGAACATGTTTCAAAAGTACAGAAATATTTCAGGTGACGCAGATACTTTTTAGTTAAAAATATTGATTTTTTTTAAATGAAAAAAATATTGACCTTTCCATATTTCTTGCTTTTTTACAAACTGATTTTTTACTCTGTGTTCTTTCTCAATGCTTCAAAAGTTTTTATTGTTACTTTCGGTAAGTAATTCTAGGTAATTTTTCGGTAACTAAAACCAAGACAAACAAGAATCAACCAAATCCTAGTTTTAGCCCCCGTTGAAACTTTCATATTTTACCAATTTCTGCATTTTAAATTTTTGTTTCGTACATTCATAAGGATATTCCAATGTTAACGGAACTTAACTTTAATATTGGAACATAGATTTAACTAGAGTTCATGCCTTAAAATGTCTTATTTCTTCAGCTAACTTGCTGTTAGAATGTCGAATTTTTCTTGAGAAAGCATATTTTGCGCATTCACCCATATCTTGTAGATTTGTAGTTATTGTCTCAAATAAAAATAAAAACTAATCTCTTAATTAGGTAATTTTTCCTTAACTATTTGTTTTACCTACAATATGTAACGAAAAAAAAAGTATTTTAAAATGAAGTTTTTAAAAGTTCATTTTTAAAAGTCGACACATATCTTAAACAGGAAGTTTTACATTGTTTTATTTGGCGGGTCTGAATCTATAACTGTTATTGTTTTTCCGAGTCGATTGGGGAAAATGCGGCGAAGTAGCGCAATCATTTTCAAATAATATTACCTACCTTTTCGTTGCAAATATGAGCCTGCTGACGTCGTCCACATTTTACTCTCTGTAAGTTGAGAAAACATGCGTTTTGTTGTTGTCGTGTCCTCGCGCGTGGCGAGGAAGAATGGGTACGCTGCTCCTGAGTCTAACGGGGCCCTTATAGGCAGGAGCCCGAGTTCCGCCCCTTTGAAAAGTCTCTTAATTTTTTGAACCAACTCCCAGATGAGAGACCGTCACCTGGAATTGGCACCCCCAGAGGTATCGTTTCACTTGGAGGACATTGGAGCCACGACCTATTTAACGTGCACCAGCTCCCCTTAGCGTACACGCCCCTACAGGAACCAGCAGCGAGAGGTTGTCATCCTCCCAAACACTGACCTAAGTCGATGTTGCTTCACTTTCAGTGTTCTGCGGGAACCGAGCTTCTACCGACTGGTCCACTGCGGTGACGTTGCGTTTTACAATTCCTAAATGAAGATGCGCTACATTTCACACAGCTGTTATTTGGAGCACACTATGCATTGAAGTTATGGGATGAAAAGAAAATAAAAACGTAGTCTCTTTTGAAAGCTTTTAAAAAGAAGCGGGAGGGAGAGAAAAAAAGGAAAACTGATGTAAAACTTCGAAAATTTGGTAAAGTGTATGGACCAACTTTTATCGTTCAACATGTTTCTTTTCTAAGATGCATGTTTCTAGAATTTACATTAAGGATAGCAACATTTCCAATCTTCTATAATTATTCTTGTAAATTGTGCTCAGGCCCGTCATTTCCAAAAATTTTCCGGGTGGGGAGGAGCAAAGGGTATGAATTGAGTGTATATTGCATTAAAAAACAACAACAAAATACATGTGCATTCATATTAATACATTACATTTCCCAAGCCATGGAGGCTGTTGACCCCCACCCCCTGACCACGCTAAATGACTAGACTGATTAAGCTTTTGTTTTGTCGAAATTCAAAGTCAGTTTAATGCTTGAGTGTTATTGCAGATAAATAGCTCAATTATTGTTTATATAATTTTGTGTGTCGTGATGAATTCTGAAGTTCATGTGATACCTCTTTGTGATTTCTTCTTTCATATCAGTGACGATGCAGTCTTTAAAATAGAAACCGCTTCAGTATTTTTGATTAGAAACGTAACGTTCAGTTGTTTTACGATTCGATAACACTTTGTTTCGATATCGCTACGTTATCAATACAGATCATAAGTTAAAATTTAATCACTTGTTTTGTGTTACATAATTTCTATATAAACCTCGATTCATTCGTAATGCTGTACATAACAAGATCTTCTTTCACTCGTTGAAGGTTCTGTTCTATAGAAGATTTACTCGTAAATGTAAGTTTGCTTTTTTAACTGTATTTTAAACTGAATCTCTCATAAGTGCTTGATTAATTAATTATACCTGTAATGCTTCTTTTTTAAGAAATTAAGTACAGACTTTATAATTAAATGTAGCTGCAATAGGTTTATATTTATTTCAAATTAAAGACATATTTATAAGGCATACTGCAATTGTATTTATAGTTTATGCGATTGCATTAAGACTTCTGTTTTACATAAAATAAAAATAGGTTTTGAATTGGGTTAAGTGTTTTGCATTTTAAATGTGTTTTCAAATAAAATTATAAAAGTAGTAACTAAACTAAGTTAGATTTGACGCATTTCATTTGCTGTGACTTTGTTCCTCACCGATGTTCCCAGTCACAATAGTCATTCTTCGAAAATTCGAAAAGAAAGCTAATTATCAACCATATGAATAGTTAATGTGCAATTTATAATTTACAGTTTAAATAAATATTTATTTATTTTCCTTCTTGTCCAGTTATTTTTGCATTTTTTCTTAATTTTTAGCTATGCGCATCTTCCTAAACTTTTCTTTCGACCTCTAATAATTGCCCTTTTTGGAATCAAGAAATTGATAGTTTCATTATTTGTTATTCTAATTTTAGCCGAAGCATTGCAAATGGCTCTCTTATGATAAGATACATTTCCAGAAAAAAGTTTAAATACGCCCTTCTTGCGTAGGAGGACAATATACTGAATAATTCATTATAAAATATTTGAGAGCTACACAAAATAATTGAGAGCTTGATATTCATGCAATTAAAGTCGTATATATAGCTGATAATTGCGTAATTTCTTTCTTTTTCTTTAATGAAATTCGAAGTCAGAAATAATTGAAATTCGAATATGGTAGAAATGAACGAAATCAAACTGTAAGACGATTCAGAAACCACTCGATCTTTATTCCGATGCTTACATACATTACTTTTTGTACTATATTTCAGTCATCTCATATATATTATTTGAAGTAACTTCTGTCTGAAAGTGTATATTCAGTAAACATTTTACGTCCTAATTTCTTTATCCTAATAATGATAACAAATATTGCTTGAAAATATTTCCAGATGGCTTCATTCCTGCAATTGTTTGCAGTTATTGCAGTTTCGGCAGTTGGGATTAACGCTGCTTCTGCCCCTTTCGACCCATTCTTTGATCAACACTGGGCAAACTTCAAGGTAAGTGCTATTCACCCGCGAAAACACGCACGGCGTGTCCCTATTTTTTCCTCACAAATAACTACATCTTCCCACCCCCCTAAGAAATAAAAATAAAATACAAAGTGCGTAAGATCATTACTCACAGATAACCAGAAACCAGAAAGCAGTACAATGCAACTTCACTAGTTTTGTTGAACAAATAATTAATTCTAAAATAACAGCTCAGAGCTCAGGACTTCATAGGTAATGCTCTCGTCCCTTATGGATTAATCATAATTTCTTAAAATGTCTCGGATATATATCTTCGTGGGGGGAAAATATGGACTAATAATAACAGAAAATAGATTTTTCAAGAAGCTTGATGGATGCTCCCGTGAAATTCACATTTAGTTAATAATGGGACCTCATTTTTGAATGCATACAATGGGCACTCGCAGAAGGGGGCGTAATGCACCATGGGTAATGTAGATTCAAAAGGTATGAAGTTGGGAAAAAATATTTCACTAAAAAAGGGGGGGGGGGTATAATACTTTAACCGACTTGTTATACTAATGTTATTGTGACCCTACCACATTAGAGACTAGACTGGAGTGACAGCCTAGAACTTCGTTTTTCAATCTGGGATTCGCAAACCATAGAGGGGACATTTTCAGGTATATGTTAAGTGGGATCGCAGTATGTTCCAGAAAACTACAACAGTACGACTAAATTTTTAAATTTTCCAAGGCCCACTAAAGGTAGCTAAGGCGCCCTTTCGGATTGTTCATGACACAGTTAGTTTGCCTGTTGTCTAAAAAGTAGCTTAAAAATAAAAAAATCAAGAAAAATTATAACAAATATAGCTTATGGGCACTAAAAACGTATTTTTATTTTTAAATTGGTGAAATAGGCAAAGCTATTAGTTTTTCTTATCGAAATAAAACAATTAACTAAAACTATTTTTGTGTGCCTAAATACAATTATCAAGGGATCAAAAGATCAATGCTCTCACAAAAATGCACAAAAATAAATAAATAAATAAATAAACTAAAATAAATAATTAAATAAATAAATAATAAAGTCAGAGTGACTATTTGGAACGAAACTTTCCCATTTCCTTGTAGAATGTTTAACAAATATCAAAATTTAGTTTCGGCGAGAAAATGCTTCATAGTGACTGCTTATGAAAAAGGTTAAGGAAAATGATGCTATATGCAGATTTTTTTCAATATCTTAGTGCGCAGAATCAGTGCTAAACGTTCTTCTTCCTTTTTATTATATAAATAAACAAAAAAAATCTCCTATATATGTAAACATAACCAACAGAAGCTGAAAATATATTCTTTTTCGGGTTTATTTCTTTTAGCGAGAGTTTCAGAAGGAATACAAAGGGAGCGAAGAAGCTGCGCGTCGATTGGTGTGGGAAAACCATGTCGGCCAGATTGTCAAGCACAATTTGGAATACGATCTTGGGATGCACACTTACAGAAAAGGACTTAACGAATATGCTGACATGGTAAGTGCAACAAATTGTACCTTTTAGCTCTTAAAATCTTAAAATATACCAGTAAAGAATCTCCCTCCCTCTCTCTCTCTCTCTCTCTCTCTATATATATATATATATATATATGTTTCTCTTTCTCTCTCTCTCTATATATATATATATAAATATATTTATATCTCTATAAATATATATATATATATATATATATATGATAGATAGACAGATAGAAAGATCGATAGGTGGATATAGATATAGTGAAATCTCGTTTTAACAAATACCGATGTAACAAAACTTCTGTTATAAAGGAATAAATGTTCAGTCCCTTCTAAACGCGATTAGGATAACGAATATTCCTTTATACTTAACATTTCCTTACTACGAAATATTTCGCCTGTCCCTTGAAGTTCATTGCAACGGGACTTCACCATAGATAAATTAGCTGTTCTGTTAAATTTTATAAGATTAAGTAATTCTCTTGTGTCATGATGATGAATAATCATGCATTAGCTGAATTTGCTCTTCACTACGCGATGCATCGCAGTTAATGTGCTTTGAGAGAGATAATGTAATGAAAGTCTGACTGTTTTCATTCATGAAAATAACCTTTGAAGTGAAAGTTAGACTTACATCTCCTCATTAGTTATTATTTTACTATGCGTGCTACTCTCTTCAACGTTTCTTCCTTGTCATTTTAGAGTCATGAGGAATTCGTGAAAACACTCAACGGATACAAAGGAACTCGATTGAACAAATCCACTAGCACTTTCATCCCACCATCCAACATCGATCTTCCAGACACAGTTGATTGGAGACAACAAGGACTTGTAACTGGAGTAAAGAATCAGGTAAAAAGAATTTTAGAGATGTTTTACTTTGTGCCTATGACTCGCTGATTACGTACTAAAATTTTCATTGCATGCCTCTCGTTAATCATTTGTTGAAGGCTTATATTTTGATCATTAATTTAGAACACCACGAATAGTTTTGATCTTATGGTCTAACCAAAAGATAAAAAAATCCTGTATCGTACAAAAAGAAGACCGAACATCTCAGTTTTTAGACAGAATTTGGACTGTGGATTGCTAAATCATAAGCTGACTTTTGCTAAATAAAATCATCCTTTTTATTTGAGGTTTATTTCCTCTAAACGCAAATGCACTCTGAATTACCCCAGGACTTTTGCTCGTATTTAGGGTTCGTAGAAAATTATTTAAAGCTAAGAATCATTAGAAAGACTAAATATGAATACTCTCAGGATGGCAATTTAAACTTCCAATTTTTATAGTTAATTTATATAATAATTTTAAAATTTTAAGCTATTGTTAAAACTTTCTAAGCGGAGTATATTTTATCATGCGAAAGGACAACATCTTGTTATTTGGTAGTAGTATTTACTTTAAGAAATGGTACATGAGTAACACGCTCATGTAAAAACCAAAATTGTAAAAATTTGTTATGAAATACACGATTTAAGCTGGAGTTAATAAGAATGTCCAACACACTTCATTAAATGAGCTTTATCTATTCAAATTAACAAGAAAGAGCAGTAACATTGCACTTATGGTCCTCACTAGAATATCTCTTTTAATGCTGATTTTGCTTACGATAAAACCCCGGAAGTGAGAACAAAGATTACTAAATTTCAAAAATAAGTAATCTGGACGAGGGAAAAATGTATATCTAATTTGTAAAATTTCATTGTCTTATCTTCTAGGGGCAATGTGGATCTTGTTGGGCTTTCTCAACCACCGGTTCTTTAGAAGGTCAGCATAAGAAAGCTACAGGAAATCTCATTTCTCTCAGTGAGCAGAATTTGGTAGACTGTTCTGGCCCGGAAGGTATGTAAAAATTGTACAAATAAATCCAAATTTTTGAATCATCTTTAAGCATCAATTTTTGTGCTTCAATGGAAGAAATTGCTAGCCAGAAAATTCATAATTAAAAAGTACGTAAAGAGCTCCTTGCGGCACGAGAGCATAATCATCTTTATTAAAGGTGTAATGTTATTGTTGATATCTTAGTAATTACAGAACTATCTGACTGAACTAGATATTAACACATCTTTATTAATCTATTTACTTCTTACTTATTTTAAGTTTAAATATTGTATTTTTAGTAGATTATGCTGTACTCATTTTAATCCAATTTGAGAATTTTAATATTTAAATAAATTATGTTTTAGGTAACTTGGGATGTGAAGGTGGGCTCATGGACCAAGCTTTCACATACATCAAACAAAATGGCGGTATCGACACTGAACAATCTTACCCATACACTGCTGAAGTACGTACAATTTATTAAGAGTTCGAAGTATAAATATCTTGCATTGCACATAAATTTTAAGGAGAGAGAATTTTTTTATACATTAATCTAAAACATGTATTTGAAATATCAATGAAGTATGACCTTCCTAAAGACAAAAACGTTGGCAATAAAAGTCAGAGAAAATTCTCTGAGCAATCGGTTTATGTATATAGGGAGCAAAACGAATGTATGATAAAAGGTGGTTAATAAGTAAAATTTTCACTTGGTATGGCAATGAAGTGTTGATTTTTGGCGTTTGAAATTTTACATGACAAAAATCAGTATTTGATCATTTTGCGTCATATTTAAAGTAAACATTTAGAATGTTAGGAATTAATTAAATTTCGTAAAGATTTTGCTGTCAAATCCAATGCTGTTTTTATATGTTTTTTTTTAAAATAAAGTAAACATAATATATCGACATTATTACATTTATACAATAACAAAAAATGCTTGTTTACTAGATGCCGTTACAATCTATAAATGGTATACAGCTTAACGTATCAAAAAACTCATTGGACATCTTTTTAAGAAAATTGCGGTTAACTCCGCTCTTCAAATATACTAAAAAGATGACTCTGAAAATCATTCTTTTAGGTCGAAAACTAGGCTGAAATTTTATCGTCATCTCTAAACTTTTATCACGGATGTAAATAGTTATAAGTATTTTCACAAAAACTAAAATGTATGAATATAAATGCAATAACATTTTCCTTTCACTTAATATGGAATAGTTTGAGTAGTAGATTAAAAAGGCATTAATGATTGCTACGTATAAGTCAACAACACTTCATTCGAAAAGAATGAAGGAAACGGAATATTCTAAAATGCTGAGCTTTCGAAAAAATAAGTTGCATGAAATCTTTTTTTTAAAATAAATATCTAACGAGAAATAACAATGAATAATATTCAATTTATATATATTTATTTTTAGGATGGTACTTGTCACTATAAAACTTCCGGCAGAGGTGCTGGTGTGACCGGATATGTTGACATTCCAACCGGTGATGAGAGTGCTCTTCAGAAAGCTGTTGCCACTGTTGGACCCATCTCTGTAGCTATTGATGCAAGCCAGGAAAGCTTCCAACTCTACCAGTAAGACTATAGCGGCCTTTAAAATTCCTCTTGTCTAAAAGCGGCTGAAGTTTTTTGGTTACTTTACTATTAATTTTTTAAAATGCGTCAATGGTTGCAAATTAAGGGATTTGACTTTTTTATCATACAGTTGTACAACAGCACAAATGAAAAAAACGTTATGTATTTGCCACTGTAATTTGTAAACCTGCATTTGCAACAAAAATACAGATGGCGCTTTCAAAAAACTCAACTATTAATCAGTTGCCTAGAATATCAGAAAGGGATCCACCAGGCATTCTGCTGGATGTGAAAAGTTAAATTTTATTCCTCATTTTTAAACAAACAAAAGTATCCATTTTATTACTGATAAATTAGTAAATTTAGGCAAACGAAGTTCAATTTTTCAATTCATTGTTGCAGAGGCGGTATATATGATGAACCAGAATGCAGCAGCTCACTGTTGGATCATGGAGTTCTTGCTGTTGGTTATGGAACAGAAAACGGTGTTGATTATTGGCTGGTAAAGAACAGGTATGCACATATGATAATTTTCTATTTTAAGGAAATGACTTCCAAGTTAGAATGATTTAATTTATAGAAGAGTGTTTTTAGCAGTAGGTTTGGTTAATGTGTAGGTTATGTTAATGATTCAAAAGCTTTTGTACTACTACTTTTCTCCACCAGACACCTGTTAGCCGAGGCCTTAGGATTGCTTTCCCACGGAGCTGGTGGCCTTTGTACTAATACTGAAATGAATTTGTCAATGCAGTTATTATAATGCATACTTTTGCGTTTTTTTTTTTCAAGCGTATGTTTTATTTTTATTGTAAACCTTTGGAATTCGTGCTATCTTGCATCAATAACTAGCCTTTTCTAATGCTGCGACTAACACGCTTTCAATAAAAGCTGATAAATTTCTTTTAAAAATGCGCTGAAATTCTGGATAAATACTTAAAATTAGAGCACTTAATTCAAATCTTCTTGATTACTCAGAAATCAATATTAGAAGCAGCAATATTTAGCAATTTTACTGTATTTGTTTTAATGCATTCCAAAAATATGTTGGCATTTATGCGTTTTCTAAATTTAGTATTTTTTTTTTTCCTTCGAATAGCTGGGGAACATTTCCCGGGGAGACCAAGGTTACATCAAAATGTCCAGAAACAAGAACAACCAATGTGGAATTGCCACACAATCCAGCTACCCTCTTGTCTGAAGTTACTCAAGACGAAAATTTCAAACATTTCTTTGGACTTTAATCGCTGCTTTCATTAAATGTTGATATTTTTCCAAACTTTAAAGAGGTTTTGAATTTTTTAAAATTTAATATCTATGTTTTGAAATAAAAGATGTAACTTCAAGAGCTTTTCAATAAAATAAGTACTAAAATTGTTGCTCTTTTTCTATGTTTTATAATCTTCAACAAATCTCTTACTTCATTATTTATTTCAAAAAAAAAAAAAAAAAAAACAATTTGATAAGAAATCTGCTTTTGGGGAAAAGAAACATACACTTTGGGGTAGGAATGAATATTTAAAAGAGGTTTGTTTAATGTGTAGTAAGCAGAGGTTTGTACTTAGGGCAGCGTTTCTCAACCTTTCAGTATTCGCGGCCCAATTTTCTATCAAAATTTTCATCTCGCCCCCCACTTACCTTAAAATGTATACAACAATAATGTATATTGAGTACTTTGGATTCTGTTTTTGAATTATTTTTAACTAACTGCTAAAACAAGAGTAAAAACAAGTAATTTAATAATAAAATTAGTTTAGTAATAAATCATCATTTGAATTTTGGGCAGGAGTAGAGTGATTTTTCCGCACTAAGAACAAGGGCGTTTCGCATTCTATTGCCATTTTCAATAATCTACTTTTGTGAAACTGGATTTTCTGCTGTGGCTCCTTTGAAGACAAACTATAGAGCTTGGCTAAATATAGCAACAACTGTGAGTGGTTATTTATAATATTAAGACTTCCTACGAAAACTTTTCTTTGCAAGACTGGAACAAGGAGGTCACTAATAATTATTAAATTTTTTTTTCATGTAGTATGTTTTGAATGAGAAAGTTTTAATTTAGTAATTTGTTTTACTTTAATAAGTTATAAAATACGTCGAAATGTATTTTGTTTTCTATGTGTATGTGTGCTTTCCTTTCAGTCAGTTAATCAATTTTTTAAAGTAATATTTTCGCTTGGATATTCTCGCGCCCCCCTTCTAGTGTGCTCGCGCCTCCCTCGGGGGTCACGCCCCACAGGTTGAGAATCGCTGACTTAGGGATATGGTAGTCCATACTTGTAAGTGATGAGAGCCGTCTATCAATGTATGATTAAAACTGTAGAAAAAGTAGAAAGTGATTGTTTGGATGTTTAAAAACTTATTTTCAAAGCAAAGATCATTGAAGAAAAGTGAGATACAGATAAAACTTGTTTTAAATAGATAAAAAATTCTTCGATAAATTTTCATGCACGTATATATATTTGGGAATATGAATTTATTAAAAAACATATATACATTCCCATTTCCATCTAAAACTATTAAAGTACCTAGTATTTAAAAAATATATTAGAAACTAAATCATTCTGGTTAATGAAGTGTGGAAGAGCAACGGTTAAAGTGTAAAATCTTTAGTTTGTACATGTGAAATCCATTTGAATTTCGCCAACTTTTAACTGTAAAAATAAGGAATTACTTTCACTTATTTTGCAATAGTCAAACATTAAAAAGATTTGATTGAGCGGATTTCATATTAAACAATCGTATTTATTTTTATATTCTAGGTAGAACCTCGTGAATATTTTCTCTTTGCACAATCGTATTTTTGTTAAACAAAACATTGATAATATCGAGGATAAATTTCGTCTTTTATGGTGAATGTAATAGAACTTCAACAGTCCTATCACATTCTGACTAGTACTATATTCTCCACAAACGGCATGAAAATCATAGATAATGACATGTACCATTATAAATTAACTAGGAGAATCTATATAAATAAAACCAAAAGTTTGTGTGTGTGTGTATCGTTCGCCTCCTGCCGAGATGGAACGGTCTAGAAGTACGAAATTTTGGTTACAGGTACCTTGGGTCATGTCCTCGTGCACCTCGAAGAGTTTTTCCGAAAATTGGAATTTGTTCTTTTATTCTAATTTTTATCAAAACTGTAATTTTGAGATTATCTCATCGAAGAAATGTCCCACATTTTTTATTTTTTCAGCATATTAATGCCTGTAAAAACTGCACAAGATGATTTCTTTCTGAAGTTCGTAGAACAAATAGAACACGCGCAGTATTCATTTAAAGTAGTTTTCGAACTTTAAAGTAAGGCTTACCTCTGAATTTATCTGCTCAATCTGCGTGTTAGTACTTTTGTCGCCCACAAGATCATTTCTGTTAACGTAGGATTGAAAAAATGCTATTTTATCTTTATTCATGCCGTTTTATGAGCAAAACAAATTCTAAAAATTCATTTCATTTTTATATTTATTTTGTAGATTGTTAACTGCAAACGATTTTTAATTTCTTTATTTTGACGTTGATTCTTCTTTCATTATTGGCGATTGAATATTATGGTGCCAGTTCAACAATTTCATGAAACATCGTATTTCTTCTGGAAGAATGTTCGTTTTATCAGCGAAACAAATTCTAAAAATTCATTTCATTTTTTGCATATTTTGTATATTATAGTATAATGCCGCATTTGCGTTATACTTCCATTACTATAGTGCAATTTCGCGATCTTCGACTTTATTTTAACTTAACGTAGCGGTTTTGATTGATTCCATATTTTACTCGAGTGATTTATTTTCTAACATTTTTTTTTTTAACTTTCTGTTTGGCGCCATTTGGACAGAATTTAGTTATTTATTTCTATCGACTTAAATTCCACACGACAAAATTTGCTTCAGTACTGAACATTTTCTCACTTAAATGTGCATTGGCCTTAGGAAATAATGCTCTTTTTTTTCCGTTTTTATTGGAATTTTATAAAAGTGCTATTTAATTGAGTTTTCAAGAAATGTTTTGACGATTTTGCAAGCGGGATTTTTAAAAACTGGCGTCTTTATTTTGATGGCGAATTTAAGATATATTATTGGTAATTTTAGGAACAGCAGCTCTTAAAGGCATGTTGTGAAAATGGGTATTTTTAGTCACTGAAGTCATTATTCTAATTAATGAGATTTTTTGCGACTAATGTCCTTATTCTATTAAGGATGTTTAGGAATAGTTGTCTTTATTCAAATGGGGGCTTTAAGGAATGTTTTCTTTATTGTAATAGAAATATTCAGGGACCATTGTTCTTCATCTGATGGACATTTTAAAAGAAAATACTGCTCTTATTCTGATGGGAATTTTTAGATGTATTACTGTTGATATTCTAATTGCGATGGTTACGGACTCTTGCCATCATTTTGGCACAAATATCCCGCGGCATATGTGCATTTTAGCTACTGTTGCCCTTGCTCTAATGGCAATTCTTATGAACTGTTGTTGGCATTTTAACGTGGATTTTTATGGACTGTTATTTTTGGTCTAAAAGGAATTTTTCTATGCTGTTCTTTTCAATGCAATCGTGATTTTTAAGGATTTTTACAGTTTTAATAGGATTTTTAAGGACTGTTGCAAAACTCCTACTTGGATTTTTTACGAAAATGTTTCCTTATATATTTTCAACAGAAATTTGGACATGCGTCACTTGGCGTGCGAACGATGCAATATTATCCCGCGCTACGGCGGCCATTTCAGCTAGTATTAAATAAACGTAAGTAATTTGCTTCATTATTTGAACTAACCCAAAACCTTGTCCACATGTCATGTGATTTCATCTTGGGCGAGGCTCAGGGGTTGTTCCCACGCTGTTTCCGCACTAACTCAACTCTATGGTCTCGACCCACTGGTTCGTCGGAATCGCTGTGTGAAGGGTCGCGATCTTACGTTGGTAAGTAACTGGCTTCAATTCTTAATTTTTTTAAAAGAAAAATATCTTTTAACAAAACTGAAACCCATATTTACGGTGCATAAAACTTTGACCTTTAAATGAAATAATAAAAATCTGAAGAGAAAAAAAAAGTAGATCGGATGTAGGGTGAAGTGGGATAAATGTAAGCACGTTTTGGCAGACTTCAAGATTGACCTCAAATTGCCAACTTTTTTATTGAAAGTATAATTATGAAATTTAAAATCTGTGCATAAGCACGAATTAATTACCTTAAAAATCATATGAATTTTTATTTATAAAAGAGTTTTTTTCATCCAAAAAGATTTTTTTGCTATTTGTTTATATTTTGGGGTTTCATTTGCTCCAAGGTAAGTGAAGCCTTGCCATTTTCTACATACGAGTATGAAAAGAATTTTAGAACAGACATGGAGCAAGTCTCCTTACTTTCCAGTTTTCACTGAATGCCTGACTTCTTAAATTATTAAAATAGCTTCAATTTTATCCAAGTTATCCTAAGAAAAGTTCAAACTTATTTGAGCATCTTGTTCTTGTATTTTGTAAAGTGCACAAAACATGCTCGTTTTGTTCGTAACCAAAAAATTGGTAAGAAACAAAAAAGTAACACAGAATGTTACTTAATGTCTGTCATGAGAAAAGCTCCCGCCGAAATATCTGTGCTGTCTGTGACTATGGCAATCAGCTATGTCTTATATTTCCATTACTGTGGGAGCTTTTCTCCTGGCAGATAGGCAGTACATGATTATTTGAGTTGCATACTATGCGCAGAGCTATTTATTTATTTTTCATACTTTAAGAAGAAGTTTAAGAAGAACGATACAATATCACTTTGATATCAGAAATACGTAGAAGGAAAAATATGAATTTTTCTTACTTTTTAAACTTTTTATCTCAAGTTAGCAAAATGTGCAAATAACTTGTGTTCAATGCCATCTTATGGCTTAATGTAGCCTATTAGTCTATAATTAGAGTCAAGAATTTTTAGCTTCTTTGAATATTATATGAGTCAAATATGAAACCGAACCTTAGAGAATATAGTGTCACGCTTTGCCTTAATTTTGTATAATAGGAAAAATTACTTATTTGTCTCTCCTGAATCACTAATTTTGACTACTAGGCCTCCGGCCAAGTTATCAAAACTAGGTTAAGTGATCTTTATGAAATTTTGTTTCAAACTCTACCAGAAAATAGTTTCCGACAGTATTTTTGATCTTGGGGGTTCAAAACTGTGTACAGTTAGTTGAACTTTTTTCCTTTCTATCTTTCTTTTTTTAAATAACTATAAGTTCCTATGAATAAGCTAATTTAAAAGACCTCTCGACGTGAAATATTTTTTGATGTTTAACAATTTTTGCTTAATTTTGGACAGTTAAAAAAAAAAAAAACATTAGCGCCTACGGGAAAATTTCAAATTTAAATAAATCCTGATCAAACTGAAACATTTGCTTGAAACAAACTTCATAGGAAGGACCGTATGGCGTAGAGCATGTACAGATGCGAAGTTCAACCAGAACTAAACGAGCCTATTTTCCAATGAAATTTTTTGATCCGGATTTTTAAGGATATTTCTGAATGCATGCATGAATAAATGAATGAATAAATGCATAAATAAATGAGTGAATAAATGAATGAATAAGTTCATGAATGGGTAAATGAATGCATGAATACGTATTACCTGTTGAAAAAGGTATACTTAACGTAATTAAGAACTAAAGCTAAATGAGAAAGAGAGAGATACCAAGAGATTATAGATGTGAGGTTTGTGTATAACGGGAAAGTAGGCTCATATAGTTATATATGAAACTTTTTGTTTAGCTGATAATATATTTTTGCTTCATTTTTTTAATTATTTTTTCCTTTCTTATCTTATTTGCCAATGAAATCATGAAAAGTATTTACTGCTGATCCCACGGCGATTTTCTTCTTTGTTTTACTGGGAAAAATACGTCGAAGGATTATTTCAGCATTAATATTAACAGACATAACAGCAAAAACAAGTTAGACTGAATAATTATGATTATGTAACATTGCTCGCGGCAAAGTGTAACCACTTCACCTTTCCCACGTGTTAAAACAATGGAGTAAGTGTAACCATGGGTGGCATTTCAAAAGCCTTAATGCAGGTAGAATGAATCATATGTTTGAAATCTTCATGTAAAAATTAGTTTGTCTACAAAAAATTAGTTATCTTTACAAATATAAAGATAAAAGACATTAAAATCTGACCATGTCACTCGCTCATAGAGAGAACGTGTAAGTTCACTTTGGACCTTAAAAATTAATCATCATTTGATCTCAGATTTGGTTATTTATGGTTAATTATATCAAAGAAAGGATTGAAAAAACATTTGCGGTAAATCTCATGCACAAATAGACCTTATTTAAAATATGATAAGTCGTGGTTCAGTCACCCTATCTTTATTTCCAAAAAATTATTTTTGACTAACAAAAGCTCCTATCGCAATAATGTACTGTTACTTTAATCTCTGGAATGATATTTAAACTGTGGTGGTAAAATAAATATTTAAAAGTAAAATTA
Organism: Octonoba sinensis; assembly: GCA_038502835.1. Classification (NCBI taxonomy): domain Eukaryota; kingdom Metazoa; phylum Arthropoda; class Arachnida; order Araneae; family Uloboridae; genus Octonoba; species Octonoba sinensis. The sequence continues at coordinate 108,535,810 of CM076599.1, read as the reverse complement.
CACAAGGTGCCTTTTTTACAGCTAATCAGTTTTTCTTTGCAAATATCCAATAAAGCAGGGATGAAATGGGTCGCTAGAAATTGTGTTTCTCAAAATCTCTAAAGTGGATCGCAATGTTAAAAGGTATGGGAAGCCCTTGTATGCAAACAGTTCAAATATGCCAAAGCCTTATATTTTATGTAATCTAATACATAAAATATTCTAATTATTCCCTTCCAGAATATTTATCTGTTTCACATTTCCCTTTTTTTAATTATCAAGAAGAACTAAGTTTAAATCTAGTGGCTGGAAAATGAAGTTGCACGAATTATGTATTGCGAGATAATGACTACTTCATTATAAAATCGATATTTCTTCAATGTCGAGATTTTAATATTTGCATGAAGAAAGAATTTTTTGAAGAAGGAAAAGGGAATTACTTACCTATGAAAGTCATGCTATAAAGTATAGAAAGGCACTTTTCTAATACAAATCCTGAATATAAGTGCGATATTCTAAGCATCTGTTTGGTGTCTACAATTCGACTCGAAAAAAATATCAAATATACAAAATTAATTTATAAATCTCTGATTTCGGCTCGTAGGAGCCGAAATCCTCACCCTTTATAAATTGATTTTCATAAGTTCAGGAAACAAATATGGAAGATTCATAAATAATTGACAGAAATGCAATTAAAAAGTGCGTAAAATAATGTTGATTAGGAAGAAAACAATGCAGTATAATATAACGAAGCCACGGTAGCCTAGTTGTTAGAGCGTCGGACCAAAGATGGTAAAACGACGGACTTCCACCTGGAAGGTTGCGCGTTCGAAAATTGGTGAAGACCCACCATGTACACTTGGGTATACGTGCATGCAAAAGCAGTGGAATCCACTACCTCACCCCGTGCGCAAGCAATCCTAAGGCCTCGGCTAACAGGAAGGGGTCTGGTGGAGAAAAGTATAATATAAACCAAATTAAGTAAAGCAGCAGGTTTTATGAATTTTATCAGTACGCATTAAAAACTAAAATTATGTAAAAAAATCATGGTTGGCTCAGGAATTATTGAATGCCAGGACATTTCAAAATGATGTCACAGAAAATATGTTTTTTTTTTTTTTAATATGTTATAACTAAGCAATATGAAATTGAAATAAGAAATGACGTGATTATTTTCGAAATCTCGTGACACAGCGCGTAGCTCTTTTTTAATCACTGGTTTATAACTGTTAAAGCGAGATTATTATCAAACTTTGATTAAAAATACCTTAACCTGCCGTTTCATCTAACGATAACAGTTTGTTTCGGAATCACGCTGAACTTATCAACCAGCATCATGAGTTAACATAGCAATCATTGTTTACACAGAAATCCTGTATATAAGCCTCCACTTTTTCCAGTAAATTATTCCAGCTCCTTCTCTCATAGCGGAATTTCCTTTCTCTGTGATAATTGAAAAGGTTAGTAGTTTTTCTCACCTTAAACTAACGTATATTTTTTCTTTTAAAAGAGATTTGATTTTTCCTGTAATTTTTTATTTGCTTGATTTTAGTATCCATGTTGCCATGAAATGTTTTCTAGTAGGAACAGAGAACACTAGTTTTTACCCTGTAAAAAGTTTGTCTTTAGTTGCCACCATTTTTGGTGTTACTGAACACGATTTTTTGGTGTTCAGTTGGTGTAAAATTGAAAGTTATTCTTTTTTGATATATTTTAATTTTTTCATGTGTTTGTCTAAAAAAAAATATAGACAGTATAACGCTTCTTATCACAAGAAATTTGTTAACTGCGTTACGTATCGAAATTTCATTGCTATTGCTCATTTCTATGAAAATAGTATAAATGGGATGACCTTTTGTTACGTAGATGAGTTAAGGAACATCATTTGCTAAAAAAACATTCTGCTGTCTGTATTTTTTTAGACAGACACTTAAAACATTTTAAAATACATCAAAAAAGGAATAATTTTCATCTGAACACCAAGAACGGCGTTTAGTAACACCAAAAATGGTGGCAACTAAACGCAAAATGTTTACAGTGTAGCAAAATTCTATTTAATGTAAATTTTAACTGAGCAAATGAATGAATGCTGCCAGTTTCTTCTTATTATTTTTTTTTTATATAAGAACCTAAACCATGTGCCAAAGATGGATATATTATTAGAATTCATGTTAGTCCTATCTACTTAAAGGTAGAAAAACGTAAAGTAAAAATTGTTATAAAGTGAAAAATTTTCATTATCCTGCCTATCATTTACCGGTATATGAATGCCAGATACATGATCGAAAAGCAAGGACACCGGGGAAAAATCAGAAATAACAGTTTTTATATTTTTAACTTTTTTACATAATTTTGTTTTATAATTGAAATTATATACAATGCAGTTAAGCGGGGGAAACGGATGAATTTTCCTTATATTTAAGTTGTATGTTGTTTTTTTTTTTTTTCGATTAATTCTCTTGGAGTGAGTTCCAAATCCGTTAAGCAAATAATTAATTTTCTTATTCTTTGATTTAGGGAATGCTAATTGTTTAGCAGTTTAAATATACAATACGTCCTGTATTTTTCGATTGTTAATGTTTTAAAAAGTAGAACTCATTAAAGTTTTTTGTTCATGCCTTTTTACATCTTGCACACGTGTAAAAATCTACTACTGCTTTCTTTTTAAAGGATGGAGACGATAATTTTGTTTCTAGAAAATAAGATTAAATTGTTTTGCTAAAACAGTTCCAGTAAATTTCTTATGGAATAATGTTTTACTGATTTTTTTTATTAAGCGTAATTTCAGTTATGTAAAATTTCTAAAATTGAAGGGAAAAAAGAAAAAAACCTTTTACATCCTCAGTGAATTTTTTTTTTTTTTTGCTAAGAAGTGAACACATTTGTAGTTGATGAATAATAGTTTAATGAATTCAATTAAATTCTGATAAACTACAGATGCAATTATTTATATAGTTGTATTTTATTGCTCTTGCTAGCTAGTGTGTGATATATTCATTGCAATTTCAGATGGCTACAGTACAATTTCTTGCGGTTTTTGCTGTGGTAGTTCTTGGGATTAATGCAGCTTCAACTCCATTTGACCCTTTCTTTGATGAACATTGGGAAAACTTCAAGGTAACAACATCTTACAAAGGAAATTTTTCAAATTAATTCTCGTGAAGATTGTGAAATATTCGCAATCTCATCCAGATTATTGGCAAAAATTTGATTCCTTAAATTTAAGATTGGCGATCGAACGAGCAGCATTGTATACATGTGGGCATGTTTAAAAGAAACCATGCGATACAGTTGCATTCACAATATAAAAGATAGTCAGACTTCATGTTATACGTACTAAAGCTGATGCATTAATATAGCTGATTTAATATTTGCGAGTTTTACTTTTTTAGCACCTATCAGATATTTTAAAAGAATCTCATCATAGAATCATAATGTACTCTAGATTACACTCGAGTCCATAAAAAAAACTTGATACGTTACATCTTCATTTAAAATGAAACATTTTCTCTCGGCTTGGACCATGATGTCCACCAGTTAAAATAATTTTATGCATCTAATGAAAGCATTTCAAAAACAGTATTGGGCTCTGCAAATTGTTTAGCTTAAACGCAGAAGCATGTTAAAATTAGATAATTAACTGATTTTAATTAAATGATTGTAAGTTGTTTGCTTTTTTTTTTGTGTGAAAAATTGCCTAGAGGTCCTTTTGAAGCTACATTATTACAGAAGCAAACTAAATTTCTTGAAATCACTCGGACATAAAATTGCAACATTTTTCAAAATCGGATGCCAATTATTGAAATTATTATTTTTTTTTGCAATGATAGTCCCTATGAGACTGATCTCACTTTATATTTCCGAGAACTATTGTTGAAGCGTGTGTCATACGATTCGAGAAACGTAGTACTATTTATATTCATTTCGTGATGTAATTTATAAAAGGTTCACAAGGATTAAAATGTCTTATGTACTTTATATTGCTTTCTTTGGAAATATCTATTAGAAGTATTGTTAAATACATACTCAAATGGCTTTTCCTATTTTTAAATGAAATTACTTTAAAAATAAATCTAACCTAAATAAACCTAATCGCATATTTTTCAATAAAATATTATTTTTCTTTTATTTATTATAAAAATTTCATCAGCACTTACTCTTACTTGAAATATCATTTTAACCTTGAAACTCAGATATATTAGAACAGTTGTTTGAGTTTGCCTTCAAAAAATTATAATGAATAAAATTTTGAATATAGTTTGGTTTTGTTTCTTTTTTCAGCGAGTTTTCCACAAGGAATACAAGGGAAAAGATGAAACTGCCCGCCGAGTGATATGGGAAACTCACGTTGCTGCAGTTGTCAAACATAACTTGGAGTATGATCTTGGTCTTCACACTTACAAGAAAGGGTTGAATGAATATGCTGACCTTGTATGTAAACTTTTTTTCCCTATAATGTAATTTCACAAATTAATTTAAATTGGAGAGGAGAGGGGTCGGTTTAATTAAAAGAATAAAAATGTTAAACCTACACACAAAATCTATTTACGAAATTCACATTTGGTTGAAATATAATTTTTCAAGCCTCTTCACGAGAATTTTTTTATGTTATAACTTTCTGAAAAATACAAGTATCATACGTTGATTTTCACGCTATATCCCCCAAAAAGTCATAGCTGATTTTATGATTATCTTAGGGCACTCAATGTCACATGTTATCATACGTCACTGTAATATTTTATGCAAGAAAAAATGGCATTAAAAGAGTCAAATAAGTTGTTTCTCACAAAACTTAGAATGGGGGCGAAACAATTTATTTGAATTTAAGCACTGATTTCAAGCTGGTACCCTAAATACGGTGTGCTACTTAAAATTATGAAAGATAAAAACTGTCAGTAGAAGTGGAAAGTTCCACACAAAAATCTGCAGTAGGTGCTAAGTTATAAATTGGAATCTTCTGTATTACATGCATGTACTAAGCACCAAATTAACGCAGTGGTAGTGGTGTTTACACACCAAAAAATACTAAAAAAATAGTTGATTTAATTATTATGGAGGAAACATTATGAAAAAATAACAGGTTACGTTTTCTAAAGTATTTTTTTTTTAAAGTGAACACAATAACAAGTAGTTTTTTTAATTGCAAGAGTTAGTTGTCAAAAGGATTAAATATATTTTTATTTTTGATCATGACATTTTAAAATTAACTTTACTCATGTGAAAAAAGAAAAGAACAAAAAATAAAGCAATTCACACCAGTGCATAAATTTTTGAAATATCAAACATTCCGGAAACAAACGCTGCTTTCTTTCTTTTTTCTTTGCATTTTGTTCATAATGTTTTTCTTATTTATTGAAGGGAATCCAACCAATATCTCATTCTCCTTTCAGACCCATGCTGAATTTGTAAAAGCTTTCAATGGCTACCGATCAAGTGGCAGTAGATTGAATAGGTCTAACAGCACTTTCATTGCACCATTCAACATTGATCTGCCAGATACAGTCGACTGGAGGAAACAGGGACTCGTTACTGGTGTTAAAAATCAGGTAAAACATTCAGCTAAAAATAAATTTCATCAGAGATTGTAAAATGAAAAATGCATATGAATGAATTCTTGTTAACGGACATGGCTTGCTCACAAAGATCGATAGGACATTTTTGTAACAAAATCGCGTGGAAAAATTTGCATTATATAATTTCTCTTGCAGATAACTTTTAATACCTACAAAAGAGGCTGCCACATTGCTGATATCGGGTTCACACGAGAATCAAGAATATAACTTTTATCCACTTATTTGGTTTGAAATGTAAAAATAATATAATATTCATTTTCCGGGTTCTCAAGATGCTGTTTTGTTGTTTAATGCACTGTCTCGTTACTCAGACAGTTGCAAAATACGTTTGGGTAATGACATCAATACGGTCATTGATATTAAAATCCGGGATTTTTATCATAGTTATTTCTTTAATTATTCGAATTTTCTCGAGAAAGATTCGGCAGTGTAAAGAAATAGGAAAATAGAGAGAAAGAGTTGGTTGAGCAAAAGTTTTCGTGTGATAGTCAATTAGTGTGAATTGAAATAGAGGCTTAGAAAACATTCTCTGTATCACAGAGGTCAAGATTAACTTTTCAGTTGAATTCACACATACACTTAAGTCTTGCAAATAAAGAGTACTACATGGAAGTTAAATGCATAAAAAGAGCAAAAATCAAAGTTATAATTTAGAGGGGTTAAAGTTGGAACTTATTTTAATATTTTAAATCGTCTATTTTTTGATAAACTAAAACAGCAAACTGTGTTTATAGAAAAGAAATTTTGAAACATTTTCTCGTTGTCCAATAAAAATCTGTGACACATGAACTAGTTTCAATGTTAAATTTGTCTTACTGGTGATGTAGAACTGACTTTATTGCTTTATATTATTCATACACTTTCTTTGGTCAGCTTTAACAACTGAGAGTAGAAATCTCCGATGCTTTGTAGCTAAGAAAGAAAGTCTGTTCGCGCTGCCGGTTTCAGCTTTGATCTCTAATATTATAGATCTTCCTATTAAAAAAATCTAAATCTAGTTCGTGGACACAATTCAAATTACTGTGAAATAGACCATTTTTTAGGTGTGCGATGAACTTGTGTGTTTATTCACCTTGATTTCTGATGTGTAATGAAGTAAACATTTGATTATGATTGCTCTTCAGGCTAACATGTTTGAGAAAAGCATCTTTGAGAAATGTACTTTAAGAGCATGCAGTCAGGGGATTTATTATTTAAGAGCAAAAAACAAGGAAATTACTATCCAGGAAATATCTATCTTTATTTATTTTTTAATAAAAGCAAAATGTTCGACCAAAAATATTTCTAAAAAAAATAGTTCCTTTTCCGTTTTTCATTTAAAGCAAAAAAAAAGTGTTATACATTGGAAGAATTTTTTTTTCTGGGCAGAATGAAGCATTTATGAGAAGCTCTGGCCTTTTACAGCGGTGACCAAAATCTGATATTTTACTATGTGTTTAAAAATAAAAATACATATGTGTAATTAATGTGTCACATGACTGTGCAGGCTCAATGTGGATCCTGCTGGGCGTTCTCCACCACTGGTTCCTTGGAAGGTCAGCACAAGAAGGCAACTGGAAATCTCGTTTCACTGAGTGAGCAAAACCTAGTAGACTGTTCAGGTCCTGAAGGTAGGTCCACTGTGTTTGTTTCATTACGTATTCTTTATCTCACATAAATAATAGTGTTTGAAATACTGAACGATTTCATGTTTAGCATAAATATCCATTAAATTGCAAAAATTGAGAGAAAGAGAGAGAGAGAGAGAAAAGAATACTAACCGTTCGTAAGAGTTCGATTATCTTAATCGAAAAAAAGTCATTTCTTTAAAACACACACATACCTGTATATAATATAATAAAAATTGCGTAATTACTTTGTATGTGTACTGTTAAAAGAAATATACTTGAAATTTAAAACCAGGAACGTACTCATTTCTTAAAAGTACAATTGAGGCACTTAGAAACAACGAGAAGTAACAAATTGAAAATTTACCGATAAATAATGCAAATGAAAAGGGAAGTACTATTCTATATTGTGGGGTAAGATATGTTAGGGGTAGCCTTAACAGGTGCCCCCCCCCCCCCCCCACCCCAACATGATTTAGGAAAAAAAACAGCATTAAAGTTCCTACAAGATCCAAACTTTGAACGCGTTTTCCTCGGAATCGTTGTTTGGTCACTTACATCCCTTCACTTCTTACCGTCTTAATTGTTTAAAAGCGTGTGCATGAGGAGGCAATTCAAGCAACGTCATTGGTCACGTGGCAGCGATGAAAGCAATGTAAACAAAAGAAGCCGTAGCATCGCTTTACTTCGAGTTCGACAAATCTAATTAAAAACTAGGACTAAATACAGTTCTACATTACATAAAATTAACACTAAATAAAACACTGTAACTATTGTAATAATTAATAAATTTCTTTTATAATGATTAAATTAAATGTAAATAATGGGTTATAATCAGAAAAAGCTGTGAAAATAGTCTAGTTAATTTTAAGATAACTGATTTTGCCTCGTGAACTCCACGTAGAACTCAATTGAAAATCTTAGTAAACAAAGAGCGGATATCACACGTGACAACGATGATCGCTCATGAGTCCCTCTAGCGGTGAATTGTGTCTATTGTTTCAAAAACCAGTGCATGTGACATAAAATACAAGCATATACATGCATGATAATGAGTATGTGTGCTTTTCAAAAAGGAGACTTTACTCTGAGCTTATTCGAAGTTTGAAAGTGCTCAAAAATAAGTACATTTTCATTATTTTCAAGTACGCATCCTTAACAGTGTGAGTGATTATTTTGAACTATTTAAAGCGAGGATTAAAACATGTGCGTACTCATTATAATCCGAAAAATTTATAATACAATAAATCATGTTTTAGGTAACATGGGATGTGAAGGTGGACTTATGGACCAAGCTTTCGAATATATAAAACAAAATGGTGGCATCGATACCGAGCAGTCCTATCCATACACTGCTGAAGTGAGTATCATACACTTTCTTTCTTTAAGACTCAAAAATAAATTTATGACAAACTGAAGTAAAAATAAAATCTTTCTGCTGTCAGTATATTTTCGACGAAATATTTCCCTATTAGTGAAAGGTTATTGTTTAAATGTTTCTAATCATTTCAAAAGGAAGGGTTTAGCTAAATATATATTTGGCGCTGTTTTTGGACTAAATAAGAATATTTTCATATATTGGCCTTTTTTTTTTTTTTTTTTTTTTAAATTTATGTATTTATTATTTTATTTTTTTTAAATTTTATTATTCTATTTTCATACTGATAAGTTGTTCAGAATCGTTTATTGGAAAGGCTAAAATTTATTGTATGAAATTAAATCATCGTTGTTATATCGGCGATAAAGATGCGCACGAAAACTGTAGTAAAAGTTTGATCTGTTTATAACAATATATATATATATGTATATGTAAGAACGGCAGTCCCGTTCTATCTTCTACAGCAGTGGCCGCTAAGACCCATGTAAGACGAGGCACAGGGCTTCGTTGCAATTCTTTATTGGTACATTTTAACACACAACGATCACAACATTAATATTGTTGGAACGAAGGACATGAAGTCATCAGCACGTTTCAAGAAGCAAGAACCACGATTTTCGTTCGGGCAGTCGTATTTATATGGGGGAAAATCTCTTAGACTGCAGACAATGTTCCCTACACCACGTGATGGCACTTGGTTTAAATAGGAGGGCCATATGGAAAATAAAATATATTATTGGCTTTAATCCCGTAGACAGAGGCTGGCCTCAGTCTACGGGGAAAAAATAGTCTGGAGGGAATTACTGAGGGAAACCAAATTGAGCTTAGGCATGACCATATATGGTAACGCGTTAGAGAAATTTATGAGTGGGACAACCCTGAGTTGTCAAGTTTAATATGGAAAAAGCCAGACATAGGAGACAAAGGACTTTTCCATATTACATATATATATTGATAGTCTTCTTAAAATGCGACGAATAAGATGATTTCTGAAAAATTAGTTTTTTTCCCTTCTAAAGAAATAAAAACAAGTTAAATTAAAATATATCACATATTTATACATATTTATTTTTAGGACGGTTCTTGTCATTACAAAGCGTCCAGCAGGGGGGCTGGTGTCACAGGATACGTTGACATTCCAACCGGTGATGAGAACGCTTTGCAGAAAGCTGTTGCTACCGTTGGACCCATCTCTGTAGCTATCGATGCAAGTCATGGAAGTTTCCAGCTTTATCAGTAAGAAAAATTATTTTCCCTTTGCAAAAACCGTAATGAAAGTGTCCCACCGAGCCGGAATTTGTCACTGGAATTTAAAAAAAAAAAAAAAGAGAGAGAGAGAGAGAAAGAAAAAAAGTTGAAACTTTGGTTTTCATTGTACGAAGGAAAGAAAGCGTACCAATAAGAGTCCATTTTCGGTATTAACTTCTACTTTTTTATGCCTTTTTCATTACCTTAGTTTTCTCGCAAAATATCTAAAGTTTTCTTTGATTTTGCGATATAAGAGGCCATTGAGAAAATATTGCCTTCGGTATTGATCTGCCGGCAGCTTTTAGATGAAAATGAAAATAATAATTTTAAGTGAACTGTAAATTGGGGAAAAGCAACAAGATTAGGCGCAAACTGTTTCCAAGTCTGTGCACTATAGTTTAAATAAGCAAAGAAAGTAGGAAATAAAAAAAAAGCTATTTTTATTCAATAGCTAATCATTTAGTTTTACGATATCACCTTCCAAAATGATAAAGCAGTTGATGTTGTTGATTAGCCTCTGTCTCAAGAGAAAAATTTCTACTATTTGATTCATACTGCTTTCTATTTGCATACGAAAGACAATTTAGCATCGGAACAGAATTAGTGAAATGTATCTCAGCAAAATTAAGAAGCTTATTATATCTTGATTTTTCAGATAATTTTACTTTCATTATAGGGATAAAAAATAAGAAAAAGTGACAAAAATTGGATCATGAACTACATAAGAAAAATATTTTCTTCTGGGTCTTTTCTTTATTATTTTGTTTTATTCATTTATTCATTTTTTATGAAACTAATGACTGAAAATATTACAACGTTGCCGCCTTCTATATACCAAACTGTGATAAAACTACAATTCATTTGAAAATTAACTTATTTTAAAAGAAATACGAAGGCACAAATTTAATCAACAGTTCCGTTTTTAAAATAAAACAAAAGTAAGTAATGTTGCAAATATTTTAATATTTTGCTTTGCATAGAGAACTGCTCTAAATAGATTGTTAATTGTAGAAAAATTTCCAATTTCAGTTATAAGACTGACTGTGATTATATGAATTAGTTTATATAGTTTTAAATAAATAAAATTAGTAATACAAATTTTGCTTAAATTTTTGTTTTCAGAGGAGGCATTTATAACGAACCACAATGCAGCAGCCAATTTTTAGATCACGGTGTTCTTGCTGTTGGTTATGGAACAGAAAACGGTGCTGATTACTGGTTGGTGAAAAACAGGTAAGCGTGAAATACACTATCATTAAATGTTAAAAAGTGTATTCACATATCTTTCAGGGAGCAAATTCGTTTGATATAAAAATTATTTGTTCCATTTAGATTTAAGCCAGGTTTTCCCAACCTATGAGTGGCGACCCCCCATGGGGTCACACTTCTCATGGTGTTGCCATATAATTCCTAATTTTAACTCAAAAACTTTACCACATAGGAAAAATAAGTCTTTCTTACTCTAAATATCATTTTAAATTAATTTGTGCAGAGCTTAATACAAATACAAAAGTTACGACCAGCAACAGGCTCAGGGCCCAGCTAGGCAATTTAGCAGTCCCCAATGACCATCAAGAGGTTTCTTAAAAGTTTTTACCCCACTGCAATTAACAGTCGTTTCTGGTAATCTATTCCAAATGCCTACAGCCCTATTGAAGTAGTAATTTTTTCTAATTTCAAGATTAGCCTGAGATTTGAAAAGCTTAAAACAATGACCTCTGGTTCTACTTTCAGCACATAGCTGTAGCCCATCAACATTTCCCATTTTAATAAATTTAAACAAACGAATCAGTCCCCTCTAACTCTCCTTTGCTCAAAACTATACGTATTGTGCCTTTTAAGCCTAACCTCATAATCTAAGTCTGAAAGACCACTTACCAATCCAATAGCCCTTCTTTGAAACCTTTCTAATAAAGTAATATCCTTTTTTAGTTACGGAGACCAAAACTGAACAGCATACTCCAAATGAGGTCTTACCAAACTAAAGGTCCTCTTGCAATTAAGGGTCCTCTTGACTTTAACTCCCCTATTGGCGGGATTTCCTCCAAAAAACTAATCAGCATAGCTTACCATTAAAGTCCATGTGTGAAGGTTTAGTAAGGAAAATAGTAGTGTTAATTTCAGAATAAGTAAAATTGATTTGCATGAACTAGAAGAGGGTTAAAAAAAAGACTGCTTCTTTTTTAATCATTTCTATGCAATCTTTTACATCTAGGAGTTTCCTCGTTATTAATACTATTGTTATCATTATTCCTATTAGTTTTATCACTATTGTCATGTCTGGCAGGAAGAAACTGACTTCGAACAATTAAATAGAACTACTATCAAAAGCATATTGATTGATTTACAATGCATGGGAGCTGAATATGATATAATTATTCCCATTAGCTAATCAAACAGAAACAGACAAATATTAGCCGAGAATACCATTCTAGGACCATTTTCTAAAATTTTAACGGTAAATAATGTAAAAAGTTTTATGCTGAGCGTTGACAATATTAACATACATTTTCAGTTACTATAAAAACAAGTATAATGATAATAATGCTTCTGTGCAAGCGTAACTATTTTCTTGAAAATGTTATTATTGTTAAGATTTTGAATAAATGATAATATTGTTAAGGTTTATTATTCAGTAAAATTTAAAATCAAATTAATAATTCGTTAACCATTTTTTGTGCACTGTCCATCTACTAATATTTTTTTACGTCCTTCAGCTGGGGCACAACTTGGGGAGAGCAAGGTTACATCAAGATGTCCAGAAACAAGAACAACCAATGTGGTATTGCGACTCAAGCTAGTTATCCTCTTGTCTGAAGTGTATCATGCTAGGATGCATTAAAACAACAGCAAACCTGAACTTCTTGATGTTGTTTTCCAGAACAGTTATTTTTGACAGGATATCATGTTATTTATTGTGATTGTATGGCTTTTATGCGGGTGTTTTCCTGTTTTTGTGTACGTTAAAAAAAAGCATGTTTTGATTTTAGAAACAAACCGTAGTTTGAAGAAGTAATAAAAATGTTTACTGCTTGCAATTTTCCCTGTCTTTACTTTTGAGTTTAATATCATGGTATGAAATTACGTTTTAGGCACCGAGAAAATTAAATTAGATAAAAAAAATTCGATAGAATTGGCAGGAATTATTACTAACATCAGTACTTAAATAATACAGTAACCCCTCGTTATATCGCTCATTCGGATATAACGCGCTTTTTCTATGTCTCCCAAAATGTTAAGTTTGATTTCTTGAAAGTAAAAGCATTGCAAAGTCATCGAACAGGAATGTTTTCCTTTTTTGTGAATTTGCTGCAGTTAAAAGCTGCAACAATTCTTCTCCCACTCCCAAACTTACATGTTTTTAAAATGGTTCTACTCAAACCAGTTGACGTTTTACTTGACATTTCTTTTTGTATTGATCCTAACTCCCATAGGAATGAAAGAGACAGATGTCTATTGCCCAAGGATTTTTATGAAAATATTCCTTTTTATTAAAAAAGTTGTCATTATGTAAGATTAAATTAAATTTTTTACGTTGGCTTGGCACTGAATTTCCTTGTACGTTTTGAGTTATTTCTAATGGCATCGGTTAGATCGCGCATTCGGATACATCGCGCTTTTTTGCTGTCCCCCGACAAGCGCGATATAACGAGGGGCTACTGTATTGTAAATTGTTCAATCAATCACTTTTCCCTAATTATTTGCTACTGCCATTGGATTAATTGTTATCCACAATTCTGACAACAAAAAAAAAAAAAAAAAAGGGAACGGTAATTGAAATGTTCTTTGTTCCCCCTCTCTCTCCAGTTCAAAGCAGTCCATCCTAAATAAACATCAAACATAATTTTGTAATTAATTTTTCCTGCTTTATTTTTGGATGCCTCTATTGATTTTAATTACATGCGAACTTTTAATAGTTTTTATGCCACTTTTAAAATGTTTGTGCAAATAGTGGAGAATGATGTTATGTAAGAGAAATTAAACTTCTTTTTAAATAAAGACAGACTATTTCTGTTCACGTGGTTGAGCTGTATGTAAAAAAATCGTCAATAATAGTCTTTGATCATATTACGTATGTTCTATAGACTTTCCAAAAGCTATTTCAGTAACTCCCAAAAAGTTTCAAGATATCGCACCCTAGGAGCAAAAGTGACGCAACTCAAACCTCATTAAGTCCTACAAATGGACAAATAAAAATTTCATGAACTTGTATTGCATATTCTAACCGATTAATAAGAATTATTTCTAGTGTTATAGTTCCACTTCATCCGATAGTATTTTCAGAACGACATTTCATTGTTTTGTTAAAAAAAAAAAAACGCACCAACTCAAATTTTTGAGTTGTGTCATTTCTGTTGCCGGGGGCGCGACACGTTCTTAGACTAATATTTCCAAATGTGTAACCTGCACATGACTCACGATGACTTTTCTACGATGAAGAACTATTTGAACATTTTGATTTATATACAAATAATTTACTTGAGATGATTCAAAATTTATTGACATACAAAATATTTCTTTTTCAGACAGGAAGGGTTATTACAAAATAACAATAGATTGCGTGATTACAGTTAGTGATGTCTAAGAACAATGAAAATAAATAACTATATGAATAGCGCAAATGAAAAAGAAAAAAAAGGATTCTGCAGGAGATTGATGATTGTTTGCTGTCCCGTAAAAGTGCAGATTCGACTAGACACCACCAGAAAAGTTGCACATCCGATTACCTTTCTGATTTAATTAACAAGAAAACGCTAAACAGTTGTTTTCCGAGAAGTGAAACTACCGAATACCTTTAGTACCTTTGTCAGTCCCTGAAATCAAATATAATCTGAAGACAGGATTAGTTTCTGATTTCCTCCGCCAGGCAACCAGTAATAAAAGTTGCACATAATAACATCAAATTTTGACTAACAGATCTTTCAAAACATCAACAACTAATGTAAACCTTCATTATAATTCACATTCATGAATACTCACTGGATTGAAAAACAGATCTTAAGCTTGAAACACTATTAATCTGTTTGGAAAGCAATCATTGGGCTTGCCAATTGCTTAAGATACAGTCCGAGTACGTTTCAGGGCTTACTATCAGTCAAAACAGAAAAATATGACATAAATTTCTACTCAGATGCCTGATACAGGAAAGTAGAAACAAGCCCTTGGTCTTTGACGAAAATAAATTTAGTTTGGTCCGTTCTTAGATGACTTTTCTTTGATGTTGGTTTCCTTTTCTTGCACATTAGCTGTGGACTTTTTAGTGGGTTTTGGCTCTTTTTCTTTCTTGAATCCATCGTTCTTTGGATAAAGACTGAGATTACACTTGGGGTAATAAGTTTCGCATTCGTCTTGCTCCATTCCCATTCGTGCAGCAGCGAAGTAGTGCTCATATTCGGCAAGAAGGTGTTCTGCAGCTCGGCCTGCTCTTCGCTGTCCACCTCTTCTGAAAACGTAAATGAAATTTAAACATAAAATGTGCTAAAGACATCTTTATTAAAGTTCAAAATTTTTTTCTTCAGTTTGGAAAAGAAAGAATTAAAAGAAAGTGCTAATTTGGAACTGATACCTATGGCGGGAAACGTTAATAACGTTCGGGAAATAGTAAATAAAAAGGAAAATAAAAGAGAGGAAAAAAGGAAAGGTAAGAAAAAAGAAAAAGAAAGTTCGTCATGAATTAAACGATATTACTTTAGTGAGAGCCAAAAACTCGTGAATTTGTAAAACCAGCTATATATCTCTCTTTGTCTCGCGCGCGCGCGTTCAACTTTCAGAAAGGTAGTAAGGGGGGAGGTAAGGAGGTAGTAAGGGGGGGGGAGGTAGTAAGTCAGGAAGGGAGTAAGGAAGTATAGTTCGTATACTAGAACTTTTTTACGCTCACTTGCAGGCTCACGAAAAGTTACTTTTTTTGTTTATCAGAAGCAAGCATATAGAGAGAAAAAAATTCTTAGTCTTATCGAAATATACTTAATCAACTTGGTTCTTATCAAAATTTACTTATTATTTAGAACATTAGGATCGCAGGTCGTAGTGAGTATCAAAATGCTTATTATTTTATGTTTCGTGTTATTGTATAATAACACAAAACTAGGCCAGGGGGTGCGACGAAATTAAAAATTGTGTTGTCGAATATTGAAAGGCTTTAATGCGCTGGTCTGCACTATGAATAGCGTTCAGGAGAATATTCCAACTAGAACTAAAAACACATAAAAATGAGACACTTAAAGTTATATACAATGTATTGAAAAGTAAATATTCGTATATTACTTACTCTAATATGTGAAGCAAAGCTTCTTTGAATAACTCCAAGTCCGGTGTCACTCCATTGCTGGATACTTGTCTATACATCTGGCAAACAAACAGCTCTTTACAACTTACGTCTGCAATATTCCACTGCCTAAAAGCTGACTGCAACATCTGCAAGAGTCTCCTTGTCTGGGACTCCGAAAGTAAAGGCATTTTGGCTGAACTAGTCTCTGGTAAAGCTCTTTTGCTCAGTCCTAATGAGGAGAGGACACCACTCATTGGAAGGCCGTTGCCACCCAGGGCAAGAACAACAGCAGGTATGAGAGACAATCCATACAACATGCCTCCCATCATGACGGTTCTCAAACCCCCCATGGAAGCTAAGGAGCCAAATCCTCCAAGATTGGCCATATTGGCGAGAGCTGAAAAATGACTAGCTGGATTGTAATGAGTTGGATAGAACGCTTGCCGATCTTCTTTCTTGGAAGTGGCAACGAGGGATGTGTTGTCGCTTATTCTTGGTGTTCTGACTTGAGTTATCATAGAGTCCATGTTGTGAGATTCAATGGGATCTGCGAAACCACTGAAAACTGGCGTTCCATAGGTAGTTAAAATTACAACAATAATCTTTATGCAGGAAACAATGGTGTTCTTTTCTGAAAACTGCATTATATTGGTCCTGAAAATATGATTATATGATAGGATTATGAAAGAAAACAAAAAGATAGTTTTTTGTACATTAAATGCATTTAAATTGGTCTCATTTAGGACATGTTTCAAGAAAACCCCTTAGAAGAATGGTATGCCCCCAAGTGTTACGTATGGAAATCACTTTATTCGAATAACCTAAGAGTAAAATGCATCGTTGTTAATCGAAGCTCTTAAAAATTTGGAGATTCAACGACTATTCAAAGGCTATCAGGTAAGTTTTTCGTAGTTTGCAAAGCTTGAAATGTAAGATTGGCATTGGGTAACGGTAATAAATGTTGATGGTTTCGGTTTTTGGCGATTGTTAAGTGACTAGAACAACTGTTGGCTAGTAAGACAAACATTCAGGAGCGTGACTGTTCATTCTTAAGTCATGATTTGCGCCTGCTCTCCCGTATGCACCTGTCGAAATTAAGGGACACACAGGTCCCACAGTTGAGGGAAAAGTGGACATTTCTCTTTTATATTACTGTAGTAAAAAAGGAATGCTTTTGCTCATTTATTTTTTTCTCCCAAAGTGGTAATTCAACTTCATGTATTGTAGCCAAATGTCCCATGTTAGTAAAAGAAAACCGTATTGTTTACAATTTTAAAAATTAACATAGCGCTTACATGGAAATTTCATTCCTATATAAATCCTGATCTAACGGACCGATTTGCTTGGAACAAACTTTATATCGTATTTGCATGGTTAATAGTATTTTTTATGTCAAACCAAATTTTCACAATATGGCACTTATGTACGAATTAATATTTTCTGGATAAATAATTTATTAAATTTTCAAATGTTAAGCAGTTATTATTTTATGTTAAGGTGTCGAGATCTCCTAAAACTACCCTATGTCAGAAATTTTATTAAAATATTCTTAAGTGTTTCTTACAAGCAGGGCAAGAAAAAAAAAAGAAAATGATAAAAATGTATTTCCAATATGTACTCGTACGTATGTACAAATATTATAAAATATATTGCCAATCTACTCCACTTTTTTTTTTCAGATGGAGGATTTAAAAGTAATGTCAGAGTAAAATTAGAATTACTATATGAAAATAATTATTAAATAAACTTAAATTCATGTGTCAGTACGAAATCAATTGTTAGTGATCGGTTTGAAATACATATCAGGCAATACAAATTCTCCTTTTTTTCCTTCTGCTGTTGCGACTTTCACATTTAAATGAAGTCAAACATACCTTGATGATATACTAGTTTGTCAGAAATAACGTATGTAAAATATTTCAGTGCGCAAAATAGATGCTTCAATAAATGAAATAAGAGTATATTTATATTACTTTTTAGGATGTTAATTTTATTCAAAATGTAAAGTTGAATAATTGAAATACAGTGCAGTTTTTTGTGCCTGTAACTGCGAAGCACTTTCTTCATTTACTTAATCGCCACTTCAAATTACTTTCTATCACCCATCGTTTCTCAACCTTTGTAGTGTTCTAACCCCTTTAAAAGCCTTACGACTGTCTCGTTACAATATATTATTTTGTAACATTTGATTATAATTCAAGTACCTTCCTTAACAAAATGATGTTTGTTACTTTTTTGGTCAGATTGCGACTTTCCTTATACTTGAATGCCACCCCCTGGTTGAGAAAAAAAGGCATAAACCAATAAATAAGTAAAATAAGCATACAAATAAATAAATGAAATAAAATAAATTAAATTTTTTAGCATGATTTGGAGGTAGTCATCTCGCTTAATAACGACCTTGCATCACAACGATTTAGTGCGTTCTAATGACATTTGAAAAAGAACCAATTGACTTCTGTTTAAGATAATAACATTTCAGGTTCGATATAACGATGGTGAAACAACATGACTCTTGGTATAACGAGTTTGAGTCAGACGAGTGGCGATTTCTCCTTCTGCAAATTAGAAACGTTGCATTTAGCGGGTGCAAAAAAAAGGGGAAAAAATCCATCATTAAAAGAGAGAGAGAGACAGAGTGCCTCTCCCCTAGAAATGGAATAACTGTCTGCGTGATGATCCTTTTTAATGCATAATGCATTGTAGATTTTTATGAGATAAAATGAATCTATCGCATGAAACCCTTTTTATACAATTAAAAAGAATAATTATTCTCATTTTTCCATTCAGTTTATTTGAAATTCTATTTCATTTATAAGCTTTTGTTGTATAATTTAGGATTTAAAAGGTACTTAATAGTACAACTACTTCAAATTGTTGCAAAATATTATTACCTTTGTTAAAGTGTAGATTGCATTTCAATACTTATATTTTTTACTGAATTTAAATTAAAACATTTTGTTCTGATAAACTTTTATATGATTAAAAAGAAAGAAAATTGATCTTGTATGTTTACTGTGCGGTTTGAAAGTTACGTTTTAACCAATTTTAAAGAAAAGAGAATTTATTTGAATCTTTTACTATAAATTCAATTAATGCAGCGATAATTTTATATAACGAGCCAAACAATAAAGTTTAAATGGGATCGAAATAACACAAGAAACTGTATATTAATGTAATGACTCATATTACTACTCTTTGACATTTTGAAAATACCCGTAATGAAAATATAAATAAAGGAACGCAATAAATTTCAAATTGTAAGACAACGCAATAAAACGTAAATGTGCATATTTTACCCTTAAAATGTCGCATGTTGCCTTTTGGCAACATATCCTTTTTTTTTCTTCTAAAATACAATAAGAATTAAATTAGAGCTCTAATGCCTCTTGTTGCCAAAAAAAAAAAAAAGCTCTGAAATTACACATTGAATGTACAGAGATGCACAGAGAGATTTCGTTTAATAATGTGTGTGTTCTTACGATGTGCCTAAACATATTTGCTTTGGAAAAATGTTTTGTTATAAGATAAGAAAACTTCCCTTCAAAGTTAGGAGAGAATTGCGGTGTAGAAATTCAGTGTTTTGGAAAAATTCCTTCTAATTTATTCGAAAGGAAAGACGTTGTACTGGATTAGTTTTATTTAAAGCTTTGCTCTTTTAACACTGATCAACTTTTTTTTTTTTTTTTGGGGGGGGGGGGGCTATGTTTGATCTCCTGTATTTGCTGGTAGCTATTCGGACAAGCTGCAAGCGTTAAGTTAAAACTTTTTCAAGATTTTATATTGCTCTTAGAGAGTTTTTACGAAACTTTTACGTTGAAAAATAATTATATTATTAAACTCCTGCTGATTATAGTTACTGAATCTATTTGGCAACAAGTACTATAAGATTTGCTCTTGCTTCGCTTAGGTAAGCAGTTCAAATTAATTAGTTAAAATCATTAACCGTTTAGATCTCCTTTTAAACGTTTTCTTTAAAGCTGTAGCTAAACATTTTCTGACTTCTTCTCTTGTAAAAAATGACATCTTTAGCTTTGAAACCGAACTATTTTTTCCCTTTAAGTTCTTCAGCTGAAGATGCGTTAATGTTAAACTCGTAAGCTCATGGTTGTGCCGGCATTAGTACCTGAAGTATTTGTTCTCAGAAGTCAGAGCCCAAACCTATAATGTTTGCTGTCGGAACGAGGGATTATTTTAGAATTGGTAAACCATAAATTCCAAAAAAAAAAAGCCAGTTCCGAGGATTGAAATCTAACACAGACATATGCTGGAAGCTATCATCTGAAATTTCGGATACAAATTCTCTGCCATACAGAGCTCAAAAGATTGTGTTATAATAAATTCTGTAAATTTATTTTGAGGATCTCAATATTTTTATGTACTAAAAGGGCACAAAAGTCCGATTTGTATCTTGAATAATGTTGAGTATGTTGATAATTTCATTAAATTTTGCTTATTAAACTACTTAAATTCGTTTGAACATTTAAAAATAACATTTAATTTGTGTTACGTTTAATCAAATCCACACTCCAAACTTAATTGTAAATAATGGTTTACAAAACACCTACACGTATTTTATTTTGAAAATTCCAGCACCGATTGTTTTTGAACTAAGTAATTACCATTTAGTGATACATTTATTAATTGCCATTTAGTGATTTTTATTGCTATTTAGTGATTCATTGAGAAGTTTTCGTTGTGTGAAAAATCTATCGTACTTTTGGTTAAAAGAAGCGACTTACCTCAAGAGATATTAGCACTTATCCAAAGCATGCAATATGAACTCACTAAACCACAGTTACTGAGATCTTGTGAAATGTGTGACGATTCCAGGAGGCAAAATTACTTTATATACCCAAATTTCAAGGGTGGGAACATGCGAAAGGTCAGTAAACCATCCACGACAAAATTCGGTAGCGATAAGAAATCGTCTTTTTTCTTCGTTTGGTCCGGAAGTTCGAACTTCCAAGACAGCCGGAGGTCAAGCGTGGAATTCATGGTAAAACACCGATTGCCTTTGTGGTTGCTTTTTATTCCAGAGATATTCGGTTGGGGGAACAAATGAGCGCAGACTTTAAAGGAGATCTGCCGGTGCGTGTGACAGATTTTGAAAAAAACAGTTTTATACAAATTACAGACAGGCGGAAATGCCTTTATATTTTGCCCTTCTCGGTTTTTTATAAGGGCAAAGGATTTTTTATGTAGCTTGTTTAACAGTTACATTTCGTTGGACGACGAAATGAGGTTTTAATATCTTAGTTTAGTTAGAAATAAATACTTGGAGAAAAGTTGAAATGATAACTCTGATAAATCAGAGCTTCACTCAGTGACTAATTTAAAGTATCTCAGTGAAAGCGTTTCAAAATGCAACAACTGAAAGATAATTTAAGTTCATAAAATCAGTGACGCATGAAAATCTACTATTATTATCAGTCATCGGAAGTTGATGACCTAAAAAATCCCTAAAAATACTCTAAAAACACACCAAAAATGACTCTAAAGATTGTCACTAAAAGTGCACCTGACATTTTCAAAAATGCACTTAATACACTATAGTGTATTCCCGTTACTGTTTTTTAAAGGCCTGGAAACATGGTAAACATGTGTCTTGATAACTTCACTATCTTAAATGACAGTATCTCAATTGCCCTAAGTAATTAAATTTTCCTTTACATTATCAAAGACCACAAGCGAAAGTAAAGCTTTTGTATCTTAAACTTTTTCCAATGCTAAACTAGTTGAAGTAAATTTTAAATAAATAGAATCCCTCACGGATCAATTTTCTTCAAACTTCACACTCTGCATCTTCTTCAGTTAAAACACCAGAAACTTTGTTCAAGCCAAAAACAGTTTGCTTGCTTCAATTTGGCTTCATTCAGTTTTGTGCAATAGATTTCCAATTCTACCCTCGACCACCCATTTTAAGTGTTTCATAAAATTTAATGAATGAATCAAACTAAATTTTAATCAGAAAATTTTAAAAAAAGAGCTAAAACATAGAAATATGTCCTGAAAAATGAGAAAAGTGGTTAAAATGCTATGAAAATATATTTAAAAATGCTCAAAAACAGGAAAGCAAAAAAAAATGTATATATATATATGAAAAAATGCATTTTTATTAACTTTCAGATTATTATTGCAGGAAAACGCAGTTTGAAAGTTTGAAAGACTGTTCGAATAAATAGCTTGAGGGCACTAGAAATAAGAGATCCGCATGCGGCAAAATATATTTTTTTTACTTAGTTTACTCCTTTTGAATTGAGGTAGACATCGCAAGTTGTCAATGAGTGTAAGGCAGGTGAAGTTTAAATTGGAATTTTTTGTGTTGTTAAACCTTTGGGTAGAACGTACTACAATTTCAAAAGTAAGAATTTCTTACTAATTTAATTAAGGGTATTTATTAATCTGTTACATTCGTTTTGAGGTTCTTATTTCAACTACACATGAATTTTGTACAAAATTTGTATGGGAAACATATTTGTTTTGATATTTTATTTTATGCTTTCATTGAGAACTGTGGTAATTAAAATGTAACAAAAATGAAGATTGAGATAATGAGATTCGATGCCGAATGTTAAGTGTGTTCTCGGATTATTCCATACGAGACGATGACGGCAGATCATTCAAATAGCACTGCAGTTAATTATATAGCTCAATATTTACATATATATATATATATATATATATACAGTATATATATATTGCATTTAAAATTTTTTTCTTGTTTTTGTATAATATAATGTTTATTAAGTATATATTTTATATTTAAATTCTTTTTGCGTCCACTATTCTGAATTCAGTCGAATAACAAAATTGAAAAGGACTGCTTCCATGCAAATTAAACTCTATGATACTTTGTAATATAAGTTGTGTTACTGTATTCGTGTTACTTTTTTTTTCTTTCATAACTCTTCAAAAACTAAATGAATTCTGTTATACCCCTGTGCGGTTTAAAATAAGGAATTGATACATTTGGAATAAATGGCTCAACTTCAAACAAAGAATGTTTTATCTGATTAGCATTTCACACACATTTAAGACAAAAATGTGTTAAGAGAATAAATCGCCCGGGCAAAATTATGTTGCACGCAATTCTTTGTAATGTTTCGCACTCTACTTAAGTTAAAGACAGCTAAATGGAGATGACGTTTGAAAAAAAAAATATAAAGAACGTGTGAATTAGATTATGAAAGCTTTTAAAGGTCATTACCGCAGAATAAATGATTCTTCCGTTACGAATGCTGGGTAGAAAAAAGGTTTTGAGGGATAAGATCTTTCTATAAAAACGGTGGTTTGATTCTTGTACTTTAAAGTTTTCAGTTAAGAATTAAGGTTTTCATTATAGTAATTGTTGAGAGAATCGTGCGATTTAACTTTTGCGTATAATGATAAAGTATCTCTTACTCATTGAAGTGTAAATTTTTCACTAAGTTTCGCTCCAAAGGAATTCTTCCAGATTTAATCAAAAAAATTCGTTTGTTCTTCTTCCCTTTTAACAGAATACAAGAAAAAAAAAATCTTGTTTTAAATAAGTTTTTTCGCTTTTTTTATGTAACTTTAAAGGTTTTTTTCTTATCATATACTTTTAAAATGATATTTTAAGCAACAGAAATACCAGGTAAAATTTTTGACGCTTAATTTGCACCTAAAATAGTTTTAAAAGAAATATAAATAGCGTTTCTTCATTGTTATTATGATGATATAAGCACTCGAGATTTAACAAAATGTTGAGGCGGGGAGAGGGGGTTTGATTTCAAATAGAAAATAGTTCACAATGTCTTTGCACATTTTAAAGGCTATTTGCCTGTGAAAAATTTGCAGAACATTTACTGAAAAAAAGTTGAAAATAAAACCATTCATTAAAAAAAAGTAAAGTTAAAAATTTTAATAAATCTCTAAAATAAAAGTTTAAAAGTAGAAGATACAGAGATGTAAAAATATGTGCTCAGCTACGAAAACTTTACGAATCCAAACCGTCATTTTTTTTTAATTTACAGTAAGTTTGTCGCAATTCGAAGTTCATAACATTCAACATTTGTTTTTAAGTTTGATCGTCACTTTAAAAAAATATCATTAGAATAAAAAAAAATTTTTTTTTATTAAATTAATTTTGAAAAATAATTTTCTTTGCCATCCACAGCTAACGCTGCGAATTCGGTCGCCTACTTTGTGGTAATTCTGAAGTTATGAATTTTAAAATTTTGCATTTACTTTTATAATTTTTGTTAATCTTTCACGTACTTGAAAGTACGATTTCGTCTTAGAATTTCCAGTTAATTTTGTTAAAGAAAATCAAGATTACACTTTTGGTCTATAGAAAAATATAGAGATCGAAAAGAAGTGGTGACAACTGTAATTTCTCAATGAGTGATTTTTAAAAAAAAAAACAAATTGCCGGAATAACAAAAACTAGAAATCTATTGGAACAAAATTCAGTGAATCCGTAGAATAAGTGAGGTATCTCTTTCAAAAACTTTGATATTTTACAGATTTGAAACGAAGAAAATTTGACTAGCCCTATCTAAAGATAATTGGACCAAAAGCATTCAATACTCAGAAAATTCAAAACAAAATTATTACCACTATTAAATTGACACGGTTAAAACGCCAAATTGAAGAAAATGCAAGATAGTGATTTGTTATGAATCTCTTGGCGAGTTAAGCAAAACATTTGGCGACACGCCTGGCTCTGATAACTGGAAAATAACGAATTGTAGAGTAATAAATATTATAGTAACTCCTATGTGTAGTTGTGCTAATATGTAGTAGGTAATTGCTTTGAATTTTAGCATACTTAACGAACTTATTTGGACACTACATAATTGCCAATGACGTTACCATATTATAGTTAATATTAAACTTTGCGCAATCGGCGTGGAAATTCATGTTTTTCCTATAGGAAGTACTACAGCAAATTTTCCTGGCGTGTCACGCTACAATAATAATGTGAAGAAGATGAGTGAACCTCATAGATGTTCTACCGCCAAATGAGAAATGCGAAAAACTGCAAAAAGCTCCGTTAGGATTAATAAAATCAAACAAAAATATTAAAAAAACTTACGGGATCACTACGGGTATGTAAAAGAGGCGTACACCAAATGCGAAATCTCTCATATTCAACTCTCGTGCCAAGAAATTTAAAATTTTGGCCTAAACATGTTTGAACGCATGAACTGACACAAATATTAACAAACATGACTATGTTGAAGTTAATTACAGCGGATTTATTCCCTTTAGTTTTTGCTTCAATTTATTTACACTTTAATTTTTAAAAAATATATTTGTTTATTAAAACACAAGTTTAAAAAAAAACATTCAGTGTGCCTTTTTAAGAAAATGAGACACTTGTCTCACACATCACAGCTATAATTCGTTAAAAATATAATATAATTTTAAAAGGTAATGGAAAAAAGTGGCTTACATATGTTTCTTAAGCCATTTTTTCACCCTAAAATTTTTGTTTATTAACACGTTTTATTATTCAATGAAATATATTTGCCATGGTTTTCGGATAATTCTGTGGAATGCCCACAGTTATAATCATTATTCTTTTGTAAGCTTTTCTTTTTTCTTTTTTTATTTTTTAGCAAACCGGAATTATTATTTCCGGAATTGTATGTCTCCAGTACAACTAGAATCGACAAATGTGTAAATATTGAAAACTACAGCCCTTCAAAGAGTTAGAAATAATACAAAACACGACCTAAAAAAAGTATTCTTTTTATTTACTGAAATCACATGATGAGAATAAATACTTTACTAGTAAAAAATGAATAAAATATAAATAACACGAAATAAATACATGAGCAAAAATAAATCTTCAATTTACTTTCGAAGAACCAGTTTCAAACTTTAGAAACTTACTCCTAGAGCACTGTGGACACGATTTTCGACGTTTTAAACTTCAAAAGTACATTACATTATTTTAACCATAGTATTAAAAATGCTTTACATTATATAAAATTCTAATCCTTCAAAAAAAATTGCATACCTGCACTTGAAGACAATAGATATTCAAACAGGTGTTTTCTTATTGAATGATATCAATCGCAAAATGATCATCACATAATAAATTACTAGATTTTACACATATGTTTTCAATGAAAAATCATGATGTACCTGAACAAAATGTTTTCCAGGCTGACCAGTGTGGTATAGAGTACAAAGTCCGTTTAGACCTCAGAGGGGAAAAAAACTAAAACTTAGAGAAACTGTACTAGTAATAGGAGGGAGTTAGATCACTAGCCTATTTTGAGAGAGGTAACTACACTAGGACGTAGCATGAGCAAAGCAGTTAATGACAAAAACAAAAATTTGGATATAACTAGCGCAATTTGAGAGAAACACCAACATATTTTGTGGCCTGAGTGGTAACCCTGACAGGTGCTATGTTGAATTAGAAAAGTCATTAAAGCGCATTTACATGCATATGATTCAAACTTTCTCATCGTTTTACTGAACATCTTCCTTCTGTCACTCACATTCCTTTGATTATTGCTGCAACAATTGGTTTTCGTTGCAGATGATTGCTATATCTCACCATTGATTCACAACGTTTGCGTGAAAGAAAACTGCTTCAATTTCTTTTGGGCTTAGGTTGAGATTCTAAGTTATGGTGTTCCTGGAGATTTGACAGATTTTGTATTTTATCCCAAAAGGTCATTGCATAGAGAAAAAAACAATTTCTCAACCTTGAGGCCTTCGGCCTTTAGTACGTTTCACAACAGTTGCATATGTACATTTTGAATAAAGTTCTTTGCAGTTTTTCTGCTGCTCACCACGAATTGCTGCTTCTTCGTAATATTCAAACACGTATTTCGCCAATGGTACTACTCCGGGATTCTGAATTTCTCTCCGCATTTGCCTAAAAATTGAAAAGAAAGTCAATTATAACATTTTTTTTCTTGATAGAGATAGTTGAAATACTTACATAATTAATTTTTGCAAGAAAAAAAATCGCAAAATTTAAAACATTCATAAAGAGGAACATTTAAGAAATATAATTTTAAGCATAGTTTATATTTAAAGAAAAACCTTGCCATCTATGTTCTAGGTAAGGGTTGTAAGGGATTTCTTTAAAAAATCAATTTTTATTCCAAATCACAGTATAGATGCACTAAATGATCGCGAACATTTGCGACTAATTTGTGAACAACCCCTTAAAATACATCTGTTCCAAGAAACATTGAAAATACAACGCACTAAATTGTCGATATCTTTCTGAATTTTCAAGATATTCAATTGCAATTTTGTAATCAGTTTCTCTATACTTGGATACCAAATATGAAAGTTAAAAATTGCTATCTTTCCGCTTGTGCAGTAAAAAATTAATTCTTTTAAATGCTCTTTTTTAAATTTTCATTTATTAAATTTTTAAATTCTGTATTCAGATTCTTCAGTATGTTTACAACTTTTCTGTAAGTTTGGTGACATTTCGGGCACAAGTTTGAGTGCTAAAGACCAGGGTTTCTCTACCTGAGCCATATGGTCCCCTCGGGGGCACGGGAAAAATCTAGGGGGGCCACAGGAAAAAATAATAAAAGAGGACCCATGAATTTGCAGAAAGAGGCTAAGACTGATTTTTTTTTCAAATTAGTAAAATATTTCACACACAAGGAAAAAAAATTCATGTTATTTTTGCCAAGTGTCTTGCATGTGTATAAATGACAAAAAGAAAAGAAAGGAAAATATGTATCCAACTTTTATAAAAATAATCCTCAACACACAGCATAGTACTTTCATTAGTACAATATACTCCTACCTGTTTTTTTCCCTCTCTTTCTCTCTCAAAGAACAATTTCTTAACGCACTTTTTAAGAGCAATAACGTTCATCTGTTTTAGAATTTCAGGAAATGCATTCTCATAGAAGTACTCATTTTAATAATCCTCGAAGGATTGATTTACAATTACTACTACAAAAAGGCTTATTACGTTATTCCTGTTTTCATGGGAGAAAAATAGTAAAATGAGTGCTTTAAGTAGTAGTGTTTATTTCAGAGACATATTACATTATGATTATGTTCCTGCACCATTTAAAATTTTCTTAATAATTTATTTTGAACTTTGTTGAAGTAGTTTTTTAATTTCAAAACTGTCTGGTCCTTTCTTAAGCGTACACTGTAAATGTATCTTATAAAAAAGATAAAAACAAAAAGGAACCCGAAAAAAAGCTTAATAACTCGTAATAAAATAAGTATTTAAATATATTTTTAAAAAATTGATAATTGAATTATGAAAAAACAAGGAAGGTGTTTGCCTCAAAAGCTTTTAATTGTTTATTTTAAATTGATGTTGCTAACTCTGAAAGTAACACAAGATTTTTCTTTTTAAACTGTGTTTTGTGTGTACACATACACCAGGGGGGAACGAAGTAATTTGGTGCTCATTAGGGGGCCACAGCTCAAAAAAAGTTGAGAACCCTTACTATAGACCGAAAACACGCTGGCAAAATTGACATTTTAGAAACAAACGGTTATAAGTTCGTGAACTTGCGTGTTAGTTTTACGAAAATGCATAGAATTATTAATAAGTTATTAAGTTGTGATAGCACGTATACTCTTCTGCGAAATTTACTGCTTATTTCAAGCTGTTTGCGCAACACAGGATGATCGAAAACATTTTTTCCCCTTCAATCTGTTGTTGGTCCCCTAAATGCACGGTTGATGAAATTTTTACTGGAAACTGACGGTAAAGCCTGCCTTTTATACGCCCGAAGTTACAGAACATTGCGTCATAAATTTCAGAAATGTCTAAAATTGAAAGTTTCCTTTGACTTTTGTCTATATAGTGTAGCCTTAGGGAAACATCTGTTCAAAATATTTATTCAATCTCGTGAATAAATCTGAAACGTGAATATATGCTGAAACATATTAATTTCATTTGCTTCCTTCATTCACAGAGTAATCATAAACCAGAGACACATCTTAATATTAATTCCTATGTAGTCAAAAACTGCGTTCAGCGCCCCCACGGAGAAAAACAGGAACTTCTTTTGACGGTTTTGATGTTACTTTAATTGTTGTCACTCCCCATTCTTGGCTATTACGGTTATTGACATCACCCCTATAACCATTACTCATTTCTTTTATTTATGAATAATTGTCAGTAATTTTTATCGGTTTTGGAAAACTGCTTCTATTACTTTAAAATTTTGCATCGTATAAATAAAATGTCGACTATAATTTTCTAACCGACATTTTTTTAAAAAATAATTTCAAAATATTCTTTCCTTTTCTCCCTCCCCCTTTTTTAGAATTAAACTGCAAGTAAGATGCATTTCACACTGATGTTTCGTATCACAGTCATACTTAAAATAACTTTCAAAACATATTAATCTATTTCAGAATTCTAAATATTTGTTTACACTTTTCTCGTTTTTACTTCGCCTAGCATTATATTTGTTGACTCGGTTTCTTTTAATTTCGTTGATACAGTCTTTTATTCTATACTTCTAAAGCTTTGCATGAATCTCATAATAGTAATGATTAAACTTTGTGCAAAGTAATAGAAATAAAATTTCACGTTAAATTAAAGCACAAATGAGCATTAAAACGCAGACATATGTTTCGGGATCGCTTGGAATCCCTTTTTCAATGCGACAGGGAGCTTCTAGATGCAAAACATCCAAATGAAGCAGACAGAACAACAAAAACAAAGCTTATATAGCCTAAGAATTAACTGTAAACCAATGAGAATAAAGGCAGTGTGAAGTGGAAGTAGAAGTAGTATTAAAGGCACCAATAAGAGAGCAACAAACGAATGTAGTTGGAAGTACAGAAAGTAAAAAGGAATATCAATAAAAACAAAGAAAAAGACAACAGCGTGCATAAAAATGTGAAAATACATGAAAATTGCAAAAAAATAAAATAAAATACAAAGAATAAAATGGAAATAAAATAAGTACAGAAAATACCAAAACAAAAAGCAAAACAAAGTACACATGCAAAAGAGGGGGAAGGGGGGGGGGAGAGAGAGAGATAAAAAAAAAAAAAAGGAAAACTAACAAGAAAACCAAGAAAGAACAACAAATTAAAGGAACTTATGCCAGACCTGTGAAAAATAAGGAGTTGAGGAAGAATCATTAACCAAATTAGAACTATTCCTGTTAATATGATAAGCTTCCCAAAAGTCAAGTTCTAAAGGGGAAGAACATTTTTGAATAATTTTCCCAGAATTGAAATCAAAAGAGTGGTTGGAATTCCAACAATGTTGAGCAATGCTAGACTTATTCAGCTCTTGCTTTCGTACATAACCTTTATGCTCATTTAACCGAATTTTCAGAGCACGTTTTGTCTGTCCAATGTAAGAAAGGCTGCAACGGCAACTAATTTGGTAAATACCCCAAGTATTAAGTTGATCAACAGGATCTTTAAGAGAAGAGAAGGAAAGTTTGTTGCTAGGAGCAAAAACAACTTGAAATTGAAACCTTTTTAGGATTTTAGCAATACGAAAACTTACAGAATGAAAGAATGGTAACACAACCAAATCCTTTCTAGAAACCACATGATTGGGACCAGAAGTTTTTTTAGAAAGTTTGTTATGAATAGAATCAATTAAAGAGTGAGAAAATCCTCTATCAACAGCTACAGCTTTCAGATAGTTGAGTTCAATCTTGAGAAGCTCAGGAGAAGAGCAAATATTAATAGCACGATGGACAAGAGCATTAAAAGCCGAATATTTTTGGTTGGGAGGATGAGACGATAGTCTGTGAGGAGGTAAAGAAACAGCGAAAGGTTTACGATAGACAGAAGTTGTGAAACCAGACTCACTCCTAGAAATCAAAACATCAAGAAACGCGAGGCAACTATTAAGTTCTTTCTCACAAGAAAACTGGATATTAGAATCAATGGAGTTCATAATCGAAAGAGCATCATCAATACCTAACAAGTTACTGTCCGTTAGGACAAAACAATCATCCACATAACGAACATAAAATTGAAATTGCAATTTTTGGAATAGTTTTTCCTCAAAATAATGCATATAGAAATCACTTAAAATAGGACTAAGAGGACTTCCCATGGCTAGGCCATCTACCATAGCATAGAATTTACCATTAAATACAAAAGTGCTCTGTTGCAAGCACACACGAGTAAGAAAAACTAATTCCTCGATTTCCACAGAAGTAAAATGGAATTCAGAAAGCCTTTTCCTGAGGCAAGTCAAAGCGCCATCAACAGGAACATTAGTAAACAAAGAATTAACATCAAAAGAGGCCATAACCGAATTATTCGGAACGACGTTATGAAGTTTCTTAACAAAATCGGTGGAATTTTTAACAGTGAAAACATTCCGACTCCTAAGTGGAGAAAACACAGAAACTAAATACTTGGAAAGTTTATATGAAGCAGTGCCAATATTGGAAACAATTGGTCTGAAAGGAATACCTGCCTTGTGTACCTTCGGTAAAGCATAGAAACGCGCACAATTAGCAACAGAAGGAATCACAGACCGTTTAGCAATCAAAGGAATAGAATGAACAGACTTAACAGCAGAAGAAATAGCTTTTAACTCCTTGTCGCTAGGATCTTTATAAATTTCAGAATAAGGACCAGAAGCAATTAAATCATCAGTTTTTTCAACATAAGATGATTTATTAAGAACAACAATCTGACCACCCTTGTCAGCTTTGGTAATGACCAAATCAGAATTTGAAACTAAATTATTGACACAGCGTTTCACAGAATGGGTAAAACCAATATTAGGAACTTTTGAATTGAAATCAACGAAAAGAATTGAAAATGAAATTATTTCTGTTTCGAATTTGATGATTGCGTATTTTTATGCCAATCTAGTTTGTGCACGCCAATAAATGCATCAAATTTTGTATGCTTAATGTATCTTGTGGAATATAGTAACTTATTATAAACCAGGCTGGTAATTACCATTTCAGGTAATTTTTTATGTTATCACGGGAGAAGAGTTACAGATTTTTTCATCATATCATCAATATTTGGCGAAAAATTCATAGCATGAAGATAATCATCAAAATAGTTACGATAAGCTTAAAGAGAGTACTGAACAAAATCCAATTTAGCGATTTCATGTGAACCTCTTGGCGAGCTAAGAAATATATTTCATGAAATGTTGGGTACGATGAGTAATTGATTTAAAGTAATGTAATATTCAAACTGAGATATGAACTGTTATTAACCGACTTCACAAAGGAAGGAGGTTATACATTCATAGTATATGTATGTCTTTTTTTTTTGTTTTGTTTTTCCACTTATAACTTCGCACCGGATGAAGCGATTTTCATGATTTTTTTTTTCAATCGATCAAGGGTGGTTTCCTATAGGTCCCGTACCTTCGTTTGACCATATTCGATAAATAGAACAAAAGTAATTGGCAGAAGTGTAGTACGTTTTTTGTTTTTTCATCCATAACTTTTGACTAAATGAACCAATTTTGATGATTTTTTTCTTTAATCGATAGAGGGTCGTCTTACTCAAACTTTGGCAATCAATTTGACTACATTTGTTTTTTAGAAAAAACGTTACGGGTGAAAAATAAGTATTTTTTATTTTAATTGGAAAGGCTTGGCTTGATTTTTCTTTGTTGGGAAATCTATTATTAAATATAAAAGTCATTGTTGAAAACATGTTTGTTGTCATGGGTTATAATATTAAAAGAAATTATAACAAGAGTTTGACTGAAGGCGAAAATTAATCCAAAGGGTAATTTATCATACAAATGATTAGTTTTAGTGCCATTAATTCAAAGAAGTTTTGCCCTTTGATATGGATTTTTTTAAAATAGAGTATTTATATAAAAATGTATTTATACTAAAAAGAAAATAAAATAATTTTTATAAGAAAACAGAACCGACTTCAAATTATAAATTGCGCTAAAAAGTGAAAAATAAATTCATTCTTTAAACAACATCGATGTGACTTTTAAACATAGTTTTAGAAGTCGGTGCAAAATTGTGAGTCTAATTACCATTATACCATTTGCTACTTCATATTGGAACTGTTGCTAATTCTGCGAAAATATATATATTTGTAATTGATTCATGATTACAAAAGATTTTATCTAGCCTAATTTTGCACCGACTTCTAAAACCATGTTTAAAAGTCACATCGATGTTGTTTAAAGAATGAATTTATTTTTCCCTTTTTAGCGCAATTTATAATTTGAAGTCGGTTCTGTTTTTTTATAAAAAATATATTTTTTCAAATCTCAAGTCCAGTCTAGTACCGACCCTGTATTATAGATTGCATTGGGAATGTTCCTTAGAAAAAAGTCTTTAATGCAATGGGTGGGTTTGCATATTATTTCTAAAATGCAAATCTTTCACTACACTGTTTTTAGTATTACCGCTTTTGCAATAAGATTTCCGATTTAAAATTTAAAAAAAAGTAATGGGTTCACAGTAACGGGTTTTTACATTTAGGCAAATGGCCTCGCTTCTTTTTACTTAACACATTATGAGCGGGCGACGTAGCACGTGCAACTGTGTTGCGTAGCGGGCTAAGTTGACTAAGGTAAAAATTGTAAAAACTCGTACATTACATGAAACATTATTTTTTCCCTTGTGTGACTTAAAAGTGGTGATTTTAAACGGGTACAAATACCAACCCCGCTTTTAAACGGCAATGCACGAAACGGGTACTAGTGCGTGGCGCCCGCTCATAATGTGTTAAGAACAAAAAAAGTTAGTTACAATATACAAAACTCTACGCTTTGGCGAAATTAATCGCCAACTGCACAAAGGACCGTTCTTCCATAATTCCACGAAAAGTTTGCTAAACTCAATGTCAACTGTGTTATATACATTAATCTCAACGAAATGTACACTTTGTAGGCTGAGTACTGCTTAAAATGCAGATAATTTAAGGTAATAAATGAGCACATTGTTGAAGGAACGCGTAGAAGAATATTGCAGCTTTTGGTGAGCGAGCGCAACAAGCTTCGGTCGGAATGCGATCCGAATAGAGTTGCTTGCAGCTCCGGGGGTTGGCGCGTGACAGCGAACAGGGGGTTCAACCTAGTATTTCTAATTTCAGCTTATTTTAACACAAAAAATATTAAATTAGGGCCAAAGGCAACCCAATCCTTTTCTTTTAGCACGTACCGTCAAACGGGGTGACTAAGTTCCATATGGGGTGACTCGGTGCCATCCTGGGTTTTCGAACTCAAGCGGCCCATGGCCCCAGAGGAAGGAATCAATCGAAAAAGGAAAACTACCACTAGGTAGTGGGACTGGGGTACTACCCCAATCAAATTATAACCTAAATTGTAATCTACCATTGTTTGTGTCCACGTGGATTTGTGACGTTGTAATCTGGAAAAGAAGTGTGGTCTGGTAATCATATTTTGGAAGCAGCCAGAAAAAAGGTAAGTTCAGTTTTTTGTTACCATATTATCAAAGAAGTTCTACATGCTTCGACGTTTCAAAATGATTTTTTGTTTACCAGTTATAACCCTTAATTCAATTTTCGATGAAGTGTTCGGTGACTAGGTGCCATCTTGTTTTGCAGTGTTTTGGTCATTTTTAAGTTTCTAGAGTGCCATTGATGTCTTAGATGTTAACCACCCATTTACAACAGTCTCTGGTCAACCGTTGACAAGCGGTGAATCAGTCAATGACTCAAAAAACACTGGCCCTGTGCAAGGTGACTGTTGCAGTAAAATATAAAAGAAAAATACCCGGGTCAAATGATTTCTGATTTCGACAGTCGCAACGAGGCATGTGAGAAATGCCTGGAGAAAAGTGGACAATTCTGGAAGTAGCCTGCTACCCCTGATGTTTTGTGCTATAAAAAGAAACAAATCCTGAAGAAAATTTGTCCTCTCGAACCTCTACCAAATGGCGACAAATTTCAGGTTATTCTGAATTCGGATCGCCTAAAGAGAGAATTTCTATTTTAAATTTGTAGTTTGTGTTTCGTTTAATAAATTGAGTTATTTTGAAACACATTTTGAAAAGTTTCTTTAATAAATAG
Organism: Octonoba sinensis; assembly: GCA_038502835.1. NCBI lineage: Eukaryota > Metazoa > Arthropoda > Arachnida > Araneae > Uloboridae > Octonoba > Octonoba sinensis. The sequence goes on along the minus strand of CM076599.1, from coordinate 108,500,812 downwards.
CATTTTTCCATATGTATGGCTTTTTTTATTTTAAAATTTGAAGGTTTACTCATAAAAAAAAAATAACTTATAATAGCTAAAATGACAAGGAGATGAATTCTGAAGGGTGAGATGTTGACAGCGAACATTTGATAGATTTAAGAGGAGGAAACATGCGTGGCACTTATTCACCCCCATGTGCGGGGTGAGTAAGTGCCACTAAGAAAAAATTATATCTCCCCTCCATGATATCTTAGAATCATTTTTTATATGTGAATTGAAAGCTAAGATGTGTAATTATGTTGCATTAAATAATCAACCCGATAGGTGAAAAATTAGAGGAAATATGACTCGAAAACTTCAAAAAGTGGCACATAGTCCCCTCGTTTGACGGTAAGTGTCAAATCGCGAACAGTTTGCGAAACGAAAGTCATATCTCTTAATTGTGTAGCGTTGCAGAACATGGCGAAGATTAATTCGAATAATACATTGTATTACTGTAATGCGTTTGTATTACAGTAATACAATGTACTTTTGTACAGTAATACTTTTGTAGTATTCATACTCTTAGAACTTAAAAACACTAAGGAATTAACTGATAAAATATTAATTAAGATAATTTTAGAAGAGGCTTAATATGTAAGTGCAAACAATGCTATAAAATAGGGATGTAAAATTTCCCATTAAAACCAATTCGTGTATGACTTCAGTATTTTCCACAGTAAAAAATGCATTAAATGTTCTAGAAGTGTACCTGGTATCTTACATGTAAGCGGCTTAAGTGTCTGTCACAGATAGCTTATTGGTTGCTTGAGTAACTGTAATGCAAATTACCATTGTTGTAACACGTCAAATATGCTAACAATCAAAACATTTCTCTAGCATTTTGAGTGAGGCATCGCTAGATTTGCGATCTTCGTTAAAAATTAATGTAAACGCGACTTTAAGTTAATCCTTCTTTCTTTGTTTTAATTTATTTATCGTCTGCGCTTTTTATATATATTAAAGTGGCAGCGCTCTTTTTTCCAGGTTTCGTTAAAACTATTGTTTTGACGATGATTATGTTGGATATAAATAAATATTTTTCACAAACAATTTGATTATATAGTAAATAATATTTTTATTTTACGGATTATTATAACTTAGATGGGTTTTTTTCTCGGTAAGAATATTTTTTTCCGAAATTATTATATATTTATTATTTATTCATTAAACTTTACTGTTCTATCTGACAAATATCTCTTTGATTTGCTGTGCATTTCCGGTTACTGTGAGAGTTGTATATTTATAATATCTAGAACAGCGGTCATTTCATATGACCGCCGGGCTTACCAGTTTACAAATTAACGGAGAAGGACTGGCTGATTTTGAAAAGAATGTAATACTTCTGGTAATAAATTGATTTAAGCTAGCTTGTGTGTTTTGAATTTAATATCTCACGAGCTTCAGAGAGTGATACTGCTGCCAGGTGATGTTAATTTTCTTGCAGGATATCTGGAAGAGCTCATAAGCTTGTCTAGAGCCCCCTATACTAAATGCCCTCCGATATGAGAAAAAAAAAAGGCTGTGAAAAGTTCTCCTCTAGGTGGCGCAAATGACCCGCTCTATCAACTTTAAATTTCTTTTAAGAACTAGTTAGATTTTAATCAAAATTATGGTGCATTGCATTGTGCCGTACTGCTCTTCAGATTCAAGAACTGAAAAAATCAGTTTCCATCAATTCCCTTCCGACGAAGGATTACGAACGAAGCGGATAACAGCTTTGTCTAGACAAGGTAATCCCTCTTTTTCTTACTCCAATGGCTTTTATGAAACTTTAAATGTTTATTATTTTCAAATCGCTGCCGTTTTATTCTTTTAAAACACTTTATTTTTGATATCACAGATCATGTTTCGTTTTCGTATATTAGAAACGTTCATGTTTCTTAATTGTTTTAGCCAAAATTCAAAAATATGATGGTTGTACAGATTCGGTAAACTCCTAGGAGAGCCCACCGCTTTTCAAAATCGCCAATTTGACGTCCATTTCGCAGAACGATAGAAGCTGGGTTTCTATCGAATCTAGGTTACCAAGATTGCGTACTTATCGCAAACCACGGAAATGGGGTGGGCGCTCTTAAGATCCAACCTACAGATTCAAAAAAACATTTTAACTTGATGCAACTCTTTAATTTCTTGGCTAATTTAATTAATGGAATCAGTGCTACTATTTACTATTTTGGAGTGGATATATCATAAACGCTTTTATTCAAGAACTAGCTGATATGCCCGGCGTTGCGCGGGATAAAATTGCATCATTCGCAGGCCAAGTGACGCATGTCCAAAATTCTGTTGTAAATGTATAGGGAAAATTAAAAAAAAAAATCCAAGTAAGAGAGGGGCAACAGTCCATAAAAATCCTATTTAGACAGTAAAATTCATTAAAAACCCCGATTGTATTAAAACGAACAGCCTTGTAAAATTCAGCCTTGAAATTAGACCAAAAATTATTCCATAAAAATTCACATTAAAATGCCAACAAAAGTTCATAGAAATTGTCATTAGAGTAAGGGAAACAGTAACTCAAATGCACATATGCAGAGGGATAATTGTGCCAAAATGATATCAAGAGCCCGTAAAAATCGCAATTAAAATATCGACCAAAGTGCATCTACAATTTCCCATCAGAAAAAGAGCAGTATTCTCTGTAAAAATGTCCATCAGATCGAGAACAACTCTCACTGTATATTTCTGTTACAATAAAGAAAACATTCTTTAAAGCTGACCTTTAACACTAACCTTCAAGAGCTACTGTTCCTAAAATTACCCAGCAGTCCATCTTAAATTCCCCATCAAAATAAGGACACCCGTTCCTAAAAATTCCACTTGCAAAATTGTCAAAACATTTTCTGAAAATTCAATTGAATAGCACTTTCATAAAGTTCGGATAAAAACGAAAGAAAGGAAAGCATTATTTCAAAAGGCAAATAATGCTCATTTAAATTACGAAATGTTTAGTACTGAACAAATTCTGACGTGTGAAATTTAAGTTGATAGAAAGACATAACTAAATACTTCCCAAATGGCTCCAAATAGACAGTACAAAAACTAAATAAATGTTAGAAAATATATCACTTGTGTAAAATATGGAATCAATAATCGCTACGTAAAAAAGTTAAAATGAAGCAGAAGATCGCCAAATTGTACTAAAGTATAATGGAAGCATTTGGCAAATACGCCATGATCCTACAGTGTAAATCACGTATTGAATTAAATGAGAACAATATTATTGATAAGGATTATTGGGCGCGGTTTGGAAAAGTTATGAAGCGCAAAATAATATATTGAGAACAATTAACTGAAAGGAGGCGAGTAAAAAGTTATCACCACTTGGCGAAATTTTAAATTTCATCAAAAATAAGCTATATCGAAGACCTTCCAACCTAGTTTTTATCGAAGAAATAAATATTAAATCGTCAAAAAAGAAAGAAAAATCAACATTAAAAATCGCATGCAGTTAATAATTCACAAAATATCCATAAAAATGAAATGAATTTTCAGAATTTGTTTCGCTGATAAAGCGGACACTCTACCATAAAATTTCATGCAATTGTTGAACTGTTACTACACTATTAAATCGCCAAAAAAGAAAGGAGAATCAACCTCAAAGTAAAGTAATTAAAATTCGTCTGCAGTTCCACAAAATATGTATAAAAATGAAATGAATTTTTAGAATTTGTTTCGCTCATAAAACGACATGAATAAAGATAAAATAGCATTTTTTTAATCTTACGTTAACAGAAAACATCTATTTGGCGACAAAATTACTATTAATTTGGCGAAAGATAGCAAATTGAGCTGATAAATTCAGAGGTAAGCCTTGCTTTAAAGTTCGAAAACTACTTTAAATGAATATTGCGCGTGTTCTATTTGTTCTACGAACTTTAGAAAGGGATCATCTTGTGCAGTTTTTTACGGGAATCAATATGCTGCAAAAATCGAAAAGGTGTGACGTTTCTTTGATGAGATATTTCTAAAATTAACAGTTTTGCTTAAATTGGAATAAAAGAAGAACAAATTCGAATTTTAGGAAAAACGCTTCGAGGTGCACGAGGACCTGGTCCAAGGTACCTGTAACCAAAATTTCGTACTCCTAGACCGTTCCATCTCGCCAGGAGGCGATCGACAGACAGACACACACACACACACACACAAACTTTCGGTTTTATTTATATAGATAGATAAGAATGCGTGAAGAATTTCAATTTTTTTACTATTTGGGGTAAAAGTTTGCAATCGGGTGATACCCCTTGATTTTTTGACGATTTGTTTTGACGCCAAGATGTGATTAGTGAGATGTCCGCTGCCTAACCAGAAATAAAATTTTATCGCCAAAATAAGGGATACACGATTCTACACCGATACGGTAATTAGTTCAATTTAATTTAAATTTAAAATAATATTTAATACACATTCTCGCCAAGTTCTGGTCGCGATTGATCGCAAAGCTTAGCGGTGTTGCAAAACTACAAACAGGAATGGCGCTAAAACAAAAATCGCCAATTTTGCGAATGGTTTAATTACTTCAAATACACCTTTTCGAACGGTTATTACATATTCATTCACTCACTCATTCATTCATTTATTAAGTCATTCATTTGTTATTTACTCATTCATGTATTTATTCACTTATTTATTTATTTTTTTCATTCATTCACTCATTTATTCGCTCATTTATTAATTTTATCATGTATTCACTCATTTAATCATTCATCCAAAAATATCCTTAAAAACCTCGATCAAAACATTTGATAGAAAAATAGACTCGTTTATTTCTGGTTAAACTTCGTATCTGTACATGTTCTACGTCATACCATCTTTCGTATAAAGGATGTTCTAAGCAAATCCGTCTCTTAAATCAGGATGTATAAACTATTGAAATTTCCCCGGAGGCGCTATGTTTTTGTTTTTTTTTTGAACTGTTCAAAAATGGGCAAAAATCTTTCAAATCAAAAAATATTACACACCAAGAGCTTCTTCCAATGATCTTGTTTATAGGAACTTGGATCTTATGCCCAGAGTTTGCATAATTTGCCCATAGACGCTAACAGTAGAATTTTTTGAACCATTCAAAATTGAACGAAAAATATTTCAAATCAAAAAGCGAAATATGGAAATGAGATGCCCTCGCCGAGATCTTTCTAATTCAAAAAAAAAATTTGAATTAGACAATTCTTTCAAAAGTTATTGGGGGCGGGGGGGGGGGGGCACAGACCGACAGAAAGACACACATTCCCTCCATCTCAAAACCCTACTTTCAAGTTTTTTATTTTTCAATATTTGTTTAATTTCTTCACTTTTTTTTTTTTTTTTTGACTTTTCTTTATTTTTAGAGATATTTTTACGATACATTAAGCCTTCTTTCATGCTTTATATATATATATATATATATATATATCTTACTTTTTCGGGAAAGTAGGCTAAAAAGAGGAAGTAATATTTTTTGCCAGACGGGAAATGCGGTCGTTTGGCAAAGGAATCCTGACAATACAATCATTTGTAAAGAATAAGTAGAATCTTCAGCAGAAAATTCAATTCATCATTTAGGAGTTTTGGGAACTGGTCATTTGATGGAGGTGGTGGCTTGGAGAAAGTTACTCTAAATGAAATACAGTAAAACCCCGTTAAAACGCGGGTGTTGGGGGACATGTTTGGTACCCGCGTTATAACATAACCGCAATATAATGAAACTACCGCGGAACCATATTCACGAAATATACTCGCTCCTGTTGCACGACTTTTAACTTTATCCAATTACTCTTAACTTTTTTTCTATTGTATAATTGTTTATTTTCTTGTTTGCTGCCATTTTTAACCGACTTCGCAAAGGAAGGTGGTTATACATTCATACTGTATGTAGGGCTCGACCGATGGCATTTTTTGACCGATGGGCCGATGCCGATTGTTGGCCGATTGTTCCGAGATCGGCCGATGGCCGATGGAAAAAAAGTCGCTTTAAACCATTAAAACGTGTAGAATACTAGTCAAAAATGTGATGTAAATCATTTATTTATTTTTATGTTTATAAAAACCTAAATGCATTATTCAAGCACCTTAAAACTGTTTGGGGGAAGTTTACATAGTAATTAAAACTAAAAGAATTACTCGTGATTCCAGTAAAGTAATTAAACTATTTGGAGGTTAAAAAAAATTAAAAAATGCTGTATCAGAGGATTTTTAATTCTTTTTTCTTATCTTTGCAAAAAAAAACTCAACAACTATTGGATCGGATCGGGTCTTAATTCCCTTTCCTTCAACATTTTCTCTTTATAACACCTGCACTGCAAATGCCAAGTGCAGCAGCTGCTGCCTTTATTTTCTTATTTTTTTTCATGGAGAGGAATGCAGATGTTATAATACAGGCTAAATCCCCTCCTCTCAGATTTTTTTTTATAATCCCCCCCCCCCCTCCGTTTTTAAAAGAAAAGCGAGAACGATTATATATTTATTTTTCATTAAAAAGGTTATTTTAACTAAAAATAGCTCTTTTTCTAAAATAAAAATAAAATATTAAAAAATTTCGCTCGCAGTAACGCCCCCCTGTTCATATCCAAGAAATACTGAATATTGCTTTCAAAACAAAGACGTGAGATTTTGTTGTCATTACAAATGAATGCTGGGTCTTAAGAACTAATCTTATTAGTTTTTTTTTTTTTTTCTTGTGAGTTGAAAATTGCACTGAAATACTTGACATGTTCTTTATATTTTCATGAGTGCAATGTAAGGTCACCGAAATAAACCAATATTTTGAGAGCCAGCAGTTTTCTGTTGTCAAATAATCTTCTGAAAAACACGTGAGCGTTTATAAAAATTAAGATGTATTTTTTAAAAAAATACATATATATATGTAACAATGAAACTTAATATTTCATTAATTTAAATTTAATCTAACTTAAATCATTACTATTAATTACGGTTCTATAATTTAGCTAAAGGTTTCCGTTTTGATTTCGGTATTCCATTAGCTTTACCACGGGCCAAGAATGTTCATTACGTCATACTCCAGTTTCCTATCCATCTAACATTACCATATAAGGTAGTGAAAAAGTGTCATGCGCAATAAGAAATTGTACATATGGCAAAAGCTTGTGTTGCACACACTTTCGCTAGAGATGTGGTGAAATAAAGACGTGTAGACTGGCTCTTGGGTCTTGTTTTTACTTTTCGTTTATCACTTAAAAATGAAGAAGTCAATTGAATGTGACATCCAGTAGATAGGATGTTTCAAGTCGACAGGATAGTTGAAATGGACATTACTTTAGAATTGAAGTATTTTCGAGTTCGAATTTGACATAGCCAAAGAGAATCTCCAGATGTTAAAACAGGCGCCGAAGAGCTTTCCAGATGTTGCCCCGTCTCACCGAAGTGGGGAAAGAAGTGCGCCTATGTGTGATTGGCTCAAAGAAGGAGAAACCTTCGGTTGATTTTTTTTTGTTGATTATCAAGGCATCGTGACGGATCATAGGCGAAGGGTACCGAAGCTAAATCATGGAGAACATCAAGAAACGGAGAGGATTTATAAGAGCTCAGGAGACTAAGCTTCTTGGCAAAGAAGAGTTAATTAAGAATTAAGAAAACGTAATAAAATTGCGCGTGCTAAAAGCGCAATTACAAGAAAAAAGAAGAGAGTTGAAGGATCTCGATAAGGAATTAATGCTTGGAACAACAGAGAAAGATGAAGAAATTGAGAAGGATGGTGATACATCTGAGGATTATCAGGAAAAAATTCTAGAAGCTATAGAAAAAATTGAATTTAAATTAAAGGAAAATGAGAAGGACAAGAATGAAAAATTAGAAGTCTTACAGGTTGTTGACACAGAAGAAAAAAATAAGCAACAAGCACATATGATTTCTGCACGCCTTCCTAAAATCGATTTGCCAACATTTCAGGGTGATATTAACACCTTGTTTTCATTCTGGCAAATTTTCGATGCAACCATCAATCGGAGAAAGGACTTATCTGTCATCGAGAAATTGACATACCTTTTGTCTTTGTTAAAAGGAGAACCGTCCAGATTGGTGTCAGGTTTTGCTGTCAATGCCGAAAATTATGAAGATATCGTTAAAGTATTACAGCAGCAATATGACCATAAAAGCAGAATAGTGGACTTAAACGTGAAAAGAATTTTAGAATTGAAACCTGTGACATCTGTAGCTCAGATAGGTGAGCTCAAAAATTTAATTACAGAACTCTCTATTAATTTGAGGAATCTAAATAATATCGGCATCGATACAAACAACTGCAGTCCTATATTGAACACTAAAATTAAACAGTTAATCTCCGCGGATATGTTATTACTGTATGAACGTCAAAAGGACAAAAATACAGAAACAAGCACAACAGAGGACTTGATTAAATTCCTTCAAACGGAAATAAATTACAGAGAAAATGTTACACCTATTCTGGATCCAAAGGCCCCAACTTTTAAGCCTCGCAAGTATGTTCCACATTGGAGACCAGCTGTCAGACAAAGTCCGACTTTTTTTGCCCCGAGCTCGAGTGCAACCAAACAGAATGTGGACCCCACCGTTCTCGCCTCATCAGCCTTGGACTACAAGACAACAACCTTACCGTGAGTGAAATCAGATGCCAAGAATTCCTCGTCCTAGTGTGCCTCCAACAACGGATAAAGCTAATGCGATATGCTTCAAATGTGGTCAACCAGGACATATAGCCAGGACATGTCTGTCAAAGTGACACAGGGCTGTGCCGCTCATAAGCGTGCAAAATGCCAGGAATTTTGCTGAAAAAGACCGATTTCTGCAGACTCAAATATACTTTCCAGACACTGGACAGACTCTGTTAAGTGTTTTAGATACTGGAAGTAATATTACTATCATACCAATTAATTTTCTAAAATATTTACAGTATACTGAAGTTCAAACCAAAACAGAACCAATTAGACAAACACAAGGTATTTTAAGGATAAATAAAGTTATAAAGGTAAGTGCGCAGATGGGGAATTACTTAAACAAAATACTTATGTATGTCATTGACTCTGAATTGCCTTATATTTTAATGTCTTTACAGCATATGTTACTTTTCGAATTAGATATTAATTTAAAGGAAGGGAAAATTTACCAAGGGGATAGAGATATAACTTATTATGATATGCATACTAAACAAGAGTCAATGAATACATATTACTTAAACTAAGTTAAACGAAATTATAATAATGATAACTTAAGTCAAATTTATGATATTCATGATAAAATTATTTGTAATTGTTGGAAATACCGATTCCGACTCTCAAAGTTCAGCGCATGCGCGCCTGAGGTCGGAAAAAACCCCCTACACCCTCACAAACACTTGATGATGAGAGCCAGCTGGAATTAGAAGTGCGAGGCATCTCGGAATGCCAATAGGTCTACATGTAAATAATTTCTTGTGTTTCTGTATTGTCTTGTGTATGTGTTGATGTGGAAAAATAAATGTCTTAAAAGTCCTTTAAAAGCCTGAAATGTTGTATGGAATACCACAGAGACTCTAACAGGGTGCATATTATTCAACAGTGGCAAGCCCCGGGTTTTACGGGTTGGAACGAGGAAGCAAAGGTAAGAAGATTTTACCTTTGTTTTAATGTCTTTTTGGAGTTTCCAACATTTTAAATGGCATCCCTGCCGGGATTCGACTTGAATATATGAATAATTTGCATAATAATATTCTAATGAAGATTTGAATAATATTTTTATGAAGATTTGAATAACATTTTAATGAAGATTTAAATATTATATTCTGTAGAATATTATTAGTTTAATTATCTGTGGTATTTAAATATTTGATTTATTATGGCTGAAGAAATAACTGCACTGAAAAGCAAAAGGGCTGTAATTAGGGCATCTATTACAAGAACTATTAATAAAATAGAAGCACAATTTGATGAAACCGAAAAGGATGATAATGAAGTTGAAGAATTGCTAAACCAATTAAATGAAAAATGGGAAGCTTTAAATTCAGTTGATAATAAATTAGAGAAACTTTTTAGCGATCAAGATTTTGAAAAAGAATTTCAATCTACGGAAGAGTATCGTGAAAAAGTTATGTTATGGAGATTTAGAGCTAACAAATATTTGGGAAAGTTAAACAGCAAGTTAAACAGCACTAGCACTGATAATATCACAAGAACAGGAATTGTACCGGCACATAACGAAGAATTCAGGTCAAACTTTTCCTATCGTGAAACTGTAAAGCTACCAAAAATTACAATTCCAAAATTTTACGGTGATATCAGCCAATGGCTCACCTTTTGGAATTCATTCGAAACAGCTATAGATAAAAATGAACATCTAGATCCAATAGGTAAATTTAATTATTTAAAGGCGCATCTTGGTGGAACGGCATTAGAAACTGTTGAAGGTTTCTCTATTTCAGCAGAAAATTATGTAGAGGCCGTGAAATTATTAAACAATCGTTTTGCTCGAAAGGATATTTTAATTAATGCCCATATAAATAATCTTATAAATTTATCCCCATTAAAGCGCACTAATGATACAAAAGCCTTTCGAAAGCTTTTTGATAATTTTCAGACCCAAGTAAGAAGTTTAGAATCGTTAGGAGTTCCATCTGAAAATTATAGCACTATGATGTGTCCCATGCTACTTAAATTGCTTCCACATGATCTAGTTTTTGATTTCAAGAAAAAATTTACAAGTGGAGAATATAAAATTAAAGATCTTACGGAATATCTGGGTATGCAGTTAAGCGCGTTAGAAAGTGCAGACGCGAGCGTGAGTCACCCAGGGTCGTCGACCCCCTCAGTGAGAAGGGAATCATGGTGTCCATCTGGCAGACATGACTTAAGAGAGAAGGGTAATAAACTAAGATACAATAAACACAGGTCGGTTTCTTCCACGGCGGCTGAATTGTTCAATTCAGAAGTAAAACATGAAAAGAATCCGTTCAGTTGTGTATTTTGCAGTGAAGAACATGACCCGAACAACTGTGGGTTCGCGTATGGTTTGGAATTTGATTATAAGAAACGCATTTTATTTAAGAGAGGGTTTTGTTTTAAATGCCTTAGAGGATCTCACTTATCCAGATTTTGTAAAGCCAAAATAGTGTGTTCATTTTGTAAAAAGGGGCATTCATCTGTTATGTGTATTTATAAAAAGAATATTGATGAAGATAAAACAAAACAGGATTTTCCGAGTAAAATGGTTGAGAATAGTGTGTTAGCAAATAACTCATGTTCAAAGGAAGTTTATTTACAAACGTTAATTGTGTGCGTTAGTAAAAATAATAAACGATATTTCATTAGATCGATTTACGACTCAGGGAGTCAGAAAAGTTACATATCTAAATTTGTAGCGGAATCAATGAAATTAAAATGTTTGGGTGAGGAAACTGTTAAACATGGTCTTTTCGGTGGAGTCGAAAAAAGTGAAACGCATAAGAAATATTCAATAGAATTAAGTAATTTTGATAAGAGTTTTACCTATAAATTAGATGTAATGGATCAAGAAAAGATATGCGCCTCTATTCCTAAATTAAAAGATTCTAGTTGCATTGAGGAATTAAAAGGGTTAGGAATTTTTATGAGTGACTTTTCATTGAACGAAAACATTTGCTTATTTGAAAAGGACCCGAATGAAATTCATCTTCTGTTAGGGGCAGATGTTTTAGGAAAATTACTTACCGGGGAAATTAAGCATTTGTCTGGGGGCTTGATAGCAATTAATTCCAGACTAGGATGGACAGTTATGGGAAAAACTAGAGAACAGAAAACTAACAATTCAAGTACACTTTTAACATTACATGTTAATAATTTTGATATTTCGGATTTCTGGAAACTAGATACTCTTGGAATTAATGATCCTAGTCATAGGAAATCGAGAGAAGAGCTGGAACAAGCGGCAAAAGAGCACTTTTTGCAAACCGTATCTAGAAACGATGAAGGCAGATATGTAGTTAGATTACCCTGGGTTGGAGATCACCCCTAGGGCTCGACCGATGGCATTTTTTGGCCGATGGGCCGATGCCGATTGTTGGCCGATTGTTCCGAGATCGGCCGATGGCCGATTGCCGATTATTTTCCTCTTCCATCGGCCGATGCCGATGGCCGATGGAAAAAAAAGTCGCTTTAAACCATTAAAACGGGTAGAATGGTTGTCAAAAATGTCATTTAAATCATTTACTACTTTTTTTTATGTTTATAAAAGCATTAAATGCATTATTCAAGCAGCGTAAAATTGTTTGGGGGAAGTTTACATAATAATTAAAACTGAAAGAATCACTCGCGATTCTAGTAAAGTAATTAAACTATTTGGAGGTTAAAAAAATTAAAAAATGCTATATCAGAGAATTTTCAATTCTTTTTTCTTATCTTTGCAAAAAAAATACTCAACAGCTATTGAATCGACTCGGGTCTTGCTTTAAAACATAGCTTAAAACATATTGCTTTAAAAACATAGACGTGAGATTTTTTTTGTCATTACAAATGAATGCTGGGTCTTAAGAACTAATCTTATTAGATTTTTTTTTTTCTTGTGAGTTGAAAATTACACTGAAATACTTGACATGTTCTTTATATTTTCATGAGCACAATGTAAGATCACCGAAATAAACCAATATTTTAAACACCAGCAGTTTTCTGTTGACAAATAATCTTCTGAAAACACGTGATCGTTTATAAAAATTAAGATGTATTTTGAAAAAAAAAAAAAAAAATATATATATATATATATATATATTTATATACGTTGACAATTTTTGAAATTAATGAAATTGTAGCATTTTTATTAAGGTATTGTTCCATCCTGTATCCCAAACTCGTTTTTAAAGAATTAATTTTTTGAAAATTGCAAGTCGAACTTGGACACATAAAATTTCGATCAATAAACATTTATACTGAAAAATTGATTCATATTTTTTATCAATACGTTCTATGTTGTAAGAGAAATATTCTAAACTGAAAGCAGATGCAACGAGATTGTTGTACAATAGCAGAAAAACTGTCAACTGTCTAACACGTGGCATCAAAGAAGCCAAAAAAATGCGCTAAAGAAAGAAGTATAAACGGGGAAAAATTAAAATAATTATCCTATAAAAAATGTTAAGATGTATTTTGAAAAAAAATATATGCATTGATCAATTTTTGAAAATAAAGAAATTTTAGCATTTTTATTAAGATGCTATTAAATCCTGTCGTGCGAACTCGCATTTTGAGAATTTAATTTTTAAAAATTGCAAGTCGAACTTGGACACATAAAATTTCAATCAATAAATATTTATACTGGAAAGTGTTTCTTATTTTTGACCAATCTTTTCTATGTTGTAAACTAAAAATGAAATAATGAGAGCAACCGCACACTAAGAGCTGATGCAACAAGATTGCTGTACAATTGCAGAAAAACTGTAACACGTGGGATCGAAGAAGCAAAAAAAAAAAAAAAAACGCAAAGAGAAAATGTTTACGCTGGTAAAAATTAAAATTATTATCGTACTTTGATTGAGTTGACTTTTTATTGTTTACAATTTCGGAATAATAAGAAACATGTTAATAAGAGAGAAACTAAAAGCAGATGTTATAATATTATTGCACAATGACATCTAATGCACTAAGTCATTATTAAAAGAAAAACGGACAAAAATGAGGCAACTAACCTAGTGCGAAAACAAATAGCACTCAGAAGAGGCCTCTATGACTTTTACTTAAAAATATTCTATTTCGCGAGCATTCTGCTCAAAGAGAACTATTTTAATAATGAAGGTTTTCGGGCAGCGATCGCTTAAACTAGTTTTCCGAATTTTTTAGCAAATACTTTATAGAGTGACATTATTTTTGTGTGTTTTTTTTAAACTTATGTGCTGCCTGTTATTGTATGGAAATAGAAATTGAGCTATGGAGAAAAAAAGAAAGTGAAAGACAGAATGTTTTCTGGAAAGTTGTCACTGCGAAAAACATCGGCCTTGCATCGGCTTTTAGATGTTTTTTACGGCCGATGGGCCGATGTTTTTCCTAAGTTAACATCTGCCGCCGATGCCGATGGCCGATGGCAACTTTGTTGAACAATCGGCGCCGATGCATCGGCAATGCCGATGCATCGGTCGAGCCTTAATCACCCCCCTTTATCAGATTGTAGAAATATTTCGGAAAGAAGGTTAGTTAATTGTGTTAAGTCTTTAGACAAATTAGGAAAATTGTCAGATTATGAAAATATTTTTAAAGACTGGCTGGAACAGGGAAGTATTGAAGAGGTAGATAATTCAAAAAGAGTAGAAGAGCATTTTTTACCTCATCGTCCTGTATTTAAAGAAAATTCTACTACTAAGGCAAGACCAGTCTTTGATGGCTCCGCTAGAGACAAAAATTCACCTTCTTTAAATGACTGTCTAGAAAAGGGACCCAATTTAGTGGAACTGATTCCATCCATACTAAATAGGTTTAGAATCGGCAGATATGGTGTTATATCGGACATAGAAAAGTATTTCTGCAGATAGAACTGCATGAAAATGACAGGCCGTACTTGAGGTTTTTGTGGTTAAATAGTGGGCAGAAAGATGATTTGCGAGTTTTTCAACATAGAAGGGTAGTTTTTGGTATTTCTTCGAGCCCTTTCTTACTTGGATCGAAGGTAGGATTTCATCTAAATAATGCTCCCGAAGAATATAAAGAAACAGCAGAAAAACTTCTAAGATCTTTTTACGTAGATAATTCCATGTTTAGTGTAAATACTGAAGAAGAATTAAATGAAGTTATTTGTGAATCGCAAGAAGTACTTAGACCAGCAAAGTTTAACTTACGAGGGTGGGAGCAATATCCTGTGGGCGAATCTATTGGAGCAGAGGGGCGGAATGTCTCGGTTTTAGGTTTAAAATGGAATTTAAGGGATGACACTTTGTCTGTTGCTTTAAAAGAGCTAAACTTCATAGACCTACCAGTAACAGAGAGAAGTATTTTATCTACTGCTCACAAAATCTTTGATCCGATAGGATTTACTTGCCCAGTAATGCTAATGCCTAAATTGTTGTTACAAGAGGGCTGGAAGTTAAAAGTAGCATGGGATACAGAAGTGCCGTTATCTATAACTGAGAAATTTCTTAAGTGGAAAGATAAGCTTAGAGCTTTGAGTGACATTTCTATTCCCAGATGGTTAGTGAGAAATGAGGCAAACAGCAAACTGTCATTGCATGTTTTTTGCGATGCTTCTGAGAAGGCATATGCTGCTTGCATATTTTTAAGATCTGAAAGTGCTGATTTTACAGACTGTCAATTGATGCAAGCCCGAGCAAGGGTCGCTCCACTGAAATCGATATCTATACCTAGATTAGAGTTATTGGCCTGCAATATAGCAGCAAGATTGTGCCATACTGTCAAAGAGAGTTTATGCATGGAAGAAGTTGTCACATATTATTGGTCAGATTCCAGCAATGCCCTTTACTGGATTAAGAAAAATGAGAACTGGGCAACCTTTGTTTATAATCGAGTAAACGAAATTCGCCAACTTAGCGATCCAGATGACTGGAATCATATTTCTGGCCACTTGAACCCCGCTGACCTTCCATCTCGGGGTTGCAGCGTTGAAACGCTAGTCCGAACAAAATGGTGGCGAGGACCTCCTTGGTTGAAGAACGCCTCGGAAAATTGGCCAAAATCAACGCTTTTTCCTGATGAAGTTATAAATGCGGAAAAGAAGAAGACAGTCGTTAGCGCCACAAACACGGCTACGGAAGTCCAAATTTATGATCTTTTCTCATCGTATCCCAAACTTCTCATGGTTGTTTCATGGATTTACCGATTTTTCAGAAACTGCAAGGTAAAGGAAAATTTCAGGAAATTTGGAATTATAACCACGGAGGAAAGGAACGAAGCTGAACTGTGCTTAATAAAATTAGCTCAGTGTCAATCTTTTATGGGGCCACAGGACAAGCGTGTTCGACAGCTACAAATTATTATAGATGAAAATGAACTTCTTAGAGTTAAGACAAGGGTTAGCTTAAAAGAAGATTCTGAAAATTTTAATTTTTCCTATTTGTTGCCTAGTGAACATCCAATAGTTGAAAAACTTGTCCGCTGGAAACACTGCTCCTTAGGCCATGCGGGTGTTCAAATATTGATGGCAATTCTTCGGGAAGAATTTTGGATTCTTAAATACAGAAAGACTGTTCGTAGAATCATTAAGAAATGTGTCACTTGCAAAAGATTTGACTCTCGACCTATCGAAACACCGATAGCTCCTCTACCAATGGACCGTATAAGAACAGCCTCTGTGTTTGAAATTGTTGGAATCGATTTGGCAGGTCCGCTTATTCTAAAAGGAAACCAAAAAAGCTGGATTGTTATTTTCACTTGTGCAGTGTATTGTGCTATCCATTTGGAATTAACCACTTCGTTATCAACAGAAAATTTTCTACAGTCATTTAGAAGATTTATTGCTCGTCGAGGCAGACCAGCTATCGTGTATTCCGACAACGGAACTAATTTCGTGGGAGCAAACAATTTGCTACGAAAGATTAATTGGGATACGATATCGAAGTACAGTTCTGTAAATAAGATCAATTGGAAGTTTATCCCGCCTTCTGCACCCTGGTGGGGTGGATGGTGGGAGCGCTTGATTGGAGTGGTTAAAAGAATACTCCGTAAGGTTTTAGGACTTACGTCTCTCGATTTTGAAGAATTGAACACTGTTATATGTGACTGTGAAAGCATTGTCAATGGACGACCCCTTACGTATGTCAGTGAGGATTTAACCGATTTAGAGCCTCTTACGCCTAATATGTTTTTGAATGAAATTAAAGAAACTGGAATTCCCGATTTTGACATCTTGGACACGAAAGCCCTAAACAAAAAATTGACTTATCGCCAACAATTACGAAACGATCTGAGGAAGCGTTTTCGCTCAGACTATTTAGGGCAACTCCGAACGGCTTCTAAAGTGAGGTGGAATTCAGAGCCCATAAAAATTGGTGATATTGTCTTGATATCAAGTGACAATAAAAAGAGAATTGATTGGCCTTTGGGAAAAGTAATTCAACTTTTCACTTCTACCGACAAAAATGTGCGGCTAGTGAAGTTAAAAACGAAAGGTGGTGAAATCTTGAGGCCAACTTCACGACTATATCCTTTGGAAGTAGAAGAAGCTGAAAAGGACATTTTCAAAAAGAACGAACCTTCCGTAAGCTCTGACAACAAAACTACGATAGGTCCTGATAGCAAAACTACAATAGGCTCTGACAACAAATCTAATGTGAACTTGCCAACCTCCCGATACGGTCGGGGACTGAAACCAGTTCAGAGACTTATGATGTGAAAATCTTTGCTTAATTTAGTTCTAGAACTTTAATTGATATTCTAGTTTTAAGAAAATGCCTATTTAAATAGATATTGTAAATTGTTTCATACTTACGTATTTTTCGTACAGTTAGTAACTGAATATGTTTGAGTTTTCAGTGCTCAAAACTCAAAGGTGGGAGGATGTTGGAAATACCGATTCCGACTCTCAAAGTTCAGCGCATGCGCGCCTGAGGTCGGAAAAAACCCCCTACACCCTCACAAACACTTGATGATGAGAGCCAGCTGGAATTAGAAGTGCGAGGCATCTCGGAATGCCAATAGGTCTACATGTAAATAATTTCTTGTGTTTCTGTATTGTCTTGTGTATGTGTTGATGTGGAAAAATAAATGTCTTAAAAGTCCTTTAAAAGCCTGAAATGTTGTATGGAATACCACAGAGACTCTAACAGGGTGCATATTATTCAACAGTGGCAAGCCCCGGGTTTTACGGGTTGGAACGAGGAAGCAAAGGTAAGAAGATTTCACCTTTGTTTTAATGTCTTTTTGGAGTTTCCAACAGTAATGAAAGTAATACCCAATTTGATTTTACTGAAACAAGAAATTTTTATAATAAGAATGTAAAATGTAATAACTCTAACTTTTGTAAAGCAGGAAAGGCAAATATTTCTAGTACTGATACTGCATATGTGACCAAGGAAAGTGTTGGAGATGGTAGTTTCTCTCGCTTGGCTGAAAACCTTGAAAGTCATTTAGCTATTCAGGAGTGTTTACCTGGATTCGCTGAAATGGACCAAGCGACGGAATTGGCATCGCTAATACGGTCATTCACACATATTTTTTCCAAAGATAAATTTGATATTGGGAGAATCAGAATGGATCCAGCTAAAGTAATTTTAACTTCGGAAAATCCTATCTCTTTGAGACCCTATCGGACCTCGCAAAAAGACAATGCTGAGATTAAGAAACAAATTGATGAACTTTTAAAACATGACATTATTCGGCCATCCTATAGTCCTTACTGTAGTCCAGTGACGTTAGTACAAAAAAGAGGAGAGGGAAAGACTAGAATGTGCATAGATTATAGAAAAATTAACGAAATTTGTAAAACTGATAAAGAACCAATTCCCAGAATTGATGGGATATTAGACCAATTAAGCCAAGCTAGGATATTTTCAACTTTGGACATAACCTCTGCATATTGGAACATTGCATTGGATGAAAAAAGTAAAGAAAAATTGGCATTTACCTGTAATTTCGGACTATACGAATTCCAAGTTCTTCCATTTGGTTATAAAAACAGTCCTGCTATTTTTCAGAGGGTAATTAGACAAATTTTAAACAAATATCGGGTAATTTTTGCTCTAAACTATTTTGACGATGTAGTAATTTTTTCAAATAATTTGCAAGAACATTTGGAACATCTTAGAACTATTTTCGAAATTTGCGAGAAGGAAAACATTAAACTGAAATTCTCTAAATGTCAATTTGCACAAACTAAGGTTTCTTTTCTGGGATATGAAATTTTCTGGGATATGAAATTGGGGAGGGGACTTTTTCACCAAATGATGCAAATGTGGAAACTATTAAGAAACTTGTTCCTCCAAGTAATGTTAAACAATTGCAAGGATTTTTAGGAGGTGTGAATGTATACAACAAATTTATCCATAACTATGCTCAATTGAGGAAGCCTTTAAATAATTTATTAAAAAAGGATGTGAAATGGCTTTGGGATGATGAATGTCAGAAGGCATATGAATCTCTTAAAAATTGCTTAATATCAAAACCTATCTTGTCAATATATAATCCTAATTATCCCTGTAGTTTATATGTAGATGCCTCTGGACATGGCATAGGGAGTGTTTTAAAACAACTACATCCCGATGGTAGTTGGCACCCTGTAGCGTACCATTCTAGGTTCTTAAGACCATATGAAAAAAATTATAGTGTCTCGGAATTGGAATGTCTAGCTATCATAGACTCCGTAGAAACACTTCACTGTTACCTACACGGAGTCCATTTCACAATTTTTACTGACCATTCGGCCCTAGTCTGGTTAAAGTCTATCAAACATCTCACGGGTAGATTATTTAGGTGGTCCCTCAAATTGTCCATGTACGACTACACCGTAAAATATAAAAAGGGATCCACTAATCATGAAGCAGATTTTTTAAGCAGACAACCGATTTCCCATTTTGTAAGTACACAGGTTAATTTATTGGATATAGAGGAAATTAGGGAACATCAGCAATTGGATAACATATCTAACCCTAAATTTAAAAAAATGAATGAAGTGTTAACTATTCAGAAGAAGGGTTTGACAAAAATTGTAGTACCTTTTTCTTTAAGGTTAAAATTAATGGAAAATGCACATGCCCAATTTGGTCATCCAGGGGTTCAAAAGATGCTCCAGATTTTATCACCTATTTTTTATTGGGAATCTATAATTGTTGATGTTTCTAATTATGTAAAATTCTGTGAGATCTGCCAATTGAACAAAAAATGTCATCAGAAAAGATACGGCTTATTACATTCCTTACCACCTGCGAAACTACCTTTTGAATTGATGTCCATTGATACCGTAGGAGGTTTGGGGTATTACCATTCCACCAAAAAATATTTACACTGCATAACTGATCATAGTACAAGGTATGTGTGGACTTTTGCTAGTACTAATGCTACCACAGAAACCTATATTAATTGTTTGAAGAAAATTTTCTTAATTTCCAAACCCAAACAACTACTGAGTGACAGAAATAGAGCTTTCACTTCTCCTAAATTCAAACATTTCCTAAAAAATAATGGTATCACTCAACGATTAACTCCTTCCCACCGACCACAAGCCAATGGGAAACAAGGACGCGTAGGAGCGACGATTATACAGAGAATGAGATGTAAAATTAATTCGGAAACTTCAAAAACTCAATGGCCAAAATTACTCGAACAAGCGACCGCAGAATATAACAATACACCACACCAAGTGACTTCATTTCCTCCTAACTATTTGTTGTATGATACTTTACCATATGAATCTCCGTTACCAACTATGGAAGTATATCCTCCTTTAGAACAAGCTAGGGAAATCGCATTTGATAGAACGCTCAAAGACCATGAGAAAAATAAAGTAAGATATGACAAAAAAATTTCAGAGTCTCCATTTAAAGAGGGAGATATGGTCATGGTTGAAAATTTTGTACATCCAAACACTAGAAAATTAACTCCCATTTTTGACGGACCTTTCAAAATAATTAAGAAAATCTCAGGGGTAACATTTGAAATAAATAAGCCTAATTTTTTGACTCAAAAGAAAACCGATATCGTACATTCTACCAGATTAAGATATTTTAATCCTGCTAATAATTTTAAATTAGTTCAACGATCTTCAAAAATCCCTATTAAAAAGTAATTTATTTTTATTCTAGGGAAAATTTATGAAATCGTTATTTTGAATTTTGGTAACCAGAAATCTGTGATAAATCTTAAAATAATTTTAATTTCGTTAATGTGGACTAAAATATGGAAAGAGACCTAACTTTAATTTTTCACGTATATTGGTTCCATATTATTTTATAAAACTGCTTTAATTGCAATAATTATCACGAGAAAACAATACTCTGATAAGTTTGTTGTAATCAAGCAAGAATCCATATTTCTTTACGTCATAAAAGTAGTAAAAGAATCACATTTTTTTATTTGATGACCGAATAGAGAGAAGAATTTTGGAGAACTGCCAAATTGAGAATTATAAGAGAGTAAAAAATGATCATATAAGAAATGTTTGTTTATTTTCAGTGAATTATAGCTGTTGAGTTTGAAATTGGTCTGAGAGTCATTAAAAATAAGTAATAAAGTGAAGATGTTGATGTTTATGTGGTAGAAGTATAATATTTAGGGATTTAAGTATATTTGTTATAATATTATGTTTAAGTTAACTAAGCGGTCAAACTGTTTATGTGTTATATGATTATAATGATTGTAAGAACATTCGTATTTTGTTGTAAATATTGAGTAAAGTTTCGATATGAAGAGGTGCACCTCAACAAAAATTATGTAAGGTAACTAAGGTCTTTATCTATAAGTATTTTGTATAAATTTTTATTTTGATGATTATTCATTCATGATTGGTATAATATTTCATACTTATGAGTACTAGAGTGTATTATAGGTAGATTGTAATTTTGTGTATTTTAGTTTTTTGGGCCCTATATTTTTTTTTCTCTTTCTCTGTTTACATATTTTTTTATTTCCGTTGTATACAACGGAAAGTTAATTCAAGAGGTGATTGCAATCATGATGATAAGACGACAAAACTTCGGTCTCCTCTTGTCAGAAAAATTTTATTATTTCTTGCATTATCAGTATTAAACTTATTTGTATATTATTATTTTTTTTATATATTGGTTTGGATGGATGGAGGATTGGAATTTGGAAATTCCTGGGTATTTCGAGTTATACAAAAGTAAGGGTTCTTCTAAAAGTTATACTGTTTACTTCCGAGTGTCCTCCACCCTATGGACGCATAGGGTGTAGTCCTCTCGGGAGGGGGGATGTAACAATGAAAATTAATATTTCATTAATTTAAATTTAATCTAACTTAAATCATTACTATTAATTACGGTTCTATAATTTAGCTAAAGGTTTCCGTTTTGATTTCGGTATTCCATTAGCTTTACCACGGGCCAAGAATGTTCATTACGTCATACTCCAGTTCCCTATCCATCTAACATTACCATATAAGGTAGTGAAAAACTGTCATGCGCAATAAGAAATTGTACATATGGCAAAAGCTTGTGTTCCACACACTTTCGCTAGAGATGTGGTGAAATAAAGACGTGTGGACTGGCTCTTGGGTCTTGTTTTTACTTTTCGTTTATCACTTAAAAATGAAGAAGTCAATTGAATGTGACATCCAGTAGATGGGATGTTTCATATATATTTATATATACGTTGTCAATTTTTGAAATTAATGAAATTGTAGCATTTTTATTAAGATATTAATCCACCCTGCAGCACGAACTCGTTTTTTGATTATTATTTTTTTTGAAAATTGCAAGTCGAACTTGGACACATAAAACTTCGATCAATAAACATTTATACTGAAAAATTGAGTCATATTTTTTATCAATATGTTCTATGCTGCAAAATAACAATAAAATAACAAGAAATCTTCTAAACTAAAAGCAGATGCAACGAGATTGTTGTACAATAGCAAAAAAATTGTCAACTGTCTAACACGTGGCATCAAAGAAGCCAAAAAAGTATAAACGGGGAAAAATTAAAGTAAATATCGTATAAAAAAAGTTAAGGTGTATTTTGAAAAAAAAATGCATCGATTAATCTTTGAAAATAAAGAAATTTTAGCATTTTTTAAAAGATGTTATTAAATCCTGTCACGCGCACTCGCATTTTGAGAATTCAATTTTTAAAAATTGCAAGTCGAACTAGGACACATAAAATTTCGATAAGTTGACTTTGTATTGTTTACAAGTTTGGACTAAGAAGCAAACTAAAAGCAGATGGTACAATATTAATGCACAATGGCATCTAATACACTAAGTCACTATTAAACGAAAAACGGACAAAAATGAGGCAACTAACCCAGTGCGAAAAACAAATAGCACTCATAAGACGTCTCTATTACTTTTACTTTAACATATTCTATTTCGCGAGCATTCTGTTCAAAGAGAAATAATTTTAATAATGAAGGTTTTCGGGCAGCGATCGCTTAAACTATTTTTCTGAATTTTTTATCAAATACTTTTGTAGAATGACATTATTTTTGTGCTTTTTTTTTTTTTTTAACAGATGTGCTGCCTGTTATTGTATGGAAATAGAAATCTAGTTATGGAGAAAAAAGAAAGTGAAAGACAGAATGTTTTCTGGAAAGTTTTCCCTGCGAAAACATCGGCCTTTAGATGTTTTTCAAGGCCGATGGACCGATGTTTTTCTAAAGTTAACATCGGGCGCCGATGCCGATGGCAAATTTGTTGAACAACCGGCGCCGATGCATCGGTCGAGCCTTAATTGTATGTATGTCGTTTTTTTTTTTTTTTTTTTTTTTTTTTTTGTCCACTCATAACTTCTTACTCGATGAACCGATTTTCATGAAATTTTTTTTTTTTTAAACGATCGAGGGTGGTTTCCCATAGGTCCCATACCTTGGTCTGACCATATTCGGTAATTAGAAAAAAAGTTATGAGCTGAAATGTGGTCATTTTTTTTGCTTTTTCATCCATAACTTTGGACTAAATGAACCGAGTTTGATTATTATTTTATTTTTGATCGATAAAGGGTCGTCTAACTCAAGTATCGCACATCAATTTGACTACATTTGTTATTTAGAAAAAACGTTACGGGTGTAAAATAAGTATTTTTTCATTCTAATTGGAAAGGCTGGGCTTGATTTTTCTTTGTTGGGAAAATTGTTAATAAACATGAAACTCATCGTTAAAAAAGAGTTTGTTGCCATTACGATGTAATATTAAAAGCAATTATAACAAGAAATAGACTGAAGGCTTCTCTGAAGAAGATATTAAATCCAATCAGTTTTCTTGCTCAAGTGACCCTTTAAAATCGATTTCAAAACGAATTGTATCATACAAACGGTTAGTTTTTAGTGTCATTCCCTCAAAGAAGGTTTCTCCTTTGATATGTATGTTTTAAAAATAGAGTATTTATATAAAATGTATTTACACTAAAAAGAATAAAATAAAATAATTTTTGGAAAAAAATAGAACCGACTTCAAACTATAAATTGCGCTGAAAAGTAAAAAATAATTATTCTTTAAACAACTTCGATACGACTTTTAAACATAATTTTTGAAGTCGGTGCAAAATTATGATGGATTATGACGCATGATTCCTTTTGTAACTATGCAGCAAATACAAATATAAATGGCCTAGAGTTTGCAACAGTTTCAATGTAAAATAACGCATGGAGTAATTATAATTAGACAGTCATAATTTTGCACCGACTTCAAAAATTATGCTTAAAAGTCGTATCGAAGTTGTTTAAAGAATAATTTTATTTTTTACTTTTTAGCGCAAAGTTTGAAGTCGGTTCTATTTTTTTCCAAAAATTATTTTATATTTGCTGCAATTGCTGTGCAAGAAGCACACTGATGACAACTGAACGGTTAGTCTATCGAGTAATAGGTAATTCAGATTAAATTTTTCTGCTTTTTGCGACTCCTAAGCTAAAATCATATCAACCGCAACAAAAACAATTGTGTTCTGAGAAAATGTGGGCTTAAAAATCTTGTTAAGTTATCAACATAAGATTATGAAAGGGGAGAGATTCTTAAAAAAAAGGTTGATTTGTGTGGAAGGGGAGGACCGCACTTTTCAAAGTAACAATGTTTTAAGCCTTTATACGCTTTCACGGACAACAGAATATGTTTACTTTTCAAAAATTTCAAAGAATCTGAAATACAAAGGGTGGTTTGTAATGATAAAGGATGGTTTAAACGTCGGGGGACATGATAGTAACCGCGTTATATCCGATTCCGCGTTATACTGAGGCGCGGTATTACGGGGTTTTACTGTATTTAGATGTGTTAAGCTAATAAATAAAAATGTTTGATACTTTAAAATATCCCACAGGGAGAATAAAGGGGCACATCTCAAAAATTTCGCCGAGTCACCCCGCGTCGTCTTTTCTCTACCATACCCCTACCTGTTAGCCGAGGCCTTAGGATTGCTTGCGCTCGGAGCTGTTGACCCAACATTGTATACTGGGAAAGGGTGTCTACAGAATTTCAAAATGAAAATTTTATTTTTTCGGGACCTTTTCAGGACTTTTTCGTTACCTTTCAAAATACAGTGTGGGATATTCATTTTTTCGAGGGGATAGGGCACATCCTGGTGTGCCCTGTATGATAAATACGTTCCTGATATCCGCCTCTGATTCATGAAACCTGTAAATTCTGTACATATTTTTAAATATGGCACAACTTCCAAATGCGCAATAAGATTTTTAACCACATATATTTGCGAAACATATTAATAAAGTTTAAAAAATCAAACCTGACATGCCGGATAATCTGGTATTTCATGCACTGGCCCCATCGGATTCCAGATATTTAAAAATCGGTCGCATACGGATACCAGAGGACTTCTAGGGTGGGGCAGGACCAGTGCTGTTGGATGGAAAATTTTTGTGACCTACTCATAATTTTCGTGCTTCCATTACTTTCGTAACCAATTTCCAAATTTCTAACTTTTTTTTGGAGTTTCGTGATCTATAGACACTCTGTGGAATTGAACTAAATAAATAAACAAGACTTACTCAACAAGTTTGATGAAATTATGCTCTTGATATTCAACAACTATGGCATTGGAGCTCCTCCTGTATATTTCGCAGGTGGCTCTGAGCTGACACTGTGGTTCGGTGATTCCAAACCTCTCCAGGGACTCCTCCACAGATATCAGAAGATCCAATAGCTGCTGTGCGTAAGCAAGATCCCGCTTGCTTCTTCTGTTGTGCAAAACTCTTCCGTCGTCGAAATTCTTGGCAAGAGGTTTCTTACGATTTAATAACATTCCCACTGCTCTAGCAACGGGTATTCCGGCAAGCCCAAGCATCAGCATATCGATAAAATTGCTGCTTGTGCCAAAGTCCATTTGTCTCCGTATCATTGGAAACTGTTTTGGGAAATCTTCGTCGAAGAAACTGTATGGCATTAGATTGTGGTATGAAATCTGGCCAACAGATGTCGCCACCACATACAAGAGGAATGTCAGCCATGCCACAAAATGAACCATGATTCCTGAAATTGACAATGATTGAAATTATGTTAAATATTATAATACTAGCATATCACATTTGGTTTTGGAAAACCATTACATTAACAAGGTAGTTTACTAAGTAAAAATAAAATGAGCTAATTTTAAAATAAAGCTTTTCTTCACACTACTGCTGTCGGTAGAAGAAATATTTAACTTATCGAATAATGGAAAGGGATTTTTACCCAGCTTCTTAACGTTAAAGGTTTTTAATGAAATCAACATTCACACGCTTTTAACCAGCTATATGTTAACCAGTTTATCAGCAACGTGGATCGGAAATGTCTGAATTGGTAAATCCAAGATTTATCCTTATGCAGTGCTCCAAATTTTCAGGAGCGGGGCCTGGAAAAGTACTTTCTAGAGCTTTTAAGTCGTAGTCCATCTAATTCTAAGGCTAATTTAAAACTATTGGCTCCCAAAGGAGAAAGCAGGGAGGGGAAAGTTAGCAAAGGGTGAATAATAACACATAATAAGAGTAAATAAAAAGTTATCATAATTGAGAAATTATTCATTATGGCTTGAAAAATAATTTGGAGGAACATGTTTAACAAGTCTAAATGGAAACAAAAAAAAAAAAAAAAGTAAATTGCAGCATGAAGTAAACTTATCAAGGTGTCTAGGAGTATAGGTCCAAAAATACTTATTCACTTAATACCAATAATTTAAAAATTTTATAGGGGAAGGGGGGAGGGTAAAAGGGTGCTCAATGCTAACTGCAGCCAGGGGATCATTCATTGATGATGTCACGCTTCGAGGGGGGGAGGGGGTGTTCGTGAAATTGGGACAAAGTGTGACAAGGGGAGGAGAGGGGGTAACAAGAAATGTGACATCCTGCATTATGCAACATAGCGTGACAAAGGGGGAGAGGGGGTCCGCAGAAGTGTGACTTATTGTGACAAAAAGGGGTAAAATATATGGGAAAAAAGCGTGACGTCATTTATGAACGGCCCCCATACTGTCTATAGCATCGATGGTTTTCACAGGTTACCCCTCAGTATGAGGGGGCACGACTGCCCCCTCACTCCTTCGAACCTCCCACGAATTCTCTAGACACTTGGCAACTTAGGCATACATACAAATTCATTATATTTTTCAAACCAGGGTGAGTAATTGCCTTCCCCCCTGACCCCCTCTAAACGATGAATTTGCTTAATACTTTTATTTTGAGAAAAAGGGACTAGTCGTGGATGCCCGCATTCATACAAATTTAAGCAATTAAAATATTTTTTATAAAAATGAAAAATTCGAATTCTTCAAGAACTAATTGAGCCTACTTTCCGTATACCATTTATTTTCTAAATGTTAGCTCTAATGCTATATCTTTCACAATTGTTATAGACTCTAAATTATTTCAAATATTCCTTTATGACAGTTTAAGGACCATTCTGAAAACACAACTTTTGTGAAAGAAGAAGTAATTATTATAGAAGTGGTGCCAAATTAATTTTCTTATTTTTCTCGCTTTTTTGCTGTTAAAAGTATTTTTTCTTACTATTGGTTTTTCGTAAAAAAAGGTTTCAGTTTTCCAGTCGACGTAAATAAAAATGTTTTGAATTGTTAGGCAAAGAAAAGTTTGAAAAAATGTGTAAGCTGAAAAAGGGGAAGGGGGTAGTGGAAAGGTTTGATAATAAATTGATAAAGGGTGGGTACGCAAAGTTTAAGTAGTATTTATACCTCAAAGCATTAAATTTTCATAATTTCTGTATTAGGTACGTTGAATATCAAAATATTTAGAAAGGAAATGAAATTCCTAAAAATAAAATAAATATGCATTAAATAAATAAAGACATGCTTTTTCCAATTATTTTCTACAAAATTAAACAGTGTGATCAGAGAAAATGTTGGCCGTAGTTCATCTAGTTAACAATTACACTTTTAACCCTACACTTGATACGTAATTTAATCGATCTATTTACAACTATTTTTGCCAAAAGAAGAAAAAGAAGACGCCATATTATGTGCTGCGTTTAAAAGGAAGATAATGAGCGATAATTTTGGTGGCAAGATTTGCATAGAGGTGAAGGCTGATGAGGGCGGTTCTATGTTATAACAATTCTTACACCCTATCATTAAGAAAATTCTGTCTCAAGGAGAAAGTGTCGTAAGTTTCATTTAAAAGTTTCAGAGCTCATCTTTTAGCAAAACATTAAGCTTCTATACTAAGAGACCACACCGGGGAATTCTATTCTTATTTTCAATGAAAGTGGTGTTTTGGAATTCAAAGGACTTTAATCCAAAATTACTTAATTTTCCAACTACTAAAATTAAGTAAAACGCGTATGTGCTACAGCAGTGTATTATACCTTGTAATATGCATTCTAAATTTTAAAAAGTGAACAAATCCTTATGACGGATCTTTGAAATTGCTCTAAATTCAAGACGGTTTTGGAGAAAAGGAAACTACTCGAAATTTATGATACAAAGTTCATTGAATTTGTCATTGCTCACGCTCTAACGTGAATATGACTTCTTAGATGACTTCTACAGGAGACTGTCCCGCATTTGCGTATCGCTTAGGAAGCATCCAGAAACTTTCACTAAACCATGAGTTGGTATTAAAACCTTTGTTGTTTTTGAACTCTGAGACAAGAAGGCAGTAATACATTCGCAGCAGACCACTGCAACTAATGCATAGTGCCAGAAATGCCACAGCGAGAAAAAGTGGGCAAAAATCCACTTTTTACAAATGTGGCATACATATACCACTTCAACCAATGTTATGATGAATATTCAATAACAGAATAAAGGACATACAATGAGATTACTATTAGCAAAATGAAATCGTAAAATTTAGTTTGGTCAAAATTGATTATAATTTTCTTAATATTACTTGCTCTAATATCTGTCCCTCTAATATCTGTCCCAACACTTTGAGGGTAAAAAAGGCTAATAAAATCGGCTACCTATAACATTTTTGATAACGCAATATATGTGGGTTTAATCTTTTAAGAATATGTATTTTCTATCTTGTTCAGCTTTTAATGTCACTACTTTATTTATTTACATAACAACAAGTTCAAAATTATCAAGGTGAAAAGACGCCTACTTCCTTACATAAAATCCTTTCATCTGAAATAAAATAAATATCGAATCAGTGGCCGAAATGTTACATTATTAGCTATCGTGCCTCGGCTGCCCATACACTGTTTAAATATTTTACGACCCGTTGCTACTATTTGCTTTACATCGGAAGATAAGAAAATACTTTTTTTTAAAATCTAACCATGGTTTTGACCAGATTTCGTTGCATTTGAAGATGGTGAAACGGTACGAAAACTTGTGGAGAATAAATAACATGGAGTATAATTTTGCGGAGTGAGGCCATCCACGTAAGATTGCACGTGTGTCTTGAAGATGATATCAATTGAATTTGTATGTAATAAATTTGCATGTCAAATCTCGTACTCAGCTCTCGCGCCATGGGGCCCGGGTTCGAGTTCTGGAAACGGCATGGATGTTTGATCGGTGTTGCAATTCTTCCGATCATGTTCTAATAGTTCGGTGATCTATATATAGATCACCGAGGAGCATTTCTGCTTTGTCAGATAAAAAAATCATAAGCTAAAGTGCATAAGAAATAGCTCGTCTGGGTTAAAACACTCTATAAGGACCCAAAGTAAAGAAAAGAAAAGCTTACTCAGAACCCGATCCATGTCGTAACTTTTGGTTTTTAACGTTTGTTTGTTTACGACCATTTCAGGTCACATATTCGAGTTTATTTGCTATTCTCAAGGATATGCCTCAAACTCTCGTCTAATATGACAGATAGAACAAGACATCATAACAGATTTTAATATACAAAGAAGGAAATACACCCAGGGGGAAGTGGGATTCGAACCCACGCCTCTTTCACTCCGTGCAGGGAGGCCCCGTAACCAGTCGATTAGACCTCTCAGCCACTGAGGCCGCTTTTTAACGTAAACTTCAATTACAAGAGATCAGCTATAGCAAATAAACTCGAATATTTATGTGACCTGAAATGGTCGTTAACAAACCAACAAAGAAATCAGCTGTTGACATTTGAAATTCTCTGTAACCGTTCATTATGCACAAGACATGGCTACTTACAAGCTACATCACGAAAAAGGGCTGAATGGATAATAAGATCGAATTCAGGGTAAATTTCCTCATTGTTGTAGTCCAATATAGAATGTATAAACTTATTTGCTCTCTTGGTAAAGCTGTTTTTCAATAAGAAACAAACATCAGTTGTTGAGTGAAGAAGAACAACGCATTGGATGCAATGTAGAAAGGTTAAGAGTTTAACAATTCATACGAGCGAAATGTCATCAGACAATCAGAACAGATCATTATTTACTTATACTTCTTCGATGAGTTTTCCCTTGCCTCATAGAACATTATGTTCCTACGTTCGTGTGACGATTCATCAAGAAAAAGTGGGGATCCAGATAATCTATTCTTCTTACAGCGTTTTGTGAAGATAAAAAGTAAATGAATGCACGAAAGCAGTTGAACTCAGTCAAGTTCAGGTCAAAATACCTCACAGTGTCCATGCATGGGATTAGCATTAACAAAGGTGACTTATTTTTCTTTGCTTTGAATATATTGAGTTAAAGATTTATGATGTAATACAAGTTATGCAATAAGTGCATAAATCTTTAAATATTTAAACTTTAGTTCTAAAGCTATAATACGCCTTTTTGCTTTTTTTAAACAATTCCTGGAATTTTACAGTATCGATATTCATTTGTTACTTTTTGTTTGTTACTTATCTTCTATATATATAAAAATGAATGTATGTGTGTTTGTCCTTTATGCATTACTACACCATTCATCCGATCGCCATGAAACTTTGGGAAGTTGTTGAGTACACTCCTGCGAAGGTTTCTAGACCCGTTAGAAAAAAATCCGACAGATAGTTCCTTTTTTATTCCAAATTTACTCAAATTTCTACATAAATTCTCCAATATGGGGGTGGTAAAAACCTTGCACATATCAATGTAATATATCGATCGAAAGCGCTGATTTTTATGCACAAGATGAAATTTGTTCGAAGTTTCCAAGTCAATACGAACGCCAGTTATAAGCTTTTTAGTTCGATTTCTTAAGGCTTACCTGGATCCAAAAATAATAATTAGCAGTTTCCTCAACTCTGAAATCTATTTTTATATTGAAATTAGTGTTTGCTTAATTTCAATATAAAACTTATTTCTCAAAATAGAGAGACATGAGTTTAGTTTTCAACGGAAAATCAATAATAAAGCATACCTTCGATTGAACGTTTTTCTCAAATTAGCAATAGGTTTTAAATTCGAGATTGAACTTGATAAAAGTATTGTTTCCCCGATTTAACGATTTCCTTGACTTAGCAATATCATTTAAATAAATATCGCCAGAATAGGAATACGTTTGGTTTATACTAGATTTCAAATAACGTGGCGAATATGACCTGCTACAATTTGACTTTTTAATGAGTCATTGGCGATAAATCGGAACACACTAACGGAATTGCGCATACATTTTTTAGGTACGGTTAAAATTCAGCACGAGCAGCCCCGTGCGGGTACTGCTAGGTTTCAATACGAAACTTATTTTTAAAAATAGTTCAGTTTAATAAAGACAAAACAATAATAAAACATATTTTCGATTTAAAGTTTTTCTCAAATTAGCAATAGCTTTTAAATTCGAGATTGAACTTGATAAAAGTTCCGTCTCCCCGATTTTACGATTTCCTTGATTTAGCAATAGCATTTAAATAAATATCGCCTCGGAAATTTTACGAACGTATAGTTTATTCTAGACTTCAAATAACGTGGCGAATGACGACACGCTTTAATTTGACTTTTTAAATTAGGCGGTTGTGATAAACCGGCGATAAAGAATACTAACAAAATTGTGCATGCGTTTTTTAGGTATGGTGTACAGTATCATTTAACTATAAATATTATCACCTACTATTTCATCTCTATGGTACCGCTAGCGAAGCTTCATCATAAAACTTATCTTTCGTTTAGCGAGACAACAGTTCACCATGGCTGGGAAATAAAATAAATATGATACTGCAATTTCATTCTTACAATCAATCTTAAAATGATGAAAAGTAACGCAACAAATGACGCCGTGCTGCAATTTGGCAGTTTTAATTACCCTCTGGTGACAAATCCGACCCTACTGATGGAAGTGTTCCCAAGTTGATCCTTCTACATGT
The DNA here is from genome assembly GCA_038502835.1 of Octonoba sinensis. Lineage (NCBI taxonomy): Eukaryota > Metazoa > Arthropoda > Arachnida > Araneae > Uloboridae > Octonoba > Octonoba sinensis. The sequence continues at coordinate 108,468,607 of CM076599.1, read as the reverse complement.
TATATTACTTTTTCAAGCATTGCGTTGACAATGTCTAATGTTTTTTTTTTTTTTTTTTTTTTTTTTTGACAAATAGACACACGATGTTTTTCAAACAATGCAGGCTTTATACCGTAGCAGATTTTTTTTATACTCTTAGCAAGAACAGCGGCGTAGGCGACGTTTCTAAAATTCAGCCCGGGCAACGCCGTGCGGGCACCGCTAGTATTATATTAAAATAATTTCAGTCATCATAAAAATTATATACAGATATCATAAATGATTCTCTTATTTGAAACTTAAACCTTCATGTGGTTTTTGTTTTTAACTTTTAAGCCTTGAATTCATGTTTTCTGTAGATTTTGTTGAACGTATATGTTTTTGTCAGAGTTCCGTATATGCCTAACACGACGTCTCACAAAGAAATTGAAGCATGTGAAATTTGAGTTTTGCAAATTACAAAAATTTAAGTACTGCAAATGTATACTCCAGCAACATTAAAGGATTTTTATTTTTTTATTTTTTCAATGTTTGTTCAAATGAGTAATGAATATTTTAAAATCTGGTCATAGTTAAATAAAGAAAGGTAGCGATATATATCATAAAGAATATTAGATCGTACTTTTTAATCATCCTCACTTACTGTAAGTGATTAATTTTGCATGAAATGCTCAGTTGAGCGAAACCAATTATAACTTAGTTACATATGTAAGTCCAGTGGAAGAATAAGGTCCACGTGATAAAAATAACTATGCGACAAAAAATATGTCTGCTTTGTTCGTAAATTTCCTGTTCACTTGAAAATTTCGGACGCAAGTGTAACCAATTTTCATTTTGACAAATTTGTGCCATTCATCGTTGTATTTTTTCAATTGAAGCTGATTAGTGTTTATAAATGATGTTAAATATGCATACCTCTCTAAAGTAATCATTACTTTTCTCAGGGAAGGGATCATAGATCAAGTTGCGCCCCCCCCCCCCCCCCAAGTTGATGGGCCCCCTATTTTTTTTTTTTTTTTTTGTAATTTAAATTCTTTTAGAAAAATATTTAAAAATAGCATCTTTTAAAAACAAAACTGTTAGTGTTCTATTGCTTCACAGAAAATTTGTATTATTAAATTATTTTAAAACCACAAGGAATTTTAACTTTGGGGGCCCCCAAATTTTGGACTGACAATTTGAAATTTGAAAAACAAAATCGATTTTACACATTAGGGGCCCTTAGATTTTATTCATACATTTGTAATTTAAAAACAAAATCATTTTGCAAGTTGGGGGCACCCAAATGTTAGTCTGACTCTTTGACATTTGAAAAACAAATTAGTTTTTGCGCTTTGGGGGCCACAAACGTGAGTTGTGTCAAAAGTGATTCAAAATGTAAATCGGGTCCTGATCCGGAGTCTGTTTTGGTCATTGCATGAAATCCAGTTATACGCCATGTAAAATTTAATTAATTAGCATGCTTTGAAAGTATATGTGAATTATAAACTTGCTACGTAGTTGCAAGCTGCGTAGTTGCAAGCCGTGGGTTGTAGGGTGCTTAAAAATGGAAGTTACAGGTTTCAAACATCATAGTCGGAAATCTAGTACCTATTCGTCAGGAAAGGGATACCGGATCCGATATCCCTTATAAAAGTCACTAAACTGGGAGGGGGGAATTTGCATCATTGAGCTTGGGGGGGTAGGGAGCTTCTGACTTTGCTTAACCCCTTAAAGCACGAGTTTTTTCTGAAAAACTGGTAAGTATAGTGTAAGTTATTCCTTGCAATTTCAGGTTGTGGGGGTGACTAGGGAGCGGGGGCGGGGTAAAAGTTACATAGAAAAAATATATTATGCAAACAAAAGTGTAAGCGGATCTCAGACGGGCATCAGAAGCAAAATAACGCACGGCCATGGGCAAACTTTCCGGTAACTTTCGCTCGTGTCCGGACACGGACAAATGCGTTAAGTTGGAACAGGTCATTCAAGGTGGTACTCGCTTAAAAGAGGTCCCTTTAACGTTCGTAAATACCGTCCAAAATGCAAATAAAATGGTGATGAAAAATTTTGGAAGATACAATAAATTGTTAACAAAATTTAGATTAGATTTCATACATCTGTCGACAAATTTCGCCTTTAGGGCTTACTGATCCCTAGTATGCAAAACTACAAATTTTGCGTTGAAGGGCTCAAATTTGCAGTAACAGTACACTGATTCTTGATAAAAAATATTAAAATATTTATTAACTATAAAACAAAGCTATTTTTGCGACTGAGTAATCTAGAATATAAAGGCATACTGAAAAATAGTATATCTTTGTACATGGTATTTGAAAATGGACAATTTAAAAATTAATAATAATTTAACTTTGTGCAAGTAAACAGTAATAGAAATAAAATTTCACGTTGATTTAAAGCACAAATGAGCATTAAAACGTACAAACAAGCTTCATTTGGATGTTTTGCATCTAGCAGCTCCCTGTCGCATTGAAAAAGGGATTCCAAGCAATCCCGAAACATATGTCTGCGTTTTAATGCTCCTTTGTGCTTTAAATTAACGTGAAATTTTATTTCTATTACAATTTAAAAATTGTCGACTCAATGGAAAAGAAGTTAGGAGTTAAATGTAAGGAGGAAAGTCCCGTTCCCTGATATACTATTGCTCGCTTGTGTGTGGTCGTTCAAAAAGAAATAAGAAATTTTTTTTAATGTATCTTGATATCAAAGTATTCAGAATTTAAGTAACAGTTCCGTAATAAATTTCTACGTGGTTGCGTAAAGTAAATTCGTTAGTAGTAAATACAAAATCAAAAACTGGTCGGGTTGTTAGAAATATTTTTTACATTTCAAGTATATTCAGTAGAATTGTCAAATGCAGTCATTATTTTTGTTAAAATTTTTTTTTACAAAAATAGGTCTAGTTTTATTGGCTGGAAATTTGTATGTATCTATTTTTTTTATTTTAGGAGTTATTATTATAATTTAATTTGTGGTAACATATACTTTGAGAGCATTTAACTAACTCTAAATTCTGTTCAGCCAAAAAATGTCTTTCTTTTCTTTCAATTTCCGAAAAGCGTCAAGAAAATGCAATTAGCGGATAACTGGAATAATCAATTCAATTGATTTGATTTCTGAGGACTTACAGTATTCACGAATATGACTTCGTGAAGAGCGGAGGGGGGGGGGAGGAGAAGGTGCTGAAAGAGTTATGGCTAAAAAAAATATGGCAGAGGATGGTAAAACGGCATTTCAAATTATATATATGTACAAAATTCAACGCCGAATCCTTTTAAATAATTTACAAAACTTGTAAAAAATAAAAAACTGTTTGGTCTTAGGAGATGTGTCGAAATATTTGGCTTTTACATTATACAGTTACAATATTTTAATCTTTTACTACAGATATGAGCTTTTACGTAAAATTTATCGAAATATTGTGTCTGTAAGTCAAAGAATTTTCTTTATTTTGGTAATGCTTTTTATCTTGAAAGGATAGAATGAGGGACAAAAATGATAAAGTTTGTAGTTTTTCTTAGTTTGCACTGGAAAACAACTGCATTCGAACTGTTTGTTTATATTGGGAAACAATCTCAACGTTCTTGTTTAGATGAAGATAATTTAACTTTTAAGCCCAACGCAAACAAAATTCACTTTAAAAATGTCACATTCTTTTCGTTCTTCAGTTTTTTACATTATGCATGCTCCCATTAATACTCCCATTATGAAATTTTTAAAAGGCGGCGATTGCTTATCTAACAAATGTTTTTTTTTTTTTTTTTTTTTTTTTTTTTTTTTTGGAGAGGGACAAATTAGAACAGTGAAGCAATCAAAACAAAACATTTTTAAAAGTCAAATAAGTGTAATAAAGGATAAAAATTATTAAAAGCAATTTTTCTGATATTTGCTCTTTATTCGGAAAAAAAAGGAAAGACCTTCTAAACAACTCATAAAAGGGCCGCAAATAAATAATGATTCGAATTTCAATATTTAACATATCTGTTAATTTTTGTTAATGTTTAAACTATATAAATCTTTTGCAAGTAATAAGAGCTGAAAAATTCTCATGCTACGCCAGTACCTTTTAATATGATTAGCAATTATTGTTGAGCCAGAAACAAGCCCTTAATTTGCTTATACTTTTAGAAGAAAATCGTGCATTTTGAATAAGAACTGAGCAGGTCCCTATAATAGTCAGTACAATGCAAGTCGCTCGTAATTTTTGCTGCATCCCGAAAACGAAACTAAAGCATAATATTTTTGAATTAAGAAAAATAGAGACTGGCAAAAGCAAAGTTCACGTAAAAGTCATATACATAAAAGGCTTCATTTGTATTATTTTTGTGCAAAATATTTTCATGCATTTAAACTCAATTAATTTAATATGATGCGCCTGTCCTTCCCTCCCCCTCTCTTTATTTTCAAATAACATTTTCTAACCTCATTGGGATTTTATAATTAACCAAAAAAAAGTTGTCTAACTTAAAGCGAGAGTACTGTGTTATAATTATGCTTACTCCGTTAATCATGTTACATTTTCCACGGTAAAATGAGTTTCCTTTTCTTTCGGATTAAAAGATTGATTCATTTCTAAGCAGATTGTATTCGTGTGAACCGTTTCACTTATTGGTTCCATTCTCTATCATGCGTACTCATGTGTAAGACTTGAGTCATTTCAGGTAACTATCACTTGGAATTTTCAATTGTGCTGGATGTAAAGAGGGAAAATAGCAATATTACCTGAAGTTTAAATTCCTTATTTTTTTATTTTATTACACTTTTATAAAATTAAATAATAAAATGTCTTCTTACAATAATCTCCCTTTAATATAGTCAAACCTTAATATGATCAAAAAAATTAATTAAATCAAAAGACAGAAACTGTGTGTAAAAAAAAAAAAAGTTTTTATATTGTAAAGTTAGGAGGGGACTTTTACTTGAATTGAATATTTTCAATAACTGTATCCCATTTGGGAGAAGAATCGGCGTATCTTGTTTATAGAAACAATAGTTTAAATTATTTTTACAATAATTTAAAAATTTTAAAAACGCCTATCGATTTTAAATAGCAATAAAATGTTTTTCAAACCTCTTTGTGTCCTAAAATATATATGTATACATATATGATAGTTTGAGGAAAGCTTAATTCGGTATTGAGATAGTGTCTCTGATGAATAATAAGCGGAAATGTTGAGTTTGTTTCTAACAAGGGAGTTGTCGAATGAACTTAAGTTTAAAAAGAGAAACTATGAAAAAAAAATAGTAAGTTTTGTTTAAGAAATTTGTTTTAAGAAATTCAGTATTTTTCAGCTAAAGGTAACTTGGAGTTCCAAAAAAGAAATTCATTGAATAAGTTGTAACATGCTCTTACCCCCTTTTTTACCGCGCCTACACTTGAGGACTGTATCTCTCACATTTAAAAATTGATGCACTTTTTGGTACTTCCCTCAATTTTCACAAACTTCTGCCAAACAGAAAGATTAAAATAGCTTACTATAAACACTTATAAATCGATGAATTTGGTGGTAAATATACTTACCACCGTCTTAGAAAGGGTTTAAAGAGTTTTAACAAAAAAGCTTTCCCTTTTCCCCATTTATTGATGATCTTAAAAACTCAACATACCTGATTGCAGCGTACCTCCAGCTTCTCCCAAGAATTGACCAAAGAAGGCAAAAATAAATTCCACAACTCCTCACTTCCGAAGATGCGATTATACTCCCACAATGCCGATCGCTCCAATAACCGCCTCAATAAAATCCGAATAACGGAATAAATGAGGCTTCCATTTAATATCCCCTCAAATAAGACAGACAGGCTCGCTGAACTGTAAAGAAGGCAGTGCGTCGCATCGCGTGTTCTGATGAACTTAATGGCTTTTTTGCTGCCACAACCGAAACTGTTCCTCCGGATCTGCTGCGAACGGAAGGATGCTCCTCCTCGACCATCCCTTGGTGTCGTGACCCTCTTACTGGGGACCACGTGACACGACTCCCAATGCTTGCTCGCGGGTGCAAGTCTCCAGAAGAAGACATCTTTCTTGCCTCTGCCGCTGGTCGGTCATTGTGTCATCCGTTTTGTTTACTTTTCGGAATTTTTTGCGTGATTGGGCATCTGGAGCATCTTTATGATTATTTCTTATGTTGGATATATTTAAAAAAATTCATCTTTTAATAACAATGTCCCATCAGCGACGGAACTGGATCTCCTCCCCCCTCTTACCTACCTCAGGCGTTACAATTCTTCCGATGAAACTAGGTGATCTGTATCAGATTCAAAAATTATGAAAAAATATGCATAGTAAACTGAATGTCAACGATAGAAATCGGATATCTTTGAAATAATGTATCTACGTGCAATTGCTTTAGAAATAACGTTTCCAATTGATATCCGTGTTCCTACATGCACGAATTATTTCTCGTTCTCTAAAATAGAACAGTGCTTGATGCGCCTAATTTTCTCGTCACATTTTCCAATTGAATTTGTTCGAGCATTTTCCTCTGTATAAAACTAACATAAAATCAATGAAGTAAGTTTAGAAAAAAATGATGACACATTTTTGTCCATTTCGTTCTATATTTGACACAATTCCAAAAGCTTTGTGGGACAAATGAAATGAAAGACTACTTGTCAGTATTTAACACGTGAAAAGCTAATGACTATAATGCTAGTTGATTGAGAGGAGAAATACCAAAGGAAAAAAAAGCAGGGATTCAGGATGTTTTATTCCATTTTGATAAAAACTACATTCAACTTTTTTTTTTTTTTTGCTTCAAGAATGTTTGTTTTTTGCTTTAACGACCTAAGATATTTCCGGCGGACTTTAAGACTACTGCAAGAATTTATGAATATTTGCTACCCATAAGAAAGACTTACGGACCAATTCCAAGTTTTATAAACAGATGCGACTCTTTACTTATTTTATTCTAGTCTTGTTTCATTTTATATAAGCATTATACAAAAAACAACTAAATTCCCGAAGACATTTTCTTACTCAAATTTAGAGCTCAATATATTTTTATTAAATGTTTACTCATAATTAGCATACTTTAATTAAATTAATAAATCGAGCGCCGGTAACTTTTTTTTTTTTTTTGCCGCAGATCAAAATAAACAAAATGTGTCTACAGTTCTACCATCAACCAAAGCGATCTGCCCAGCAGAGTGTCAAGAAGAATCCATTCGTGTTCAAGGGAAGAACTGCTGGTATAAGGAATGTGCCTCGTTCTAGTTCGCTTAACATGCTTGATTTCTTCCGAACTGATGCTACCTGCCAGTTTAAAAATTTGGTTGCTTTCAACAAGCAGAGAAGCAAACGCTGTGATTCGCGTACTAAATAAACGCACCTTCAAAACGAACTTCCCTAAAACTCGAATGGATTCGTTCTTTGCTGCCATGCGCAGAAGCGTCTAACTATCAAGATTCAATGGTCGAACAGTATTTAGAAGATATTTTGGATCTATGGTGCAATCGTTATTCACATTTTCATATCGGTTGCAGAATGTTATCGTTATTATTTGTTTTCAGTTCTTTTTTAAAAATGCATTTTTCAGGTATTCGTTTTATATTTGTGTTTTAAAATTGATTTTTATGTATTACACTTCATTTTCGGAGCTCAAGTGAGTCACTTAAAGTTATGAAGTTTGTCGACAAGGATTGTCGTCTACGAGGCTTGCAGTAAGTGGTCTTCCATGTTGATATCTCTCTTGGTACGTATATGTTCGCTATAATTAAATTTGTTTCATAATGTTAAACAAGAGATAATTTTTTTATGATGCTGAAATTAAAGAATGGGGGACAAGGCCGTAGCCAGAAATTTCTTTCGGGGGAGGCCCTGATTTTGAAACACTAGTGTTCATGAAAGTTTCAGGGAGGAATATATGCTACCTTGCGAAAATTTTTGGGATTTCGGGGGAGGGGCCCGTCGGCCCCCTTCTGAATACGGCCTTGGGGGGGGGGGGGAGCTCAGTTATAACATTTTTTCATTGTCATTTATTCACGAATTGCTTCATGGTAAATTTAGTGTTTATGAAGAAAGTTTTTGATTATGTGTTTACAAAACTAGGTTTTGCAATTAACAGTACCTATATTAAGTGAGTACGCTCAGCCCTCAACTTCCCCCGAAGAGACTTTCATAAAAAGCTGGATGATTTCTTCCAAATTGCTTTTACCTTATACACAAGCCTAACTCTTCCAACAACAAACACTTGACCTTCTTTCTTTCTTTTTTTAATGACATTTTACGTCATAAAATACCTTTAGCAGACGCAGAGAATAAACCATTTACTGTAAAACTAAATAGAAAATGTAGTGTTACTCCCCACTAAATAAGAACTCGCGGCTGTCGTGACCCAAAATTAGGAAGTTGAACGATACGTATTAGTAATTGATGATAAATATATTTACTAATAATTAATAATATTAGTACCTGAATTTCAATATAACTAATATTGCTGGAACCTATACTATATTTTGACTTGTCTTTGTTTGGAATGTTATAACTCTTGTTGCATGTGATTAAACTTTGCGAAATTACACACAAGGTATGATGAGAAAATCGAGACTTTCAGCAAAAGTATTGTAGCTGCTGAAACTAAACCTTTATGGTTCAATAGAAACAATTCGGATTGTTCAAGCTCAAATTTTCCGTCACTTCGTGAAAACTTTCACTTATTTACTGAGAAATAGGCTATGCACGCATTCTCCACGCTATTAGACGTTTGATTAGGGGCACTCACAGTGGAATATGCTCGTGTCCTGGCGATTGTTTCATTGCTATTGTTGTTCGTGTATTGTGTGTACCCTCTATTGGCATTGTTTACGGAATAAAGTGATTTTTAAAAACAAAACATCAAGTAAAATTTTAAAAATAATTTTACGAGGCACGCTTATTATACATAATTCTCTTACTGGCAAAAAGGAATGTTCTCATTTTTTCGATAGTGATTTTCCTTTCTAAACAAAGCCTGTTGAATTGAAAAAAGAAAACCGTAGCGCATCTTGATTTTCTATGAAGCAATAAGAAGTTAACTTTACCAAACAGAATTTTAACACAAATTTACAGAGACAAATAGATTAGAGATAGACAGAGACAATTACTATAAATAGATGCTTGATTGATTATATTATTTATCTCCTTTTTTCAAGTAAATTATGATAAAAAGTTAAGAGTTTTTTTTTTTAATCGGGGCAGTGAAGCCCAACAAATTTCTTCGCTTCTGCGCCACTTCAGTTTCGAGCAAAATCTCGAGATCCCTTGTTCCGCGCTCTGCTCCACGTTCGTTTCCAGATCCCTGAAAAATAGTACTTCTAAAAGCTATTGCAATTGCTTTTGGCATTTGAAACAGCGTTTGGGTGCTTCAAAAGAGGCACGCTTAAATGAGAACAGGTCGAAATTGGAAGAGCCACAGGGCGCATTAGAAATTACCATAGGGGCATTCAAAGGGGCATCAGAGCACGCACCGAAAGGGCAACAGGTTGCTTGGTTTACAGTTTTCCATCGCCCCCTTTCCAAAAAAAATAGAATTCCGACGAAAGAGGAGAAAGTGAACTAATAGAATCTTGGGGAAATTTACTAAGGACAAGCATGAAAAAGTCGGAAATTTATGCAATATTATCTCCTACCGTCAAAAGGATGAGAACTCGTAAAAAAAATCAAACAACCTCATATTTTGGAAACTGGGTGAACAAATTCCTTACAGGAACCTATCTCTTCCCTTAGAGTCAGCTTATTTGACTTCTTAAGATTGTTTTAATCTTCAGTTACATTTCGCTGTACAGCTATTGTTGCCTTGCTTTATTACTCGTATGTTTCTTCAGTTAACTTTTACGTGTATAGATAGATTTGAAATCACCAATATTTTATCAAAAATTTTAAACAAACAAATGATGAAGGCTTTTAATTTTACAATGGTATTTATTGACATAGAAGAGGAACTATATACAGTATGGCAAATAAAAGAAGATACACACATATTTGCGTCATGCATTTATAATACATGAAGTAACAATACAAAACAGAAATATAACACACAGGATGAAAAGTATCACTCAAATTTAGAATGAAAAATTTTCTCTGAAAATTAATCATTCTAAACATAACGTAAAGACATACACAAATACAACCGTGGTCAGAAGTTCGTTATGATTTTCAAAAAATACATATATACAACAACAGAAGCCGCTCCCAACACTACTGTTAAAATTCTAGAGCAAGTTTTTGCTCAGAACACAGTAAAAATAAAAATTAATGAAGTTACAAACAGAATTAATCTTAAGAAAACAATTTTTACTAAAATGCAAAACATATAAAAGGTGGCAGTTTGAAACGAAGAGTATATCTTCTTAAAAGTAGTAAAAATGATATATGCACAAGTCACAATCATCAGCATGTGTTGCGTATCATAAGGCCAACAGCAAAATACGTAATGCATGATTAAATGAATTTAAAAAAAAAATAGAAATAAAAAATCGAAACAAATATAAAAATATGTCAATGTGCGAATGTGATGCCAAAATTTCTTGCGATACATAACTTATCTAAGTAGGATTTATTTATAGTAATATTTCAGAAAACACATGCCAGTGTCTTTGTTTAGTAATTCTAGCGGATAACACATTTTAGGTTTTGAAGCCAAAAGTTAAGTAATTATAAATTGTCATGATAAACGATCATTAGTTTCATGTGTCTCCTTAAACATCTACAATTTTAAATTACCTTTAATCGTTTAAAAACATATCCTTTCTTCAAATTGGTAAACAAATTTGGAATTTTGTGAAATTGCAAACAGTAAATATTATTATATTGAATATAATAAGAAAATATGTGCAATCTCTCTCTATATATATCTCTCTATCTCTATGCTCAAACAAGATCTTCATCTTTAAAAAAAAAAAAACAGCAGTGATCTACTAAGCCGCGCCAAATTTCTATGACGATGAGCTGACGCACAATGAATCTCTATCAGGATTGAGTTAACACGCGACGAATTTTGGTCAAAGTGAATCCGCGAGTTACAACTTGTTGTGAGACGAGTTATCCATGTAGAAGTAACTTGTGTTTACCGATACAATTAATGAAATATGGTATAAAATATTTAACAACGTAATTTCTAAATGCTGTATAGGAACACATTTCAACAAACAGCTCTACACTACCTTCAGTTGCTTTGTATGTAATTTGTCATAACATGCTTTTTTTATATAAGTTAACATATATCGGTACAAAGTTAAACGAAAAAGAAGTGCTAAAGTTTCGTTCTCCTACAAGGAATGAAAATATGCTATAATGATTGATTATAATATCGGTCATAGCAAATGAAAAAATACTGTTACAGGTGATGTATGTACGTATATCATTAAAACACAAGTCAAAATCGTAAAAACGAGCATAAACTTTGTAGTAAAAACCAGTAAATTGTGCAATAAATTTCAATAAATCTTTGTGCTAAGCAAATATTGTCCGTTGTTCCTAAGTTTCAGGAAGCATTAAAATAATTCACAAATAATGCATACTATAAATATTATTTAAGGAAATAAACCAATCATCAATACTCATTATCATTTTTAACACACAACTTATACATTACGTACATACCAAAAAAAGAGTTTTGTAGTGCTAATGGTTAAGAATTAACCATTTACACTACAACACACAAAATTAAGGATTAATTTTGAGTTTTGTAGTGTAAAAAAAAACACTACAAAACTCAAGAATTAAGTTCAATATTAGGCACAAGGGATTTTCACATATCTTTAAAATACTAATATTTTTCAAAAAAAAAACATTAAAAAACCCGTAGTCGTATGCACTATGCCTTTGCATACATCATCGTTATGAAGGAAACATGCATATAATATTAGAAAGCGCTTTGCGTATCAGAAAGAAATACTATATGCATGCTGTAAGAGAAGCCTTTTCACGATTTTCGAACGGATTATAAAATGAAATTTAAGATTGTCTAACTGAACCAGAAATAAATACATGTATCGCTTCCAAATGCTTCACAAAACTAATACTAGTACATATTATCACAAAAACTATTTATACGAATTTCCAAAATTCAGTTACAACATCGATTTCATGCATGAAATATTTTGCTACTAGGCCAATGTTTTCTCGACATTTATAATTATTCGCTGATTTATCTATCATTTTCATCATAAAAATCAGGATAAATTTGAATTTTTTTTTCTTATTTTCAAAGGAAAGGGTAAAAATACACAAAAAATTAACCATGAAAACTTTGCAGATGTCGGCTAATTCTTTGAGGAGCTATACTTCTTTTACATTAGATAGTATGTAAGTGCTCTTAACAAAAGTAGTTTTCTCTGAATGATTTACTGTAAGCGTTTTTCTGTTAGTGCAATTTCTAAGTCTTTTTCTGTAACGTGCTATCATTAAAATAACATTTTTGGCGCTATTTTTTTCCCAATATTAGATCCCGGATCTATTATAAGCATGAAATATTTAGGGTTTGAAAATTCCTGATTCCCAGAGAAGTAAAAAAAGAACCTTTCTAGATCCTTATAATAAAATAACTGATGTTTTCCCTTTATTCTATGAGGTTGACGGTTGAACTTCGACACAACACAATTGTCTCAGATCCTGCTGAAGTGTTTTGAGATGCTTTGTACTTGAAGTTTATATTAGTTGGGCGGTAGCTCATAACAAAAGGGTTAGCAGCCACAAGAAGGGATTCCTGTCTTGCCGTTTATTGTCATTCACTGTAATAGAGCAATGAGAATAAGCTGTCGTGCAGTCCCTTCTGAACAGTCCTGTGTGAGCAGCTTGAAGGACGTCTTTCATGATGTCTTTCGCTGTTTCAGAAACGTCTAGTTTTTCCACTTTGCTTTCCAGACTGTAAAGAGAAAGATTTGAATTAGACCTAATGAAATGCAATAGAGTGAAACTCAAGTGTAAAAAATCACATTATAAAGCATGATAAAGAGTACGATAGATATCTTTGTAACTTTGGCATGCACTGAACTTTCGATATTATCAGTGCACATTTTATTGTTAGTATTTACACGGAACATCTCAAAAAAAAAAACTGATAACAAAGCAATCTTCTAGTAAACCGTAAATAAGTTTAAAATACACAAAAGACACAGCTTCACGATAAGCATAGACTGCCTTTAATTGTACGGAAGACAGAAAATGGTTGTCAGGATGAAATAATAAATTGTTGTTAAAAAGGAAAGGAGTTCTACATTTGGCCCCTTTATCGCCATAACGGTGAAGTTAAGTGACCTTCGCTTAACTAAATTTGCGAGAATATCGCTGAAATACCACTTGGCTGAATGGAAAACTGTTCAGCTTGCCAAATTGTCACGCGATTGTGTTCAGAATCGCTTTTAAGTTCACAGCCTGAAAGTAAGCCTGAGGTTCAGTCTAGTTTATCTTTGGTATGAGACAAAAACCCTATTTTTTTTTTTTTTTTTTCGTTGTGTTCAGTGGACGAAACAGCTTACATTGTAATTGTCTTTTTCCCTAGAAAAAGAGAAAAGTTACATTGCACCTGCCCCACTATAAACTGTACGGTCCCGTATTTAAAACATATAGTCTAAGAGCTGACAACGTTTTTGAGAAAGAATTTCAGTAAGGCTAGATTTTTACTGTACTGTCTCTCTCACTGCCCCAAACATTATACGGGCTGTCTGGCTGGCGGTAGAGGTTGCGTTCGCTAGTGCGCATCGTACCTGTAACAGGTAAAATGATAATTTTTCAAATCATTTCAAGAAGGTTTTTTTTGTTTTTAATAAATCAATTTAACTTTTCGAAACTTAAATATATTATTGCCAGACATTATTATTGTTGTTTACTATGTGCCAGACGCCAATTTTAATTAAAAAAATTTTTATTTTTCAAATTATTTTAGTATGGCTAAAATTTATATATGGTGTAATTTAAGTATTAACAAATCTATAATTAATTTGCCAGACAATAATTCGGCTGCTAAACCACAGCCAGACCGATTTGATATTGAAAAGAGAGTGGCCTCGTTGAAAGAGTACTGTAGCGCGTTGGTTGCGCAAGCGAGATCAGCTGTTTGTTATCAAGATGGCGTCAGAATACACCTCCTAAATATTAGAACAATTGAGAAAAAGTAATAAGAAAGAAAGAATTTTCTATTTATTTATTTTTATTACTAAGCAAATGCTATTAAATTTTTTATAAATAAAATCTGGAATGTTTAGATACGTTTTTAACATTTACAAAATATAAAATACAATAAATTAGGAATACAGTAGGATCTGAAACACATAAAAATATTAGAATAAAATTTTGATTGGTTCAAAATATCATAGTTTTTTACGCAAAAATATTACCTTATTAATATGAAGTAAATGAATATTGAATTTTACCAAATTAACCATACATAGTTTAGTAATGATTAAACTTTGTGCAAAGTAATAGAAATAAAATTTCACGTTAAATTAAAGCACAAATGAGCATTAAAACGCAGACATATGTTTCGGGATTGCTTGGAATCCCTTTTTCAATGCTTCTAGATGCAAAACATCCAAATGAAGCAGACAGAACAACAAAAACAAAGCTTATATAGCCTAAGAATTAACTGTAAACCAATGAGAATAAAGGCAGTGTGAAGTGGAAGTAGAAGTAGTAGGAAAGGCACCAATAAGAGAGCAACAAACGAATGCAGTTGGAAGTACAGAAAGTAAAAAGGAATATCAATAAAAACAAAGCAAAAAAGACAACAGCGTGCATAAAAATGTGAAAATACATGAAAATTGCAAAAAAATAAAATAAAATACAAAGAATAAAAGGGAAATAAAATAAGTACAGAAAATACCAAAACAAAAAGCAAAACAAAAAAGGGATTCCAAGCAATCCCGAAACATATGTCTGCGTTTTAATGCTCATTTGTGCTTTAATTTAACGTGAAATTTTATTTCCATACATAGTTTAGTTTATTCAGGAATATCCCTCACACGACCCATTTTAAGACAAAAAAAGCACACAAACTGCAAAAAGAATACTGGTTTTAAATAAAATCGTCTGAATTTAATCAAGGATGTCACCAGTTATGAATTGGTGATAATTAAAGCAGAATCATTGTGAAATATTCTAATATTTCGAACCACTTGAATAAATACTCCAATATTTTGACTTTTCATTTTTTTTTGCAAGTAATCTTTTCAAAAATGATATTAATTTAAAGAAAATAAATAAATTTAATAAACAATAAATTCTTAATAAAAATATCGTTTGCATCTTTGCTTTAATAGAAATTAAATTACCAAACGATATTTTCAATTGAAAAATATTATTCTATAATATTTTAAATCTGAGATGTAGTTGCATCGTGACATTTGTTATTATTTGTTTTAATGTTTTTAATAAAATTGAGTTACAATGGCTAGTGAAAAAACAAAATGTGTTTTTTGCAAAGACAAAAATGGAAAAATGAGCATTTTTGACGAGGATAAATGAAAAAAGTGTAAAGAAGTTTTGCAAGTAAGTGTAAATTTTAAATTTAAATATAATTCTATACAGTTACCGGAGCAAGTTAATAATACTGATGGTTATCACAGAAATTGCTACAGCACTTTTACGGCTTTGATGTCAAAATATCGTACCTTGTCAGAAGTTAATTTCTCGTCAACAACAAATCTTCCTTGCACATCTAGTTCAGCTCCGAAATCGGAATCGAACACTGTAGTAGATGTTAGTGAGATTGCATCAGACAATACTCCTTCAAGTTCAAATGCAGATATTGAAATCCATATTAAATGTGGATATGATAAAAACAAATTCAGATGTCAAACGAATATGTTTTTTTTTTTTTTTTTTTGTGGAAAAGATCGTAAACAATCAAGAGGTAAGCAACAAACTTTGCATTCTTCGAATGATCCAAAAATTCATACAAAATTTGCAGAGTGAAAGATAGAGTTAAATAATCAAGAATTGTTAGAAAAAATTGAAAATTTACGATCAAAAAGTGAAACCATTTTTTTATCATCATTTGTGTGAATTGGGATATTTAAATGATTATACTAAAGTCATTAATGACACTCCACAGACTTCCTGGCATGACAACCGAAGTATCCACCAATGCATTTTTAATCGAATTGTATTATTAATAGATGAAGAAGTTATAATTTTAAAAAAATTTTTACTGTTATCTTCTCTTTGTGATATGTATAATAATAAGTTGAAACTTCAGCCTCATTCAGATGTAAATTTAATGACTAATCATTATCTTGAGGAAAAGATATTAAAGCAATACAAGAAATCAATTAAAATTTCCTCAAAAATAAAAAAAAAAAAGGTTTTAATGCATAAAGATTGTAGTTTATTAGAAGATAATGAATTGACGACACTTGAAGAGAATGAACTTATTGATAAAGTTGCATTACTTCTACGAACCACAATTTTTTAAATGGATCTATCTAAGTTACCATCAGAAATCAAGACAAGTGATTTGATCACTGGTGAATGTACAATTCCTGAAAAATTAGATCGATTTTTTAAAGTATTGACCGGAGGCAAAGACATTCGTCGTAGAGATGGTCTTCACTGCCATCGATTAAGTGACTCCATTGCTTCTGATACTATTTTTTGTGTGAGCAATGGTGCTAATAAACCATCAAAGCACATTACTCTTGGTATGACTGTAAAAAGTCTGACAAATAGTAGAAGAATTATTAATATTCTTAATCGTCTCGGACATTGCTGCAACTACACTACACTGGAAGAGCTGGAAACTGAAACTACTTATTCATCTATAAATCGCTCTGAAATTAGTCCACCTGATATTATTCGAAAATCATCGTTATGCACCGGTGTAGCCTTCGACAACTTTGATAGATATTTTGATATTCTTAATGGAAAAGATACTTTGCACGATACGGTTGGAATCATTTATCAAAATATTGATGATGATCCCAATGGAACAGAATATTAATTCCAGCAGTGATGATTCTGATATACTACCACCACCAGAAAAAAAGAGGCGAACCTTTGAAGCAATTGTTCATGTCCCTACCTCGACATCTACCCGACTACGAATGATGGGACGCTTAACACCAGTTGAGGCCATAGAACAATCTATTCCGTGTACTTTTTCTTTAGTTAAAACTATTGATTTCCTACACATGGTTTCACTCTTTTTTCATGTACCAAATACTCCAATGTGGACAGGATTTAATTGTCGAATTATAAAGGATAATACTCCGAAGCAAAAAGTATCCTACCTGACGCCAATCAATTTGTCACCAACAGGTCCATCAGTAGTGAAATTGACGATGGAACAGGCTCAAAAAGTTGGTGTAGAATGTGATCAAAAATTTGGCCATTGCTAAATTAGCTTTCAAAATTCAGGCAACGGAGAGCCCGAAATTTGATAATCTATTCATACATCTTGGTTCATTCCATCTAATGATGGACTTTTTTAAAACGATTGGAGTTTTCCTCAAGGAGTGTGGATTATCTCATACGATGATTGAAAGCAAAATTATAGCTTCAGGATCAGTGAATGGAATTATAGAAGGCAAACATTTTAATCGTTGCAAGCGTCTGCATCCGCTAATGGCAGTAGGTCTGCAAATGCTACATTTTGATCAATACTTACGAACAAAACAAGTTGAGCACAATTTTTTGAAAGAGCAAATCTTTGATGATCTTTTACAATGTCAAGATTCTGAAATATCCGATTTAAGTACGACTGCTGTATTATTACCGAATCAGGTATCTCGAGTGCTCTCTTCTTATCAAAAATTCATGGAAAAAACAAGATGATCGCCTTGATCGCCTTTTTCCATGATCGCCTTGATCATGGAAAAACTGCTCAGTACTACATGACCTATATCCAACTGGTTAATTATTATATCACTTTATCAAGGAGCATACCTATAGGTGACATTGAGACTTTCAAGTCTGTGATTCCAAAAATGACCAATTTATTTTTTATTTTTGATCAGCCAAACTACGCTCGATGGTGTGTTGAATACTGGGAAAGATTGAACAATGTTAGGGAAACATATCCAGGGCTTGAAAACGATTTCAGATCAGGATGTTTTGGATTAAAAGAACTGATAAACCTTTCTCGAGAATACCGGTTGATCTTACGTTGGAACAGACTATAAATGCTGATGCCGCAAAACGTCACAGTGGAATTGCACATTTCACAAATTCAATAGCTGCTCGTCAACGCTGGACAAAAAGCCACAGTATTAGAGCTGCTTTGATCGCTCATGTTCTCGATGTTTGTGGACTGAGATATTTGCAAGACGTGACTGCAGACTTACAACCTAATCGAATTAAAATTTATGGAAAACAACTTACCGATTTTGTTGATATAATTGAAAAGAAAAATTAATCCGTTCGATTCAAATTTAGATAAAGATAATCTTTATAATATTGCCACTGCAAAGCGGGTTTCTCAAGAAATTGCTGATTTCCTACTGAACGTTGAAGAAAGTGGTGATGATTTAAGAAACAGTTCATCAATGAATGTGCAATCGACGAAGGTAGATTTGACAAACCTATTAAAAAACATCGGGTGCTTAACTTTGCTGAGGTTCCAAAAAGAAAAAAAATAACTCTTGGAAATAAAGTTTTCGAGTTGAGAATGCAAAGAGGTTTATTTGGAAGAATGTTAGGGATATCCTTAACTCACAAAGTTGATATTGAGAAAGTATTGACATTCCCACTTACACCGGTGCCAACATCAATGTGCCACGCAGATGGCAGTATTTGCAAAACTGATAAAGCTCAACTAGTAAAATTAATTAAGAAAAAAATAGGTGACAATCAACCACCTTTGTGTAATATGTCAATCAACCACCTTTTTGTTTTGATATATGTATTTTAGATGGTTTCTTCATGTTACATCTAATGAAAAAAGTACCTGTTACTTTTGATGCTATATCTGAGAAATTCCTAAGTATGATACTACGATTTAAATCCAATCGAATCGATATTGTTTTTGATCAATACTTTTCACCGTCAATAAAAGATTTTGAACGTTCACGTCGGAATGAGTCAATTACCCAATTTACAATTGGGCCTAATCTAATTCGTCCACACAATTTTATAGCTGAACTTAAAAATATACAGTTCAAAGAAGCTCTAGTTCACTTTTTTATTGATCATTGGGCAGGTGATAACATGACTCCGTTCATTGGGAACAAAATTATTTATGTTAATTTCAACGAATGCTACTCTTTCCGGGTTGAAAACAACAAAGTTATCAAAGCTGTTGAAGATTTTTTATCTTGTGAAGAACACGAAGAAGCAGATACTCGAATTATATATCATATTTGTAAAATAACTTTTGACGCCGACGTTGTCATATGCTGCTCAGACACGGATATTTTAATAATACTTCTTGGCAACATGTACCACTTAAACACATCTTTAAAACTTTGGATAAATTTTGGTGTTACGAATAATGAGCGATTTGTAAGCGTTAATCAAATACACCAAACCCTGGGTAATTCTTTATCAAAAGCACTGCCGTGTTTTCACGCACTCACTGGATGCGATTATACACCAGCTTTTTTCAGGAAAGGTAAACTTAGGCCTTTTAAACTGCTAGAGCAATCAAAACAGTACCAGTTAGCCTGTCAAAATATTATTACAGATGATGAAGAATTACTGGATCAGACATTTGAGATCTTAGAACAATTTATTTGCCATATGTACGGAACTCGTGATTCTTCGAACGTCGATGACGTTCGATTTTACCTATTTTCAGACACTTACAGATGTAAAAAATCAGATGATAATTTTCAAAACAAATTCCGAAATTTGGACTCATCAAGCCTACTACCATGTAAAGCTGAATTGTATCAACACTTATTGCGAGTTCGGTACCTCACAAAATTTTGGAGAAATGCTTATTTAAAACAACCAACATCTTTATCCCCTCAAGCTTCTGGAGGAACCATAAATGATGATAAATATGACTTCATCTGGCTTGTTGGAGAGCAGTTACCATCGCCAGTTACCAACATTATTATTGAAGGTAAAAATTTGGTTGGAAGAAGATATTTGGTTTTTAAGAAAATACTTGTAAATTTATTAACTGAAAGATTATAACATTTTCTCTTTAACTACAGATAACGATTTATTAGAAAACAACACGTCAAAAGACGATGATGACGACGACTATGAAAATGACAGCAGTGATGATGATCATGATGAAGATTATCCAGATGCTTCCGTTTTTTGTAATACAGTCCTGGGTTGAAAAATCTTCAAATTTCTATTGTATGACCATTATAGGTCTTTCTCTGACTATTAAACGTTTTGTTTATTCTGATACTTAAGATTAATTATTTTTCTAACTTGTATAACAATAAATTATCGTTTTCGTACCATATTAATGAACAAAATAATTTAATATTTTTTTTCCTTCCTATTTTGTAATTGTTGCTTTTCCAACCAAAATAATATCGCATCGTTTTTTGGTCGTATCTCATTTTAATTCGGTCTGGCTGTGGTTTAGCAGCCGAATTATTGTCTGGCAAATTAATTATAGATTTGTTAATACTTAAATTACACCATATATAAATTTTAGCCATACTAAAGTAATTTGAAAAATAAAATTTTTTTTTTATTAAAGTTGGCGTCTGGTACATAGTAAACAACAATAATAATGTCTGGCAATAATATATTTAAGTTTCGAAAAGTTAAATTGATTTATTAAAAACAAAAAGATGAAATGATTTGAAAAATTATCATTTTACCTGTTACAGGTACGATGCGCACTAGCGAACGCAACCTCTACCGCCAGCCAGACAGCTCGTATAATGCTTGGGGCAGTGAGAGAGACAGTACAGTAAAAATCTAGCCTTACTAAAATTCTTGTTTTCCCGACGTTGCTAGCTCCCGTACTAATACAACATCGTAAGCCCCGTTTCCCATATCTCCAAGAAATAAATTTCACATGATTAGTGAGTTACTTCATTTCGCGTTCCGTAATCTTTTTATGAATATTGTGACAATATGTATATGTTTTCACATTTTTATCTTGCCAACAGACAGATAATTACTGCAATGATTTTTATTTATTTATTTTATTTTTTTTTTTTTTTGATAGAACTTAAAATCCATAAACCGGAAAGTCTTCACACATATAATCATGAACTCAGGACATTTAAGAATTAAAAAAAAAAGACTTTAACCGTTGGGTTACTTGTGTTACATGAAGCTATAAACCATAGCTTGCATTCATTCGGCTGAAGAAAAGCACAATCCACAAGCCGTGAGTTGTTAAATTTTCAGGTATTGCACTCCTCTCACAACTCAGACTACAACTGCAGATTTTAATCTTAACCTTCAAAAACGGTAGCTCGCTTTAAAACAGTTATTAAATTTAAATGGGTTTGCTCAAATAATTATTCCGTGTATCCACACAAAGAATAACAATTGTAGAGAACAAATGAAAAATGATGAACAAAATTTGTCTAAAGAACCGGTGTGGGTGATGAGATTACTTAATTCAGAATGAAATTATTTACATAAAATAAATAATGCATAAAGGTAAATGTAAGAATAATTGAATGGATTAGATGTACATGCGAAACAATTCGGTAGGAATTCATAACGCTTCTGCAAGTATAAGTCCAATTTTCTTTTTCAGGATTTTGTTTGATTATGCTTGTTTTACCCAACTTGTTTTTACTCCCCTTTAAATATTGTAGTTATGAATTACATGCGCAATCCTTTATGTACCACTATTATATACGTTCTTACACAAATACTATTGAATTGGTTAATTTCATATTTGTTTTATCGCGTTTGACACAACTTTTAAGAGTAAATGTACGAATAATTGAATGGATTGAGCATAAGGATGGGTAAGCACCCAAACGTTTGAGTTAATTTAGTATTTTGTACCTAAAAAGAAGCAAAAAATGGCGTGTTTTATCATGTACGTCAATTGCGAGACGAAAATTTTTAAAAAAGCAAAAAAGAAAAAAAGGGGTGAGTTTTATCATGTCTGTCGATTACGAGACAAAAAAAAAAAAAAAAAAAAACTTTTAAAAGAAGCAAAAGAAGGCGCGTTTTGTCCTGTTCAGCAATTTCGAAGCAAAAAACTCTTTTAAAACAGTAAAAAAAGGCGTGTTTTGTCCTGTCCGTCAATTGCGAGAAAAAAAACTTTTATACCTTCCAAACATTGTCATGCCCCTAATGCGCCAGACTATTTGTCAAAAGCACTGATTCGGCAATACAATACAAATGCTTTAAATATATATATAAAAAAGTGAATTAAAAGGAAAAGGAAGGAAAAGTGCTATTTATCCCAATTGAAATAGTTTTCAACACCACATTATCTTTCTCACTTTCATCAAAAATGTCAAAATAACCTATTCTACTGAAAGCTTTTAGCGTTCTAAAACATACAAAAGTCGTTTAAAAAGCATTTAGTAATTTACGCCTACTTTTAAAAAAATATTAGATTCACGACTCATCTGTAAACGTCCTCTCATTTTAACCCGGAAAAGAACAAAGGCCATTAACGAATCATCAAACAATCGTCCATTATTCTTATGAGGTGAAATATTATTGGTCAACATCGGTCATTCCACTCAACTCAAGTGTGATGAAGAACTAAACGAATCTCGCGCGCGCGAAGCCAGCGGCAAAAACAGCGCTACCTAACACGACCTTCTCCAAACACGCAAGTTATTCCGCCTCTTTACTGAATATGAAACTAGATGCAATATATTACGCTGAATGAAGATGATCAACACTTGACCAATTTGAGCTACATGCAAGATGGTAATTAAACTAAGCGATGCAGCGCCACGCACTAATAAACCTTGTTCAATGCTATGTTTGGAATGCCATAAATGGTAATCTTATCATTGTCATGGCAATTATATCAATTTTGTATCAATTGCGAATTTTATAGACCAAACTGGTTTAATTTGCCGTATTGATTAAGCTAAATCCTGGATGTGTGTTTCCGGTCTATTAATTTCATATGGTTAATTGGTATCCATGAGGAACTAGTATAATGTAACTTATATTATACTTAATCTTGGTATACATATATGCCCTCAAATTTTACCATTGTTCTTAACTCGCAATATTGGGGGCTTGGCTGGGTTATCGTAAGATCAGGAAGATCTTTGTTCTTAAAACGTTCATTAGAACTCTTTTCTCTCCCCCCACCCCCCTAGCAGTTGTATTCTCGTCATTACATATTTTAAATTTATATTCCCTTCTTGTCCTGTTTTAATAGAATCATTTTACATTCTTTTGGAAGCTTAACTTCATCATCTCTTCTCAAAAACTGAGATGCCCTAAAAAGCGTTGTTACCTCTCTTTCCAAAATGTTACATTGTCTATCTTTCTATTAAACCAAAAATTAAGTATATTCATTAAATTTAATATAATTTAAGAATTGTAGCATTTTGGGTTGTTCTAGCTTTTTAAAATTAAGTTTTGTTGTTTTTTTTATATATACCCAATCTGTCAAAGACGCGAGCTTTGGAGACAGCCCCACAATGTGAGCTGGAAGAGGCATTCGAATCGTTGTTAAACCGCTGTAACAAATGTATTGAAGTCGAAGCAGCTTGTTTTCAATAAAAATAAAAATATATATTTACTAGTTTTTATTTTATTTTAGAAACCTAGTCTTAAAAATTCTTTGACACACTGTGTATGTTACGTTAAAGTGTATAATTAAGTTGTTTCATAAAATAACTAGTATTTCATGAAATAACTAGACCAGTCAGTTAAAGTAGAGAATAGCTGAAAAATTTCATACTTTGCCTAGTTATTCCATGAAATAACTAATGATAGGCCGTTAAAGTGAAAAATTAATTATTTCAAAGTTATTTTATGAATAGATTATCATAAATAGCTAAAATTTCTCGAAAATATATTTTGCCTCCATTGAGGATGATTAATTGAGAAATAATAAGGAAAAAGACATTGCTGGAAAACAGGTTGAAAAAATATTTATTAATGACCCAAAATTAAAAACGCTATCATAAATACATCGTCTAAATTCTACTTCTAAAAGCAACGGAATGAAGCTTCCACCCACACACACGCGTCATTGCAAAGCAGCTACAAGCGGTTCAAAACCGACTAAAAACAGCCAGAATCAGTTCAAAGAAACTATTGAGTGCCGTATTTCATACTTTAACCGATCAAATAATCGTTATTCTATAGAATACCTAATTAAATCGTAGAATTCAATGAAGCGACTTATCTAGTTATTTCATGAAATACCTAGTTATTCTATGAAATAATGGATTTCACACTTTAACAATGACATATATACATAAAGTGTGCATAAAATATGCATCAATTTCCGGAAATTCAATAAAATTTAATTTTCCTGGAGAAAACTGTAGCTATCAGAAACTTAAATACATATTTTGTAAACTAAAAAACATTATCTTAGAAAATCTTTAAACTACATTTTCTTCAGCTTTCTCATCATTTCGGAGTCTAGTTTTGCTATATTTTTCACGGAGCCAAAAATTTCTGATGTCACTTAAACTACATTTTTGACTAAAATTAAACATTTAAAATTGAGCAGCGTATATTTTTCTGAGATTTTAAAAGAGATCTCATATCAGTAACTGCATTATTTTCAGTGTATTAAAAAAAACTAGTGTCCTCTTATTTATGACTTTTATAATGGACAATGATTTGTATTAACAATTTCATTTAATAATGCATTAGTTCATTGGATGTATTTTCTGATACGTTCTCTGCATAAATTTTTTGTAAATGAGATGTAATGCGTTAATCCTTGATAGATCGTTTCTCAAGGGAGCGTCCAATTCGAATGATGATGTAATAAAACGTTGAATGCGGGGAAATATAAAACATCATCCCTGGGAGAAGAAAAAATATACGGCAGCAGTATTTTGTTGCATTTACCTTAAAAAAATAGAAAATTTTAGTGGGAAAAAACTTTTAAAAAATACGAATCAAAATAAATATGAACAAGCCGGCATGGTGACTTCGTAGCAAGGCGCGGGACTCTTACGCCCAGGTCAAAGGATCGAGCCTGGCAGTTTCGGTGATTTTCAAGGTGCTGAAAATCGTCTGCGTGCATGTCGTATGATTCTGCGGAATGTAAAAGATCCCTTGAGTAGACATTTGGCTTGGATGCTCTCGGCTAAATTAAATTCCTAGTGCAATTTCGCATCAACAGAGTCCGGGTGCTGGCCGCCCTTTTTGGAAGAGAAACTGGACGTCAAAATTCTCATAAGGCGTTGGTACCACACTCATTGTGGTGCCGCTGAAAGAGATGGCACCAATCTCTCGGGAGCGCACTATGCCTACAATTGGCAGAAGCCAACAGCAGCCCATTAGAAGTTAAAAAAATAATAATAATAAATATGAACAAATCAATTTTTTAATTAAAGTATTGAGAAATTGTAGCTTGTTCGCACTTTTACTTTTAAAGCCCAACATGAAATCTTCTGCATTTGTGACATCTCTTCTGTGCTCTTTCACTCGGATCTTATGAATATGTGAATAAATAAGGTTCATCACGCGATCCTTATTCTCCAAATACGACGGTAAAAACTGAATTACCTTTTTTTTCCAATACCGGTAACATTTTTGAGTGATAGATGCGGGAATGTGCTAAGTTTCAGCAACGGTTTCCGCGGGAGAAATTTAAAATTAAGCTAATATTCGCAACGGGACCGTTAAAATAAGGCGATACATACGGGAAAAGAAAAAATGCAGAAACGATGGATCGAGGTTCTATTGTATTAACAATAGTTAATACAATAGAACCAATGGGCATGTTCTATTGCATTAACATCAACGACCTAGTTGCGTCCGTTGTTGTATTAACATCAACGGACGCAACTAGGTCATTTTCCAACAGGGGCAAGACGACACCACCATACTTTAAGCAAGACCATACTTTAGCGCTCTCCCCGCCCTTTGACTTGACAAAAAAACCGCACATATTTATAAACACAGTCAATTTAGAGTGTAAAAATATGGCACCGTGGCATTGGCCCTGTCTGCCCCTCCCCCTTAGTTGCGTCCCTGATTAACAAAACAAAAAAGAAAAAGAAAAAAAACATAAACTGATATAAACAATAAGTACTAAAAGAAGTATACAATTTGAAGACTAAAATTTTAAAGTTCGTTAACATTTTCACTCTGTAACCGATTGAATCTTTTAATATTACCAGTAGAAGTTAATATTCAAAGATGAGACATCGAAAAAGGATGAGGCACGCTGTCAACGATCGGGTTATGGCACGAACTTTCTTTGTCCACGCGGGTGGAATTTCTTTCAAGGTCGTGCAAAGTCATAAACGGTAAAGCGGACAGAGAGCGGATTGCGAAAACCATTGTTGTCAACTGATAAGGTTCCGTTCTATTGACAATGACCGAAATTAAATGAGAAAATTATGGGAACATTGATGATACTATTGTCTTAAACTTTCACTGAATTTATTTGTGGGTGAATGTAAAACTTATAAATGGGGTGAAAGTATTTAACCGAATATAATGGATGACAAATGGAAAAGGATGAAAGTTAATCTTAAAAATAAAAAGTATAAAAACGATGGGAGCAGCTTTGTTTGAAAAACAAAATTAAGCGAATTTTTATAAATCTTTCACAAATTCTCTATTTTATGGAAATTTAATTACCTTAATGAGTTAATTAAGGTGAAAAATTTATTTGAAGATTTTTTTAAAGAAGAACATAAAAGTAAACGTATAAACGCTCGGAAATTTTCTAATATCATTCAATCATTATGGGTTACATAAATTCACAAATAATTTTAAAAACTTTAATTGTATTAATAGTTCAGTTAGAAAGAAGGATTTAATTAAGGAGTAATAAAGCTGAAACACAAAGCTGGGCAGTTTTAGCGTTCCACTGTCCTAAATTCACAATTCTTTAGAAATTATTTTAAACGTTTAATTAGGGGAACAAATGTAAAATTAAAGAGAAGAAAACCTGAAACACAAGAGTGAACAAAGTTTTTGAAACCTGTTTTCATACATTTACAAATATTTTTACAATTTTAATCAAAAGTGTTAAACAAATTAATTGGGAAGAAAAAGTTTGATTGACCGGAATGGCTCTTAAAAAAATAATTTTGCAAATACTTTAAGTATGCACATTAAAAAAAATCACGTTTTGCGTCATTCCCATCCAATAGCTACTACAGCCTTTCATTATCATTAGGTGTCCCTTATAACTCAAATAACATTAAATCTTTAAAGCAGCCTTCTTAAATTCATTGGCATTCATTATATGTAAAAATCTTTCGGCTTACTGAGTATTACGGAAGGGAAAAAGGGTTTTATTGCAGTTATTACCATTCTTTCATGAGTTATTTAAACGTTATTATGCATTTTTGTTTAACATTTTCTGATCACATGGAAAATTTAGGTTGTTTTAAATTTAACTCACATGCTATAATCTCCACCTAAGGATTAATACAAATAATGTAAAAACCCCTTTACGTTCGAATCCAATTTGCAATTTATTTAATAATCTGTTTTTATTGTTGACGTTTTATCATTGATAAACGAAGTTTAATTTATTTGATTAATTTTTTGAACAATTTTAAATTTTTTTAGAAAAAAAAAGATTTAAAATTATTTTAATTATTTTCTTCTTTAGGTTACAACTAGTACGTAATTATAAACCTCACTTGCCACCATTTGTGCATGTGTGCGTGTGTTCAGTAATACCGAAGTTGCACATTATTTATTTTAGATGTATTTTTTACGCGTCTGTCTAAAAAAAGGTTGATAATATAATATTTAACATATGAAATTCGTTAACTCATGTACGTGTCAAAAGTTTACTGCGATTGGCTCATTTTTCCCATTTCCACAGAATTGAGCCATCGAGCATTATAAACATATAATAAAGAAACCAAATGATCCATCAAAATGTCGACCATTTTATTAAAAACGGACATTACTATTCAAACTCCTCATCTCATGTTTTAACCCCTTAACGGTCGGTTAATTTTCAAGAAAACGGTCATTAAAGTGCCTATTTTTTATCCCTGAAAATTACATAAAAATATGTGTATGAGCAATATATATATGCATTTTTAATTTTTGATTTGGTTTCATTTTGAATTTTAAACCCACCCGCCCGGAAATATCACGAAAGCGAGAAATAGAAGGCGAAACCTCAGCCCGTCATTTTCACGGGAGAGAGAGGGAAGGGGTTAAATGCGACTGTTAAAAGACTCAAATTCCTAATTTTCAAAAACAGTTCACGCACCGTGTAACTGCTGTGACCGATTGAAGTGCATTTCCTCAAGCAGCGCACTCCCGTGGACACTTAAGGTCAATAGAAATGATTTGAAGTAAAAAATTCCAGTTGAACTCGGATCACATACATCACTGAAGCTCACATACTTATGCATTGGTTAAGCGATCCGTTTTAACTTAGAAATACCTGTATACGGGTACATAAACGTACTACGAAATACTTGTGTATTTTGCATGATTTGTTCCTATAACATTATTTCTTCAATATTATTTTATTTTTATTTTTTTATTGATTTATTTTGCTTTTTAATTTATTTATTTATTTATTTTTTGCTGAAAACTAAACATTTTACTCTTACTTAATGTTCTCGTGCTACTTTTTCTGTATCTTTATTTATATTTACCTATGTATTTGTCTCTGTGTGTGTATATATCTATCTTTACCTTGTATATAAACGTACTATATATATATATATACACGGACACACACACACACATATATATATATATATATAATAGAGAGAGAGAGAGAGAGGGGCGTAGAATTGCAGTTCCCTCTCGAATGAAAATTCGGTTTTTAAAACTTAATTAATTAGCCCACTTTGAACATGTACGTAAATTGAACTTACATCGGATTTGGAAACTTATAAAATGGATGTTAAAAAAACATATACAGAGTAAACAGGTTTCAAACATAGAGTCAGATATCCATCAGATAAGGAAAATCAATACTCGTTGCATCTCCGCCGTGCGGTGGCCATCGTAGAATAGCGCCGTCGTAGGTATGCGTGTCGTAAGAGGCGACTAAAATAGCATTATCCGATTCGGGTGATGTAAGGCTTGCTTTGTAGCATGACTATGGCCCCGGGTCGGTAAAGCAGGTAGGCAACGCTCTGCCAGCCCAGCCCTTTATGGCCGGTGCTGGTTGTCAAGTGTCAGAGAGTTTGTGGGAGGTTCGAAGGAGGACAGCGCTGCGTGCCGCACCCCTAGTATTGGGGTAGTCTGCGAAACCTAACGGTACAGGCAGTATGGCCGTAGTTAGCATTCATTACCCGTTGCATCTCTAACTCTAAACTTTTAGTG
This sequence comes from Octonoba sinensis, assembly GCA_038502835.1. Taxonomy (NCBI): domain Eukaryota; kingdom Metazoa; phylum Arthropoda; class Arachnida; order Araneae; family Uloboridae; genus Octonoba; species Octonoba sinensis. The sequence goes on along the minus strand of CM076599.1, from coordinate 108,439,347 downwards.
ATTTTGTGCAACAAAAAACTTTTTCTTAATTATTTAATTATTTTTTTAATTTTCCTTACCATTTGGAAGTGTTATATACTATTTTTCAGATATATTTTGTAGTAGCTAGAACTTTGCATTGCAATTAAGGTGACGCAAAAAAAAAAAAAGAGAGAAAACCACAAAAAAAAAGCCACCGCGTTTTACTCTGTTTACCGTGTCTTGTGTGAGAAAAAAGAATATATATTTATTCTCTCCCCCCCCCCCCTTTCTTTTGACTTCTAATTAAAGTAGAGGAAAAAAAGTAATTTTTCTCCAAGCTGTTACTATCTTACTATCCAGTCTTTTATTTTACTCAAAAAGAAGCTAACACACTCTGGCAAAATGGAAAAGATGTAAAAGCTCATTTTCCTTTCGTATTATAAAATAAACCTTTGTCTGTGTCCTTGTTTGATTTTTATCTCATTTACTGAACGATTTTATTTATTTTTTCATTTTTATCTTTTTTCTCCCTCTAAACATATGTTTTTCTTAAAAATTTAAAATGAGCAAAAGCAAAGAGGTTTTCTTTTCTATTTTGCATCCAATCTAAAAGTTTTAACGCCATCTATTGGGGGAAATCGAAATAAGTTCGAAAATAAATTTTTATACGGCGCTGCTATTTAAGTAAGTTATTTATTTTCATTCCTACTATTTGGAAAGACATTTTCAATTATTGCTTACAGAAAGATGACAATTGTTTATATTTTGAAGGAAAGAAATTATTATTAAAGACGCAAGTAACCCGTCTAAATACTTCGGTAAAAAATTAACGAAGTCAATTCTTCAGTGCCACATTTTAAAATATATTATCGGCTATGGAGACTTACAAGACCCAGTTAACAGAAATAATAGGTTAATATCTCGTTAAGCGCTTTCATTAATAGAAAACCAGATGCATGTTTTAATGTAGAAGCTCTTTTATTTACTTATTTATTTATTTTTTGCATTGTTAAAAGAAGTCCTTGTAAATGCGAAACTATGAATCTGCAATAGTTTGTAAAATTTGTGCTTAATTTATGTACTTTCTTTTGACCATTAGGCTTTATCGAACTTGGGGAGAAAAAGTGTTATCGCTATTAAAATTTGTTAGATTAAAGTGGCAACATCATAAGTGTTTAAAGAATATTAACTACGCAATAAAATATAATTCTTAGAAAAGGATAATTTAAAGATCGTCAAAGTATGGAGAATCAGGTCGTGATTTTTATGAGTATCAAGAAAAAGATTTAAATTTTCAAAACATTTTGAACTTGTAGTTGTTGATTCTGATAATATTAAATCTTACTATAATCATTAACGTGTTTCGATTCGATAGGCTATGTATTCTATTGAACAAGAAGTTATCGTTTTCTCAGTCATTTTATAGATTTCAGATTCATTAGATATCAATAATTGATTGATAGATATCAAAAGATGTTTGAAAAGTCAATAAATATTGAGTATCATCTTATATATAAGCGGCTTAAATGTCTGTCTCCGATAGCTTATTAGTTGCTTGCGGAACTGTAATGCAGTTGCCTTTGTTGTAACATATGTCAAATATACTAGTAATCAAAACATTTCTCTAGCATTTTCAGTGAGGCATCGCTAGATTTGCAATCTCCATTAAAAATTAATGTAAACGCGAATTTAATTTAATCCTTCTCCTTCCTCATCTTAATTAAATCTCAATCATAATATATTTTTATTTTACAAATTAGTATAACTTAGATGTTGTTTTTTTCGGTAAGAATATTTTTTGCCGAAATTATTATATGCTTATTATTTATTCATTAAACTTTACTGTTCTACCTGATAATGATTTGATGTGCATTCCCGGTTACTGGGAAAATTGTATATTTATAATATCTAGAACAGCGGTCATTTCGTACCGGGCTTACTAGTACAATATAGCTCTTATTTGCATTTTTGTACACACTTAATTAACCGACAAACCCTTAGATGCCTAAAACTTCGTTTATAGAAATTAATGTTAAATGTGTATACTTTTATGGGATATATCAATGCATAGATTCAAATACTTCTGCAATTTTAGTTTGACCAAGGCCGTATCCAGAGGAGGGGGGGGACGGGCCCGCCCTCCCCGAAATCCCGAAAATTTTCGCAATGTAGCATATATTTCTCCCTGAAACTGTCCTCAACGCTAGTGTTTCAAAGTCAGCCCCCCCCCCCCCCCCCCGAAAAAAATTTCTGGCTACGGCCTTGAGTTTGACAACAGTTTTAGAAACTTTTGCACTGTTTTACCTCCGGAAAGCAAATTGATCTATATCAAATTTATAAATAGTTCTGCAACAAGGGAGTGACTATTAACAACTAAACATTGTTTATCTACAGTTACATATTTTTAGTTAAACAAAACAATACTTTCGAAATAAAAGTCAAATGTAAATCCTTTAAATATTGCTCATTTACATGAATTTTTAATTAAACTGCTACAATGAACAATGTGAAGAGAAATGTCTGTTGAACGTTTCATTTACATGTTTTATACTTTTAATGATGGGGCAATGATATTATATTTACAACATTAGTATATTTTACCAACTTGCATTATTAAACTGTAATAAATCGGAGAAAAGAAAGATTTATGCTTGAAATTAAGTAATCAGAAAGACTCACTTTAATAACTTCATCATGCTGGCCAAGAAAGATCCCAAATCTGGATCGAATGAATGATGAAGTCTGCAGACAGCTTGTCTTCGGCAGTCCGGCTGTCTACTTGTCAACTGATTGAGGACATCGTCCGCACCGTGAAGTACATCAAAAACTTCTTTAAAGCTATTATTTATCACTCTGTGTGGGAGCTTGTTAACAATTCTGTCGATGACTTTACTCTTGATCAAAGATCTCTTGAATCGGAAAAATGTTGCTGCTGGGTTAGGTTCATCACTGGTCGCACTTCCACTTCCAGAAGTAGCACTGCCACCACTGTTACCACCACCACCACCAACACCACCAGTTATAGCATTAGCAATGAGACTAGCTATTCCTCCACTTCCCTGATTGGACACGGATCCGATTCCGGGTCTGTTCGATCCTGTGGGCCGGAAGATGCTGGGCATGTTTGGAATAATTGTTTGCAAGCGATCTTGCAGCGCCATGAACATGGGCATAAGCACACCTGTTGCTCCTGGCACCGCCATCAACAGGGGAAGAAAGGGTAACATGACGATGAAGCGAGTTGCTGCCAGAGCAAACTGCGAGGGGGTGAGCGGACTTTGACGAATTTGGACATCACTCCGAGCATCAGGACCAGGAGCCGAGAGGACTGGTGGAATTACGTTGTGTAGTAGAAGACATGTGGTCAGAAGACACACCCAGTAAGTTTTGACTTTGGACATTTCCTAGCCACCTAAAAAAGCAAAGGAAAAATATTTAATTCATATTGTTCTCATTTACTTCAATTTTCTCAAAACTGATTAGTCAATCTACATAACAGCAAAATATTTCTAAGGAAGATGTGTGTAAGAATTTTAAATATGGGAAATATTGAAATTATTTTCTAAAATTAAGAACATAATATTAGAAAATAATTTAACCAAGGTAATTCGTTATTTGTTAAACTCGAATGTGGGCGTTTTTTAATAATAGAATGATAGGTAACTCATTTTATATTTAAAATTATTAACTTTTACTTATTTATTTTTTTTAATTTTCTTCCAGGCGCTTCTCTAGCATATTGATGAATTGCTGGGGACAGGCAAGTATCCCTTTGATCTGTATTTTGCGGATGGTGCATCATTACAGGTAAAAATATTAAACCAAACGTTTCATTCTTACTTCTGAAAACCTTATTTCTTATTTTGAACTCATTCCGAGAAGTTCAGTTTGAAAATAATGTCAAATTCTGGAAATGCAACTTAGTAACAATTTTTGCAGGACAAAACTGTTAGAATTGTTTCCAACAAATAAATTCCTACCAAGTCTTTTGATACATCATGAATGCAGTAGATTTTCTATTGCTTTTTGACTTTTCTATTGCATTTAGGGGTGCCAAGAGCGGGGTGCAGACTACATGACGCCCTGCTCAAGGTTGTAGACTCACAGACGCAGAGTCACATGACGCAGACTGCGCCATTGAGATTTTTGAGGGGGTGAGTCGCTTCAGGGGCATTCCGGAGGCTTCGTCGACTGTTTGGTCAATTTGAGGGGTAGTTGTTTTTCAGGAGGATGTAGTTTTTAGGGGGTGCGCCACCGCTCTGAAGGGGTGGGCACCCCTGATCAAATACCAGTTTTTCTGCTTAATTAATGATTATTTTAGTCGTTTAATTTAGCTTTAAATGCGCCTTCTCTTGCACGTGTACAGTATACACAGGAACTTTTTGCACCAGGTAAATTTTTAGGTGGATACTTGGTTTTTTAAAATACTTTCTTAATACATGTTTCCGTAATCGAAAAAAACCTTTCATTTAGAATGCAATTAATGGACATTAAAATTTTATAAATTAGTCATCAGTAATATTAAGAATCCTTTTATATTTTCATTATAGTTACCGGAAAATTAAAAAATGCCATCTATTAATTATTAAGTTTCAAATTGCATATTTCTTGCATATAACTTTTCATTTACGAAGACTAATCTGGTTTCAAAACTGAAATTACCTAAAATAAAATTAGAAGAAATAAAATGCCTCGAATTACATTGCGCTATGACTTACTTTCAAATCTAACTTTTTAAATGTTTATTTAAATTAAATCATTTTACCGAACATCTAATAGACAGAAATTCTTTACTAATATTTATTAATACGTTTGCGCTAATATGTGAATGTTTGATTAGGAATGATTTTTAGAGTTAAATTTTCATCCTATTTTTTTTCCTCAATAATGTGTCAAATCACTTAACTTTAGTCATTTAAATTATTCCTTTTAAGCTTCAAAGAAAAGAAAATTTGACATAGCTAATCTATAAGGTCATTTTAATCACGCTGAAGTTTAACCGGTATGACACCTGTGGCTACAAGTGACTACTTAATTTATGAATTTCAACTCTTAACTTTGAGCTCTAAAAATAGGCCACTTGAAGATGTGCACAATGATGTAATTGAAGTCAAATTTAAATGAAATGAGAAATCTAAATGCAAAACTCATTGTTGACTAGACCCACTTTTCATGAATGATTGATTATAATTGCATAAACGAACAAAACAAAACTAACTTTTGACAACAGATTTAGTAGTTCCAAGTTTATATGCATGTCGTGTTGATGAAAAACGTTTCTGTGACGTACATGAGAGACGATTAGAAAATTAACAACAGTTAACCCCCTTAACTCCCGTGGCGTATATATGCGCCTCGCTATGACGATGCGTTAACTTCCCCGGGCGTATATATACGCGTTTCCAAAGTGTGATTCTTTGCCATGTGTTGCTATCGGTAAAATTACAGCTGAGGCTTTGGAAATCGCACTTCGGGAAAGCATATATATACGCCCGTGGCAGTTAACACATCGTCATAGCGAGGCATATATATATACGCCCGCCGCAGTTAAAGGGTTAATTTTCTAAATTTCGCACAAGTTTTGAAAACAAAAGTTCCACTGGTTAAATCTGGTACCATCTACTAGTGATAAAATCAAACTTTTACTGTAAGTAAATTTTAACATAAGCATCAAAATTAATTTTCAGCTGACAAAATACGAAAATTTCGAATTTTATTTGAAATTGAATAAAAACATTAACTATTTTTTAAATCTTGCAAGAAAGCTTATAACCGACATTAACACCAAGAACTTGGTGATTAAATTAGCTTTAAAATGAACTGTTGTAAAAATTGTGATAACAAATTGTACAATTGCAATATGTGTAACTATCATAAAAGCACAGTAATTTTTAAAAATAGTTTTCTGTTTTCAAAGTTTAGAAATTTGAATGTCATTTAACATCATATCAATCTACTTTTGAAAAAGATAAAGTACAAAGATAATGATAAAATAATCCTTTCATCGAACAAATACGTTGTCTTCTATTGGTCACAAAAAAACACTTCATTAAATTCAGTGCAACTGCAAGAAGATCATACCACCTTAATTTCAAAATATATTTCCTAAACTATTTCTTTAATAGAAAGTATAAATAAAAAAAAGTGTAATACTTGTGCTTTTATACATTATGGGCTTGGTGTACGGAAATGAAAATACTTACTTTTAACTAATTTCACATCAGGCATTTAGACAATATCTCGTCAAAAGAAAGTAAAACCGGTATTTACCAAAGAATAATCCTTAATTCCCTGATCATCCGAGAAAGGAATGCCTTCTTAAACCACCTTCTATTGGTAATAAAAGCGCCTTGATTAGCACGGAAAAAAAGTAAAATCGTATCACCTGACCCTTACTATCTGTCCTTTAATCTTACTTCAGGAATTATAAAAAATAAAAAAATAAGATTCATTTCCATCAACAAACTTTTAATTTTCAGTGCATAGGTTTTTTTTTTGCGTTTCACATCAAACTATACACTCAGTTTCTCGTCAAAAAAACACAGTAAATTGTGAGAAAATTCTTAGGTTCAAAAAATATTTTTTATATTATAAACTGCTTAAGTTCTCCGGGTTGTGTTGGACATAAATGAGTTAAGAAAAGTGAAAACAATATCTAATTTTCCCCTTTGTTCCATTTATTTAAACCTTTAATTATTATAAAAGTTTAGTTAATGTAATTAATAATTTTTACTTCTGTCCAGCTTCGTATTGAGCTATGCATTGTTTCTTGCAACAACAACAACAAAATAATAATAAATCGGTAATTTCTAGTAATTTGAGAAAGTAATTCCTTGCTTGAGCTAATGAAATCCACTTTCTATTGGTCAAAAAACACAAAGCTTCACAAAAGAAAAGAAAAAAAAACAGTAAAGTTATGTCTTACCTGTTCCTTGGTATCGTTCGTTAAACCCTTCTTCAGTTCTAATTAACAGTAAAATTATCTTATAATTTCGACGTACGTAAGTATTAATTCTTATTTTTGTTCAGTTTCGTATCATTAATGCACTCGACGCTTGACTAAGAAATCCTAATAGCGAGAAAGTACTGCACTGATGAACAGAGAAAGTAATCCTTTCGCTCTAAACGGATCAAATCTATCGGCCGTAAAAACGCCTCCGTAAATCCGGTAAGAAAAGTGAAAAGAACATCTTACCTGAGTCTGCAAACCATCGAATATGCCACTCTCAACCTGCCTGACACGCTGACCTAGAGAAGGAATGACCGCTGCTTTTATAATGCGGAACTGGAGGAAAATTCCATTTCGGAAGAAATACCCCGCGGAGGATTCCTGATCCCCTTCTATTTCCAGCAGAAAATGAAGAGAGGTTGATGCGCCACCATGACATTAACCCATTTTGTGATCTGGTGCAAGCTATCAAGGGCACGATCGGCGATCGCGGATTTCTGTCGCTCTTGCATAACCGAAAGTGCAGTCCGGCAGAGATGCTATCGCAAAAACTGAGGAAACAGTTTTCCTTTTCAATCGAATGGCGCCGCTGGGTCAGTTAGGGAAGAGCACTTTCTGTCATGACCTTAACAGAAAAAAAAAAAGTATTTGCTATTAATAGCTCTTTCTTAAAAATTTGCTTACCGCTAAATACTTTTTTCATGTGGTGTGATGAAAATAGTTTATTTTGAAAATGCGGTATGATTTTGACACACCATAGGGACAAAAACATTTTTCCGTAATAGAGAGATGTCCGAAAAAATTAAGGGGATTTTCAATTATTTGCTGCGGGGGAATTTAAAACTGTCCACTTAAGAGGGGAGTCCATTAGGCGGAATTTTACAGCCTTTGAAAATGCAGTGAAACTTCTCTATAGCGGACATTAGCGAGACAAAAATATTTGTCCGTGATAGAGAGGTATCCGAAAAAAATAGGGGGATTTTTCAGGTTTAATGATTTGCTGACAGGGAGTTCAGTATCTTCCGCTTAACAGGAGTGTCCTTTCGGAGGAGTTTTACTGTACTTCTCTATTAAATCGAAATTTAGTTTTAATAAAAGTAAGCTAGCCAAAGTTAGACGCTGAAGGCTGTTAAAGCGTAATTCATCCCTTTTAAAAGATTATCAAATCCTAAAAGAGGAAAATAATAATGTTTAACAAAATTTAGCTTTTCAAAGGCGCAGGCTAAGTTTAACTTCTCAAAAGCAAACTGACTTTATCAAGTTCGTCAAAGACAAAAATTACGAAGTTTAGCCCTTAAAAAGCAAATATAGCAGTAGTTAAGTTTAATTTCTTAAATACTAAAATGAGGAAGATTAGCTCTTCAAAAGACAAAGTTTGATTCTGCAGTCCAAAAAAATGTTCATGTTTATATATTTTAAGAAAATCATAATGATAGCAAGTTTGACTCTTGTAAGAAAGTTATTATCTATAGTATGTGTATCAAAATATAGATATATAAGTGTTATTCGGAATTGCCTTTTTTAGAGTAAAAGATGAAATAAAAACAGTGTAATATTCCCAATCCAATGTTCCTTGATTTATTATTCGAAAAACGTTTGACAGAATTTCAGGGAACCTAACAGGACTGAAACTTTGTTCTTTCAACGAAATATTCTCGAGATGTAGCTCCTAAAGGAATAAAGTGCCTAATTTTAGTAAAATTTAACAAAAACAGTTATTAATTTAAAGCAGAGGATGAAAATATTTTATTCTTACAGAAACTGATGACGAAAGATAGTATATATAGTATACTTTAAAAAGCTTGATTATAAAAACGATCACTCCTAATTTTGGCTTAGATCCAACTCCAGTACCTTAAAATTTAAAACAACGTTTAACTTACTAACGTGGAAATGTTGACCAGACGTTTTTATCTGTAAATGAATTTACAGATACCGCACTTTGTATGATTTTTTTTTCCTCGAACATGAACCAAACTTTAAATGTTTCTGACTTTTGTGAGGACGTTAGATCTTATTAAATGAAGTATTGATTTTAACTTCAAATTTGAGCATTATACAGTTCGGTTTATATTTGTGTACATATATATATATATATATATATAAGGGCAATTGAACGGAAGAAACAAAAATGAAAAAATAAATAAGCAGAAGCGTCAATCACTTAAGAATACCACTAAAACCTACTTTTAAATTTTCCAAGATTAATGTTAAAGTTTTTAGAATGTTCTGTAGTTGGAAATTAATCATTGTGATGGCAATCAAAAATTAGAGCATATAAGCTAAAATAATATTTTAATAAGCTCGAAAAGCATGAATGCAAAAGCAACTTCGTTTTAGATTGGTTTGGTATAAAACTCAATCAAAGTAGATTGGAAAATTGGCGAATTGTTTAGCTAGACGCTTTAAAATATCTATAGTAATAGTATTTTTTACCAAGGAACAAAAATTGAACACCGTAAAGTTTATGTAATCTAAACAAACTGTATAATAATGGGTTTGGATAATCTTTGCTCAACCTCCAGAACTGCTTCCATTTTCCATCTGCTTATGCCGCCTATTGGCATAGGCGATAGAACCCAAGGCTCCCGTGTCATGGGCTCGATTTAGAATTCCATACAAGGCATGGATGTTGTTGATCGGTATAGTACTTCTTCAGATCACTAGAGGAATTTTTTGATGGGTTCGTTAGCCAAACTTCAGCGGACAAGATGGTCCGTCATTAGATTACAAATGAAGTGCTAGGATAAACGGTACATTTCTATGTTTTCATTGCTAAGGATGCAGAACTCCCCCCTCTCACCCCCCCCCCCTTTTTACCAAAAGAAAAGGGAAAAGGGAGGAATATTTTTCAAACGAATAAAGCATCGAACTTCATTGTTTATTTTTCTGTTGCGATCGCATACCCAATACATAACAGGTTACAAACTGGAACACTTTCTAATAAAAGAGAAAATCAACTTTCCATTTTCCTCCTAAAGTAAAAACAAGGTCAGTTTTCTTAATAACCATTCACAAAGCCATTAACCGATAGAAATTCAATATTTGACCTCTATATTATGAAATCAAACAGAAAAATTACGCTTCAAGACGCCTGATGAAGACGGTAAATTAATACAACACCGGTCTCAATAACCAGGTTAGAAAGTGCTATTGAACGAGGAGATTAGGTTTATTAGGTCATAGGATGCGTGAATAAAAATAGAAATACACAATACTTTCATCTCTTGACAGTCTTCCATATGTTTTTCTTTATTCTTGATTTCCTTTTTTAAAAAATCTCGCATTCTTTCAATTGATTCAAGTCATGTAATTAAGCAAAGTGGAATGTCACTAACTGAGCTATAATAAGTGATATGTAATTTAAAATATTTGTGTATTTAGAATTTCAATTAATCTAACCCGAAATCTGAGGAAATTCCTTAAACAACGACGCTATGATAACATTTAACGAATAACGTGGGTAATAAAAAATTCTAGACTTCGCCCAAGATTCGAAATTCGACCGTAATAATAAAATTTAGCATTGAAAGCTTCATGCTATTTGTATAATTATATAAATATTATTTATACAATTTGGCGATTATAACGCATATTGTATTTTGATCATCTTCACTTAAAGCAAACGTATTGTAAATCTTTGTCGCCGCCGGGCCGATTGCGCTCATAAATGTAGCCGCTCGTACTTCTGCCGATTTTATACTAAGTTGAGTGGCAGTTGAACAAAACTTGAATGTTTGCTCCCGTACACTATTGTCATTTTTCATTGCATTTTTTCAGAGATGCCTTCACTCAAACTTATTATTATTGCTTTTAACATTACTGCTAAATGGCAACAAACTCATTTTAGCAATGAGTTTTATATTTATTACCTAACTAGCGGTACCCACACGGCTATGCCCGTGTTAAAAAATGAAAATACCAGTCGATTTGCCATTGTGTATATAGCTATAACTTTTTTAAGCATAAATTATGTTATTTTATTAAAATGCATTCCACATCATTAAAAATTAGCAGCCCATGACAATCAACCAGCGATCCTACACATTTAAGCACTTTTTTAACAAAACACACAATAAAAAATAGAAAAACGAAAGAAAGAAACGAAACAAAACTAAAAAGTAAACATTTAAAATAAAACGCATTTTGTTTGTTTAGTTCAAGTACATACACAAGAAGGACAATTATAATCCATTAGAATAGTTTTAATACATTTTTAGTATAATTAGTTTTCCTCTGTTATTCATTGACAGCAAAATAGAAAGACGAAATTTTGTAGCTTGCAGAAACAAAAGCAGCAAGAAAAGCGCTTTTTTTTTTTTTTTTTTCTAATGGGGCTGCAGTATTGGTCATCAACCATTGCAGACCTAGTGCGTCCCCAGAGATTGGTACCAACTCTTTCAGCGGCACCACAATGCGTGTGGTACTATTGCCGCAATTTTTTTGACGCTTAGTTTCCCCTAGATGGGGCACCTGAGCTCTCGTTGATGCAATCTGCACTAGGAATTTAATTTATACAAATACAAATAAATACAAAAAGTGCACCAACAACAGGCGCTAGGCCCAACAAGGTTGGTGAATAGATGAGCAATTCCTGCTTGACTTCTTCATGCTTCTCTTCCTTTTCTTCTTGTCCCTACTTTTATCTTGAACGCCCATTTGCATGAAAGAAAAAGAAAAAGCAGTATCAATTTACATAAAAAAACTATTTGAACAAAAGCTAAGAGAGAAACATTATCAAATTTCAACTGGCTGCTCTCTTCACAATCCCCCAGTGACGATCCAAACCTTCCTTAAACGATTTAACATCCTTAGAATTAACAATGTGCGATGGCAAAGTGTTCCAATCGTCGACCACTCTACTGAAAAAACAATGTTTCCTACACTCCCTCCTAATTTGTGATTTAAATAATTTCAATCCATTTCCCCGAGTCCTATTACTATGAGAAAATTGTAAACCTTCTGTTTCATTTAACTTTATAAATTTGAACAACTGAATCAAATCTCCCCGTTTTCTTCTTTCTTGTAGCGTATACATGTTAAATTTCTTTAATCTGTTTTCATAAGCCATACTTGAGGTTCCTTTAATAATTTTTGTAGCCCTGCGTTGAACTTTTTCTAACATGTCAATATCTTTTTTTAAATATGGTGACCAAAATTGTACTGCATACTCTAGATGTGGCCTAACCAGTCCCCTGTACAATGGCAAAATAACGTCTTTTGATTTACACGAAACATGTTTTTTAATATACCCCAACATTCTGTTTGCCTTATTACTTGCTTCTCTACATTGATACCCCATTTTAAGATCACTAGAAACCACTACACCTAAATCGTTTACAGTATTCCCTGATTTAATTTGTTGTCCTTGCAAGTTATATGCTGCGCATTTATTTTTATGACCCATGTGTAGAACTTGACATTTTTTAATATTAAATGACATACCCCACTTAGCAGCTCATTCCAAAATTCGTGATAAATCTGTTTGAAATCGTTCTATTTGTTCCTCTGTGTTGACAATTCCCATTATTTTTAAGTCATGAGCAAATATACTAACTTTGCCCAGTATACCCTCAGTTATGTCATCAATAAATATTATGAATAGGAGTGGTCCAAGAACAGAACCTTGTGGAACACCACTTTCTACTTCTATCCATCGGGAACTATTACCCTTGATTTGCACCCGTTGCTTTCTCCCGATTAACCAACTTTTAATCCATTTAAATGTATGACCCTGAATACCGAATCTTTTCAATTTTGGTAGCAGAGCTTTATGTGGAACTTTATCAAATGCTTTCTGAAAGTCAATATAAGCTACATCTATGCTATTATTGCGGTCTAACTCCTTTGTTATTGCATCATAAAATTTTAAAAGATTAGTCGTGCAAGATTTTCCCTTCCTAAATCCGTACTGGTTTTGTGCTAGCAAATCTTTTGTTTCAATAAATTCAGTTATATGACTCTTTAGCATGGTCTCAAAGATTTTACAAATAACTGATGTCAAACTAACTGGACGGTAATTCCCTGGCTCACTCTTGGATCCTTTCTTAAACAGAGGAGTAATATTTGCTAATTTCCAATCTATCGGCACTGTTCCTGACTGATAAGAGCATTCAAATATAGAACATAACACACCCCCCATCTCATCTGCACACTCCTTTAAAAATTTTGGATAGATAGAATCAGGCCCAGGAGCTTTGAAAGGTTTTAAATTCCTTAGATGGTATATAACCTCTTCCCTATTAAATTTAAGATCAATTATTCAATCACTGTTAGCATTTTCCACAACAGCGCTATCACAGTTAAAATTCCTACTGAATACAGTTGCAAAAAATTCATTTAACATAGTTGCCATTTTTAAATCATCATCTACTATCTTGCCCTGACTGTCGATTAGTGGGCCTAAGTGTGTGTCCGCTTTCTTGTTACCATTTGCATATGCGAAAAAACTTTTCGGATTAATATTGATGTCATTTGCAAGCTTATGCTCCAATTCGCATTATGTTTTCTGCTAATGAATTTGTATCTTTTCCTTGATTTATTATATTCAATCTTATGTTCTCTTTTCCCGTTTGCTTGAATATACCGAATGCCCTCTGTTTCTGTTTTAAAGCTGTTTTAGTTTCCTTATTAAACCACATAGGATATAATTTACGCAACTTCCCCTTTTGCACAAATGGGATATGGTTTTTAACTATTGTATTTATTTTATTTTTAAAATCAGCCCACTGTTCTTCAACGTTTCCATGCATTAGCCCTTCCTTAAACACATCAATAAGTTCAGATCTGATCAAACTAAAATTAACCTTTTTAAAATTTGGAACTAACCTATTATTCTGATCTCTATTTGTCTTTAGAATAATTTCAAATCTTACGATGTTGTGGTCACTTTCTCTCAAGTGCTCTCCAATATCTAGATTATGAATCCTGTCCTCATTACTACAAAATATTAAATCTAAAATTGCCTTTTCTCTTGTACCTTGTTCTACCATTTGCTGTAAAAAGCTATTTTGTATTACATTAATACGTTTTTCTTCCCTATCGCTTACTGCAAAATTTTCTTCCCAGTCTATGCCCGGAAGATTAAAATCTCCGATCAAGATAATTTCCCCTGACCTACATGCTTCTTCTATATGCTTAAATAGAATTTCATCCTGTAAAATACTAATATTAGGTGGTCTATAAACATTTCCAATTACTAATTTTCTTCCATTATGATGTAAGATTTCTACCCATACTGTTTCTGCAGCTTCAGATTTATGACTAAAATTTAATTCCCCCCCCCCCCTACAGCTCAAATGATCTCGAACATATGATATCACCCCTCCTCCTTTTCTTAATATTCTATCCTGCCTAAATACAGAAAAACCATTTAATTCTAAAATTGCAGAGTCGTCTTTGTTTGCCCAACTTTCAGTTATCCCGATTATATCCAAATTTTCCATTGCTACTAAAGCTTTCAACTCATCCATTTTGTTCCTAACACTACGTGCATTGCAGTACAAAACTTTTAATTTATCATTTAAACACTTTATCGAAATCTGCCTAGCAATTTTGCCTATCTGCTGAGTAGGTAAGTCACCCCCATTCCTAATTAGTTTTTTGACTCCAAACCACACAAAATTATTTTACTCACCTCTCGGTTCCCATTTCGGCTGAGGTGAATTCCATCGGCGCAGACCCAATCTCGTTTGCAGGCCTTCCATACGTCGACGAAAGTAGGGGAATAAGGCCGTTTCTACCCCAAGAGGCGCAATGCGCAATGCCCTCAGGCGTGGGCGTGGCCCTTGCGCCTCCCAATGCCCTCAGGCGTTAGTAGAGTTGAGTTGAGTTGTATGCCCTCAGGCATTTTTCGAGTAGAGTTGAATTGTATGCCCTCAGGCGCTTTTTTACGATTAGAGTTGAGTTCTTTATGAAAAGTTTATAGTTTCGGAATGGCAACACTTTTTAATTTAGGTTCTAACCCTATTATTACGCCCCCCTAGCGGCAAATAGTGGAACTACTATAACACTGTTTCAATACTAAGTAAAGCGTTTTTTTAAAAGTTAATAATTTTGGAATGGCAACACTTTTTAGTTTCAGTTTAAGACTTGATGTAATGTAAAACTGATTGTGGCGCTATCTACGAGAAGAAAATGGAACTATTATTGAACTTGGAATAATTTTCAATGTTTTCTCTTAGAATTCGAGCAGGAACTATTTATTATTAACTAAAAAATTATAATGCATAATGAATTAAATTTAATATCGTTAATTACATCCCGGTATGTCTTTATTTATTTTTCTGATTTAGAAAGGTTTTCCCATCAAGTGTCTACTATTATGAAATTTCTTTTTATATAAAATCACTTTTAATAGGTGAGATTCGAACTCCAAATGTTCTAACAGAAAAAAACATTCATGGTCTCAATTAGCAGCGCGCTTTGCTAACTAAGCCATAAATGTTTTCAACTTTACACGTTAGAATTTGTTTCTAACAGAATGCAAACATCTTTAAAATTGACTGTTTGGAAGTTAAACATAAAAGAATATCAAGTGTATCTTATAAAGCTGTTTCTCACAAGCATGCAATGTAAAAAAAAAATACAGTAAAGAGACATATTTTCAAATCATTATATTTATTTCACCATAATTTTACACTTATTTCAAATCTATGCATAAATAGTAAAATTAATTATATGTTTACATAATAGCAGTATAAAACGAGTATGGATCGTCCTTGATATACATATTTTTCATGGACTCTTTCAGAGACTTTCTGTGCTCATTTACGCCGAATTTCAGAACGTGATTGAAATTACGAAATCTCGTCACGTTTTGTGTGACTTTGCTAATTAGAATAAAAATGAATTCTGAACAAATACGGCGCATCTTGCTTCAAGATAAATTTACCAAAAAATATTTCATAGATGTAACACCAAGTGATTATTTACCAATCGAAATTTCGAAATTTCCTGCCTGTTTTATTGTCAATGTTGATTCATCATCAGAACCTGGAAGCCATTGGTTAGCTTTCTATGTACAATCAATGAATCAATTAGAATTTTTTTATTCTTATGGATACAAACCATCATTTTTTGAAGGAGCTATAAGTGATTTTGTATCAACTTTTTCCAATGTAACATATAATCCTATGATATTGCAAAGTAATTCCACTGCTGTCTGTGGACAATATTGCATTTATTATTTGTATTCAAGATGTCGTGGACAATCGCTAAAGACATTGCTTTCAACTTCTGTAACCAATCATATTTGTAATGATAAACGTGTGTATAATTTTGTAGCTAAGTTTTTTAATGTACATCCAAATTTGTATCAATAAAAGTATTTATCTCTTACATTTTCTGCTTCTGTTTCATTTGTCATGGATCTTCCAAAGCTACAACACAGTTTCACAATGGTTGCTTCGGGTCCTACTGGGAGTGGGAAAACCGTATTTTTTGCAAATATGTTGAACTATAGACGGGAAATGTTTTCCATAGTACCCGATAAAGTGGTATGGTTTTATGGGATACATCAACCTCTGTATAATGAGATAATGGATGTCACATTTATAGAAGGATTTCCCTCCAACTATGAAGAGTATTTAGGAAAAAACACTTTATTTATTATAGACGATTTAATGTCTGAATGTGGTAAAAGTGACTCTATAACAAAACTTTTTACGCGTGGAAGTCATCTAAACATTTCAGTTATTTTTATTACTCAAAACTTCTTTCATAAAGGAAAAGAAATGCGTGAAATAACTTTGAATGCTCATTATATTATTTTGTTTAAGAATCGAAGAGATATGTCGCAAATTTCGCATTTAGGAAAACAAATATTTCCTAGACATTTAAAATTTTTCCAGGAAGTTTATGAAGATGCAACGAAGAAGAAGTTTTCTTATCTACTGATCGATTTAAAAAGTGACACTCCTGAAGAAATGCGACTGGGCACACATATTTTGCCCAATGAAACTCAATATATCTATCAAAGAAGATTTTAATAAAATAAAATGATATAAGTAAATATAGTCATTTCTGAAAATGGCAGTCACTAAGCAACAAGTGAGAGAGCTGCATCTCCTACAAATTTGTCCTCCTAAATTGCAAAAAGAATTACTGAAAAAAATTAATATACAGTGCATAAAAGCCATTTGCGAATGTTGTCATAATACTCTTAAAGGAAATATACCTTTATCAAAATATCAGAAGAGGACACTCGCTAAGCATAAAGAAACTTTACGTAATTTAGTAAAGCGAAAAACATCTCTCGCAAAGAAACGTAAATTGATTGTGCAAAAAGGCGGTTTCTTGAATGTCCTCATCCCCGCAGCATTAATCAGTGTTTTAACAGGTCTTATCAATGGAGTACGCTAAAAAGTATGCACTCATTCCTAAAGAAATGGTGACAAAGCACGTAGTTTCAAACAAACAGTTATCTGAATTGGATAAAACTATGATGCAAATTTTAAACAGTTCCTTAGAAGAGCATGAGAAGATATTAAGATACAATGAAGTTTTGCAAAAGAAATTGCAGTTGACTTAATTCAACTCTCCATGGAAAAAAATACAAGAGGATGAGGAAGAAAGTAAAAGTACGAAAGAGAATCCTGTAAAATAACTATGAATCAATAATTTTTAACTCTGTGAATAAAAAGTCTCAAAAAGAGGCCAGGAATCTTGTCGATATTATGAAAAGACATTCAAACATTCTTTCGTGGAATGAAAAAGGAGAAGTGTTTTATCATCAGCAGAAAATTGAAGATTCTAACATTGCCGATTTACTAAACCTCATTTTCAGCAATAAGAAGGACACCAATGTACAGTCTAAAGATATATTTCTCGCTGCCTTAAACGAGATGAATGCTCCAAAACATTTTATAAAAAACAAGAATTTATATGATGTTAAACCAGCAAATGTATCACATCCTGTAACTACGTCAACTATTGTACCGAAAACAAGAAAACTTAACACTGTATCTAAATTAAATCAAGCTGTAATTCCAAAATGGGAGAAATTGTATAAATAAATTTGCTGATTTTACTTTTTGATTCGTTATTGATTTTAATGTTTCAGTATTATAATTCTTTTTTCCTCCTTCATTCATTTATGAAATTCTCTATGGCAACATTTAGCAGTATACAAGGGTATCTTTCTAAATCAGAAAAATAAAGACATACCGGGATGTAATTAACGATGTTAAACTTAATTCAATATGCATTATAATTTTTTAGTTAATAATAAATAGCTCCTGCTCGAATTCTAAGAGAAAACATTGAAAATTATTCCAAGTTCAATAATAGTTCCATTTTCTTCTCGTAGATGGCGCCACAATCAGTTTTACATTACATCAAGTCTTAAACTGAAACTAAAAAGTGTTGCCATTCCAAAATTATAAACTTTTAAAAAAACGCTTTACGTAGTATTGAAACAGTGTTATAGTAGTTCCACTATTTGCCGCTAGGGGGGCGTAATAATAGGGTTAGAACCTAAATTAAAAAGTGTTGCCATTCCGAAACTATAAACTTTTCATAAAGAACTCAACTCTAATCGTAAAAAAGCGCCTGAGGGCATACAATTCAACTCTACTCGAAAAATGCCTGAGGGCATACAACTCAACTCAACTCGACTAAACCCTGAGGGCGTACAACTCAACTCAATTCGACTAACGCCTGAGGGCATTGCGCATTGCCCCTCTTGGGGTAGAAACGGCCATATTCCCTTACTGACGAACTCCACACCGTGCTCCGTACACAGGTCTTTTAATATGTGGTTTAACACTTTTGCCCTTTGGTTTTGCCACCCGGATGTAGTGCCGTACCTTGGCAGGAGACCCAGCACTTTCAAATCATGTGTTTTCTCCTTTATACATTTGATAACTTCAACAAAGTCTTTCCTGAAAGCATTATTTGTTGACTTTCCCACGTCGTTTGTTCCGACCCACAGCACTGTTTTGTCGTCCTTGTTCATTCCATTCTTTTTTATCACTTCATTAACATCTTTTACCCTGGCTCCCGGTAAACAGCATCGCACCATAGAACTTTTTTGTCGTCCAACTATTTTTCCGATAACTCTGACCAATGAGTCCCCGAGAATCACGCCTCTTGTAGTGTCGTCTCTGGCCTTGTTTAAGTCTTTGCAGTCTGTTGACACATTATGCACTACCACATCATCCTTTTTGCTATTTTCTTTCTCTATTTCTTTCAGCTTGGCCTCCAACTACGCTACTTTTCTGCACTTTATGCACACGTAATCCCTGTTCGCTGTTGTACTGTTATCATCTACTTCCGCCGGGTTCAGCATTCCACAATCATCACATTCAAGATACCAGACTCCATTTCCATTCTTCAACTCTTTTAAATTTTTCAACACCCCCATCGCAGATAAAGCACACATTCGAGAACAAATCACGTTATCTATTCCCATTAACGTTATCTATTAGCCGAGAGTATCCATGGCAAACGGATACTCAAGGTATTTTTAACATGCCGTATAATCATACGACATGGACGCAGACGATTTTCTGTATCATGAAAATATACCGACTTATGCCAGGTTTGAACCTGCGATCTTGGGCATACGAGACCTGCGTCTTACCACTATCAGAAAAACCTTTCATCTGAGCCCAAATAGGCAAATAACATGTTTGCTAATTTCCTGGAGAAAAAATAAATAAATAAATAAAAATATAAATAGTAATAATCAGTTGGAATAACAAAAATCGTTATAAATCGGTTGAAAAATAGAGGAGAAAATGGTTCTTAACTGTTTTGGCTTTGCCTAAATAATAAACTTTTTTTTTTACTTTTATGCAAATTTAAGCATGGTTTCATTCATACTTTGATCTACAGTGACAGTAATACCACTAACCTTTCTATTAACTCATTTCGGATAAATTTTGTTTTCATACCTTGTATACGACATTTAAAACTGTAATGTTTTCAGCACTTTTATTGGCGTAACAGTTCGCCACGTAACCGTTCCGATTTATTTAATAGTAAGTACAAATATGATTTGTGCTTGAAAGATTAAATTATTACAAAATATAGAAAAATATTAATTATTAATGACGATAAAATGTCAAATATAAACTATAAAATTTATTTGATACCAAGTGATATCCTGCCGTATATAACTTTCATACTTCATGTCGACTTACTATCAGAATATACTTTATTATGGATAAAATGTTAGAGACATAAGATAATTTTATCTTATTGCAATTAAAGAAATGTATATTTCTTATGCATTATTTTGAAACGATTCGATTAATTTTTCAATACGAAATCGCCAAAATGTTATACTTTTCTTTTCAACTAGTTTAAAATCAATTGTCGACGAAAACTTACTGTCGAAAATCTCAACTTCTTTTATAAGCGAGGTTTTGTCGAAAGCCCGACAAAATTATTCAAAAATACGATCGGATTCATAAAAAAGTCTGATTTTTCTCAAGGACAACATGACTTGTATTCTGTTACAAAGGAATATACCTAATATGACCAAACAATCCTAACAATTTTAACCAAAACCACAGCTAACTTCCGTGGAGACAATGTAGTTTTCGTAATGAATGTAAATAAGTAGTTTTTGCAATAAAGAGAGCACAATTTTAATACAACACTTTTATTAGTTATTTCCACTAATTTTTCACACTAAATATAAAAACATGTGTACACATAATTCTCATCAACTATTATAATTGCATGTTCAGATACATGATACGTAAAAAATAAAGCATAAATATTAAGAATAAAATATATAGTAAAAATTTATTCAAATATCATATTTTTACAACACAAAATGGAAATCTGATGCCCGCACCAGATTTTCTCAATAACATGTTTTGATAATAATGATGATTTTTAAGACTACAAATATATTTAACCCATATATACGATAAAGATTTGACAACGATATATAAACAGAAGGAAAAAAACTACATAATGATTGAAAAACAATTGTGGATAAAAAAAATATACATCTTTAAAAACACACATTAAAGGCTATGAATAATATTATTTAAAAAATACTGAAAATATTTGGAGTGCAAAAATTTATACATATGTGTGTGCAGAACGAACAAGGTCAAAAAATATATCGGAATATGGTAAATGCATGCATTATTACAATTGAACCACAGGTAGTATAAATATCACTAATTGAACACATGAAAACGTTATCCAGTTCATGTTACACTAAAACAAACATTTTTCTCCCTCTATCATAGCTTTTGAAATGAAACGTCATTTTGTTCTCGTAGTTGTCGGCATGATCTGCTGATTTTTACTTGTCAAATTAGTATCAGTTAATGTAAAATCTGTATTCTTATTAATTTATCAAACTTCTGAAAAGCCACTTCAGCAATGAACAAAATAATGTTTTAGAGAAGATTCTTCTTTTTTTTTCTTTCTAATGGGACTGCGTATAGTCACTAACCTTTGCAGACCTAGTCCATCCATTCTTTCAAGTAGCACCTCTGTCGGTGGATGTCATTACCGCTTTGAGAATTTTTGACGCTCAGTTTCCCCCTAGATGGCGGCACCTGAGCTCTAAATGATGTGAAACTGCACTAGGAGTTCAATTTAGCCGAGAGTATCCAAGCCGAACGGATACTCAAGGGATCTTTAACATGCCGCATACTCATACGACATGGGCGCTGACGATTTTCTGCTTCTTGGAAATCCACCAACTTGGGCTAGGTTTGTTCCTGCGAACTTAGGTGTATGAGTCCAGTGCCTTACAACTACGCCACCCTGCCGGTGTTCTTGATAAGATTATCTGCTTTGTTTTTCTTTTTCTTCGAATGCAACGTAGAAACTCTCATAAGATGTAAATGAATAATTACGAAAAGAGTGGTATTGCTAGGTATTTAGGTTTTAGAAACAGCAGTAAAAATTTTACGTCGATTTAAAATACAAAGAACTGAAAAACTTAGTAGAATCGAGCTCATATTACTATACATTTTTTGTAGCTATGTACTCTACTCAAAATCGGTAGATGATAGACTAAAACCTGCGTAGTGAAAGACAAATTTTCAACTAAAAAGCATTCAATAGCTTAAAATTTACAAGAAGCACGCCATTTAGGTTGAAAAAACGAAGTTAAGCGAGGCAAAAAAATCTGAAAGAATTATGTAATCAATTTACTTGCTATGTGTTTTAAATTATTAGCTTTTGGAAAGTTCCATTTTCTTGTATTGTCGAAGGAATTTCTTGTAGCTATAAAACACGTGCTTCAGTTTTTTTCAGTTTACAGTCAGCCCAGAAGCGATCATTTACAAAAATACAGCAATTCTAATATATATTTCAAAAATACATTTGTTTTAAAAATGAAACGTCATCAATAAAAAAAAATATCTGATGTAAAATTTCACAAAAATAAAATTTTATAACAACCACTTGTTTTAATATATTTGTTCTGGGGGTGAGAACCAGTGCAAGCAAAAGTATTCTTTGGGGGAGAAAGGGGTCAAGCTTAGTTCATAACAGACCTTATTTAAAGGTAATAAGATCGATAATATTTCTTGGGTTCTACTGTTATTGAAACTGTGAGCTAAGTATGCAAATTATAAGTGCTCTCATTTGCAAGTTTTTTTCTTGCATTTTAATGTGAATTCGTGCATTAGAATGTAAAAGTAAGTAAAATAAGTTACAGGGTTATACACAAAATTCTAAAATCTGTCATAACATACTCACATAAAATATCACAAAAATACTGTAACAATATTTGTCATGAAAATTAATTTAATTGTGCATGAAAGCCATTATATATTTTTGTTCTTTGCTACTTTTTCAGAATGAAATTATTTTATGAAAATACTGACATTTCTGGGCTTTCAAACTTCCCAACCGCATTAAAATCATTCATCTTTTTATCTTTTTTCGAGCATAGTAGCTATTCTTTATAAGCACTTCGATTATTGTGACCATTTTCAATCTCAAGCTCTTAATTCTCATTCTGCATGTACCTCTTAAACGTAAGACTGCTTATAGCTTCTTCTTTTTTCTTTTCTTTTCTTTTTTTTTTTTTTTTTTGTGACTGAAATATTTTAACGAGTAAGTTTTGCTCTTAAATAGTGTATATTATCATTTCAAAGGATTCAAACAGCGAAAAAAAGCTATATTTATGATTGCTTTTTAAAATTTATATTTGTAAATAATTTCAAACTATAGTATATATGTAAATCTGTTCAGAAAAACGGTCGTTCTAGTAAGGAATCCCTATATTCCTGAAAGTGAATGTTTCATAAAAACAATTTATCCAATGAAATGCATTATTTAATAAATTCCTTCTTTCAGCGCAATAGTTATTGTAATAAATGTCACTATTATGAAGAGTTCTGAGAGAAATATAAAGTGTTCATGATTCTGACGAAAAATTACTTTTGATAGAAACACACATTCTCACTTTAGAAGAAAAAATAATGTATGAAAAATGATGAATAAAAAAAAAACTGTTCAATTTAAAATTAAAACAGTTATGTGCACTAAAGAGAATTAGGGTATCCAAAACAGTAATAACACTACTTTACTATTATTTTTTTTACTTCGTAATATGCAGTATAAATATCAGTCATTTTAAATTTAGCGTGTAGCTCAATTTAAGATGCAAATAGTTTCAAGTAGTAAAAAGATTTGGAGCATCCAAAAAAAAGTAATAACAACAACAACAACAATAATAATGATAATGATGATGATGATGATGAAAAGTCGTAGAATTAAATTAAAACATGTTCGGATTTTATAACTAGAATAAAATATAAATGTCTAATCTAACAAAAATCAGGACAACATGCTTAAAACAATTCTTATTTATATATTGTTACTCAAATTATTCATTGCTCGAGCGTGCACGTTTTTAATGGAAAAATGTTTCCCTCGAGCTATTATGAATTTTAGAAACACAATATTCCGTTAAAATACATATGGGTACATTGGCGTATTTTCCAGAAGTTAGATGCTTTAAAAAATGACACATCTACACTTTATTATTTCACGTTTGCTTCATTACCTTAAAACTCAATGGCATTGTACATCTTAGATTTTTAATAAGACACTAGATAAATTCTGCTTTACATTTTAAGTAGTAAATTAAAATGATATATTTTTACGTTAATAAAAAACATTCATGCGGTATGTTATTTTTCACAAAAACTAGAATTGAGAAAGTAAGAGAAAAACTATTTAAAATGTAAAAAAAAAAAACCGCTGTTAAAAATTATAATGAACTATAAGGTTGTTAAAATTAAAGAAATGATTTTTTTAGGGTGAAAGTAATGTCACAAAATGCAAATAACGTTCTCCAAGTGTCAATTTACAAGTCCTTCTGGTAAGCATTTTCATGTTCCACCAAGAAAAATTCCACCAAGAAAAACAAACCTGATGTTCATAAAAGCTTCTCACTTAAAAATTCCATTCATGATAGACAAAATACAGAAAACACGTGCAAACGAAGTTTGTCCTATTTTTATTCTTTTTACACGTTTTTATTACTTTTCTAGAATTCCATAAGAATTCCTACGTTTAGTGGAAACAAAAGGATTACTGGAGTTTTATTCAAGGCTTTTCAGCTATGATTTGTATGCTACATCTAATTTACGTGAAGATCGCATTTGACAATAAGTAAACTCACGTACGAAATATTTTCATTTAAGATTAACAAAAAAGTATGATTCTTTTTACGAGCTTATAGAATATGCATCCTGTCCTCCATTTTTCAGCATTTAAGTCCGTAAGTCCATCTTATTCTAGTTGTTAATTAAGTTTTTAACATATTTAAAAAATAGAATAGGTTACAGTTGGGGTTTTTTTTAGTTATTTTATTCATAATAGTATTTTCTACAATTTTTAACATTTATACTTATTTTTATTCAAGTATCTCTTTCTTTATATGATGGAATAAGGTAACAAAAAAAAATCCGTTAATTTGCAAATCATCTTTCATTATATTTACCTCTATTTATTTAGTGGATAATTATAATCATTTTTTAATTCTAAATCTGTTCATTCTTAATACCTTATAAGAAAACTTTATATTGCCTTAACTTAATAAATTCAACAACGAATTTCATTGGATTTGCTATACAAAGAAGTAAATACCAATAATTCTAATAGTGACTTTAGATATATTGACTATATAAATGTGAACAACTTCACTTTTATATCTAAGGATTAAAATTCTGCATAACATTGCTTTTTGGTCTTCATACGGGAAGTGAAATAATAATTAAAAAACTTAATGTAAATTTTTTCGGGGGGGGGGGGAGAGAGATATCACTTGCGAAAAGAGGGGCACATCCACATATGAATGTTATTGGGAGAATCAACGACAAACTGATATATTTTTTCAAAATTACCATTAAAACACTAAGATTATTTAATCCCAAATTTTTTCATATTTTATTAAGTGTCAGTTGAGTCTCTGTCACAAAAAAAAATTTCGGTCATTTTTCGCTCAACCATTTAAACCATTTATTTTGCATTGCTGTGCGTTATCAATCAATCCCTTGTCCAAACTCCAGCATTTTTTTTTTCCTAAAGCTAATCCGCATTTTATCTTTAAACTAATCAGATGGACTGAAAGTCATTGTGGGAAAACTGATAAGGCTGACTGCTGTTTTTAAGTTCAAAATTAATTTTATGATGCAATTACACTCCTGTAGGTAATTTTGCAGTCATTGAACTTTGTATTACGCATTTTAAACTTAAGCTTATATTTATATTCAGAAGAAGACATAATAGCATCATGAGTTTTTACATGAGGAGTTATCAGAAATAGATGGTATTTTTAAATGATTCTGACAGTGTAGTACATAAAAACTAACAAGATCTTTGTTTTCAAAAATTCAAGCGAAAATGCTACTTGAAAACTTTTACTAAGAATTTACAACACAAGTTTTAAAAAAAGCTTCTTTAGATAATGAAAATTTGACCCACACACAGTTACTCGGTGCATTTACAGATAGAGTCTAATAGCCACTGTTTTTGCGTCCTTTGAACATTTGAAATCCATCAATGTGGCAATGGTGATTACACATGAAACAATATTAAGAAATGCATAATATAATAAAAGTAGTTAATGTTCCTAAGAACTCAATATACAATGCAATACTCCCTATTTTTGATAAAATTTTAATCTATAATTGAAAATATACCTTTTGTGAACCTAATTTGGTTTCATTTGAAGCACGTCTTCAGCATTTATGATGTCCGAGTTAGGCTACTGAAGATTCTTTTAATTTCAGAATCTCTGTTCTGGTGCATTTAGTTTTAGTAAAAAAAAAATTAATGTACAATAAATGCCCGAAACATCCCCTCTTCTACATCAGCAATTTGATGTTTTGACAGCTGAATTAAAAACTAATCTTCTTTGCTAAAAACTTCTATTGCTTTTCCCACTTTCCTCCAGAGCTCCAGAATAGACTTTTCCTCTACGATGCTTTCGGACAGATCCCTCTTCTTCCTCCCAGACACTAAAGTCGTCACAGGCACATTGCCGACCAAAGTCGTCATCAGGACGCTGAGGATGGGCATGAAGAGGACACCAAGTCCTATTACGACCACCATTGGTAGAAGGTAGTGTTCGAATTCTTTATAGTGACCGAAATGACCTCCGGCAAAATGACCTCCACCAAAATGGTGTGGAAAATGGTGATCGTATCCATGGTGTGAAAACTCACTTCGAGCTGATTTTGCTGTTATTTTGTCACTTGCCGATGGCCTGACAGTGGTGTTCATCTTCTGGTAGGCAGCGGAAATAGACATTGTTCCTGCCAGGACGAAAAGTAGAAGTCCCCTTGCATACATGACTGAAAGAAAAAAAAAGCACTTGCTGTTAAAAGTTGCTCATAAATTCTTAAAGTTGTGAATTTCATCTCATTAAAATTTTTCGCAAGATAATTATTTGACCTTCCAATTTATTTCCTCTTCTCAGTAAGCTTTCTTATTGAAATACTTAATTGAAACACAATTTAAAAGGAAATGTTCTTGTAAATGAATACGTCTTTATCAATTCTAAATTAGAATGAATATCCCTCTACAGTCAAGACCCTCACCACTTCTGATATTGTCCATTTTTCAGTGCTGTGAAAATTTTACTGGAGTACAATAGGGATATTGTGTATAAAATTGAATTTTTGATAATTCTTATTTAAAAATGTAGAGTTTTTCATTCATATTAAACAGGACATTTTTAGAGAATTCAGCATAATTAGTCATTTCAAAATAACCAATAGCCATTAATTACCAGAGCAAGCCATCAGCGGGACGGCTTCAAACCTGAGTCTTCACAGATACAACCCTACAAGTAATCCTATAATACTATTGTATTTCATTAGAAAGTTGTGTTTAAGGTGTCTTAATATTCGAACATATAAATTGTGCCCATTTCCTCT
This sequence comes from Octonoba sinensis, assembly GCA_038502835.1. Taxonomy (NCBI): domain Eukaryota; kingdom Metazoa; phylum Arthropoda; class Arachnida; order Araneae; family Uloboridae; genus Octonoba; species Octonoba sinensis. Next base: position 108,412,059 of record CM076599.1, on the reverse strand, counting down.
GCACCCTTGTTGTCTAGTTTTAGGTTATTCACTTTTTTAGCCTACTTTCCCGTAAAAGTAAAAATAATAACAATAAAGGATGAAAGAAGGCTTAATGTATCGTGAAAATATCTTTAGAAATCAAGAAAAGTCAAAAATAAGTTAAGTAATTAAATAAAGATTGAAAAATAAAAAATTTGACAGTAGGGTTTTGAGATGGCAAAAAAGTGTGTCGGTCGGTCTGTCTGTCTCCCCCCCCCCCCCTAATAACTTTTGAACGAATTGTTCGATTCGAAAAATTCTTTTTGCATTCAAAAGATCTCGGCAAGGACATCTCATTTCCATATTTTACTTTTTTAACGATTTTAACGATTTTTCGTTCAACTTTGAACAGTTCAATTTTAACATTAGCGCCTATGGGCAAAAATGAAGCTAATTATGTAAACTCGGGGAACAAAATCGAAGTTCCAATGAACAAGCTCACTGGAAGAAGTTCTTGCCGTTAAATATTGATTTGAACAATTTTTGTTAATTTTTGAACAGTTCAAAAAAAAAAAAAATAATAATAACAGAAATTTCAATCCTATATAAATCCTGATCTAACGGACCGATTTGCTTGGAACAAACTTTATCGGAAAGCTCTTATAACGTAGAACATGTACAGATAGAAAGTTCATCCAGAATTAACGAGCCTATTTTCCTATGAAATATTTTGATCGGGATTTTCAAGACTATTTTCGAATTAATGAATGAATAAAGAAACAAGTGAAATAATAAATGAACAAATGAGTGAGTGAATGAAAAAATAAGTAAATGAGTGAATAAATACATGAATGAGTGAATGAATGACTGAATATGTACTTAATTTTGAAAAAAGTATATTTGAAGCAATTAATAATTAAAGCTAAACAAGAAAGAGAAAAAGAGAAAGAGAGATAGCTAGATTATAAATTTCAGGTTGTGCTTATAAGAGAAAGTAGGCTCGTATAGATCTAGACGGAACTTTTTGTTTTAATATCAAAACATGAAATTTGACAATTTCTTTTATACAAGACATTATATTTCATGGAAGGGAATATGAATTACATTACGATATTACATGTTGTATGTGAAAAGGGATATTTTGAAGACATTATTCAGAATTTAAATTTACAGATACGTTTCAATGGCTTTGAGAATTAAACGAAATGTGTTCTGAATACAGCACTGTCGTTCAAAAAGAAAAAGGAAAGAGAAGTGGAGAAGCAACGAAAGGACAGAAATACATTTAAAAAGAAGGATGCAAAATAAAGTTTGTAATCAAGTCAGAAATTTCTTAGTTATAAAATATCAAAACATAACGGTAAGACAGTCACTCAATTTTTTAAATCGAATATTTACAAAAAAGCAAATGAAAGTTGCGTCAATTTGAACTGCGAAACAATCCTTCGAATTATTACCAAATATAAGGCAAACATTTTAAAACACTTTTTTGTTAAATGTGCAATTATACTTTTAATGATTAAATTTTAAGCAAGAACTTCTCTGTATAATATTATCCTGAAATAAAATTAAATGAATATTTGCCTTCCATTAGCATAGAGCAATACACACGTATTTTAAACTCGTTTTCTCAAGTCCTATCATGTTCTTTTAAAGAAATTCTTCTTTTCTTCTGATTTTTCGTAAAAGAATTTTACGCTGCTAATTTCTAAGACGAGAAAGTTGTAAATCGAATGTAAATTCAGCCATATTTTCCATACTGTAAGAAAAAATTACTAAACTCATTCATCGAAACTAATCACTAATCTAAAATTTCCAATAACAGACATTCGTGTAGAAATGTTCTCTCAATTAGAATCAGAGTAGGAAGTTATTATAAAATACCTTCGGACTTTGGGCTAGTCAATAGTGAAATAAGTATTTAAATGCACAAAAACTGAATGTGGCCTAAATTTGATTTCGATAAGAGCAACCTCAGTTAGGTGTTACAAATTCTAAGAAAAATTTACAATAGTGCTTTTTTCTTTTTTTTCTTTATTTTTTTAATTACCAAAGTGTTAAAACTATAATTATTTTCTTTTTCTCCTCCACATCCTTAAGAAAACTTGTTAAAAGAATAAATGTCGTTACTGCTAAATTGTTGTCAAGATCCCCTTTTTCTTGTAGTCCTGTTCTAAGTGTTGTCAGCACTAATATGAAAGGTGAAGTACGTTTTTGAATAACAGTCTCTTTCTTTATAGGGATCTTAAATGCTTTTAAACTGATGTCATTCCAAAACGGTACCCTAAGACTTATGTCATACAAACCGAACATAACAACTTATTACTTCCTTTTGAACAAATAAAATACTTTTTGAAAATGGTTGGATGTTTCCCCACTTGATTGCTTGGATCAATCAAAAGAAGATTTTGGATGGAAGGACTTGACATTAGCAGTTTTTCTTTCTTTTTTTTTTTTTTTTTTGCACTAACAAAAGATTTTTTCGTCGTATAAAGCAATAGCGTGACTTAGAATTGAAACAAATACCATATGGGTACCTCCATAAAATTTACTTTAAAAGGATTTTGTCTTAAAATAACCTACACAAATAATGCATGACAAAACAACTAGCATGAATCGATACAAAATTTTATAAAATCTTTAAAATGTTTCGTTTCCGCGACATTCATGCAATAAATGTTCTAATTTTAAAATTAAAATTTTAAATTTAAATACTGAGGCTAATTTAAAACCAAACTTCTTACCTAAATTTCGAAAGTAAAGTATCCAGAAATTGTTCTTCGGTATTAGGTAAGGATAAACTCCTCGCTGCAAGTAAGACCTTTCCACTAACTTAAGATGAAATATGTTTCAGCTGTATGTACCCATGGAAAGAGCTGCCTTATATATGGGTACCTCCATTTGTTACGGACCTAGAAGTCCTTTTGTTCTCCCAATATGCTCTAAATTTTCTTTTCTTCGGTCACTATCTCCGATAAGCCAACGAAAGCGTGAAACACCTCAACGACCCTCCCTCAAGAGACACTAAACGATCTAATTATTTTGATTTTCATACAAAACACATAAGATCCTTTTTCTAAACAAAGAAATGAAAAAGTTACATATTCTGAAGCGACCCAAATGACCGACGAAGTAAAAGGATGAGAACAGATGTGAAAAAAAGAAGAAAAAACATTGTTTTCGGTTGTAAATGGACATAACCGACAGGATTACTCACCGTTGACAAAGATTATGATCAGTGCTCATGAAGTGTTACAGTTGCTTTGGAAATGTGGTGAATTTGTTGCACTTGCCCCGATGGCAGTTTTACCGAACCAAGAAGAAGAGATAAGTTGTTTCTAGTGTGATACCGAGAGTGATTTTTTTCTTATGAAAAGAAAGCTTTGTTGTCAAAGTGAATGGAAAAAATGGTCACTTTTCCGAATCGGATTTTATTTACGCGCTGCTTAACTTTTCGAGATTTCGAAACAAGGTTGAATTTTCTGGGCCGCATTTTTGAATCATTATCCTAAGAGTACATTTCAGAAAATCGAGGTTTTGTTTTGCATTAAACAATCAATAAATCTGAGATAATAAAAAAAATCTGAAAAGAATATTAAGATGTTTCGACCATTTCAATGCTTAGAAATACTTTATTCAATGGAGTTTAGAATTATTATTTTGGCCATTTTTAAGCATTTGCGGAGAAAATATATGAACGCATACTTTTCAGGTAAAAAAAAATAGCGGAAAAATATATCTGTGAAAGTCAATGAAATTTGATTCTGATGTATTTTTACTTAGAAAAACAAATCATGAAAAATATTCGATTGAAAATTCTAAATTCAATGAATTTATTGCAAATTTTCAACATGTTTAAGATGTATGTGGATTTAGCTATGTGTCATTTCTTGAACATCCCCATTCCTCTAATGGAATTTTCAAGATATTATACGAAGCGGGAAATATTTATTTTGCTAGAAAAGTATTCATAATGCTATTTTGATTTCATATTTAAATATCAATGGTGTTCTAGAAATTGTAAGTTTAAAACACATTAACATTTGCATCTACGCATAAAATTTGAGATTTATGTTTGAACTTCCTTGAACTTCTGTTCAAGGAAGTACGTTTGATCTAAATAGACATCCTTAAAAAGAACTTTCATTACAATATATTTGAACAAAGGTATTTTTTATTTCATCATATTAAGGATATTTTACAGCTCCAAAATACTAACTCCAAACACTTTCGACCAATCGGAGGGAAAAATAAAATTACAGTAGCTCCTCGTTATATCGTGCTTGTCGGGGGAAGCAAAAAAGCGCGATGAAACCGATGCCATTAGAAATAACTGAAAAAGTACAAGTAAATTGAGTGTCAACGTAAAAATTTTTATTTAGTCTTACATAATGACAACTTCCTTAATAAAAATAAATATTTTCATAAAAATCTTTGGGCAATAGACATCTGTCTTCTTCATTCTATGGGCGTTAGGATCATTACAAAAAGAAAAATCAAGTAAAACGTCAACTGGTTTGAGTAGAATCATTCTGCAGACATGTAAGTTGTCGAGTGGGAGAAGAATTGTTGCAGCTTCTATCTGCAGCAAATTCCAAAGATAGGAAAACATCCTGTTCGATAGCTTTGTTTAAAGGGGGAAAGGGGGCTTTACTGAGAATGCGGTTTTTTACTTTCAAGAACTCAAATTTAAAATTTTGGAAGACTTAGAAAAAGCGCGATAAGTCCGAATGACCGATACAACTAGGGGTTACTGTACCTAAAAGTTACTAACTTAAACGTAGGCATTAAAATGTTAAAACTGGTTCTTAATCTTATGATGTTATACAGTGGCTTTAAAATTTTATTGTAAAAAGATACGCTTGTTCAGTGGGAAAAGAAAACTCATTAATTATCACAAGTAAAGAGCTCAGAATAAAAAGGAAATGAAGTTAAAACGTTAAAGCAAGGTGAAAACGAAGCAACCATACAATGTAGATTTTAATAATTATTAAATTGTTACAACACTTATACAGAAAAGGCATGTTGTATTTAATATTTAAAACAAGTTTCTATCTGTAAGAAACTGTAACTGTAGTTTTGTCTGTGAAGAACTTGAAACCAGAGGTAAGGAGCAACTAATTTTTTGACTTGCTCCTCTCCGACTTCTAAGTACTTGCTCCGGATCCTCTCCAGCTCTGATACGTGCTCCGAATAGTTTAATAGGAATTACATTAATTATAACTTCTATTTAATTACTTTATTAAAGGGAGTCGGTACCATAAGACCTTTCTTTTCTTTATGGTGTTTCTATTTACAATTTTTGTCTCATGACAAGTTATATCACTTCATAAGAAATGCAATATTAAAAAAACTGGGTTTTAAAAATATATTTCGAAAAATTTAATCTTTTAAAAAGAGTTTTGCACTTTTAAAAAATGCATCTTCGTTTTCAAAATTGGCGTAAAGTCTCAAAAAAAATTTTTTTCTTGATTCATTACTCAAAAAGCAAAACTTTTATGCATTGAATTTCTTATAACTCAAATACTTTTTGAGGGGAAAAAACTGAAGTAACGCAGAGAAAACAATGAAAATTCAAAAAACCTGCAAAAAGATTTTTTTTAAGTACTTAAGTTAACATAAAAGTAATGCATAAATTTGTTATGCATAGTTTCAGGAACATATGGGGGAAAATCCACATTATAGATACAAATTTTAAAAAGGCTTTGCATTTTACTTGAGATAAAATGCACAAAATCAAAGCGAGAGAAAACAGCATTTTAAGTTTTTGGCTTGAAATATCTTTATAAAATTTCAAGTTAGGAATTTTTTTTCCAGTTCCAGAAAATGCGTCTTCTCGCTTTTTTTTTATTTTCGAAATTAATATGTGGCTTATATTCAGCACAGTTTCGGTTTCGGAATGAAAAGAAGGCAAATCGCACCGTAATAAAATCAATGATAAATCAATTAATACTGCTTCAATTTTTCTGAAACTTTCAGGGAACATTTTTGAAGATTTATTTTACTATTTAAGCCAATAACAAAAAACTTTTGGTTTTCTCGACATTTGTGGGTGTTGACTCCCCTTAAGATACAACTTTGAAAATGTATGTGAAAAAACTAAAGAAAAATATTTGTATACTATTTTTCTACAAATACATATCATATTTTATATGCTCTGTTGCAAAATTGTGTGTATTCTTAAAAAGAGAACAATTTGTATGCTTAATGAACAAATTATTAATTTCTTCTCAACTGGCTTTTCGTATTTTTTACCTTTAAATTTCCTAGCATTAAAAATATCTTTTATCTTTATGCATATTAGAAATATTAATGTTGAAAATAGTTTATAATTTTATTTGGTTGTATTATTATTTAATTTCACATTTTACTTGGTCGTGCACCATTTGCATATTCTAGACATTTTGCGTATTTCGATCCAATAATTGTTTTTAATTTTTCTCTGAAGAGTACCTATTTGAAGATCTTGTCCTTTAATTTAAGATTTTACTCGCAACTTTAGACTAATATTTTTTTCTTTTACCTGCGTATTTTGTAACTTCATTGGTTAATTAATTTTTGTACTCAAGTGTCGTTATTTTGTGATCTTATGTGATCATTAGTTTAACGCTATTTTGCATGCAAAAGTCAATTCTACTCAATGTTAACCGGAGTCGGTAAAGTCGTTTTTTTTACTTCAGGTAATTTTTTTTTTTATTTTCTACGTAGTTAGGTAGAAAAGAAAAAAAAATAACCTGAAGTATTGTACCTTTACCTCTGATTGAAGTAGATCCTTAGCTGGAAACTCATTTTGCATTTAAACACGATTCCGAGGAATCATTTTAAAGTTAGCTTCCTTTGTTGATCCCAACTAGATTGACAAATGACAGACTTGGGACAATATTTGTTTACAACGTGAACACTACTTATTCACGAGAAATTGCTTTGGAAATGGTACAGTATCTGCTCAAATTACGATTCCTATAACTGTTAATAGCTGGGTAATCTATTTACTTTGATGTGAATATTACTGAAGTCTCTCCCTCTCTGTTTTTATGTTAAAATTGGTAAATCTTCTATTTACCAATCTACTATTTGCAATTTTGTATCTACAGCAAAGATACAAAATTGCATTTGCCCGAAAGTTAAATCAGAAATAAGTGCATGATTTTAATTAACAATCTTTAAATGAAGTATTTTGCTATAATAAGTACTTTAGTAAATTAAAAATCAAATTTGTCCAAAAAACTTAAAACAAAATTTTAAACTTTGCATTATAAGCTCTCAAATTCGAAAAATGACGGGTATTTCAGCTGGTTTTAAAAAAATCCTTAATTTAGTGCTGCCTAGCAAATTAAAGTGTAGAAAGTAACCAGAATGTCCATATTTGAAGAACCAAGAATTTCTTATTGTACATTTGGTTCATTCAGGTTGATATAAGTCACAAAATTAAAAATTTGAAAATAGGGCTATGAGATGAGGGAATGTGTCTATCGGGCGTTCGGTTTGTCTGTCCCTTTATCTTCTGCCTTCCTAAATATTTTTTGAGGAAATAGTCCAATTCGTACAATGCTTTCTTTGTTAGAGAAAAATTGCCAAGCAACCTTAGTCCCCTGTTTAATTTTAACAACGTTTTATTCCATTTTAAACAACTCACAATACTTAATATGAGTCTACAAGAACTTTGAATTCGATGTAAATATACTGATTTATCAGGTGAATTTGCTTCGGACACATTTTATCAGAAATAGCTTTTGACGTAGAGAATGTATGGAAAATATTTTTTTGATTCGATTATTTGAAGGCTATTTTCCGAAAATTCAAAAGAAAAGAAAAAAAAAGAAGAGAAGAAAAAAAAAAACACTATCGTCGATTGAAGAAATTCAAATCTTTTAAGTTTAAGAAACAGTAACATTAAAAGTTACTGTTTCTTCAGTTTCAAATTTGCAGTTTCTGAGTTCATTTTTATTAATTTATTATTTTTCTTAGAAGAAGATAACTCCTAAAAGTTGGAAAACACTCCGTATCATGACAAATTTTAATTTGCATCAATTATGTATCAGGAGGTTTTACAGCGGTTTGAGAACTCATTAGGCAAAATTAATTAAAAAGGTTAAAAGTTAAACTTATCATTTCAAAAAATTCAATTTTTTTTTCAGCTAATTTTAAAATAGTTTCTTTACGTTTTCGAATCTCAGAGTTTTAATCATGTGTCAATAGAAAATAGTATAAAATCATCACCGTAACTGGCTGTACAGCCCGTTGTGGACCTTGGCCTTCTTCAAAAGATCCAACCAGACTGTTCTCTTCTTGGCCGTGGATCTATAATTTTTGTTCTTAATAACACTAAAATCGGCACCTAAACAGTAGACCCATCTCTTTTTCGGTCTAGCTCTTGATCGTTGTCCGAAAAGGACTGCATTGAAAACCTTCAGTGCAGATGTGTTACTTTCCATTTTCATGAGATGACTAGCCCATATCATTCTACTCAACTAAATTTAGAATAATATAAGATGTTCGTCATTAAAACTATAATTTACTTACTTTACTTGCTCAATCAACAAAGAAATAACTTTAGTGTGTGGTAAGCATACTTTTGAATATGTAGTAATTATTATGTGTACTAAATAGGAATAATTGTACATTATAATAATTGTACATTATGTAGTAAGATGAATTTGATATTTACATTTATTTATTTAATTTCATTCCTGATAACACTTTTTAATATAAAAAAAATTTAACAGCATATAAAAGTCCATTTTAGTAAAGACAAAAAATGAAAAATGAAAAACATCTTGGAACAATGTATTTAAATATTATTTATTTATAAATAACTTAAGTTCATGAGAAAAGATCGTAAACATAGAAGTTGACATAACAGATGTGTGAAAGCATTAATGTGCAAATTCATAAATAATATATACTAATATAGATTTGTGAAGATGACATTGATGACACAAAATGTGCACGTTCGTTTGCTTCCAAATATTTAAAATGAAATTTTGTAGCAGTGATGAGGCACTTTACGCTACGAGTCCTGAGAATTTGACGAGGTAGCTGTTGCATGTCCAGTAAAAATGTATGACTGTCCAAATTGGCCTAAATCCAGCTTAGGCATGAAAATTATTTTTATGCAATATGACAAAGATTTTTATTATTCCAAAGTATTTTCATGGCAATAAATTTTTCTAAGAAGCTCTAATTCCTTCTATCTGTTGAACAATAATAAATAATATATCAAAACTTGATAAAATGAAGAACAAAAATGCGTGAAGCTCTCGAGAGACTTGCTATACCTAATTCAAATAACAATTTTAATGCTGATGTGGTTGCAAAATGCAAACGAATTTCCAATGCTTCGCTTAAACAATTATCACATGTTGCGATTACGGTATAAAGTAGCATGGATTTCTGGAATATAATAGGAGATTTTGCTTACTGATCAAAAGCTGGTTTTTCTTTTAGATCTCAGAGCAATATACATCTTGTAGCAGTAATCAGAAAGTATTGATTACATTTTGAAGGTTGGGGGAGAACTGACGAAAGATAAAAAGCAAAACTCGATGTTGTTTCTACTTATGCTAACTAAACATGAAAATGCATCTAATTTAAATAGCAAAGCGTTTCCATCAAAGTGATGTGAGAATAATCTTCTATTTAGTTCTAGGTTATGTCAAATTGCTCTAGAGCGATGATTTTTCAATGTCAAATGAAACAACTTTTGTAAAACCACCGTAACAATTAAAGATTGAAATTATTCAAAGCTCAATGACATTTTGCAGCATGGAAGTTTTTCTATGTGCATATCTCTTTTCGTATCCCAGAAGCCCATGCGAAGAAAAAGGGAAGTTCCGCGTGCAGTGTATCCTATTTACAGCAGCAATAAGCAAAGTTCTCGAATTAGTGAGCTTTAGGTTTGGCCTTATCAGCATCTGCTTCGGCAAAAGCATCGATGGCCTTGGTGACTGTGTCCAAGACTTGCAGGATGCTTTCTTGGTTGATACCAGAGAAGAGAGATTTGCCATTTCTAGCGTAACCCAGAGTGGAGACAAAAGGCACGGGCGAAGCAAAGAGGCCTTGGAAAATGGGCGCCAGGAGGGCTACCAGGGCAACTCCAAGGGCGATGGGCACCACCAAGCTGATGGCTGTCCCCAAGTTGACTCTAGCAGCAATATCGTTGTGTCTGCTGGCCAAATCCACCTTGGAAGGATCGATGTGGGATGCTTCGGTAACGAAAGCAACGGTCAAGAGAATAGCAGCAACGGCGAAAGTGTTCATGTTGAAGGCTGCAAAAGAAAAATTATTTATGAGTATTTCAAAAGATCCAGTCACCTTTTATGCATATGTCCCTTTTATGCAGACTATTTTTGATGCGGCAACAGTGGCACACATGTCTTTTGTATTCACAAAAACCCTTCTGCAATTCGCGACAGGATTCAAATTTCTTACATTAAAAAAGCAAACCACTAATGACTAAAACATATGTGTGAATTTTTTTAACGATATTTTGTTTTTCACCAACCTGCACTAAGCTTAAAAGAAATCATTTACAGTTTGCTTTATTATGTGTGTAATGTGAAAATCTCACAAAAGGGAGAAAACGAGAGATACAGTCCAACCTGGATAAAATTCGAACACTTTTATAACGAGAACGAAACTTATAAGAAGCAAATAAATGGGAAGAAAGTGTTAGTTAAGATTAATATCTTCAAATAAATGATAATTCAAGTTTGTTCCCAAACTTAATCTCTGCAAATATTTTGTTATATAGCGCTGTGTAAAGACGGTACGAAAGAAATTTAACTGTTCTTCCAGTTTTTAACAGAAATTTAAAAAAAAATTGTTAAGTGATTTCCCTTCCCACCTCGGATATCCTTGAAATTCTTTTCTTTCACTGGACTGGAGCAATGCGGTTTTAAAAAAAAAAAGGATGAGAGTTATCTACTGTATGTTCTACTAACAAAATAATAATGATTTAAAAATTGACTTTTGCACTAATGCGTTTCTTATATCTCTTGATCTCTTCTTTTCATAAAAATCTAATCAGATCTTCTTTTTTTTACTTCCGTTAAGGTCTTCCTTTTCCATTAAGGTCTTCTTTTTTTTATTCTTCCATTGTCATGTTGAAACACTGTTAAAAATTTCCGTAAGAAAATAGTAAAATAACCATTTATTTAATTGGTATTTGACCATATTTAATTACAACAGTTTATTAACCATTAAAAAGATGATACTCAATCCGCTGATTATGAAAAAAATCGTTTATTCTCTGTTTATCCTAAAGAAGGTTTAACTAACCGTAATTTTCAAGCGCTCAACAAGAATCGGGCGTCCATCTTGGTTTGCGAAACCTTACCGGTCGTACGTTGTTGTTAAAATATGAATAAAGTTTTACCAGTTAAAATCTGCATGTGTATATAAAAAAGGAAAAAAAAAGTGGCTTAAGCAGTGGTTACTAAATAGAAAGACATACAGACGTAAATCAAAAGTTTGAGACAACGGATTCCCGAACTGTTTGCGAATGAGCGAACCCATAATTTGAGCTGCTGAAGCTTGTTTGTATTTTAATTTTTGCAGCAAGTAAAATAATTTTCGTCAATATACAGTAAATTTAGACCAAAGATGGCTTTAGATCCAATCAAAAGCTGAAATCTCAATTTTAATGCAGTTTTCCTGTTGAAAAGGAAGATTTATTGATAAATAAACGGCCGCTTTATGTGGTGCAGATGGCCGAATGGTTAGAGAGCAAGGTTGGTGTTCCATAAACCCCGGATTCGATTCCCGCAAGCTTCGTTTACGGTTTCTACGATTCGAAGATTCTATGCCTCGAAATGGTTCAAAAACGGTAAAAATTTTGTTTTGAAACCATTTTTAAATGGTTATAAAACCGTAAACTTTTGTATTTATGGCTTTTTAACCAAGCTGATTGGAAATGGTTAGGTCCCGTAAAGATAGAAAAATGTTCCAAACCGTAAATTTAACGGTGAATTAGATGGACAGACTGTTGCTGGTCATTTAACCGTAATTTCATGATGAAATTTCTAACAGTGAAGAAAGGTCGATTAACCTCAACAAAAATTAACTGTCAAAATTGAGAAAAACCTTTATATGATACTTGTTTTATATGATAAAACTTAATCGCTCAGCAACTCCAGAAAAGGAAACTATAGTTAGCTCCGCTAGTAAAAAAATATCTGTTATAAGCAATTATCAAAAAAATTAATTATTTTTCTTGTACATATGTTTTTGGTTTTTTTTTATTAAAATTTACCTTTTGCGAAAGAATTTTGGTTGAAAAGGATAAATATCTGTGTTTCTACTACTTTCACTTTTCTTTTTCCCAATAAATATTATCTCTTTTTCATTTTGTAAAATTTCTTTAATTATCTAGTTTCCTTTTTTCCCCCTTAATGTATTAAAATCTTTGATTGCTCTAATGCTCCTTGAAAATTAAGTAGGGGTGCATTCATTGATGGTACCCCTATTAGTAAAAAATAAATTTGCAAGCAATCCACTTAGATAGAAATTATCATGATTCTTCATATACTTATTAGATTAGCATTTACTTCGTAAAAATTTTTAGTCGGAAAACGTTTCTACTGTTTCTTGCTTTTTAACTAAGCTTATGAGCTCTTCGTTTTACAATGTTTATTTATTTATTTTCATTAAATTTTATTTTTAAGTTTTTATTTTGATGCTTTATTTATATCGGAAATTTCTCAGTATGAGAAGAACTCCGTTTTAACTTGTTTCATTTCCTTTTAACAACTTTCTCCAGAATATTGTTATTATTTGTCTTACATCGTATACGGTTAAAAACAGATGTCAATATTTGTAAATAATCTTTTAGGAAAAAATATATAAATTATGAAATATCATTTGGACGAACAAAGGACCGAAGAAGCGGTAGCTGGAAAATCAAGGTAAGACATATGCTTGCTCTGTGTTAATAACCTTCAGAAGGTATCACAAAAATTTAATGTACCATAACATCAAATAGAAAAAAAAATTGATGTGCGTGCTGCCTAATTAATTTCAAGTCAAATGTACCAATCGATCTTTTCATTTTACGCAATAAAGCCGTTACTCCTTAAGTTTTTTTTTATTTTTTAGTTAATTTAATTTTTAGTTAATTTAATTTATTTAAATTATTTTAGAAAGAGCAAATGAAATTCATTTTTTGTGAATTAGCACAAAGATATTATAATAAGATGAAAATTTAAGTTTTCACTATAAATGTTTTGTAGCCTGTTTTGAGAGTTATTTTATTATACAAGGTAACAACAGAATTCTTTGTTCATACATAAATCATTCAATATAAGCATGAAAGTAGCGAAATGTATCCATAATAAGAAAAAAAATTGGCAATGATTAAACCACCGTGACACAATATGTCAATCGCTTCTAATTTCAGAAGACAAAATGTAAGATCCATGCAATTGCTCAATTATCAGCAATATGCTTAATTTTTATTATTAGTTTTCTCTTTTTTTTTTGAATGGAACATTTTTTGTTTATTTATTTATTTATTGATAGAATAAAGCAATTTCAGATTTTATATATTTTTCTAGAACATTACTGACAATAAGATTTAAACAATTACATTTTTGCATGAAAACTACATTTTTTTTTATTTACTAAATATCCTGACAAAACAAGATTCCCAGTTATCCAAGAAAGACAGCAGTGGCTTTCTTTAGAGGTCTCACTGGACATGACTGTTTACGAGACCATATCTCTATAGAATGAAAGTGGTGGATTCCCCAGACTGTTCTTTGTGTGACTCGAATCCTACTGTTGACATTTGAACATTTAAACAGTTGTGTTGCACTCAACCATTTTGAGGACATTGTTAAAAAGTTTTGGAGAGCTCGTGAACAAATGGCATAAGCGCTAATGTTCGGCATTTGAAATCATCATCTTAGCCTAACAAAACTACGTTCTTACAGAGTGAGAGACGCAAAGGTGTTGAAGACAACACTAAAATTTCAAATTCATATTTCTAAATAAAATTTCAGTGATTAAACTTCTCACAACTTTATCAATTATTCTGGAGCAAAAAAGGTTTAAAAATAAAAAATATTCTTTCAACTGGATTAAAATGCATTACCATTTTAAAAACAAATAAGTACCACATTGAAAAAATTAAAATTTTATACAAAGTTGCTACTTAAATATAAAAACAGAATAAATATTCTACTACAGAAAAGCAAGCAAGTGAGCTTAAATAACTAATAGATAATTCCGTAGATTTCACAAAACAGTAGCTATTAAATAAAAAGTTCTTAAGTAAAAGTTCATTTAGTTCTTCTTTTATTGTAAGAAATTGTCTGCCGCTTTAAAAAACTATTTAATTAATTAAAAAATTAGAAATACCGTATATCTTTTACAAAAAACCGCTAATAGTAACACTAACAATAAAATTGAATTCAGGTTTAACAGTAGTAGTTTAAGCATTAATAATAATTTCTGGACTCAAAAAATATAATAATAATAATTTCTGGACTCAAAAAATTCATTAATAATAATTTCTGGACGTTGTCGGGAAACATTTAAGAAGAAAATTCAAAACTAAATTGTTTGACGATTTTAAAATTGAGATATATTAGAGTAGGAGTCGTTTTGCTGAGAAATGAGGATGAAAGGGAAAAAAATGTTCAGAGATTGTAAATAAAATTCATATACAAAGAAAAATTGATCAATAAAATGTTGTCAATAATGGTTATTCTTATGGTTACTTACTGTAAAAGTGGATAAATTGCAACAGCAATAATAATAATAGCAGTTATAATAATAGAATAAACTATTAAAATTTAATAGTTCATAATTAACATTTGTTAATCAGGATAGTTAACAGAAAGGAAAGGTCCTTTTAAAAACTATTTTATGGACACTTCGTATTTAACTTTATAATAAAAGCTATATGTTTGTTAAAAGCCATTAATTGTTTAATTGTTTGTTTAAAGATTTTCATATCATACAGAATAAATGAAATCAAATTGAATCATGATTATATTAAATAAATTTTAAAATTCAGTTAATTATTGGATATTCCAAAGCAGAATGACTACCAAGAGGAAATAGCTTTAAGTAGTCAATCTGCAGAAGACTAGATACCAGAAAACCCTCATCCACTAACCTGAAATGGAGATCGACCTCTAAATCCACTGAAATCGAGACGAAACTTGACTTCGAAAGTGATTCCTAACATTGCCTCGTGGTCTATATATACCAGCAGCTAATTACCCTACATAAGACAGAGGAGTAGAAGTGGGGTGTGCCTCAAATTCCGACACCCCGCGCTCGACACACTTGACCCCTGAACCATAAGTTCATCCGGACACTAGAGCAACGACTTGCGGATCTTTATTATTTTATTATTTCATGGCGGAAAAGCAGGTAACAAATTCCTCAACCTCGCTTTTTTCACCCCCAACTAGGAAGCAAAAGCCTCTAGGGCGGATTTGTTGCCAGCAGGGAGAGAAACTTTAATGGTTCTCTAGGTCACGATCACTTGAAGAGTGTCGAAAAGTTATTTTTCCCCCTGGAGGAATTATTTTAGGGAAAATGGGCCTCTTCGTACATGGGTAGTTTGTCTGCACACCAAAAATTTCTAATGCTGAGAAAGTCTTGAACAACATCTTCCCAGGTGACGAAAAAAAAAAAGACGAAAGTCTTCCCTTTTTTTTATATATAAAATATAATAGGAAAAAGTGCGCTCATGGTGAAATATAAAAATATAGTACGGAATATATAAATGGTCTTTTTCTTTAGTTTAAGTCTTTGCTTGTATGTCTTTCATACAAGCAAACTTTTTTCAATTTAGAAATAACTCATATATAAACAAAAGCGTTGCCTATGTTCAGTTACCTGGAAAAATGTTCATTTGTAATATTACGATTAAAAAAAATACGTTCCGGACTCCCCATTCCCCAATACTTTTTCTCAAATAATAACTAACATTGGTTTTTATGGAGTTGAAGCGATAAACAAACAACAACAAAAAAATTATTTTTTTTGTAAACTTCACTAGATGGACGATGTCCCTTATAGGAAAAATCAGCAATTATCATTGTTACAGCACTTTAAATTTAGACATTAGTCTTATATATATATATATATATATATATATATAGGATATCAGTAGCACTTTTTTTTTTATCGCTGCAAGCTATTTAAAAATACTTGAATCTCAAAAATTATCTCTGACAAACCCGCATTAAATTCCTTTTTATTAACGTTTCGAAATTCAAATTTTTGTTGTTTCTTTCATTTATCTGTTTCATGGTTTTTTTTTTTTTTTTTTTTTTTTTTTTAATCAATAATTTCATTTTGGTAGTTTGCCTTTACGTTTCCCGGTTTTGGTTTCTTTTATTTCTTTGATGTTTTCTAATTTTCTGCTGGTCCCTCAGTCTTACAAAAAAAAAAGTTCCTTCCTTGCTAAATTTTTTACTTGCATCAAAGTTCACTTTTTCAAAAATAAATCTTTTGGTTAATTGTATTTCAAATCCTCAAAGATTCGACTATTTTACCCAAAACGGTACTCAAAATTATCTTCATTACACGGTATGTCATATTTTGTAGATGCACAAATCTTTCAGATCTATTCTATCGCAATCATTGAATCGAAAAATCGAGAAAAAATTTTCCTTGGACTTTACATTGTTCACCAATGTAAAGTCCAAGGAAAAATTTGTAACATTTGTGGTAACAAATTTGTGGTAACAAATTACTCATTTGATGCTAATCTGGTAAATTTATTTTACTTTATTCTCTTTCTTTCACAGAGCTTGAGGGATTTTATATAAATGAGGTTTAATATAAATGATTACTGGGGGAAGGGAATGCATACTTTTTTAGTTTCACTACAAATTCTGAAATATATCATTCTGCCCCCTGAAAATGTTGAAAATAAATTTTGTTCGTAGACTAATCCAAGAAGGTAAGGCATTGATTATTTGGATGGATTGAATTCAGTCAAGTTAATGCGCTTTATAGTTTACATAAGCATAAGAGCTGATTTTTGTTTTATTATATAATTTTGCTGACAACAGCAATTTTTTATCAAGACTTCGTGAATTTTATGTTTTCTCTGATTACCAAATTGAACTATTGTACGTACTCTTTTGTGGCAATAATTTTATTTCATTAATTTATGAAATTAATGCATCGAGCAATTTGAAGAAATTGTAGAGCAATTTTATCGAAACATTTTCATTGAAATCACGTGAAAGATGTTTTTTCTTTTTGGAGTGACTTTTCATTCATCAATTTTAATTTTTTCTGCAGTAATGCATCTTTTATTTATTTATTGTGGAAACAGTTTTATTTACTTATGTATTCTTCGTAGCATTCATTTTGATTAAAAGTTCACCAAATTTTTATATAGATATATAATACTTAAATATAATTACGATCTAATAATTACGAGTCTAATATTGGCTGACAACAATATTTCACTTTAAAAGATAAACACCGTTAAAGAAACGCGAAAAATACTTTTATCGTTTTAAAAAATCCCTAATTGATTTCTTTCACGTAGGGAAAATTAGGGTGTTAGTTTCCTTAGCTGCAACTTCAGCCCATTGACACAGTTTTAACTGGTTTCCGGAAGTGTGATGCGCAGTAAAACAAAAAGAACACTCATCATCGTACAGAAATGACGTAATCAATGTAACGGAGAGCATTGGGTTCGCGGCCGTGAAAATATCTATAGAATTTCTTTGAATGCTAAAAGAACAATGCTTTAACCTTTTTTCTTAGCGTTATTAAAATTTGGGCGATGCATGCTTTTTGTGAATAATTCTTTGATTTCCGTACAACTAAAGGAGTATTTTTGGTAAAGTAATTAGGGTTTTTTTTATTTATAGATGAAAAAGTGTGTCGTTTTTATATATATTGTATCTAAATTTGCAAACAAAAACAATCCTACTAAGGGTGTGTATAATACGAGGCCTCTATTTCCTGAGATACATTAGTTCCTTGAAAAACGCCTTCAAAAAAGAGGATTCCAAGGTCAGGAATTCTTTTGATATTCATATTGGTTTACATTTCCTATGTGACAAATTTTTTTTTTTTTTTTTCTTTTTTTGAAAGTGTTTTAGGTAAAAAAACACTTCGAATTCCAAATTTTTATTAGTCCATTTTTCTGGAAAAGTTATAAAAACAGTAAGAGGGAAGACTTACTACATCTTAAAAATATCTCTAAAACAAAAAAGTCTAATAATAATAATAATAATAATAATTTTAGATTGAAAATTTTGAAAGAATTTTCAGGTTTGGAAAATATTTAACGATCTGTATTTTTGTTTCGATATTAAGTGCGTGTTAACCATTGAAAAGCTGCATTTGAATCAATTTAGAACTTAAGCTAAACTAGAGAGAGTGAGAGATAACTATATATTTACAAATGTTGGTACACTGGAAAGTAGTTTCGTATAGATCTGGAAGAATTTTTTGTTATAACTTAACTAACGTATCTGTGTTTTACGGCACATGAAATAGCTTACAATTGTGTTAATTTAAAACGCATACATAAATATATTTGAAGTATCATTGAGCTACTGGCAACGCTGCATCGCACAGATCATCATTTCTCACTAAAAGGGAAAAACTCTTTCATAAATCGATCGTTTATTGCGAAAAAAAAGTGACTATTCTTTCATAGAGAGTAATAAACAGAAAAATAATCCAAAAAATAAGGAAATGTATTTGCAACCTTTTTTTTTTTTTTTTCAACAGCGAATGAAATATTAAATACAAACACCAAATTTTAAATAAATCTGTCTTATTAATACAATTTTTCTGCAAAAAGCCTACAGAAAGATATTGCATTTCACTCACATTTTTTCTCAACGATGTTTCACTAATGTTAGTTTCTCTCAACTTATTAAATTACTAACACTTTTTTCTTATAATAGTACATGGAAAATCACTAGGACCTTTTTTACCTTATTCTAAGTGTTATAAAAATTTAATTTTACATCTTCTGTTTTAATAACGAAATCAGTTTATGCTGTTATTAACTACTGATTAATATTATTTTTATTCTACTTATTATTAACAATTGATATTTTTAACAAGCGTCATGTATCCCTTTTATGAGGTGGAATACCTAGAAAGTATTTTAGTACTTCTCCAAATGGCAAAGAATTACCAACTGAAAAAAAGTAACCAGTGTTTCCAGTATTTAAAAAAAAAGCAATGAAAACGCTTTTAAATAGTTTTTTTAAAGTATTTATAATGACTTTCCTCATCCTTATTTACAGTCGGATAAGCAGTTAATTAAAAACTTTTCATGTGTTGTAATTAAAGTAGAGTAATTGTAATGTATAAAAAAATTTAATTTAGCTACCTTAATTACTAATTAGATAGACATTCGTAGAGTCACCTAGAGCAATTCCTGAACAAAAACTGAGCCCTTATAAGTACTGTAAAATCTATCAGATCTAGAGCCATCAAATTTAGCAAGCGAATTTTGCTGTTTTTTAAACAAAATTTTACTTTGTTAGTAATACAGTTGTAATTTAAACAATTATCATTATTTTGTGTCCAAAACTTTCCCTGAAGGTAGTCAAAAGGGATAAAATAAAGGTCAAAAGGGGGGGGGGGGTAATTCGTAGACACTGCTGAGGTAATTCTTGGACATTGACATATTTGATGCATATGGAAAACATTTTCTATATACTATCCATCTAAGTAAATACTGCATTCTTATCTTTTATCAACAAACCAAATAAATTTTAGTTTAAAAAAAGGACCTTTAAAGAGTATTTAAAAATTTGATTATGAGCACAATGTTTAAAATTATAACATTCCAAGGCGAATGTTATTTTACAGAAGCTAAACAAGCAATTTCAAAAAGATTTTTTTTTTCAAAATAAATAAATAGTAAACTCATAATTAAGTAATAAATTGCAAATAAGATTTTTCATTGTATCTGCGTTGTTTATTAAATTTTGTATTTTATTTTTGATGTAAAACAAGCCTATGTTCACTCCTGGAAACTTGCTGCCCAGTAATTTCCCAGGGTGACAAATAAAATTACATCAACAGTTGAATTAATCTCCACTACATGCAAATTTTTATAAAAATATCATGAGAAATTTCTATACTCACTTTTGAAAATAATATTCATTGTGTAAGGACCTTGCTTTTTCCCTTATGTACTTCCTATGCCGAGTTTTCTAAGTACTGTCTTATTTCCGAGGGGTGAAATAAAGGAACGTTGATTTAAGTGACCTACATACGGAACAACTATTACCACTTATGAGACATCCCTGAAGGGGGCCGAAGTTGTCTCGTGATGCCCTTAAGATATCTGGTTGAAAATATTTTCACGTCTTTTATCTTACATCCTCCTCAAAAGAAAAATTTTTAGACTTTTTCTTTGCAATTTGTTGGTGGTCTTTGACCGCAAAATGATTAACTAGGATTTTCTTTGTAATAAATATTTTACTTTACTTTAACATTAAAACTGAAGAGAAAAGCTTTTAAAAAAATATATCACGAAATATAAAAAGCATTTCGTCGTTGCCAAACCAATATCTGCTATGTGCAAATAAAATGTGCTATGTCACGTTTGTCAAACAGCAGTTTTTAGCCTACTTTCCCGTAAATCTAAAAAATAAATGAATAAAACATGAATGTAGGCTTTTTTATATCGTAAAAATATCGTTAAAAATGAAGAAAAATTAAAAATAAGTGAAGTAATTAAATAAGATTACAATACAAAAAAATATTGAAGTAGGGTTTTGAGATGGGGAAAACGTGTGTCTGTCGTCCCCCCCCCCCCCCCCATAACTAATAACTTTTTCTTTTTTTTGCATTCGAAAGATCTCGGCGAGGAAATAACACTTCCATATTTTACTTTTTGATTTGATAAATTTTTCGTTCCATTTTGAACAGATCAAAAAATCTTCACATTAACGGCTATGTGCAAAAATAAAGCATATTATGTAAGATACAAGTTCCTATGAGCAAGCTTATTGGAAGAACGGGAAATATTTTTTGAACGATTAATTTTTGTTCATTTTGCACAGTTCAAAAAAATTTAGTATTAGCACCTACCGGGAAATTCGAATCCCATATAAATCCTGATCTTGCAGACGGATTTTCTTGGGACAAAAGTTATCGAAAAGAACAAATGATGTAGAACATGTACAGATCCGAAGTTCATCTAGAACTAAACGAGCCTATTCTGCCATGAAACATTTTGATGTATATTTTTAAGCTTATTTCTGAATGGAAGCATGAATGAGTGAAAGAGTGAATGAATGAGTGAAAGAGTGAATGAATGAGTGAAAGAGTGAATGAATGGATGAAAGAGTGAATGAATGGATGAAAGAATGAATGAATGAATGAATGAGTGAAAGAGTGAATGAATGGATGAAAGAATGAATGAATGAGTGAAAGAATGAATGCATGAATGAATGAGTGAAAGAATGAATAAATGAATGAGTGAAAGAGTGAATGAATGAAGGAGGGAAAGAGTGAATGTATGGGTGAAGGAATGAATGAATGAGTGAAAAAGTGAATGAATGAGTGAAAGAGTGAATGAATAAGTGAAAGAATGAATGAATGAATGAATGAGTGAAAGAATGAATGAGTAAATGAGTGAATCAATAAGTATTAATCGTGGAAAAAGGTATATTTGAAGTAATAAAGAACTAATGTTGAATGAGAGACAGAGAGTGGGGACCCCCGAACTAATTGGGTCCGAACGCTGCTCGGTTTGACGGGGATTCCGAATAGGCGGATTTTATGAATAATATCAATGTGCTGACTTTATAATAAATAAGGTATAAATTTAGCGGAGAGGCATCTGCTAGTGACCTTCGAAGACTCAAAGCGCAGATTAAATTATTTATTATTTTTTTTTTTTTTTTGGCTTTAGCAGTGTTTAAAAATTGATTCTTTAGAATTTTATAAAAATGGAATCGACATGTACAAACAGAGCTGTCATTCCAATCTGGTTTCAGGCGTTTTCATCAAGTTTAGACTCTATGTATGTTTCTATTTAATTTCTTTGTATAACAATAAATGCATGTTTTTTTCTCAAACGTCTTTTTACTTCCTTCTGTTTCAAATTCAAAAAATCGACATTTTTTTCTGAACTCTGTTCGGAATAGGTGGATTTTCGGAATAGTAGGGTTCAGAATAGCGGGACTCTACTCAGGGTTCACACTGGGGAAAAATATAAGGTGGGATTTCCCACCTTGACCAAAGTTTTAAGTGGTATTTTTAAAATTTAAGGGCAAACAAATTTTTTTTGAGTGAGATTTCAAAAAATATTGCGGGAATCGTGCAATCCCACGGCCTAGTGCGAACCCTGCTACTGTATACTCATGACAATAAAATTAGTAATATAGTGTGTAAGAAATCAACATGAAAACCGTCGTGGCAAAAAGTAAGTCTCTTACTCTTTCCTACATTCAATAAGGGGCCGTTCTTAAATGATTTCCCGCTTTTTTCCTATATATTTGACTCCCCTTCCCCCCTTTGTCACAATATGTCACACTTCAGCGGATCCCCCTCCCCCTTGTCACATGTCACGCTATGTTGCATAACGCATGATGTCCCACTTCTTGTTACCCTCTCCCCTCCCCTTATCACACTTTGTCACAATTTCACGAACCCCTCCCCCTCGAAGCATGACATCATTTACGAATGATCCCTAAGTTACATACCAGTTTTGTTTCGTGGTTCGGAAGGGATTTTTCCTGGAATCTTTCTACTGCTGACAAGTTGTAAACCCGTCATAGACTAAGTTCTTAGGTTGAAAAATAACACACAAAACTTCATCTCATGCAGGAAATACACAATACACTGATCTTAAAATTTAAGTAGCAAAAGCATCTTAAAGTAAATTTATTGTTATTATTATTATTGTTGTTGTTTTAATTATTTATTTTCAAATAAATTCGCCAAAGAAGAGTCGGCAGGGCTTTATCATGTTGTGTCTCAGATGAAAGCATAAATTTTGGTTTTCCTGTCTCTTTATTTTCTGATAATTACTTTTTCTTCAGTTTCTTAAATTTCAATTGGTAATTCATGAATCTTAGTGATTTTTTTTTAATTTCTCTTGGGTTTTGCACTATTTGCACGCTAGCTCCGTACTCATCAAGTTGTCGAAAATCCGTCAAAGAAATAATCAACCGTCTATAGTCGTTCATGATTTCGAAAGTACTTCCAATGCATTTAATTTGATTTTTGCTGCTAATAAAATGTACTCATGCTGTCGGAAATTACTTCTTTTATTCTGGATTTTAAAAGAATTGAGAATTCATAATAGTTTGAAATAGTATAAGTTCAAGTTTGAAGTGAACAAAACAAAAGGTCTTTATTTAGTAGAATTGCTGTCTGTACAGGAAGTCTGAAGAAGCCATCAAATCGAAAAAATCCGCATTCTCTCCCTAAAACCGATCTTTCACCTTGAAAATCAACGGTGACCTAGTTCCATTTCCTAAATATCAGTCCCCCCCCCCCCCCCCTATCTTTCGCGCAAACGAAAACATGGTCCGCGAAATGAAAACTTTATTTTTTAACCTGCCTTTTGAGCTTCTTGTCAAAACAGGACGGACTTCTGATGGGAAAATGACAGGTCGCTGAAATTAGGAGCCCTACATTGGAATGACAGCTGACGGCGATTAAATCGTCGGCATTTGAATTTTTTTCTCTCTTAATAGTACTTCATTGAGTTGACAAGCAAGGTTTCCTTTTTTTTTTGTCAATTTGAAAATCTTGACCTATAAAATGACTTTATTTTTGCGTTGTTATTAAGTGTTTCCGTAAGTTCCCAATTAGCTGGTAAAGACGCTTGAAAATCAATTATATAATTTCGTTTAAGATACTTATACCTTAATAGGTAACTTTTTTGAGATAACGGAAATGTTGGAAATAAGTTCAAATTTAAGTACATAAAGTACATAAATATGAATGGTACTAAAAGTTTTAATTAAAAATAGTTTCAAAAAAATTTTTAATCTCTGTTTATATCTAAGATTGAGGGAAAGCAAATTGATGCATTGGTAGTTGTAATCCTAAAAATTGACTAGCTGCTTTGATTTTAAAAATTAAACGTATAACGAATGAAATATATAAGTAACTTGTAAGGCTCGACCGATGCATCGGCCTCGCCGCTGCATCGGCGCCGATTGTTTAACAAAGTTGCCATCGGCCATCGGCATCGGCTGCCGATGTTAACTTTAGAAAAACATCGGCCCATCGGCATTGAAAAACATCTAAAAGCCGATGCAAGGCCGATGTTTTTCTCAGGGACAACTTTCCAGAAAGCATTCTGTCTTTTACTTTCTTTTTTCTCCCTAGCTAGATTTCTATTTCCAAACAATAACAGGCAGCACATCAGTTAAAAAAAGCACAAAAATAATGTCATTCTACAAAGTATTTGATAAAAATTTAGAAAAATAGTTTAAGCAAAAGCTGCCCGAAAACTTTCCTTCTTAAAATTATTTCCCTTTGGGCAGAATGCTCGTGAAATAGAATTTGTTAACGTAAAAGTAATAGAGGCGTCTTATGAGTGCTGTTTGCTTTTCGCACTAGGAGGTTAGTTGCCTCATTTGTCCGTTTCTCGGTTAATAATGACTTAGTGCATTAGATGTCATTGTGCAATAATATTGTACCATCTGCTTTTAGTTTGTCATGTTTCGTATTATTCCGAAATTATAAACAATACAAAGTCAACTCAATCAAAGTACGATAATAATTTAAATTTTTACCAGCGTAAACTTTTTTCTCTTAGCGATTTTTTTTTTGCTTCGATCCCAAGTGTTAGTTTTTCTGCAATTGTGCAGCACTCTCGTTGCATCTGCTTTTAGTGTGCGGTTATTCTCATTATTTCATTTTTAGTTTATAACATAGAAAAGATTGGTAAAAAATAAGAAAAAAATTTCCGGTATAAATGTTTATTCATCGAAATTTTATGGTTCGACTTGCAATTTTTAAAAATTCAATTCTCAAAATGCGAGTTCGCGCGACAGGATTTAATAGCATCTTAATAAAAATACTAAAGTTTCTTTAGTTTTAAAGATTGATCAATGCATATTTTTTTTTTCAAAATACATCTTAACTTTTTTTATAATATAATTATTTTAATTTCCTCCCGTTTACACTTCGTTTTTTTTTAGCGCTTTATTTATTTCTTTAATTATTTTTTTTTTTTTTTGGCTTCTTTGATGTCACATGTTACAGTTGACAGTTTTTCTGCTATTGTACAACAATCTCGTTGCATCTGCTCTCAGTTTCGAGTATTTCTTGTTATTTTATTGTTAGTTTACAACATAGAACATACAATTTTTCAGTATAAATGTTTATGGGGGCCGTGGTAGCCTAGTGGTTAGCACGTCGGACTTCCAACTGGAAGGTCGCGCGTTCGATACCCACTGAAGACCACCATGTATACTTGGGGATATGTGCATGTAAAATCCGTAGACCCCACTACCTCTCCCCGTGCGTAAGCAATCCTAAGGCCTCGGCTAACAGGTAGGGGTCTGGTGGAGAAAAGTATAAATGTTTATTGATCGAAATTTTGTGTCCAAGTTTGACTTGCAATTTTCAAAAATTTAATTGTTAAAAACCGAGTTCGAGCGGCAGGGTGGAATAATACCTTAATAAAAATGCTACAATTTCATTAATTTCAAAAATTGACAGCGTAAATATAAATATATATATTTAAAAAATATGTATCTTAATTTTTATAAATGATCACGTGTTTTTCAGAAGATTATTTGTCAACTATGTTGTAGCTGCTGGTGCTCAAAATATTGGCTTATTTCGGTGATCTTACATTGTGTTCATGAAAATATAAAGAACATGTCAAGTATTTCAGTGTAATTTTCAACTTACAAGAAAAAAAAAAGCTAATAAGATTAGTTCTAAAGACCCAGCATTCATTTGTAATGACAATTTAAAAAAAAAACCTCACGTCTATGTTTTTAAAGCAATATTCAATATTTCTTGGTCATGATCAAGGGGGTGTTATTGCAAGCGAATTTTTTTAATATTTTATTTTTATTTTAGAAAAAGATCTATTTTTAGTTAAAATAACTTTTATAATGAAAAATAAACATATAATCGTTCCCGCTTTTCATTTGAAAACGGGGAGGAATCTGAGAGGAGGGGGTTGACAATTTCGTTAAAGATACAAACCCAGAGTATGTGTTAGTCTGTATTATAGCATCTGCATAAGCAGCTGCACTTGGCATTTGAAGTGCAGGTGTTATAAAGAGAAAATGTTGAAGGAAAGGGAGTTAGACCCGATCCGATCCAATAGTCGTTGAATTTTTTTACAAAGATAACAAAAAATAATTAAAAAAACCACTGAATCAGCATTTTTTACTTATTTTTTAACCTCAAAATAGTTTAATTACTTTACTAGAATCGCGAGTGATTCTTTTAGTTTTAATTATTATGTAAACTTTCCCCAAACAGTTTTACCGTCCTTGAATAATGCATTTATGTTTTTATAAACATAAAAATAAATAAATGATTTAAATGACATTTTTGACAAGCATTTCTGCACGTTTCAATTGTTTAAAGAGACTTATGTTTCCATCGGCCATCGGCATCGGCCATCGGCCGATGGAAGAGGAGAATAATCGGCAATCGGCCATCGGCCTATCTCGGAACAATCGGCCAACAATCGGCATCGGCCCATCGGCCAAAAAATGCCATCGGTCGAGCCCTAGTAACTTGTTATAAAATAAACAATAGTAAAGTTGAAATAAAGTTTTTAAAAAAAGTACACTTGAAGCAAAATTTGAAAAAATTGATTTTAGACATTGCATACAACTCTTGCCCAGGGTTCGAAATTAGCGGTCGTTAATCGCAATTTGCAACTAAGAAATTCCGTTTGACGACCGCGATCTGACACCAGTCGTCCTTTTTAACGCCTAAACTTTCATATAACTTTTAGTTTTACGACCACAATTTTTTTCCGTCATTTTCTTAAATCTATTTATTTTCTTTAAATCTTATATAACTTTATACAATTATATTTTTATGAGCAAATTTCATCTAATCTTCTGTATTTTGAGTAGTTACGATACCTGTAAAGATTATCGTAATTCATTGACCTTTAAATTTTTGAACTGTGATCTTTTACTTATTTGTAAGTAATTTACAATCAAGGGTTACTTATTTGTAGGTAACACTTGATTGTAAATACCACTTGAAAAAAAGTTAAACCATATTGTATTTAAATAGGCACTGATTAAAATTAACGTTTATATAGATGCATATATTTAAATAAAGTGACAAATTTCTCAAAAGTTACTAACATAAATTGATTTTCGAAATTTTTCTCTTACTCATGAATAATTCTCTCATTAAAGTTATGATGTTTTGCGATATATTTTAACAATTGCACAACTGTCTTAATAGTTATCAGTTGATATCTCTGCTTAAGCAATTTAAATTATTTGAAAATGACGCCTTGCAGAACACTTGTGGCAACTAAAACAAATAAGCTAGATGCCAATGACGCCTAACTTTTACCTTCTAATTTCGAACGCTGCTCTTGCCATGTCATCAAAACGAAGTTAAATGGCAGTGAATTCTTTAGTGTATTGTACTCATGCATCTATATAGGAAGTTTAAGGATAATATCAAGAGGGACCCCTGAAAGCTTTCTCACAAAAATGAATCTTCTTCCAGAAGAAAATATTGGCATTACATGTATAACAAAAAAAAAGGTTTATTGCAATTAATAAAGGTTTTTTGCATAATTTAGCTGATTAGTAATGGGAATAAATTATCAAACTCTTTAGCTTTAAAATCAAGTGAAGCCTGATTTTAAAGGTAGAAGCATTCTTGTAAGAAAAAACTTTGTCCTCCCCCTCTGAAAAAAGTATCAGACTGATGCTTTAAGGGTTGGGCTTAAAATTAATTCTCTTGCTATGGTTTTGTTTTTGACGGACCTACGTCCATTAATTCTTTGCTTTGGTCATTGGTTTGGGTCATTTTTAAACTTATGGAAAAATCACGCCTTTAGAACCTCTTTGTGGCAAAGGTCACATCTATTCGCAAAAAATTAGGTAGAATGTCAACGGACAGGAAGTTTGCTTTAGGCCTCGTCTAAGTTCTTGAAAGGTATAAATGTACTGTTATAAGGGGGGACATTAAACAGAATGTTACTAACATTTATTATATACGTACTATATATACATGTACAATCATCGGCTTTCAGACAAAAGTTACTGTATCCAGAAAACATCATTTGACGGGCTGATGGAGTCGATTAGAAGATCTTGTTAGATTTTTAATGATAAAAGCAAATTTCTCAATTTCAAAGGTACATCAGTAAGCTTAATGTAAGAGTTAGGAGAGTGTAATTTAAGACATATTTTACAATTTTTCATAACGGTTCAAATGTTTAAATTGTAATAGCTCAAAACTGGAAATTTGAATTTAGCAATTTTTGTGAACACTCCCCCCCCCCCCCCCCAAATGGTTGCATACTTGGTGGTAAAAAGGTACAGGCATGTTTGATTTCCCCTCTCCCCGGGTATAACTTTTAAATCAATGCTTCTAAATTTCCTACACAGTAAATAGATTTCCAGAAATTCGATCTTAGTATTTTCTCAATGGGAACAAAAATATATTTCAAAATAGAAAGCTTTATTTTTAGATTAACAGAATTTTCGTACAATTAGATAATGTTACAGTGTTGATCCTTGTCCGTAATCAGTCGAATGTTGTTGCAAAAGTTAATGTAATCAGTTTATCATGATTTTGCTTCAAGATTCAAATGCAAGTGTTAGATTGCCATAATGACTTTTCCATGCGTTTATTCAATTGTAAGACATCCGTGAAACCTGGAAAACAAAAAAAGGGAAAGATCAATGACCACAAACCCAAATCTTCTTTGTTTACCTTTCCTCGATAACAATTTCCATTCAGTCGCGCAACGTGGTCTCCATTTGCTTGTATTTAGAACGATCCGAAAAGAAAAAGACCAGCAGTTGGCGACTGCATCCCGGATTTTAGTAACGAAGAAAGCTTTTGTTTTGTTTTTTCAGTTTATTCATTTGCGAGGGTAATTACCCCTAACCAACGCGTAGTGAAAAGGACAGCCGCTGTGAAAAGTGATTTGAAAACGGAGTATTCTGAATCAATGTGAAATGAAATTACTTTTCTTTTTTTTTTTTTTTTTTGAATATTGTTTGCTGAAAGCTATGTTTTGCTTGCATATCTTTTTTTAAGGATTGATGTTATAAGAAAACCATTTATTACGAAAAGAAAGAGAGAGATTTCATTTAATTTCGGCATATAGTTAAGACAGTTTTGTAAACTTATTATTGAGAATGCTTTTGGGGTTTAAAATCAGTTAAGTTTTGACTAGTTTGGTTAGTGAATCATTATTAGTAGTGGGTATTTTTGTGTCTTTAAAGCACATTCAAATAAAGATCATGTAGTATCAGTTAAGTATTTATATAGATTTTTATTATTTAAAATTACTTAGATTTTTTTTTTTATGTTAAATATTTTTTTCTGTAACGTGAAAATACTCTAATCAGTGAAATTTTTGATTGTGTATATTTTTATATCTATCCAATATTTACATGCCTCGACATGTGAAAATACTAGCATTAATCTTTAAAATTCTCCTTCTCTTCAGTATTAGTCATATAACTTCAAAATATCTCCCGCGAACGTTTACGAAAGCATAAACATGAAGTCCAAACTTTAGTACTTGCTGCTCCGAATTGCTCCCCCCACCCAACCCCCTCAATCAAGCCTAATTTGATGCGCATGTGATATTGTTTTGAAAATATTTTATAGTATATTCCATACGCGAAAAATATTGCGTTTTGGCTTACTTGGTATATGAATAGGATTTTTAATTTTCAGTTAAAACTTCTTTTTTTCTTTCTTTCTTTTCTCCCACAAGGGATTGTTAGTTTGTATTGTGAGTTCAAAATAAATTATATGTAAACAGGGCAGCGCTTAGGGCTGATCAGACTGGATGACTGCCCACAAGCTCTAAAATTTAGGGCCCATAAAAAATGATAGTTTTAATAACAAAATTTAACTTTGTATACATTTCTGTTTTCTCTTAGAAGTACACAAAATGGAGCGTAAACGAAGATAAGTAATTGGGATTCGATACTAACAGCGGAGTGTTATTTGGTTCCAGCAGGTGAATGCTTCGACAGTGATCCAGTAGTTAATAAAGTACTGACAGCTGAAAATATCGAGATAAATCTTAGAATTGATTATGGATTAGGTCCTGCCTTAAACTTTAGCTAGCTACAAACAATTATTGTTTTCGTTCAAATTATCTTAGAAGCTTCAAACAGAAAAATCTAGGCTTCCAGTTGACAAAAATTTATAGTGTGCAAAAAAGAACTCGTCTCCATATTAGGGAATTTATGAAAACTTTGCTCAAAATTTGCAATAAAAATTTGAATTTTAAGGGGACTTGGCACCTTTTGACAATTTTTTTTATGTAAAAACTTTTACCTATTTCCTTTGTATATTATAAAGTGCTGTTATTGTTCAACAAAATGATTTTCACGTGAAAAATCAAAATTCAACTAACAGAAAATTTTGAAATTTAATTTTTTAAAAATAATTTAACGATTTTAAATTTCCTTCTTCTTCTTCATTTCTTATTTTTTTTAACCAAATTTTTAAAAGTACTTATTATAGTATGGTTTAAAATTTTAGGGATAGGTTTTGCTATTAATTAATTAGTTTTTGAGAAAAAAGTTTTTAAAGTAACATCGATGGTAGAACACCGAAAATAAAGCGACTTTTGTTACATTTTAATTTTTAATTTTTTTTTTTTGCAAATATATAGCAAAATGCATCCCTAATTTTATCAAGCACAACATATTGAACACACACAAAAAATTTCAAGTTGTTACATGAATATATGTAGAAGTTTTAGCATTTTAAGTACTACAATATTGCGAAAAAACACAAACCGAGAAAACGCAGTTTAAAGAATTCAAAACCTTACTAAAACATCAGAAATATTTGAATTCTCTTACTTCTTAACTACATTTATATTGGTTGTATCGCTTCAAAACTTCGCTCAGATATACTAGGAGAGCTAAATCACATTTTAAGCAAAAAATTGAAAAATCGGTATTTTCATCGATTTTCTGCATTTGAAAGGTGCCAAGTCCCCTTAAGATGTAGTTGTTTAAAGGTTCGTCTCGATATCGTAAATAAACAAACAAAAGTGGTACTAACTGAGACTTTGCATTATGTGTATGTGAATAAAATATCTCCAACAATGTCAATGGACCAAGTAATTCGTTATTTACTAATAATAAATGAATAAAATGCAAAATTTTTGAAAAACTTTTTCGATAATAGAGAATCTAGATTTGACTACGTCATAAAAAATAATTGTATTAAAAAAGTTGATTTGCCCACTTATTCTCTCCCTGCCGACACTGAATATGTAAAGGAATTTGAAAAACTATAAATATATTTCGCCCCAGAGTCACTAAATATTTAATCACGCCACTGAATCTAAACAGATACATCAACCACAAAATATGTCTAACACTACATGTTAGTTAGCTACCCAACTTTTAGTTCCGGGCACAAAAAAAAAAAGGTACTCAATAATTTTAATTTTTTTTTTTTTTCGCAAAAACCTAAAACTTCATACAATACAAAATTATAAATACATTTTAATGCTATTGTGAATACATATGCAATTCGATCTGTCTTTCCCATTCCCTATTTCCCTTTTTAGTGTCATCATTAGCGTTTATACTAAGATACCTCTAGTTTCAACTCAACATTTTTTTAAGTTGATTCAGCAAATAGCTCGTATTGATTTTTTTCACAATTTTTGTTAATTTTTGAACACCTGAAACTGTCAAGTATGTCACGTTCACGGACAACAAAGTGAAAATTTCAATAACTGATTCATTGCACCAATTTAATGGCTAATTTTAAATGCAAAGGATTTTAAACTGTCCATTAATTTCATTAAAAAAATTGAACGTTCTCTGAAAATATTTTGCATAAGTAAAATAATTCATTAATCCAAAATATTCAACACTGGTGTGAACGCCCTTGTAACAGGTTGGATGATGACAAGTTATTGTTATTTAGACCCTCCTTACATAACCTATTCAGTTATTGCATAAAAATCTCGTTTTCCTTTGTTCCGACAAAAGCGTTCTAACTTCTTCCAACGTTTCACCCGTTTTCCCATCATTGTTTTGTGAATTCGGTTTCGAACAAAAACAACCTGACCTTCACCCCAGACGCTTCGTGGAACGTGGTACACGCATCGGCCCTTGCGTGAACCCTTTTGACGACTTTTCGGAATCTTCTCCACCCAGAAAGCAAATATGATTCAGTGTTCTTATGTAGATGAGTTCGTTGGAGACTTTGAACTCGGTGTTGAAAACGGTTTAGTCTACTTAAATAGGGGCTCGATGTGGGATGAGCCTTTACCTGCTGTTGCACTTCTGAGAGAGGCCATTTTGAGTAGTTTCAAAGTCTTTGCTCCTTGTCCGAAAAATTAATAGAAATCGGAAATTCCAGAATCAGTCTAGCCTGTTGTGTGGTGCATGAAAATATTCTTATTACGCACATATATGTGAAAATCTACGATATTTCAAAGCTATCGAGTCAAATATCAGTAAAGTATGGAATAAGAAAATTGTCCTGAAACTAGGGACATATATATATATATATATATATATATATATCAGGGCTCAAATTGTATTGCCCGACATGCCCGGGGCATGTGAAAATTCCGATTGGACAGGAATCTTCTACCCTTACATGCCCAGCAGGGCATGTAAATTTTTAATCAAATATTTCTTTCCAAAATTTGATTAAAACTTAATTTTGACTTATAACGACTATTATGTAATATTTATTTGTAATGTAACTTTTCAACGCTTTAGATTAACATTAAAATAATTCTTGATTCAGATATAGAGCTGATAATTTAATTTTCTGTCTCATTAATGCTATACGACAAATTCAAATGTTTTTAGTAATATGCAATAAAACAACTTCTGGGCATGTAAAAATTTTGTTCGTGCATGTATTTTTTAGACAAACATGCCCGAGAGGGCATATAAAGTTTTAAAGATTTTTCGAGTCCTGTATATATGTACTATATATATAACTGCACTAAAAAATTCTAGTTCAGCCTTCCACCAAACAAAATGGTGAAATTAAGCTGCAGCCAACATTTGGTACTAAAGTTGAACTGTTATAATGGTTCTTTGTTTCACATTCATGGTGAAACTAGACCATTATAATGTTTCAACTTAGTACCAAATTTGGGTTGCAGCTTAATGTCACCATTTTTTTTTTTTTTTTTTGATAAAAGGTTAAATTAGAATTTTTGTACAGTGTAATAAGATTCTATTTTTTGCAGAAGAATTCTCAAAACTTCATTAATATCTCCAATTAGCTGCACATAATGATTGTTCTGCAGTCAATTCTTGACACTACTCCAAGGAGTGATGACTTGTAGCGCAACAATTTCAGTTTCCCCTTTATTTAATAACTTTACTCTTGAAAATTAATCTAATTCAAATAAATTATCCATATTTACAGTAGAACATCCATATATCATTTCTCAAGGGACCATTCAGTCTGAACTATACATACAGAAAAACGATAGATGCGGAAGCGATAGATTGAGGTTCTTCTGTGTATATTCGCTTATAGTTTTATGTTTAAAAGTAAAATATGAAAAAAAAAAAAAACGTAAGATTAAATTAAATTTACAGAAATATTTTCCCCAAAAGATTCCCCATCTGAATAATCTACTTTTTCCTACAGTAATTTTTGTCCTCTATTTTCATATAGACAATTTCATTGAGACTCTATGGAGTTTTTCTAAATGTTACTTAAACTCCTAAATTGTGGTGAAAACTTTATATTTTCTCAAGAATTTTCTTAAACCACTTAAAAACGTTACAAAATTCAGATAATTGCTTCTGCGTTTTAAATGCCTGATTGCTATACATTTATGTTTTAAGTTAAAATGTTTGTAATTTAACAAAATTTCCAAATAATCAGACTAATCATGTATGTTAAATGTTTAATAACAATTACCTAGACTATACAATCAAATGTGTATACTACATGAAAATAATATAATAATAGTGATTGAGTAATAATAAGCGATAGTTGATCTTTCTTTCTAAATGAAAATAGCTTAACCAAACACTCCGATTCCATCTTCTAAATCAGGTTAAATTGTTGCTGTGAAATGACAATATATTGTTCTTGAAGCCAATCTTGTACAGCCTAGAGAAAAGAAAATTAGACTTTTAACCATGCGATTTATGTTCATTTTATTTTGAATTGTTTCGTTGGAATTGCGTTGAAGTTGAAAAGTTATTGAACAAAATGTAGGGACATTTTGGAAGTTGAAGTGATAAATATGAAATCTTAAGTAAACCTTCAACAAATTACATTAAAAATAAACTTCTGGTTGTTTAATAATCTAAGAATAATTACTTTCCTTAATGTGCTGGATACGAATATTAATGTGACATAACACGACAGTACAAAAATGACAAAACACTTCTTCAATTCTGCATGCTATAACATACGTAAAGGGAATATTTCAAACTCATTGGGGTTTCTAGAATTATTTTCAAAACCTTTAAATGCACTAATGCACGGAAGAAATACTAAATTATATTTGGCGGCCTAAAAAAGCCCGCCAAACGTGCGAACTGCTGCAGCGATTCTGTGGCAGGTACGGCAACATCTTCCATACAATCCCGACTTAGCACCATGTGATTTTCATGTTTTCGTAAGCTCAAAAAGGATCTGTGAGCAACGATTCTGAAAGAATTAGGAGGTGAAAGCAGCTGTCTCCGTGTGGTTACATTTAGCGCTGGAGGAGTTTTCTATTCCTCCAGGATCGAAAGTTGGTTGTCCGTCCATGGAAATGTTTAGAATCTCTTGGGAACTATGTGGAAAATTGAATTTGCATTGTATAATGTAATAACCGTGTTGCTTTTGTGTAGGGGGTTTAATAAATGGCCACAACTTGCAAGTTACTTTTTGGTCTGCCCTCGTAGTACGAACTAACTTCCTTTTAAATGTAGTGCGTGAGTCACATTTGTGTTGCCGAACGTATTTATGAGACAACATAAATCAAGTTGAATCTAGAATAGTTATTTAACTACCAAAGTGCACTGTAAAAGCATTAAATTAAAATTTTCAATCAGTGATACTGATGCAGTTTTTATTATTATTATTCCATAACAATTAGTTATTTTATAACAATTATTTATCTGTAGTCAGAACAAAAATTATTATGAAATAATAAATTGTACGCATAGAATTAGCCGAAGACACATTTGGCCAAACAAGCAATCAACCAACATTTGTTTAATAATCTTTTTATAAAAGATGGATGTGTATTTAGTTTCAGCAAAAACATACACATCTTTTTAAAAGTGATTGTTAAAGCTTAATTTTTCACTTTTGAAATCAGCTCAGCACGTGGTTGAATATCCCTGAGAAAGCATATAAATTAGTAATAAATATATATATTCTATTCACGGAGAAAAACAATCCTCAAATGCTTTAAGTCGATTTTTTTTCCTACAACGAATCCATTCTGACCCTTTGTCCATGCAAACCATTTTGATTATAAATTGCTAATAATGTATTCAAATACAACGAGCAATGCCGCTTCTGGATTTTTCGAACCTTGGAACAACTAATTTTCATACTGCTTTGTCAATGGATATTGTATGTTTTTGTTGTAGAACGTTGACTGCTACAAAGTCTTTTTGTGTGAGTGAGAACTTTTGAATCGGCACCAATTGCACGGCTCAGATGATAATTCAGAAGCTGCGGGAGAGGAAGAAAAAGTACATTCAATTCTTCTGGACACCAACTGTGGGTACATAACGATAGACTGCTGTTTTTTACCTAAGGCCACCGACAAACTAACATTTCCAGAAAGTTATGTACGCATTAGGCTTCCAACCGATTATCTTCTTCATGTAAAAGTTACCGATAACAGATATTGCTTTAGAATATATTCTTTTATGTTCCATTCATGAACTTAAACAGGATCTTCCCCACCATTCGAAACAAGCTCTACATTATTTAATGCCTTAAAGAGGGTGACGGTTTCGTGTAGCTTACGTTTCATAACCTGATGGAAACTTCTAGACTACATGTGACGTAGATCGGGCTGGAATTATATCAATGCCAAACACACATTTGGTTAGTTGTACTGAACCTCATGTAGCATAGACAATTACAAGAAAAACAAATCTCCGGAATCTACTTTCCCAAAGCGTGTATTAGAGCAAAAGGAGTGACTAAACCACTGTTTGTGTGGGCTCTTTATTACTTCCTCTTTTACGACTCATAGATTATTCCAGAAAATTTTATTGTTTTAAATGCTTTTATTATCAGTTTCTCAATTTTAATTTTCTCAAACAAAAGTATGACAAAATTGTAATATAAAATTGTTTAAAGATTCAATGTTGGATGAAGTTCTACTTGGTGAGCATGCACAAAGTGGGGAGCAACGGAAAAAGCAAGTTTGCATCGTTTCAAATAATTTGAAACAAAGAACACACAACCCACTCAGCATATTTCCACAGTTCAAATCTCTTCTTATTATATAGAAAATAGTAATAGCAAAAGAGAAATAAGGAAAAAAAGGTTTTTTTTTTTTTTTTTTTTTTTTTTAAAGGAAGCTTGGGTTTACGTTATTCGTAATAAACGTTCATAATATACTCTGAAGAGCTTTTCAAAACTGTCATTCCGATAACCGGCCTTTCCAAAAACTTCAGATCTGAAAATTTTCTTTTCTGTTTTTAAAAGAACAGAAATGATTCTAAGAAAAATCTAGTTAGCGTTAATATCTCATTTATTTTTAAACAGATTAATTCCATAATTTAAAAAAGTAGCCTTGACTTCTTAGTTGACTCTGCACACCCGAATAAAAATGCTCAAATATTGACCGCATTTTAGCCAAGTAAAGGTAAACAAGATATCCTTTTTGGAATGTTTAAAGAACTACATCTTAACTTTAGAATAAATAAACCGGCTCAGCTTTTAAAGAGAAAAAACGAAGTTCGGTGACCGAAGTTTAAGTACCTAGAATTTTTGCTAGATGCATTTAGCAATTTATGGATGGTTGAAATACTTTTATCGCAAACTTTTTGAAATAACAAAAATATTCTTTTTGCTAAATATAACCTAGTTATATTATATTTAGGCACAATTGTGTTTTATGACATTAGTATGTATCAGTCTCTGAAACAATTTCAGCGAACTTACCATCAGTTCGTTACTAGATATTGTTGTACTTCTGCAAAGCAATTTCGAGATTTCTGAAACTTTCTAACAATTTTTGTTCTAATACTCTTCTCATAGAAACACCTGAAGCCCGATTATTTGCCATTAGAAAGCCCCTATTGGATGTTCCAGGAGTATTTGGAGGTGGAATCGAACCGTTTACTCCACCAAAAGGCAAGTTGCCACCGTTGACAGATGTGTAGAACAGTGCAAACAGTGGACCAACTACTATAGCTAGACCAAGAAGAGTGGCAAAACCTAAACCTATAAAAGAAAAATATTTAGCATTTAGCTCAATAAGTTATACTTTTACTTAATTATGAAAGCAAAACAGAGTTAAGAAGAAAAATTTTACTCATTAACGGTTTTTCTATGTTGATAAATTAATATGCAGGAAGATAATTGTTCGTAGCTATTGTAGAACCTGCTTTTGTTCATTAAAACGCTTTCATAACAATATGTTTAAGTTGAAAAGCAAAAATAAGGATACGGGCTAGCTGCCACATTTTGCATGGGGCACGTTGGCCCCGCGGGTCTAAGTTCTTCGTAAGATCACCCATGACATTGTTATGATATTTCTAAATTGTTTTTAGCTTTTAGCCGTAATAAATATATTAATATTTAATGTTGAAAGGTAGAAAGACACACTTAAATATTCTAATTAAGCAAAAAATTACTATATTTTAGTATCGATGCCACTTTTCTGGTTGATAAATAGATATTTTATGAAAATATTACAAACAATAGATGTTTACAATCTAGTGTTTAAAAAAACGAAAAACACGTTTTAAAAGATTTCAAAAATTATTCTTCTTTCAATTTCAAATCAAATTTTTATTCGGGTGTACAAAGCAAGTATTACTGATGAATTAATATTTTATGTGTGTATTTTCGTAATGAGGAAAATGATTTCCAGAGTGATTTCAAATTCTAGGTTTCAACAGATTCATTCACTTAAACAGATTCACTTTACATTTGTCTTTTTGGATTTTTCATTCACTTAATTTTGTAATTTTATGATATATAATACTTAAACTAACTTTATATAATACTTACATTACTTTATGATATAAATAACTTACATAATGTACATTGTATGAAGGAACGTTGTATGGAAATGTTTCGTTCTTTTAAACATATTTGCTTCCTTTCTAAGGAAATGAGAAATGTTAATTGATACAGCTTTGTACATTTCTTTAGCTTCTATATTATCAGAAAATTCAAGAAAGTAGTGAGAGTCACCTTACCCAGCGGTCGAGGCAAATTAGACCAAGCGAAAAGGTATCAATCTTTGCCTTTTAATACTTGTAATTAATATTTTTAAATTTTTCAATAAAAACTTCTTCCTGAAAGTGCGTTGGTAGTGTTAGGTTTAATTTCATGGAAATATTCGAAACAAAAATTTAAAAAAAGGTTTTACATTCTAGTGTTAAAAAAGGTAAAATAAAAACCCGTAATAAAAGATTTTAAAAATTATTCTTCTTTCAGTTTGAAATCAAATTTTAATTCATGGGCAAGCTTGCTGTACAAATTGGGTTGAAACAATATTTAATTTTTGTATTCATTATAGTAAGGAAAATAGCTTCGAAGAGAGCAGTGAGTTCAAATTCTAAGTTAAAATAGATTTCATTTTTCTAACATTCTGTCTGTTTGGTTTTTCATTCACATGATTTTGTAACTTTATAATATGTAAAAGGGTTAGTCGGAGCAAGTGCGCCCCCCCCCCCCCCCAACCGGGTCTTCAAAAATTACATTCATAAGGATTGTGCTGTGCTAGAAAATTTTCTATAATTCATATTCAGGTCCCTTGTTGAAGTTTTCTAGCCTTTACTTACTCGATTTTACCACAAGCTAAAGTTATGAAAATCGTTTTTAACGCTACTGCTCGTGGAGTCGCACTTTCCCCACTTGAAAAATTCAGTTATTTAACGGGTCAAGTAGCCTTTTCCGCGGCTAGTAATAACAGAAATACTTTGCGAAAACTGAATGCCCTTGCTACGGCTATGGCCTGAAGTAAATCAACAAATAAGGTACATTGCAGTTTGTGCTTATTGCGTTGATTCATTTCATGCCGAAATTGCACTGCCTCAATTGTTCAAAGAGAGAATGTTTTTATGTAGTTATACTACTTCAAGGTACTCAAGAAGTTAATCTTAATAACATTTTATGTGAAAAATAGTTAGCCTCTAAGAAGTTCAGATTAATAGTCTTATCAGAATGTTAAGTTAGTTAGATCCAAGAATATTTTATTGCAATTACAGTACTTTGCAATGCTCAAGAACTTACAATTAGTAATATTTAATATGAAAACTCTACTACTTCTGAGAGGCTCAAGTTAGTAGTCTTGTCAGAAAGTTTTATTGTAATCATATTCAAGATGTTTTTTACAATTCTACTTTCAGAGTGCTCACGCACTATCTTAGTAATATTTTATCAGAAAATTATACTGCCTCTGATAGGCTCGCGTTAATCTTATATATGTCAGGGGTGCCCACCAGGGGGAGTAATAGCGCAGATTGCGCCATTGAAATTTTGAGGGGGGCGTTTTAAGAGCATTTGGAGGAGCTTGGTCGACTGTTTTGCCGATTTGGGGGTGTCGTCGTTTCTTGGGGGTCCATATTTTTAGGGGGGATACGCCATCGCTCTGACGGGAGGTGGGCACTCTTGTAAATGTTTATCAATGCTTAAGAATTTTACCATAGTAATATTTCATATCGAAACTTATCTGACAGTTTCCGGTTCATGATCTTATTTTTAGGCACTATTTGTTTGAAACTGAAAAAATTTTGAAGTACTAACGGCGCATTTGGATAAGAAACGCTTTGTTGAATTACGTATTAAGTAATTTCATACCTATTACAAACAGAACTACTTCTTCTAGTCCGATGCCTCTGTGAGTTTGAACATCTGCGTCTTTTTTCTGCAGTTCTACCGCTGTTGTTAAGCTCAGATATATCAAAAGTAGGTACAGTCCATGAGATGATATCATGACAAGAACACTGAAAAAAACTGCAAGTAAAATAAAACAGGTTATTTTGCAAGCAATAATCCAGGTGCGAAGCCTTGAAATTTAAAGAACTTGATTTCCCCACAAAAAAAAAAAAAAAAGAACCTCGAGTAATGTTGTTTTTGATAAAAATGTTCATTAAAAAGTAAAATTTTATTTTCATTCTTAACTTTTAATGTTAATACTTTTTGTTTATTTTGAATGCGAAGAAAAGGTTAAATTCTCACTGAATTCACTATCACAATCTGAATATATTCGGCCTTTCTCGTAAGCGCTTTTGTATTAAAAAAAATTTCCTTTACTTACTTTTTTGAAATTTTGACATTGTTTCGAATTTTTTTATTACGAAGAATTTTTGTTAAAATTCCGTTCTTCCTCATCTTTATTTATTTACTTATTTTTTTAATTTAAGGCTTTTTTAAGGACTGTGGTCGGCGTTTTAGATAATTTTACAGCTGTGACCCAAATGATAGTGCGCATTATAAGGTGTGTATAATATGAGAATCGCATTATAGGCATGCATTTGTTTCTTTTAATGCATGGCTATTACTCATAGGTTTCATTTAAAACAATTAAAACTTTAGAAAGCGTGTCAGTTTTGAAACTGCTTTTAGTTAATCATACCATCACATCTGATCAAATTTTAAACTTTGTCTTTAATTAGTGTTACTCTTAGCCATGGATAGCTATTAAAAATCATTCACAAAACAGTATAAAAAAGACTGACATCTTTAAACATCCATTACAAAAACCTAAACAATTAAAATTTCAATCATCAGATGGATTTTGTTTCCAAAAACTCAAACAACACTAAAAAGTTTTAATAATTTTCCACTTTACTTGTATTAGGCAGATTTATTAATTAGAGTTTGCTTTTGGGTCAAGCATTAAAGCCTGTTTTTACCTTTAATCTGATACTAGTGGAAGTTCTAATATCGCTTTAACTGATGTTGTTCTTGAAAAAAATGGAACAGGACTCGCTTGCCAAATAATTCCTTTCCCAAATAGAAAATTCTTAATCAATGTCAAAATTAAAAAGGCAGAAGAATTTTTATATTTTACTAGTTTGTATTTTGTTCATATTTTTTCGTTTATTCCATTACATTATCTCAGGGAAAGAAGGAAGGATGTCATAAAGGTTTTAGGGTCATTCCTCTACCTCAGAACCCGAGCCCGGGTCCTGGGCAGGAGCTTTCTAAGAGGCAGGGAATTTTTCCGTAATACCATTTAAAGTTCTTTAAAATATTAAAATATGAAATAACCGGGTTAATTAATATTAATTGCTAGTAATTTATCATAATAACACATTTTTCTTAATAAAAACCAATTTCATATTGACCATAGACAATAGCCAACACACACCTGCATACATATATAAAAAGTAAATGAACCATTCAAAGGGGGCAAGAAAAATTGAAAATGCCCTGGGCATGAAAACTTGCAAGTCGGGCCCTAAATGCAAGGAATTAGCTGAAGCAACAGTTTAGTCCGAAATGAAGTCATTAATCCACATTGAAATAAATGCAAGCAACGAAAGATGCAATGAAAAACGCAGCAGTATCCAAAGAATGTTGATAAAGTCCGCGTTTACCAACTTAAACTGGCAATAAAACTTAACTCAGATCACAATAAATAAACAAACAAGAAAAGTAATATAACAAAATAAAATATACAAAATTGAGAAACAAGGGCAATATGATTCAAATTTTCAATGTGAGATTTACGGATATTCTCAAGTTTGCACTTAATTTTTAAGCTCTGTATCTACATTTGTTTTAGGCATTGCTCTAGTTCCATGTAGAAAAAGCAAACAGCTTGGTGCAATTGCAGTCATAGTTCTTTTCTTCATAACCGCGTTACCTAATTTGAAGCCCAGGATGTATATGGTACATTGTTGGGTTTTTGATACTCAACTAGACAAATCTATATATATATATCGCTTAGCGTGGACCAGTTACGATTAAATTTTTCGGTACGATACGATGCTGACATCATGCAAAAACAAACTAAAGTAAAACGACATTTAAAAATTTGTTTAATGATTAGCAAGGGAAAGTAACATAATATTTGAATTGAAAATCGTAACTTACGGGCTTTTTTAACACATTTATTTCTATTTCTTAAAGGTATTTTCATTCATAACTCAATTTTTAATTTCCGATTCTTTGGAGTGGCAACACCTTAGTTTGCTTATACCTAGCGATCTTTTCTTAAGCCGTATGAATTTTAAAGTGTTTTTTACGATTTTAAACTTTCACTTAACGTGGACCAGTTACGATAAAATTTTGCGATGCGATACGATACTGACATCATGCAAAAAACAAACTATAGTACAACGACATTTAAAAACTTGTTCAATGATTATCATGGAAAGGTAAAATAATTTTTGTATATTATCGTAACTTACGATCGTTAACAAATTTATTTCTATTTATTAAAAGGTATTTCCATTTATGAAAAAAGGGTATTCATTTCTATTCTTGACTCGAGAACAAAATAGTATCGGTGTAGTGATGGATAGCCAAGGGTAAAAGTACCGAAATTAAGTCCTTGTTTGCCTTTTAATTAATTTTATTTAACAATTAAACACAGAACAACAACTAAATTAAAAATTAGACTAAAAATATTATTTCGGGCATTTTTGAAGGAGCGTGTCTGGAAAAGGCTCCAACCTCGGTGCATGAGATCCAAGTTTCAAGTGAAGTCTTCTGATTGTCAGACCAAGGTTGACTTGTTGCATCAGACACGATTTATGGCATGACTCAAGTAAATCACGTGAACCATTCATAACTCCATTCCAACCATTCATAACACCATTCATAACTCAATTTTTGATTTTCGATTT
The DNA here is from genome assembly GCA_038502835.1 of Octonoba sinensis. Classification (NCBI taxonomy): domain Eukaryota; kingdom Metazoa; phylum Arthropoda; class Arachnida; order Araneae; family Uloboridae; genus Octonoba; species Octonoba sinensis. Next base: position 108,368,965 of record CM076599.1, on the reverse strand, counting down.
TTTGGAATGGCAACACCTTATTTTGTTTATGTCGAGCGATCATTCTCAAGTTTGATTGCTGAACTTATAGCCCGCAGATGTTCTGTGGGGTACCAGCTAGTTGTAGTTTATTACTGTGTGTGTGTTATTTACTGTAGTTACTACTGTGTTCCATAAATTTGCTACTGAATGCTACTAAATAATAATAATAATGTAAATTACAATATATATATATATATATATATATATATATATATACGGATAGATAAGTAGATAAATTTGCATTTGCGCTGTGAAACGGGAGTAACGCAATATTATTGGTTGGCAAAGTTAGACTAAGGCACACTGTAAAAAATTTTAGTTCAATCTTTCACCAAAAACATGGTGAAATTTAGCTGCAACCAACCTTTTGGATAAAAGTTGAACCATTATAATGGTTCCTTGTTTCCCACTCACGGTAAAACTAGGCGAAACTTCACCATTATAATGGTTCAACTTTTATCCAAAAGGGTGGTTGCAGCTAAATTTCACCATTGTTTTGGTGAAAGATTGAACTAGAATTTTTCACAGTGCAAAGATAACGAACCTATGGCACGCATACCACTAGGTGGCACGCCACAGGCATTTTAGTGGCACACCCACAGGTGATATTAAATTAGTTTGTTTCACTCACATTCAAAGTAAACAAAAGAGAGAAAAGAAAAAGAGAAGATTCCAAGGTTAGCAGCTACTTAGCGAAAATGGTTGGCCTTTAAAGATGATTTGAAAAAAAAATAAAGGAAAAAAGAAAAATGGCACACTGGGCACATGAAAATAAGAAACCGTAATTTAACTAGTACACTATCCAAAAACGGTTCGCCATCCCTGGACTAAGGTATTGCAGAAAGGATATGGGGGGTGTTGTGTGTGTATGTGTGTTTCGTTTTCCGCGCATTGGTACAGTCCTTGCAGTGAAACACGTTTTAATGTTTATTTATTCATTAAATAATTTATATGCACAGAAAACGGGGACAAAATCAGTCGTCGAGTAACGACTTGGTGACATTTAGTGATAAAGCTTTATTTTGAGTAAAAGAAACGAGAAACTTCCACAATGCTTCCGAAGCAAGGAACGGAATTTTGCCTAGAATCTTCCAGGCGGCTAACCGAGCAATAAAAAAGCTGGTGCTATAAACTTATAAATAGATCAAATTAGTTTGCGATTAAGTGCATGAAATGCAACGATGATGTTACGATGTACTTCTGAGGAGCTTTACGTGATGTTTTGCTGCTATTATTTAGGGTAATACTGTGCCTCTGTGTGAAATCTAAATAATATCTTAGAAATACTCGTCCATTGCAAATAGTTTTACGCAATTAAAATGTGCTTTTATTCCACCAACATTCAGCTCTGTTCGTTGCTGTTTTCGTTCTCCCCTACTAAAATTATAACCCGTCACGTCGTGACAATATCGGATGAGAAAATTATATACTTTTATTTTTTATTGATACATAATTAAACAGTAATGAATCCGTATTTACCGAATTATTTCTTAGATACCTAACTAGTCTTAGTAAAATTAATATAATTCAAAGATTCAGCTCTTACCTTTTCTCCACCAGACCCCTACCTGTTAGCCGAGGCCTTAGGATTGCTTACGCACGGGGAGAGGTAGTGGGGTCTACGGATTTTACATGCACATATCCCCAAGTATACATGGTGGTCTTCAGTGGGTATCGAACGCGCCACCTTCCAGGTGGAAGTCCGACGTGCTAACCACTAGGCTACCACGGCCCATTCAGCTCTTACCAACATATCACTACGTACACAAAAAAAAAAGGTAAATTTAAAAGTTTTAATCCACTGGCCGTTTTCATGATACGGATTTACGATGCTGGATGAAAATTGGTTTACGATTTACGATGGTAGATGAAAATATTACTAAAGGACTGAATCAGGAGTTATGTCAGTGGTAAGATTACTAAATTAGTAATTGAACATAACAAGGGAAAACCATTGAATAAATAAGAGAATCACACAAACCACAGAGAATGTGTATATGTTAAAGGCGCAAGGAATTTCTTAACTCCCTATAATAATACTAATAAAATTGCGTAATATGAAAATCAAAATGAATAACATATTTAGTTATGTACTTAATTAGATTATTAGTTCACCCCAGTAGTGCTTCCATTATTAACTCAACTAAAATAAATTAGCAGCTAAACATAATCAGAACAAATCATTTACTAAGTCGAACTTGAACACAAATATGAAGACGAGTTTGTAGTTTCAAAATATGTTGCTCTCTTGTTTGAAATCATATGTACAAAAGTACATTATAAAGGAAAGTAAAACTGAAGACATATTTAGTTTCATATTTCATTTCTTTATGGGTACAGTCATTGCCTCGACAATCAATTGTGCTATAATGAAACCTAGCTTAATCAAGATGGTATCATCATGTTGCACCTTTCAAACGAGTCTGAAATAAAACCCCAAGAGTAACGACTGCCGAAAATGTTAACGACATCGATTTGCAAATGTATCATATCTGCATTTGCATCTTCAGATTAGAAATTCGAGGAGGGTATGGACATCAGAAAGGTTGGACTTACCTCGACAAAGATGCTTCCAGGCAAAAACACGAAATCTAATGATCCACGTTGGATATCGCGTGTGTTTACTGTTGACCCCCACACTTGTTGGAATGGCTCTTCATTGTGGGAGTCTTTCGTTTCCGACACTTAAAGGTGGCGTGGGTGCATTCCATTATGTTCCAATCACTGATCTGCGTCGAAAGTCAAGGTTCCTGGTCATTCTATTAGCATGATCAACCAGTTGTGACTTTCTTGGGTGGAGATTTCTCAGTCGTCAACAGGTGACAGCGGAAGCGGCCAGGGTAACGACTGAAACATTGCAATCTTAGAAGACCATGAGATGGTGAAAGACCCCCCGGTATGAGATATTTTGTACATGAAAGCATGCTTCATAGTAGATGGACACATGGTTTGTGTTTCAATTATTCATTATGAAGCACTCATCTATTGAGTTGGGTCATAAATCTTTTAAAATCTTTAATTAAATCGCAAATGGTTTATCTGTGCTCCGTTGGTAACTTAGGGAAACAAACGGACTTACTAGAGCACAAATTTGCTATGAAAATTACAGCCGTTGTGAATCTAGTAATAGCCATCATAAAATTGTCCATGATATGATTCGTTAGAGACAGCGTGTTAACACTTTATAATGTAGCAGCGAATAATTTTAAACAAAGTTCAAGAAATTTAAGTGTCTAAAGAAAAAGGGGTCATCTTTTGGCGCATGTGTTAAACTTGGAATAATTTCAAGGATAATTGCAAATGAGGCAACCGGAATTTCAGAACAAATCAAACACCATCGTAGCTGTGCAAAAATATTAAAATACACATGAAATTATTTAAAGCAGAACGAGGTCTCGAATGATTGATAGATAGTTGAAGAATTCTCTGCTGCAGCAAAAATAAATGTAACCCTAAACATTGACAAATTAGCAAAACCCAAGCAAGTTCACAGTCTTTTTAAGATAACGAGTAATGTTTATGTGCTGAACAAAAAATATAGTTTCTAGTAGAGATGCACAGATTAATCGTCAATAATCGGTTATTAACCATAATTAGTCACTTTGCCTGTTATTTATAATCGGCTTTTTTTTCACCGATTAATCAACGAAGAATTTTTTTTAATTAAAATAACTTTGAGTGGGTCAAAACAAGAAACCACGAATGAATTTATAACCAATAATCAGGAGTGCCCTCCCTCCAAGGGCGATGGTAACCCCCCCCCCCCTCCTCTAAAAATAACTAAGAAAAGTATCAGGGTAACATTTATCATAATATGCTATCATGAAAAATGTATAGAAGATATTTTTTTAAAATATTATTTCCATTTTTTTTTTTATTTTGTATAAAAATTCATAATATATTGCAACATTTCTCGTGTATCGATATTTTCCTCCACAGTATAGCTTTAGAACACTTTAAGAGTACTTTACAATTATAAAGAATAAAAATCCTGGATAAAGTGACTTTTAATAATAAAAATAGTGCTACTAAATTAAAAGTGTCTACTGGACACTAGCTACTATCAAACGATTGCAATTTCAGCTCTAGTTAATGGAATGCGATTTTATTTAACAATCATTAAGAATATTGGTTTACAGAATTTGAATAAAATCTGGAAATGTTACTTTTAAAAATATGAATAAACCATTACTCGTAGAAAGTAACTGTTAGCTATTTCTGTATAGTTGAAAATTACAAATAAAAATAATAGGAATGAAGAAATGGTAGTATTAAGGGTAAGTATCATAGTTAACCGACCACCGATTTATCGGTGTCAGCCGATTATCTTCGGCCGGTCAATCGTAAACTGCCAGTTTGCTTGTCAGTGCATACTTAGTTTTTAGTATAGTAACAACATTACTTAAACTTTTAATTATGTGCCTGCAATATAAAGGGTTATTAAGAGAATGGTGGAGTTTTTTCCTTCCAGTAAGCAGCGTAAATCTTTTGGAGAGAGAAAAATTCAATCTGATCTCACATTCGGTGCTATATCTCTCTCCCCACATCTAGCTCAGAAACTTTTTCTCTTTTGTCTTATTGAACCATCAAGTTTTTTATTTTCACCAGACTCCCAGAAGATTTACTCCCTCTACAGAGGTCTTCTTTTTGCGCAGTCTAATTATATTCTAAACGCGAGTTCTAAGAAACGAGATGGTTTTGTGCATCATTCTATTTAGTTACTTGTTTGACATTTGATTTTTCTCCTAAATGATGTAGATCGTTTACCCTATCTTTCTTAAATCGACCCCAACCATAAAGTTAAGGAGGTAGGAAAGTTTTTCAGCTTTATGGTGCATCTGAACTTTGTATACGAAACAATCGGCGCATGGATGTAAAAGGCAGACAATCCCTGGTGTACAGCAAACTTTTTTTGCCACTTCTGATTAGTGTGAATACCTTCCCAAGGCTGTGGGCGGAAAATCCCTAAGGCATCATTTATTAATAAAGACTCCACCCAGAAATAGGGGTGAAGATGAGTGAACAAAAATTAAACTAGTTTTTTATAGCCTAAATGTATCATCTTAAAACCAATCCTAAAATACAACTTGTTTTAACATAGCACATTGTAAAAAGTTTATGTGAAAAGACAGAAAGGAAACTGAGCCGTCCTTTAAATTTTCGAAGAAATTGTTTCAAAGCAGATAATCACGTTTATTAATAACAGTTTCTCGGTAAAATTCCTGTTTTTCCGCACTATTACAGAGTTAATAATATCTGTTAAGTTACATAAAACTGGACACATGAGATCAGTGACTACCACTTTTTAAATTGCCAAGAAACCCATTGTATATTGTTGCTGCACAACTGAATTTCAGCTAGTGAACACCCTAGCCTTGGCCAGTCCTTCCAACTTCGGAGGCTTTTATGGCCGAGCGGTCAAAGGGCCGCGACAGGGTTCACAACAGCGTGGGCTCAACTGAACTCCCCTTCAATTTTATGAACCAAATATAATAATACAGCGAAATCACAGATGCAGGCACATTATCTGTTGCTATCAATTTGCAGAACGTTCTCTGTGTTTTATTCTCTAATTTTCTTTCTCAAAGACTTTGTAGTTTCCAGTTTTTAGTTCTCTGTAATTTTACGTCAGACTACGGATAAATGATTTCCAGGTGATTCTCATGCATTTTCATGGAAAAACATTTTAGTAGAGTAATAGGTAAAAATGTCCTTATAAAAGGTGAGTCACAACCGAGTCATTCAAGTTAGAAGTCAGTTGTCAAAGAAACGGCCGTCAAATACAATCAAGAAATGCATTCTGAATTTTTTAATTGCATAAATAAAAATTAATTTATTGAAACAAAATAAATTCAAAAAGATTTTTAAAAAAAGATAATGATCTAACTTATAATCAAATATTCTATTGCTTAATTACAATAAAAAAGTGGTATTGGAATTAATAATTAATGTCACAAAATTCAAAGCAAACCCACATTAAAATAATCATCATTTCATTTGTCTGCCAAAAATTAAAATGACAAAACTAACAAAGATTAAAAAGTAGGCTGAAAAACACTTCATTAGCATAGGGCCAAAACAATCTACTTTTATGGCACTAATATAATGTAATTTTATGACCTTTTAGCAGAGTCATTCAAAGATATTTTGGATTTTTCTAGTAAAACTTCTTTTAGCTACTACAGGTTGTTTTTGAAAGTACAGGCCTGGGAAAAGTCTTTGCATCAGTTGTACTATTTCCCTTTGAGTGTACTTGCTTTCAACAAATTATCATGGGATGTTGTGTTGAAGTTATTGTTGGTGACTTAATAACTTTCTCCAAGTTTTAATTTTTCCACTCTGCCGTCGCTATTTAAGAACGGCGAATGCATGTTTACGATGTATGTCAAGTCATGTTCATGATTGAATAAAAATACTGATGTTTGCTCGTGACTGAATGAAAGCTATTAAAGCAGGCTAACGATGGAACGCAAAGACTCAAGACGTACTGAACACACAATTATCGAAGGACAACGAAAAACACACCACGCTTTGTATCTAAAACGGTGGAGATTCACTAGTACGAAAATCGTACTACTGATAGAAATTCAGTAGTACGGCTTTCAGTGAGTGTGCACGATCATGTTAACAATATGTTTATGTTTCATCCTTTCGCAACGATGTTTCATTTATGACTGAAAGCTGTAAATGGCAGCTTCACAACTCTTTCTAAGGCTTTCATCCATTCAGCCCTCATGACTTTAAGAACAGCAAAAGCATGCTGGACGTAGGCTTGACGCGTTGCGTCGTAGTAGAGGGCGTGCATCGTGTTATGGGGGAGAGGTTCGTAAGGGGGGGGCGGCGGCGGAGTTCTTGCTGGCATGTAGTAGTATTGTGGCATGCTGTTGGTGTGGACAATCAGGAGAAAACAGATCAGCAAAAATGAAGATAGGACCTTCTGTAAGAAAAATCATTAAGAATATATTAAAATATTCTACATTTTACAAGACTTTATGATATTGTACAAATGTTTAAGAATAATTTGAGAAGCTTTGAACATCTTTTGAATGATCCTTATTTACACTAATTATACAATAAAGGGAAATTCACATTCATCCTAGCATTTGGTGATAAGTTATCGTTCTTCGTTATATTTGTTTTATCATACTGTGATTTAGCAGAATAAAGTTTGTTACATATTATATAATTATATTTTTAAATGGTGAGCTCAAAAGTTATCAACAGAGTTCCTTTGTTTGAGTAAAAATAAGTAAGATGATTGAAAATTTTGGCGATTCTGTTACTGATACTATTCTAATAAATCTAACATTTTTAAAATAAGCCATCTGTGAACTTTAATTTGAATCAAAGTCATTATTCACCAACGTTTTTTTTAACAACCTTTCAATGGTCCTTTTAAAGTACTCCTGTCCATTGGAATACTATTCTTCGAAGACTAAGCTCATTCTGTAAGTTCCCCCACGAATGACCCACGACACGCACCGGTTATGAGGTAACTTACAAAAGAGCTCCATCTCTTTTGTCGTTACCTCATGTAAGTTTTGCAAGTCATACTCCGTCTCACGTCGACCTGTCGTTATACGCTGTCTATGCGGGTGCTCCAAGCATCATTAACAATGTCAAGGACACGCACAAAGACGGCAGGGTATCTTGTGTATTTGAGATCGAGCAAGGCGTTATCTTAAAAACCAAGCCTCAAGAAGAAAAAGCTACAACCACAAATACGGGTGGTACCTAAACTTTAAAGCATCGTTGCAGGCCTGTAGCCAGACTCTGACTCCAGGGGGGGGGGGCAAAATTTTGGACAGGAGGGGCAGACCCGTTTTTCAGTTTTTTTCCAACATGTTAGAATTTATGTTCCATTTTGGGGGTTTTCTTAAAATTTAAATTAATAATTAATTCAATAATTTAATTTATTAATTAATTAATTAAACAATTAATGAAGCTAATACTAATTTAATTCAATAATGAAGTTATTTGGTCTTGAAAGAAATACTTGATTAAAACTTACAAAAAGGGCAGAATTTGTTTATTCTAAGAATGTCTTTTGTAAATTAACAAAATATATGAAATAACATTAAAAAGTGAACATATTTTAAAGATAATTTTAATGTGAACGATCGTTTAAATTAAGATATTGAAGCACAAAACATGTATCGCTACGTTACAATAAAAAAAATTAATGTAGTTGCAATTTTCTTTGTTTGCTCGTTTTTTTAAGCCCTTCTTCTAAATTTAAGTTTGCAGTCCGTTTTCTTTCGAATGCTAAGAAAGCTAAATCTGCCATTCTTTCATGCGTCATAAAAATTCTTTGGGAACGATTAATTGCTGTATAACTAGAAAAAGTAGAATAAATAGCATAGATTATTAAGTTCCAATTAATCACGCTAGGACGGGCAAAACATTTTCCAGGTCGGGCATTGCCCGTCCTGTCCCCCACCTGGCTACGGGCCTGCATCGTTGAAAGAGCAAGCGTTGTCCTGAAACTACAGCTAATTTTATTGTAAGGAAAATAATAAATAAAATGCTGCATATACCTTCACTATACTAAGATTATGTATTAAAGCTTAGCTTTTAAGAGATGGCCACGCTCCATATCATTGCCGCAGACGTGTTTTCATATCGTGTTTTCCGTCGTAGAGAAAGACATTTTACTATGCATCACAAAAAGCACTGCCCCAGAAGAACTCAGTGCCGCAATATTCTGGGACAGAATGAAAGTCTATCAGGACAAAAGGAAAAAAAGGTAAATTATTAAATTTATAGCTATAAGACAAATTAACTTTATCAAGAATCATTTTACGGCTAAATCGTGAGCAGAGGTTGCTGTAATTCTTTAGTTCAAATAAATTTTAAATTATGCTTTCATTTTTGTTGTCTTGGATTGAGTGAAGATATGGATTCTTTCTTCAAGCATTTCCTTTCAATTAACCATGTTTTGAAACATAACACGTGAGCCTTTATTTGTTGTAATGCATTCATCATTCATTTATCTTGCCAATAGTATTTCAAATCTCTGACTAATCGAAATATCATGAGCACAGAGCACCCATAGAAAGACGAGAGCAGAAGGGGCATTTGCCTTCTCTAAGTTCTGAAATAAACTTCTGCAAACAACCAGGCGCGGATACAGGGAAGAAGAGAGGCAAAAGTGGTATTTACCCCTCTCCCTTCAATCATATATTTTTTAGGACTACATGAATAACGAACTAAAGCTTAATCAACAAATTTTCTGAGAGATAGATAGAATCACAAACAAATTGTCCCTTCCTCGGCAAAATCTTATATCCGCTCCTCACAAAGCAAAATTATGAAAATATGTGAAGGAAAATTTAAAAGGGAATAGTAGAGTACCGTTTATACGACGTTGGCATTTATACGACGTTTTAGGTGGTCCCAATTCTTGGAGTTAGCCTGAAGAGTAAATCGATTATACGACGTTATCGTTTGTACGATGATTTTCGATATCGTTTGTACAATGATTCTTCGGCGTCGTATAAACGGTACTCCACTGTAATTATCCCAACTAAATTGACATTCGTAATTTGGTAACTAATCAACTTCAAAGTAATTTTAAGAAACTTTCTTAGCGTATGTAAATTATTTTTTAAAAGTCTTACTATACTCTTCGGGACAGTTGCGGTTACGAATAGGCAGTGTATTATATTATTCTCTTTTTCTAGAATCAATTTCGAATGAAAAATTATGTTGATTTTACTACTTTGCGGACAGGATTAATATTCTATCTTTTAGAAGATCATGCTCTAACAGCAGCCCTCAGCATTGCCATTCCGTCAAAAGTAGAAAAAGCATAAACATTCTAACAATGCACATTAGAACTTCAAAAACTAATTACATTGTCTACGAAACTAGCAGTAATAAAGTCTACTTACGGCGAACGAAGACCTTCCTTGAGTGATTCCAGTGAACGTAATGAAATTCATAGTTTTTGCAGCACAAGATTGTTCTACAACTGAACACAATATACACCGCGAATGAAATAAAGACGGTGGAATTCTTTTTTTAAATAGAATACAAATCACCTTGCAAAGATCTGGTGTTCGAGTTTCATGACCTAATAACGAGTAGAATTAACCATCTGCAAACATAAAGAGAATATTGTTGTCATAAAAATGAAAATGAAAGATCGTTTGACCTTGATTTCATCTTCAATGCGTAAGTTTTGAATGTTGGACCAGAATTAATGAGAGATATAAAATGCAGTGTGAGAGAACACTATGTCATTCTTAAGAATATTTTAGTCATATGCAATTCAGTTTTTTAATGATTATGATACTAACTTTCAATTTTTTGTTTGCAACTTTTCAATGCATTTTATTTTTTCTTCTAAATCCTCCGATTTTTGTTTAAATAGAAAATATGATACAATAGGGGGGGGGGGATAAAATCTCAACCCAAAATTCCTTCAATGAAGAAATTGTGCTACATCATAGGTGCTCTATATTCTATAATGTACTATCCCTTATCATAAGAAAATTTAACGTAAAGTAGTCTCAGTTATAGATTTAAAAACAAGTCATGAACTTACTTTTTCACAACAAAAACTTGGTTTTAATAATTCCTAATAAACTATGAAATGTATTTTCATGAAACTGCACGTGGAAGGGTATAGCGGTGTTGCAAAACTGCAAAAATTTACTAAGAAACTTCAATTAGAATAATTTCGCACTATTGTTATAATCATTCATTGTCTGTACAAACCCCGTGTCTACAATAGTTCTTTTCTTCACTATAGGCAGACAGACATTTTCCAAAAATGGTCAAAATGAATTCAGCGTTTTTTAAAACGTGTAAATCCGCCAAAAGTCGAAAATTTTCACCAATTCTATACTTTGCTCTAAACATTTTGGAATTCAAAAAGAGTAAGAAGAAATTGTTAAGAAAATAGCTTCTTATGTGAAAATCCTTATTGTATCTATACCTGATGAAAAAGAAATGGCTCTCAAATGAATTACACTGTTAAAAAAAACCTGAATTTTCAGATTGTTTTTTGACTGATTTTAACGGAAGATTTCCGTAGTGCTTCAAAACATGGGTTTTCCTTCCAAAAACGGAAATATCACGTACCTCACGATCCTGAAAATTCGAGAACGGAACATTTTCGTTTTACGGTTGCTGTATTTCAAAGGATCAACGGAGAAAAAAGAAATGGATCTCTGTCAATTCTTGGGAAAATATTACCAGAAACGGAATGTTTCCGGCAACTTGCTGCCGGTACTTTTTCCGTTATTTTCGGGAGATTCTCTTTTTGCAGTGTATACTGAAAGTGAGAAAGCTTTTTCCTATAGATAACATGTTCCAGATAACTACCAGGATAAAGATATCCAGATTGTTCACATCGTACTTTTTCAGTAATGGATAATAATATGCAACTTAAAAGGTGCTTTTCAGTTATTTAAAATTGATAACACTGGGTATTGAAATTTAGACTCTCAAAATTTTGTGAGCTACGTCCTACAGAAGTTGAATTAGTTAAGAGTAAAGATCAGCAATTTTGTTTTCTCCCCTAATTTTGAAAATTTCCATTTTCTTTTGAAAGTGCAAATGGAAAAGCAATAATATTAAACATATAATTGACTTAGTAGCAGTAACCGTCTATAACTAAAAATACTGTCAAAAATAATCAAACAAAACTACACATTAATAATGATTTAACTTTGTGCAGGTAAACTGTAATAGAAATATAATTTCACGTTAATTTAAAGCACAAATAAAATGCAGACATATGTTTCGGGATTGCTTTGAATCTAGAAGCTCCCTGTCGCATTGAAAAAAGGGATTCCAAGCAATCCCGAAACATATGTCTGCATTTTAATGCTCATTTGTGCTTTAAATTAAGATGAAATTATATTTCTATTACAAAACTACACATTGTTCACAGGTAAATAAATTCTTTGAAAAAGAAATCAATTTAGATGAAAAACTAATTTCCTTAAAGCAGTGAAATAAAGGGTTATAAGGGGAAATTTGAATCAAAATCACTTAATGCTAAAATTTCATTGATGAAATGATTTCTCAATCAATAAACAGTTTCAAAGACATATGTACAGCCTCTCCCGTCAAGCACAGGAGCTTCAAATGCAAAATAAGACAATCTACAGCCGATCAACAGTTAATGCAAATTAATTTTTCAAAAATTGCCCAACAAAGCATCAAAATGTCACATGAATTTTGCATTAACTGTGAAACAAGAAAGCTCATTGCATCATTGTACAAAAATATAAAATAAGAGACCAATAAGTGGTTTATTATGGTACATTTTTAGTGTACTGCGATCATTAATATTTAGGTAATATTTGTTATGTTACTCGCACCACTTGCTTTATAAAAATGTCAACAAATGTATCTTGTTAATTTTAATCATTTTGAGATGAGGAAAATGTGTGTCTGTCTGTCCTTCCCCCCTCCCCAATTAACTTTTAAGGGCAAATTCAAAAAAAATTCCATTCGAAAGATCTCAGCGAGTACATTTCATTTCCATATTATCATTTTTTAATGGTTTCCCAAAGGAGTTGGTTATCAATTCACACGGTACGTATAGTTTTTTTTTTTTTTTTTTTTGTCCATTTATAACTTTTCACTGAATGAACCATTTTGGTGAGTCTTTTTTTAATCGGAAAAGGGAGGTCTCCCTTAAGTCCCGTACTTCAGTTTGACCGGGTGCGATAATTAGAAAAAAAGTTATGGGCGGAAATATACAGTCTTTTTTTTTTTTTAAATAATACATTACTTTTGATTAAATGAACCGATTTAGTGATTTTTTTTAATAGTGGGTGGTCTAACAAATATCGTGCATCGATTCGACCACAATTGTTCTTTAGAAAGCACGTTATAGGGTATTTTTCTTTTTAGTTGGAAAGGCATGGCTTGATGTTTATTCGAAATTATTAATAGATATAAAACTCATTGTTAAAAAGAGTTTGTTGTCATTAAGCAGCAAGATTAAAAGCCATTATAATAACAGTTTGAGAAGGCTTCTCTGAAATAATCATATATATTTTTTTAAAATCAACTTAAAAACGAAATTTATCATACAAATGATTAGTATTACTGCCCGTCACTCAAAGTGGGTATGCCCCTCAAAGTTCATGCCCCGTATTATTATTAAGTAGAGTATTCATATAAAAATGTATTTGGCGCAAAAAAGAATAAAATAGAATAGTTCTTAGGAAAAAAATAGAACCGACTTCAAATTACGCTAAAAACTTAAAAATAAATCATTCTTTAAGCAACATCGATACGACTTTTAAGCATAGTTTTAGAAGTTCGTGCGAAATAAGAGTGTATTATTATAAGTAGAGTATTCATATAAAAATGTATTTGGCGCAAAAAAGAATAAAATAGAATAGTTCTTAGGAAAAAAATAGAACCGACTTCAAATTACGCTAAAACTTAAAATAAATTCATTCTTTAAGCAACATCGATACGACTTTTAAGCATAGTTTTAGAAGTTCGTGCGAAATAAGAGTGTATGCAATCAGTCGCACTGAAGAGAGATTATAGCTAGCTAAAATAGTTAAACAAAAAAAAAAAAAAAACTGTTGTCAAACAGCAAAAGTAAAATGTCTGAAAGTTTTTTAAAAGTTCGAGTCTTAATTGGTAAAATGTAATGAATTCCCATCGAATTTCGACCATTGGACGAACTCTAGTACATATCGCTTATAGAAAGAACAGTGTCGTATCTGCAAAATGGACATTTTTCAAGAGAGCAGTTTGAACGTTTTACAATGTTTTATTTAATTACCTTATTTGTTTCAATGATTTTGGACCAAAAAAACAGTTGGCCTCTAGCCTTAATTTTTGAACATTTACTTACGGCAGTATTCCCAATATAAAGACCATACAAATATCTGAAAATTTTGATATAAAAAGAAAAAAAAAAACCGTTTTTTGCAGATAGGACATGTTCTTTTCTATCAGCGATATGTTTACAATACTTTACGTGCAGTAATTTCTTTGAAAAGTAAAACTCCCGCACATAGCAGACACCATCGGGACAAAAATGTTTATCCGAAGAGTGCCCGCAAAAGAGGGTTTTTCTTTTCTTTTCTCCTTTTTTGAAGCTTAATGATTTGCTGTTGGGTAATTAAAAACAGTCCACCTAAGAGGGACGTCCGTTAAGCGGAGTTTTACTGTATGAGTGAATGAGTGTATACGTATTGCTTTGTAATGTCCACATAAACGTCTCCTGAAATTGTCTTTGTATTTGAGGACACATCCCCAAATCAGTGCCATTATTACGCACGTAGCTGGCTCCCGGGCAAGCGGCCTGCAGGGGACACATATATCACAAAAAGAGAAAGCTTAGAAATAAATGCAGTAGGTAGACGAGTACATCTTGGGTTAAGCAAAAAGCAAAAAGAAAGTTGAGGTAATTCCATTCAGAGCAAAAATGAAGCAGTAGTCTACTAGAACAAATCGGATGTACAGAACAAAAAACTTTCTTTCATACTTCTTTAATGTATACATAGAATACTAGAGAAGACCATATTAAACACCAACTCGTGGATGTGTTTCCAAAGTTCAAGGACAACTTGAGGACGCCACAAAATTTTTGGAGACGTAACAAAAACAAAAAAAATACCCATAAACATGAAAAATTACTCAGATTATTATTTAATACTGCAAATACAAAAGTTACGACCGGAAACAGTCTCTAGGAATAGCTAGGTTAGGTTATCTTTATCAATCCTTAATCAAGATCAAAATCTTTCTTAAAACTATTTACCCCCGCCGTTACAAGTGTAACAGTTGCTCCCGGTAAACTGTAAACTATTCCAAATGCCGGGCCCCCACCCCCAAAATCAGCCAAACAGTCTACCAAGACCCCCCCCCCCAAACGCCACCAAAGCGAAGCCACCCTCAAATCTCATTGGCACAGTGTGTGCCATGCCCCCCCCCCCCCCCCCGTTTGGTGAGAGCTCCTGCCAAATGCATGCTTAATTGAAGTAGTAATTTTTCCTCATTTGAGGCGGTGAGAAGCAAAGGGATGTAAGTGACTAAAGTATCATTTAGAGTAAAACTCGTTTGAAGTTTAATTCCTATACTAAATTCTAGGGGTTCTTCGTGTAAATATTTTTTTTTATTTTCGAGTCCTATATGTATGTGTTAGTTTAAGTATGAAGTTTGAAGTGTTTCTGACGATTAGATTTGGCATAGGATTTTTTTTTTAAATAGCTTATTTTCACTTACACCCCTTTGCTTCCAACTAGTTAAGTTACATCCCTTTGCCACTAAATGGAAAACGTATTTTGTTCACTTTGCTATTTTATGCAGTAATAAAGATCGTTTGTTAATGATATTAACTCCATTAAAAACTGTTAATATATCCGCTTTAAGTTTCGTAAATAGATCGTCTGCATCGCGTATTTAAACTAACTGAAAAATCAAATAATTTTATTTAGAGGCAAACGGATGTAAGTGCATTTGCATCCCTTTGCCACCAAAAGAATGCAGCTTTTATTTAATATTTTTTTTAAACCGCACTTTTTTGAAGTATCTGTCAAAGCTACCACAAAAAGCTCCCACAAAACAGAAGGGTGTTTAATTTATCATTTGCACTAGCTATCTCAAAATTTTCATTTTGGTCACTTACACCCCTTTGCTTCTAAGTGCCTGATTTCATTCTCAGTGTTAGTTTTAAAACTGCAAAAATGTAGCCCATCATCAACCACCAACATCTTTCATTTTAATTAGTTTTAACAACTGAATCATGAAATCCAAGTCTGAAAGTTCACTTTTTATTTTACAAACAGCCCCCCTTTGAACCCTTTCTAATAAGGGGACCAAAAATTAACGGCGTACTCCAAATATCTGCTTACTCCATTGCCTGCTAAGTCCTGAGTTATTGCAATCGTAACCGCATTCTTTAAATCATTGTGTGTGCTCAATTTTGTTTATGAATGGCTAGTTTACTTTTGGCATAGATTTAATTTTGTTTTTTCTTTGTTATGATTTAGTTATTTTAATTTCAAATTGATGTTACGCTTAATACATTGTTATTTTATTACTTTTTCTAAATGAAATGGCGACACCTGGTACCAAAGATACATTACTAAGCATTATAGATGACATTGAACTCATTGCAAAGTAAGCGGTAAAATGTCTTTTATGTGTACTTATGAGTTTGTTTACTTAAGAAGCCTAAAATTTAGTTTTGAAGTAATGCTTTGGATTTTTTTCTAATATTTTTACTCTTTTTTTTTCTTCAGAGAATTATTTGAAAATCTGATTGCTCCCAAAGGACAAAAATTAACATCTACAGAATTGTCACAGCTCGCAGAGCTTTTGGTACTAAAAGATCATGAGTTGAAAGCAACATTAGATGTCGGTAAGATTCTTTTTTTTTTTTTTTTAATTTTAAAAATCTAAAGTTCTGTTTGGTGATGTGAACATCTTATCACTTACTGCAAAACGTGGATAAATATTTCTTGATGTTATTTAAACTTCTATCTTTTTTCAACCCTTTATTACACTCATGTAAAAAAATCATCAAAAATATTATAAATACTACTAATGAAATCCGTTTACACCAACAAATGTGAAACATCCCTAAAAATTAGTTTTGTGTCATATTTCCGATCCTAGTATGATAATATGTATGCATGTAAGGACTGTTATGACCACCCCCCACACAAGAAAAAATTATGTTTTTTCCACTGCCAAACTTTTAATAGGAATGCAGAAAAGGGTAAAATTATCAAAAAATATTGCGATTTTTTCCCCTCCCTCCCACCCCCTACTTAAAAATTTAAATTTTAGTCTCTGAGTACTAATCACGGCAATCTTTCTCCGATAGCCATTAGATCTTGTTAAGTTGTTAACCATTACATTATTCATCCATTTCTCTGGTATTTAAAATATATCTATATAGTAGTATATATATCAGTCATTGAATATTTGAGAATATATATATGTATTGGACTGTCCCAAAATTCTATGTTGTAAAAATTTTTCTTTTGAATTTAAATTTGCATGCCATGTACAATTGATTCTAGTTAATCGGACCTCATTGGAATGCCATCATGTTGGTCCTATTAAGCGGCAGGTCCGATTACGCAAATAGAGCCTATAACAACACCGGACGTACTGTATGTTATATATTAACGTGATTTCATGATTACTGTGAGGTACACATATATGGCCAACAATGAAACAAGAAATAATATACTGTTTACAAAACTTATTTAAACAATTTTAATGCGATTGTCAGCAGGTGAAAACAGAAGTCAAGGAAACCTTTTACATGCACTCAGGAGCGCAGCAATTTAAAAATCATGGGGGGGGGGGGGGCAATTTTGTTTTCAAATGCTCAAAATTATTTCCAAGAAAAACCAATTAAAAAGTAATTAGTATTCACTCATTATTATTAATATTAATTTCTAATGGGGGTGTTGAGCCCCCCCCCCCCCCCCTCCTATGTGCCTGCATGGATTCAACACTTTACTGTCCTGATTCAACAACGTATTCAAATCAATACACAAAAGCTATTAAAACTTTTATTAAAGTATAAATTACTTATTTTAAAATCAAAGAATTTTATTCAAATTATAATTTTTATTGTAGGAGCTGAGCTGGCTCTGAGCCGAGTAAATTTGAAAATTCACTTGAACTTTAACCTTTGCTTCAATAATACCGCCATCTGGTGAGAATTGTGTTAAACATCTCCCCTGATAATATTGTTGGATTTTATTGAAAGCTACAGGAATTGTAATAAATTAATTTTTTATGTTCATTGACCCACTTTAAATCCGTTCTACACTGGCAACTTATATCTCCTGTTTTATATTTGCTTTCATTTATCTGGTCCAATTAAATGGATTTTTGGTCCCAATAAGTGAATAATATTGGGCTTATGTAATAGGAAGTGCTTTGGTTCTGGGTAGAGGTTGAGATCCGAATAAGCGACTGATTATCCGGTGGTCCAGTTAAGCATATTCCACTGCATGATTGTGTCGTTTGAAGTAAATAAATGTCTTGCAAATTGTTAAGCTATTTGAAGCATATTAAATGACAGATCAATGCAGTTAAAAAAAATTTCAGTATGATATTATTGTGGTGTAATATTGAGCTCCATAAAATTTTATGAAATTTCATGCAACCCCAAAACTTTCCTTATTATACTTTTTTTTCAGTACTAGTAATTATTAATCACAATCACACAATATATTTTTTTTTGCTAAATTGCTCTTTTTAAATTTTTATTGTAACTCCATCATTTTTCAGTGCGACGACGCTCTTTTAAAATTCAGTTGACGCTGTCCTTCACTATGAGTAAGCTGCAAATAAAACTTCCACACTAACTTAAAAAGCTCCTTTAGCAGAGTCTCCAGTAAAAACATACTACCTCAGCATGTATAGAATAATTTCTTACAGACCAAGTCAGATTGTAAAAACTTACTATTTTATTTCAATACAGTATACAAGTTCAAAGTCTGTTGAATTATTATAAAATGTGATAGTGATTTATTTTTAAAGTACAGGGAGTGGCAGAAATAACTCCCCAATTTGAAGGGCTAATAGAAAAATACGTAATAGATTTTAGTCAAACTTTTATTATACATTAATGAGAATTATCATTGCCATTTATTGTAAACATCACTTAAAAATAACATCACTTAAATGGCGACCGTCATTGTCTATACACGACTGAAGCCTCACTCGGAAATTGCGTATTACTCTCGTCGTCATCGCTTGTGGGATTTCGGCGATTTCGTGGCGGATAGCAGCTTTCAGTTTGGCGGTTTAAAGGACAACCGACGAATTTATCCTGATGACAATTTTATCGGGAAGTGTGTATGAAATAATCGCTGCGTACAAATTACAGAATCTCCATTTTTAAAATAGGTTTTGATGACAAACGCACGATATTCACCGTTCCACGCCATGTTAGCGATGAAAATTGCAACGCCTAACCTGCACTATAGAACGAGTCCGGACTCACCAACTACCACTAGCGCCGAGCTACGACGGTTTCAAATTCGGGAGTTATTTCTGCCGCTCCCTGTATTATTTCTAAGAACCTTTTTAGATATTAATTGCTATAAATTTACGTAACCATAACAGCTTTCTCTTTTAAAGGCTCATAAGAGAAAAAAACTATTGCAATTAGTCCTTCACTTTTGCACCAAAGGTATATTTTCAGCGTTTTAAGAGCTACTTCATTGTTGATTTCTTTATATAGCTCAGAGTTTGAAGGACATATAAGTTAGTGAGTGGCGCATTGCAGTTACTGAGAGCTATCGGACGCATTTTTACGTAGATTTTTGATGTGAGTGATCATTCTTTGAACTTTATAAGATGTTAGCAGGTATTTATTATCAAACTCAAAAGCTTTCAGCAGTCAAGGGCCGATCCAGGCAAAAATTAGAGCCACTTTGTTGCCCCCTCCCAAAATTCAAATGCACAAAAACTGCTTCTTCACAAAATTCAGTTATTAAAAAAAAAGTCCCTTTTACAAAATTTCATTGCATAGGAAATATCGCTTTTAAAAAACATTTTCTGTGGTCAAATCATTTTTTTACCAAAATATTTAATTAAAAAGACTATAAAGGAAACCTGAATCGACCACTGACAGTAGATACTTTTCACAATACATTGCATCCGATAGTAGTTATTGAGCATTTGATCAAAATTGTCCAGTGTTGTCAGAACTCAGAAATAGTTTCAAGAACTTAAAATATCATAAAGTTGAACTTTTATTCTCTCACCACTTCTTTACATTTTCTGTCATAAATGACTAGAAGCATGTTTATCAGTTGATGCATCTTGAAAGGTCTGTTAATGTTTATATATTTGCATAAAATTTATAGTGCAAGTTTAAATTGTCATTTGATACAACTTTAGCTGGTATGTGTATTAGTTTCAAGAAAAATAAAAATTGGGACAGTCTAGTATGTATGAAACTCTTATATATTGTAAATATCCCTTAATAGCATGATTATGTTTAATTATCATATTTCATCTACTTTTATCAGCTGCTGAGCAAGCTGAACTTCAGAAAAAAATCGATGCTCTCCAGCTTGAAGTAGAAAAGCAAGATCAAGATATTCATCATTTGCAAAAATATTTAAAGGAAGCAGAGAATTTGCTGGTATTTATTTAAAAAGTTATTTAAAACATCAAAAAAAGAAAAAGTCTTGACTGGGATACTTTTTTAACTGGAAATATTTAAAATGATTTTTTTCTTCCAATCTTAATGCACATTCTAATAGTAATTTAAAATCTACTAATGTCTTACAGGCCACTGCTGTTTATCAAGCAAAACAAAAACTTCAGTGGATTTCTAAGGGGAATGAAAAAAGTGTATTGGTGGATGATCTGATAAAATATGCACATCGCATTAGCTGCTCCTACGCCGTTGCTGCTCCACATAATTGGCAACCAGGTAAAGTAATTAAGCACAGCACATGAATATTGCTGTATAAACCTGTAATAATCATGGTTATAATCATTTGATCGAAATCCTTCTCAATTAGGGTCAGTTGGGGTAATTGTAAACGCTTTTTCAATGTTTTCACTTTCAATCCTTCCCTACCCCTTGAATAAATTCAGAGATAAAATTTTGAGCATGGTAGCAACTACTGTACTTCTTGTGAGTAAATGTGTACAAAAATTTTGACTTTATGACTATTTGTCAGCGAATGAGCTCGTGTTTACAATTACCCCAGAGATCTGGGATAATTGTAAACAGTGTTTTATTTTCGAATAACTTTGATGCAAATGGAAAATTGTTTCATACACAGTCTGCTTGAAGGCTTAAGAAGTTCCGGAACAATGGTTCTCAATCTGCGGCCAACAGGCCGCATGCTGTCCACTGAGTTATGTTATGAGTCGGCTGAGATTATTTAATGAGGAATATCTTGTAAAAAATCAAGTAATGCGAAAAATTTATATAAAATTTGTCCCGCAGTGGATCAGTCCGGTTAAGCTTGGACCCCACAGAACACCGAAAGTGAAGCATAACAGACCGTGGTCAACACTTGGGAGGGTGAGCACCTCCCACGACTGATTATCTGAGACCGAGTGCGCTAAAGTGAGCTGTGCACGTAAAATAAATCGTCGCTTCAAATGTCCACAAAGTTAGAAATACTTTTCGTTGAGGGACCATCCTAGGTGACGATCTCTGATCTGGGAGCTGGTTCAAAATCATTAAGCCCCTCTGAGCCAAGTGTACTTCATTCTAGCGGAGCTCATTATTAATCAGTAGGAGATTCCTTAATTCACGGTCGCCCTCCAAGAATTGGCTTGGATTTCCAAGTGGCATTAGCAACCACAACAACAGTTATGTAAAATAGTCACAAAAACGTAATTTACATCGAAATATAACACTTATTGTCTCCCCAAATTATTGGAAATAGGATAAATTTAAGTGTTTACAATTACCCCAGAGTACGAAATATATGGGGTAATTGTAAACACCTAATTTGCACATGAAAAATAACAGGGAGGATGAAATTCATAACTAAATGTTTTTAGCAGCATTCCATATGACAAATAAAAATGGTTGAAACTGTTTGAATGGCTTTTGTAGATGAGCTGGAGAGGAAAATGTAAGATCACTAAATTTTGTTAAACAACTTTTTTCACTGTGCCATTTTCAAACAATAGTGACACCTCCACAGTTGTTTCGAAACTTATGAAACTGTTTCAGTGTCTCCCCTATGCCTCCAGTTTATCACTCACAAGCAGTTCAGTTTTCAAAACCACCACAAGTGTAGTTATGAAGCTTGTTTACAATTACCCCAACTGACCCTACCTCTTTTCATTTTGTTAGCAAGCACATTATATAGCTCAACATTTGAATAATCTTTTTTTTTTTTTTTTTTTCTCCTATGAAAGAACCCTTCATTCTTTTTATCTTATGGCTTCACAATCGTTCATTGCCTATTATACTGTCTAAGAAAATGAAATTTTTAGGTACCCCTTCCCTCCACACCATCATTTTAGTACTAATCAAAATGCATTATTGCAAGATTTTCTTTCAATTGAACCGTGAAATCGGCGACAAATGTGCATGAACTTTTAAAGATCTCTAATATTTTAATTGAATTTTCTTAATTTCTACTAGGTATAACTAAAAACTTAGTTTGGAAGCATGCCAACATCGAACAAGTGCTTTGCAGAAAATTAGCATGCCTTGCCTTACAAACCTTTTGCATCCCATAAATATTTGAATTGTTTTAAAAGTAGAAGGTATTTTACCATATGCTACCTTAAATAATCACCTAAGTGCATAATTTTGATTTTAAATTCATAATGCATCCTTTTTCTGAAAATTTCATGTTAAGTTCAGAAATTGTTTTTGTTGCTTAGGATCACCCGTGATCATGTCTTGTCAGCTAACCGCTGCGCCAAAGTTTTTCTTTTTTTCAGTTTAAAGCCCATTTTTAAACAGCTGAAGTTTAAACAAAAAAAAAATGCTTTTTTTTAGTACATTTTTTAATTTGAAGAATAATGGGAAATTATCTTTTTTCCTTAAAGTAAATGTAAAGTTTTATGAACATCATTAATATTGGGGAAGAATATTTAATTATCACTATCAAAGCACATAAATAAACATGTTTTTAGTAAGTTTGATATATGCTTTGTAATAAAATAGTTGCGTAACTGCTTATCACTTTTTATGTACATACTTACAGAGAAAATAATTTAAACATTAAAAGATTTTGGTAGAAAAACCCTCTGTGTGTGCTTCTCTCTGGCTCTCTTTCATTCCTTTTAATCAAAATGAATTATAATTCAACATCATTAGATTAGTATATGTTAAATTTAATTAAATTTTAAGAATATTTTTCTTAACTTCATTTGCAAAAACTGTCAGAAGTGTTTCCAAGAAGTTTATATTATTTTTGAGAACAGTTTTGGATGCTCATATTTGTTCTTGAACAGAGAATGAAAATGTTGTTTTAAACTGTTTGAATATCTACTTTTGCTTTCAGAAAAATCTTAAAAACAGCACATTCACATCTAAAATGTTGTGGTGTCATTATAACTGAATTTTAGGAAAATATTCTCCTTCATGCAGGGGTGCATTTCATTTTCAGAGCAATGATGCACTCCTCAAAAAAGATGCCCCTCAACAATTGAACAAAACCCTCTAAAAGAACCCCTCTTAAAATTTCAATATGACCCCCCTCATATTGAATGCCTTCATATGAATATTCCCTGGGGCCCTGCTTCATGTGAATATTCTCCAAAAGTGTATTACTGAGAATTTTATATTTCTAAATGTCACTATTTATCAACTGTCTTATGGCCATTTATGATTCTTAAGGTTTAGCTATGCCATAATAATCTCAAATATAAATTTAAACAAAGTGAGTAAGAATGTTTTAATTCTAATTAATTAATAACACTGTGCAACACGAAAAATGTCCTTTGGATGAAAATGTCTGTTCCTTATGTATTTTTGGCTGAAAATTACGAAAATCTCAAATTATATTTTGCCTGTCACGTACCATTTTCCCAAAATTCCACATTTTAGCTTTTTACGCATTTTCTGGATAAATGTGCATATTTTTGTAATTTATCGACTTAATTTATTATAAGTAATATCCTTCTCATTGATAGTGAGATCGATGCCAATCTAGAGACCTTTTTAATGAAGTTGGGTTACTTTAGCAACATTTTTGGCAACAAAAGCTTTATCTACTTCTCGAAGTTTTGAGTCTTTTACAAGACGACAAAGGCATTTTGTAGACTATTTTATGGAGCAAGAAAAATGCTATGCTGCTGTGACGTGAATGTACTATTTCAAGCATTAGGACATGAGTACAATTCAGCAGAGTGGTGCTTGTTTATCAGTGCTCCTCCATATAAGTATTTTTTTTTTCCCCTATTCATTCCTGTAGCATATTCTGCAAACACAAAGTAAATTACAAAATTACAAGTGGCAAAAACATATCAAATGATCTTCTACAATGATTATGATGATCTTCTACAATGTGCCTTTTTTCCACAATTGCACATTAAACTTGGTTTATCGAAATATTTGTAAAAGCTCTAGACAGAAGGAGTGGCTTTCTTGCATTTCAGGAACAAATTCAAAAAGTTAAGTGAGGCAAAAGTAAAAGAATGGATTTTTATTGGCCCACAACTTAAGGAAGTCCTTTCATGATGAAGAGTATGAAAAGAAACAGTCAGAAGCCAAAAAAAAAACAGCCTGGCTGGCCTTTAATGCGCTCACGTTTCCTTGGAAATGGAGAAAGCTGAAAACTACAAAAATCTTTCTGGTGACATGATAAAATGCTTTTGTATTATTAGGCTGCTATATTTCATTAAAACTACACTTTTTGGGCTTCCATATGGACTTTATTTCTCAAAACATTGGTGCAGTTAATGATTAGCATGGAGAAAGGTTTCATCAGGACATCTCTGTTTAAAAAGCATTTTAGCGCTCAATAGAAGGGAAGTATACGAATTGAATATTGCTAAACTGTTATCAGGGCAAACCAATAGATGCCCACAAGAAGAATTGGCCAAAGAAATCATTTTAGCTTATGTGTTTTCAAGAAGTAAGCCTGAGTTACATTCTTCTATTATAACCAAATTGTATAAATATGAGAGGTGGGTCTCCAACAAAAACGCTACGTGAAGGACCATTTTGGTTTGGATATTTGAATCAAGCACCTTTTGTTTATATAGAATCGCATACTTTCATCTAAAGGACAAAAAAAAAGTCCAAATTTGTTGCACAGTGTAATCATTAGTAGTAAATGAACTTAGTTTTTATGTGTAGTATTTAGTAATTAATATATGAGAATGGAAAAGACCAAAAAAGAAGAATGTCTTCTCTGCAAGGCTGGTCTTTTTGAATACAAGCTGGGTTGGTCTGGCCGCCTTTTTCATGTTGTACCTTTTTTTTTTTTTTCAACATCCTTGTGACATGTAATTTTATGTTCATTAGTATAATACATTTTTTTTAATTTAGTGAGAGTTTATTTAAACAATCATACTGCTATCTGCTCATGAACCAATTATGTAAGTCTTTCTCTGAACCATCTGGAAAAAAAAAGGAAAAATCCAAACCTTGAAAGTTTTGTCTTTTTATCTAAACAGATTAGAGTTTCCACGAGCAGCTTTCATGAAAATTATACAAAACAGTATAAATTATGTACATTAGTTTTGCTTCTCAACATTTTTTAATTATACGAGGGGTGATCAACAGAAAAGGTCGAATAAAGAAATATGTATGAAAAACAGACTAAATACAAAAGGGAATGAAGAGGCCTATGTGCCTATCACTTTTCGACAAAATCAACGAGTCTATTCAGGCATTTATCAGAATGCAGAACCAACTTGTTTAACCAGTCTTGTTAGAAATCAGGTCCCCGTCCATTGAGCCAGGTCTCAGCGGACGGGGCTCATTTTCACATCACTATCTGAAGAGGATAGGAGAACCCACCGTGTGCTGGATAGCTGGATAAGTGCTCCTTTAACCTCGAAAACAAGGAATAGTCACTAGGTGCCAAATCTAGGCTGCATGGGGGGGGGTGACTCCAGATTTCCCACCTAAACTGTCGCAACAATTCCTGCGCTGCTTCAGCAGTGTGAAGTCTTGCATTATGTTATGCTTCCCCACGCACCTTTCTTGCCTGACCTGGCCCCGTGTGACTTTTTCGTATTTCCACGCATGAAAGGACACCGATTCCACAACATTGAAGAGGTCAAGATAAAAACGAGGAAGGAGCTGTCAGCCATTTCTACAGATGAGTACAAAAAATGTTTCGAACAGTGGAAACACCGGTGGGGCAAATGTATTAGTTGTAATGGAGAGTATTTTGAAGGGCATAATGTTGTTTTGTAAAAAATTTGAAATTAAATATATTTTTAAAAATAATTCCGGTTATTTTTGGGGCCCCCCTCGTATTATTGTATTGTAAAATTGCTTCGCGGCAATTCACGTTAATAATATCTACCTAAGCTAAGGTACTTATGTTGATTTAACTAAAGAAATCATCTACCTAAGTAAGTTAAAACTTTTATAGGCTCTTGAGTGTTTCATATGACCTATAAATTTTCAGCCCTGGATGTATAATGTACATACCATATCTTGAATATTTTTATCACTTCGATTAATTTAGTCATTTTTCTTCAAATGCCTTTCGCTTATTCATTCCAGGTGATCCTAGACGTCCCTATCCTACCGACATAGAAATGAGGTTAGGATTTCTTGGAAGAATGAGTGATCTACCATCAGGAGCAAGTATGTTGCAACAAGGTAATTTGGACATGTCTGTAGCACGAGGACCACATAATGGTAAGTTTTGGAATACAACAAATAGTAAATGTATTTAGTTAGGAATGTAAATAAGATTAAGAATAAAGTAAAAGTAGATGCTTAAAAAATATTTCCACTATTACTTCTCTTTTTATAAAGAAAATCCTGAAACTTCTAAATCAATTTCAATATTTAACTTTCTATTAATTATTGGCTGCATTGAATGTCAGGTTTTGTATTATTGAAAATAGTTTAAGCAGAAAAATTTCACACTATGTAAAATAATTTTGTTTCTAAATGAAGAAATAAAGTTTTGTTTAGTTTAATCATTAACTTTTGTAAATATGTTCATCACTAAAAAATTCAATATTCAAAAAAAAAAAAAGCAGTACTAAACAAATTGGCCTGTTTTCAAATAGTTAAGCATTATAGGCATGCATTGTGCCACTAATTTATTCTACAGAGAAAAAATTTTAGGTGCATAATAGGTGCACTTGTTCATCAACATTTGTGATTTTCAAAATGAAAAATTGGTTTATAAAAGAAATCAATGAGAAAGTTTAGTTTTACAAAACTAGAAAAAAATGTAAAATGAAAATATAAGTTAACACACTTAACTGCTAAATTTCCCGCCATATTGTGACCAAAAAGAACATGTTTTTTGAACAATTATGTATTATAATTAATTATGACTTCAAATCAACAATTATAACTGTTATATTGCAGTTATTAATGTCTGATAATTTTGAATTCTGTCACCCCTGTTTTAACAAACAGCATCGTTTAATTCTTTTCTAATGAGCTTCATCTTGTAGTAAGCAAGCCAGGGTGCCCTCCAAGGAGGGGGAGGGTCTAAAAGAGCATGGTCCTTTGACCGATTTGGGGGAGTCCAAAGTTTTTTAGGGGGTGGGGCACCAAGTGGTGTGGAAAAAATATTTTATTTTCGCATTGCTATATTTACATAGTGCGGAAGAGTTGCAATTGGTGAAAGCTAATAAATTTTTTTTTAATTTGTGAAATGGGATATCTTCCCCGATCTGCAACTATCCTAAATGTTTGCAAAATGGACATATTTCACCTATTCTTTGTGATTTTTCAATTGTTTTTTTTTTTTTTTTTTTTTGTTCTTTTTTTTTTCATTGTGATTCAACCAGAACATTGCAAAATACACTATATGCAGGGTTAGTGATGTTTTTTTTTTTTTTAAGTCAAAAAAAATCTTTTTTTTTTTTAAATTTAAATCGGATTTTTTTTTAAAACTTAATCTTTTGGATATTTATTATGTTACATTCATAGAAACAATATGGCATGTTAATCAATATGCAAGACACGCTTTAAGCTATTTTCACAGCAATAAAAATTTTTATATAATAATAATGGTAAACAAATTTTAATACAAATGCACGACTCAAACCCGACCAGGAATAATAGTACATAAAAAGAACATACATCATAAGTACAGAGAAAATGAACAAATTTAATCTGAATTATTTTGCTGTTGAAACCTGAAAAAAAGTAACAATGGCATGTCCTGGTTCTACAAGCAAAGTGTTTAGGAATGAATAATTGGATAAATTAATTAATATAGGTATTAAGAAATAAAACTAAGTACCTAAATCAAAAAAGTTTTTATTTTGCTTTAATCATTTTTCTATTTTATAAATAAAAAATCCTGAAATATTTTTACCCATTTAGTAAAATCATATGCTCACACCATTACTAAAATCTGAAACTTTTTGTTTTAATCGAATATCTTTATTGAAAACTTCTATGAAAAAATATTTGAGAAGGAAAAAAAACTTTAAGTTTTTCAGGGACATAGATGAAACTTTTAAGGATACATATTCTAAATTCTAGCAATTGTTGTTTTATACACTCATTCTGAATTATTTATTGCCTGCCATTTATTAAATTGACCTAAAATACTACTTTTAAGATAAGAAACACAGAATGGTTCATGATTATTATGAATTCTAATTTGAATGATTGAATGAATTATGCTTTGCTGTAAAGATGCTTGAAGAATAAGAGTAATAACATAAAATTTAAAAAAAAACAGTAATTAGTTCTAAACTTATGAAATCTGTCATGCACACAGACAGATGGACCTAGGAAGTTTTGTTTGAAACTGGTTGTAATTGCAACATATTTCATTTTTACAACTTTCAATGATTTTTTTGAAAAAAACCACTTGATTTAAATCATGGTTTAAATCAGGGGTCTCCAAACTACGGCCCGAGGGCCACATCCGGCCCGCGGACAGATTTTGTCCGGCCCGCGGAGAGCTAGCATACTTGAAAGAAAACTCCTTCTAGAGAACATATTTATTTTTTATAGCAAATTAAATTAAGTTTACTGAAGTAATCTATTTTTATGTTGAATAATTATTAATATGACATCTACATTGATATGGTCATGGGCTAACTACTCATAACATTGTTGTAGGTTATTATTTACTAACTAACAAATTATTGAAATGAATCCAACTAACATTTTATACATTTTAAATGAAAAGATAACTTATAACAAGCATAACGACATATGAAATACTAATGAGATTTATGTAATTGAGATTTTCCACTGACAATAGTTTGTAGTTGTGGACTAATTTTACTTGTACCAATTATTAAAAGAGATTTAAGATGCTCATCAGTTAATTTAGATCTGTAAACATTTTTTGTGTACTTCATTTTGGAAAAGGTCTTCTCACACAAATAAGTAGTACCAAAAACAGAAAACAGCCCACGAGCAAATTTATGCAAATTATCAAATTGTGTCAGTGGAAGACACTTATAAAATTCCAACAAAGATAAGTTTTGATATTTGTTCTTAATTATATCACTGCACTGTAGATCAATCATTTCCATTTGAAGTTCCGGGGCTAGGGTTTCAATGTCAGTATCAAAAGGATTCTGAAAAATCTTAATTTGATTCGCAATGGCATCAAAGTCCGAGAAACGAGTATCAAAATTTATTTTCAAAGCACTCAAAGTTTCGATTGCAAAATCGATAGGAAACTCGGTCTCAGTGGTGTGGCTAAATATTTCACATGTTTTAAAATGTGAAAAACATTTACTTCGTAGTTGTGATTGAAACAGTATCAATTTCTTCCGGAATGATTTGATATTATTGTATAAATCAGGAAGATGCTGGTTTTCTCCTTGCAATCTCAAATTCAGTTCGTTCACATGTTTTGTCAAATCAACATAGAATGCTAACTTCCACAGCCATGCGTTGTTTTGCAATTCAGTAAGAGGGCGATGCTTTTCATTCAAAAAAAATTCGATCACTGCTCGAAGTTCAAAAAAGCGCTGAAGGACTTTCCCACAACTAAGCCAACGTACGGCAGTATGATAAGGTAAGTCATTTTCTCCAATCTCTTTAATAAATTGTACGAATTGTCGGTGATTCAGCCCAAAAGATCTGATAAAATTAACAGTTGATATGACTGGTTTCAGAACTTCAGACATATCCAAACATTTTCCGCACAAAGACTGTTGATGAATGATACAATGTAAGACTATTGGTTTTGAACCACCGTCATTTTCTACAGCCTTTGACACAAGAGCGACCACTCCTTTATCTTTCCCACTCATGTTTTTGCCTCCATCAGTTGTAATACATTTCAAGTTTTTCCATCGAAGGTTCTTTTGCTTAATGGCCATTTCAACTCCTTTAAAAATATCTGAACCAGTAGTTGTGCCATGAATACTATACATATCAAGAAGTTCTTCATGCACTTCATAGCTTTTATCTACTCCTCGAATATAAATCAACACCTGAGCAGTATCTGACACATCCGTTGACTCATCCAAGGCCAAAGAAAACCACTCAACATGTCCATTTTTGTTAAACAGTTGAGAGGATATATTTTCAGCGATGTCTTCTACCCTTCGAGCCACAGTGTTTGCTGACATACTGACAGTTTTTAATAAATTTACCTTTTCAGGGCACATTTCTTCGGCTACTGCGATTATGCATTCTTTGACCATTTCTCCATCGGTGAATGGTTTTCCACGTTTTGCAATTTCAAGAGCCACACGAAAGCTGGCACGAGTTGCAGCCTCTTGTTCAGTTTTGAGTTTTGTAAATAAAGATTTCTGCGATTTCAATCCGCGCTTCATAGCTTCGAATTTTTCTGTCCGCAAACTTCCTGTATATTTTGAGTAATTTTGAAAATGTTCTGCTTCATAATGACGTTTAATGTTATATTCTTTGAGAACGGCTATGCTTTCATTGCAAATCAAACATAGCGCCTTGTTACTGGACTCAATTACGAAATACTGAATGTTCCACTGATCTTTGAATTTTCTGCATTCACTATCAATTTTTCGCTTCTTTTCCATTCTACTAAATCACACACAAAAGCAACAATTCAAATAAAAATATTGTTACAAAGATGTCTTAAACTTAAACACGCACAAACACGTTTTAAGGAGGTACGCACTATTTTATTTCACAGCAGTGTCATAGGAACTGACTTGTGGTTGCGCCACTAGCCTTCTTATATATTTCACTTACTGCCATCTAGAAGTGAGTGGAAGACACCAGAACTTTATCGAACCAACGATATTATTCTGTAAGTGCTATTAGCGGCATCTGTTAGGGATAGAAGGTACTACCTATTTCTGCTTGTGTCCACCAGATGTCCTGTCACGTTACTCCTCATGGCTCGCTCGTACTCTACGACTAATCTAGAAATTACAGATAATGACAGGAAAATTAATAATATGCAGTGTTGCCGTTTTGCGGACTTTAGTTCGATTTGCAGCCTTTTTTAAACGTGGCGTACTTTTTCGGACTTTTTTTTTCATGTAAAAAAATACCCATTCGTTACTTGAGTACTCGTTAGGAACCGAAGTAACGATTACTGAAGAAAAAAGTAATCAATGATTACTTGTGTATTTCATTACTTTTGTAATCAATGATTACTATGGCGATACGATGCGGGTACCCCATTATAACGGATACCCATACGATACAGAAAATACATCAGCTTCCCCGTCGCTAATGGCATCTGGCAAAAAAGTAATCATATTTTACACCACTAGTGGACTGATTCAACTTTTTACCACCGGCAACAATTAATGATAATATGGTTTTGGCCCTTGGAATTTACTGGAGTAATCAATATGGCCCTAAGGCTGGAAAGTTTGGAGACCCCTGGTTTAAATCAACGAACTCTGACTATATGTACTATGTGTTAAAAATAATTTGTTCTATATTGTAAAAATATCTTTCAACTATGCAAAGTACTTATTCTGTACAAACCATTGTTTTTTTCTGGATAATGTCTTGTAACATGCATAACAGATAGTATCAATGAAGTCTTTAAGATTTTAAATTATGTTTAGCGTGATGTTTACAAATTAAAGCATGTCCTCTTTTTTTTTCTTTTTACCCTTTGAACCGTTATAACCTGATTTCTTCGAAAACTTGGGCATAACACATAGATTTGGATTTCAGTGTTGCTCTTATTTATTCATCTCTCGTCTTAGAGCTGCATACTTTAAACGAATCCGCCTTCCCCTATTTCTTGCATCTTTCGATGACTTACGTGTGGTAGGGGAATTTTTTTCTCCTGTTTCTATAAAAGATCTGATGCCCTTGTTACTAACTTTCCGAAGAAAAGGTTGAGAAGGTAATTCAATGTTCTAACCAACAATCAGTGTAATCTGAGTCTCTATTGATGGAGTGACGACATTTCAGATGTTTTTAACCTTTCGAAAACAGACTGTCTGCCTTTTAACACTTGCTAGCTCTCATATGTTCCTCCTTGATTGAAAACCATTGCCACCGGATTGTTTTGCCAACCACTATTTTTGGGATGGGCAATAAAAGAGTTTCCTTCAAAGACTGGAACAAAGATATCAACTACTTGTTTCAGGTTGTCAGACAAATATTGAGATGTTTCAATTGCCCTATACACATGAACGGGATCGCCCCTGAAATTTTGGGCTGTGCTTTATTTCAAATCAGACTGGCATGTAACATTTAAAAATGAACTAAATGATATCTTTTAACGCATCTAATGGATTCGTTTCACTTGAGGTATAGCCTAAGAACTCTGTTTGCACAAGTGTGCCACCTGGAATGTGAGGTTGGGCCAGGGTTACAGTTTGACAAATCATTTGGACATATGCTACTTTTGATTGCTTGACATATATCTAAAAGATATTTCTGGTCTTAGCTTAAGCACTTTCTGTCCACTTTTGGAGTTATACAGTCCATTACTTGAAAATCTATTATTGGCAGTTTTTCACAACTTCTAAGATTCACTCCAGTTGGTCCATAAAATGATCTTGGGCTTGTTGTGTGTGTGTGTGAATGATGAAAATAAAGCCTGTGTTGGAGTTTTAATTAAAGTAATTCATGCTCTTAAAATGAGCATTCTTAGTTAAGAAAAAAAATGAAAGAATAAAATTAATTTTAATAGTGTATATACACTGCTTGACAATTGCTAAGGAACAACTGCTTTATGCAAAGTAGCATTCCGGACAGTTGACCAATAACAGTAACATGAAGTTCAGAGGGCGTGCCAGAGTAGAACTCTGTATCTGTATAAAAGGCAGTGCACACCAGCTCTTCATTCATGCGAAAATTCATGTTGTTACGTGTTTGACCAAAGAGCACCGAATGCTGTTGGAAGTTATTTCTGTGAAATTCAGTGTGGTGTTGCAATAACCAAGAGTAAAATGTCTGCAAGACATCATTTGAGTGCGTACAATCGTGGACGAGCAGTTGGATGGCTGGAGGCAGGTCAAAGTGTCACCACTGTAGCCACAGCAATGGAAGTGTCAAAAAGTGTCATCTTGCAATTAAAAAAGGCCGCTGAGGGTGGAAATGCTATGCGAAATGCCGGTGGTTGTGGTAGGAACACCACACCTCAAGAGGATCGATTTGTATCCCTAGTGGCGAAAAGGAACAGAAATGCCACTCCAAGCCAGATAGCTGCAGACCTTGTAGCCGCTGCCGGTACACGTTTCTGCTAAAACTATCTCACGACGATTCAATGCAGTTGGTCTTTATGCACGGAAACCTGTTTGATGCATCACGCTTCAACTATGTTATCGTCGAGAAAGATTACGTTGGTGTAAGGAACATATTGGTTGGAGTCACCAACAGTGGTCCAGAGTGATGTTCTCCGACGAATCCCGTTTCACTGTGATGAGTAATTCTGGCCACCAGTTAGTGTGGAGAGAGAGGGGAACACGTTATGCACAACAGTATGTTCATGAACGTCATCATTACGGCCCAGGTGTGCTGGTGTTGGCAAGCTTCATGCACAATGGCAGAACACCGCTTCACATCTTTGAGCGAGGCAGCGTAACATCGCAGAGGTATTGCACAGAGATTATTCTGGATTATGTTCGTCTTTTTAGGGGTGCGGTAGGTCCAGAATTTCTGTTTATGGACGACAATGCGAGACCACACAGAAGTGTTGAAGTATCGGACACACTAGAGAGTGAAGATATTGTCCGTATACAATGGACTGCTAACTCTCCGGACCTAAATCCTATAGAGCATGCTTGGGATGCCCTTGGCAGGCGTGTTTCGCAAAGAACACCCTCTCCCCAAAACGTGCACGAACTGAAAACCGCCTTGAGAGAAGAGTGGGACAAGATCCCCCAAGTACTCCTCGATGGTTCAATGAAAAGCATGTATAACAGATGCAAAATGTGTATTAGTGTCTGAGGTAATCACACATCGTACTGAAGGAACACTTATATGTTCCATTTTGGCAAGAAAACCATTTTTCATGGCTGTTTTGAAAGCATCCAAGAGCCAAGTTTTTTGTTTTTAATTTTCTTATTTTTCTGTGGCGATATCCGTACTATTTTGCATAATAATAAGTTCACACTGTCTCTACTAAATATGTACTCAGTTTCATTTCTTCAATCAATGTATATTATTAATTATTCCGAAAAACGTAACTGTTCCTTAGCAATTGTCAAGCAGTGTATATACAGTCGAACCCCATTATCATTAGACCCTGCAGACTTTCTACAAAGTAACATCTTAACCGAAATTGCTTCAAAACACATAATTTAAAGAACATGTAATGTAATAACGCATTTAATGGCTATATTAATTAGATTCAATTACCATCATTTTGTATTATTTAATAAGACAAGGTAAAAGCATTAAGAAAAGATCCTTCTTTTCGAACAAAGAAAGATGCTTTCTCACAAATTGCCTGTCTAAAAGAGCTTAATATGATGGCACTCATTTTTAAAAGCGCATTTACAATGACCATTCAACTTGAACTGCAGTTGAATAACCATAGTTGGATAGCCCTGTCTTCCTAAACTCTTTCTGACCGGAAATTAAAATCAGTGTACATCCCTGGAATTCCAGAAACAAAAGTAGACTTTCAAAATGAATTCTTTCTTTCTCCTTGTCCCTTTTATCCTTTTTTGAAGTATTGTTGAGTAGAGATTTAATCCTACAAGCATTGCGAATGAAACTTATCACTTTTCTTGTGCCTGTCAAAGTTCAAAATTGTAAAATTCTTCCTGTACTTCAAACCTCTAATTCGGGAGAAGTTAAAGTAAACTTGCAGCGCACACAACTTTATCTTTCCACCTGTCGCTTTCAAACCTTCTGTGCACACCTTGCTGGCTTGCAATTGTTAGATTCGAGGGGCTGGGGATTTTCTAGACTATGGGTTGATAGATAACACTTGTCACTAATCGCTTTTCAGGAATTCTAGGATAAACGTTTCATGAAATCTTACTGAAAGGTTTCACTTTAAAAAATATAATAAAGCCTGTTTTAACAATTTGAAGTGTCACCATAAACAGAGTGGCACAACAAAGTAGTGTCGTGAATTGCGGAGTTATTTAATATTAAAATTACATATTGCAAGTTCGGACTTTGAAAAAGGGACGTGACATCTGGAGTGACGTGTCATCCGGGTGTCATGAAAACGAGGTTCAACTGTATTTTATAATTTGTTCACTTACTGTAGTGCAATGCCGTCATACTCATGCCTGAGGTAAACTTTGCGTGTGTTTTCCTGTACTAGAAACACATGCGAGGGGAAAAAAACATCGATCAGGAAACGGATACGATAAACAAATATAGTTTTCTATTTTAAGAAAAAGTTGACAAAGTTTTCATTTTGGAGCAGAATTGGGGCCCTTGCTTATGTTATGGTGTTCTTATGTTTAACTAATTGCTGTACTCCTCAAAGAAGCATGTCATTGGCTTTATACTCAATAAAACACAAAACTAATTTATAGGTCAAAAAAAATTTCAG
Organism: Octonoba sinensis; assembly: GCA_038502835.1. Classification (NCBI taxonomy): domain Eukaryota; kingdom Metazoa; phylum Arthropoda; class Arachnida; order Araneae; family Uloboridae; genus Octonoba; species Octonoba sinensis. The sequence continues at coordinate 108,333,440 of CM076599.1, read as the reverse complement.
CTTTTTTTGCATTTGACTAATCACATGTATGATTAGTAAAAGTGATTCAAAATTTATAAAACTAGTGGTCCCATACAGTGGCTCGTAGCATGGGTGTCACCAGGCCAGTAATTTGTGGTGTCACCTCCCCCCGCCCCCCAAAAAAAAAGTAGTTTTGTAGTTTATTATTTTCAGTTGTGCAAAAAAATTGTACGAAATTCCACTTTATTTATTTGGTGTAACTTTCAGAAAATTAGATTTGTTTTCAGATTATTTATTTGCGTTCAAATAGCATTAGTAAAATTGAATAATTCAAGTACACGTATTTTTCAAAATCTCTCTCATTTTGAATGTCATCCCCAAAAGGGTCACTTTAGGCAGATTTCCCCCACTCCTCCATAGTGTGTTCCTCATTATCTTCGATTCTGTGCGAACATTAATTCATTAGCCTCTCAAGAGATTTAGTTTCATTACATTTATTTAGTCTTGCAAAAATACTTCTCAGCATAATAACTAAAACCAATTGTTTTAAAATTCAGAGATATAATTTAATTCCCCAATAAATGTATTTTATTTCAGAACAAAACCCATCATCCCAAGCTGGTACATTTACATGGCCTTCCAGTGATTTCAAAAGCAATATGGCAACAGCTAGTAGTCATGGTGTAGGAATGGATACGAAGTCCCACAATAAGGAAAATGAAGATGTTGAGGTTATGTCAACCGATTCTTCCAGCAGCTCTTCAAGCGATAGCCAGTGATAATTGGCAATTGTTCATGTAAATACATAAACTGTGAGAAGTTTTTCATAATGATTTTAATACATAAATTTTCTATTCATTTATAGTCTGTGCTCTTATTTTCACTTTACTATTGAAAGTATAACATTTATTTTTACTTTTAATTCAGACTATGAAATCTTGCACAATCAAATAATTAAATGCATGTGTACATTCCTGATACTTGTAAGAGCTTGCTTCAAAAGTAACTTTTCTGTACACATTCAGTCTATTGCAGGTATTTTTCATGTTCAATGGAAGATTTAAAAAAGTTGGTATCAAGGGGTAATTAATGTTTTGCAGAATAATAACATGAAACAATATAAAAATAATAGGAAAAGAAAATCAAAAAATCAGAAACCTGTTAGTTTAACAAAATCTTAGAATTACGGAAATTATCAGGAAACTTCAATGAGCAATAAATATCATGTAACTTTAAAATTACAGTGTGTCATGAGTAAATTACAAATTTGAAAATGTATCATAAAAAGTAAAAGCCCAAGCATAATTTAAAACAATTTTATTTCACAATAGTTGGTTTGATCGATAATATACCACTTTTTCCGTAACTTTTAAAATATATATTGACTAAAATTATTAAAATTATTCTTATGATTGCAGTAAAACTGAAGTTACATGTGCATACAAGCACTCAAAATAAGAATTGGCTGGAAATATAAATTTGATTTTAAATAGATATTTCTAAATTTTATTTAATATCATGACTATTCGAATTTTTTTCTCACACATTTCTATTATGGCTGATCGTCTGAATGCAATGATATTTATATATATATATATACGCAGTACAAAAGTTACTCATACGGCCAAAGGCATCAGATTTACATTACGCCTATCAAACAAGTGTTCACATAAACTTACAGTTTTAATCACTTACACATAGCAAAATAGAAATTTAAAAGTGATACACATATTCATATATGTATATTAAAGATTCTTTAGGACACAAGCATTCAATTTCTTTTATAGCATTTTAAAACATCCTCAATTTACAATGACTAATTTACAGAATATTCACATACTAAGCCGTTAAGATTCAACAATGCCCAATAAGTTATCAGTGCTATATAACAAATGCAAATATATTAATATGTTACAAGGAATATTTGATTTTCAATACTGTATTCACATAGCCAATATAAATACCAACAAAGCCCTGCTCACAAAGAAACATATATGTTAGCAGTATTTGCGCAACAACAAAATGTTTAACAGTACCCATATTGATTGTTTTGATTACAAATGCAGCATCACAATTACACTAAAGAATAATAATGAAAATTAACTTTTTGATTATCGCGGAAGTATGGAAGTATGTGAATTTTTTCAAAATTTCAATGAATACTTGCTAAAAGATTTTATATAATCTAGCCAAATGTAATACTTTCATCAAATAATTTTCAGTTAAAATCATATCAAAGACTAATAAATTCACTGTTAAAAGATATTTAAAATTCTGTTTTCAAGTCAAAAAACATAAAAAACAATTGCACTAACCTCAATAACAACATATCCATACATTTTCATATCATTTCTGTTTCAACTTGATGTATTGTAAACTTAATAAACTTGCTTATCCTTATTGAAAATAAAAAAATTCAAAAATTTTTCACATAAATAATTTACAAATTTATTCAAAATGGCAATGATAAGATTTATTCTACAATTTCACAATAAAATTAAAATATAAAGCAATATCAGAATTGGATCTTCTCACTGAAGCATAGCATAGTTTAAAATTCAAATGAATTAATGTTTTGCGTGTAAAGAAATATAAATAGATGCAAATATGTATGATCACTAGAAAAATTTGATTTTTAAACATAACAAAATGGATAAATACATAGAGTACCATTACAAAAATTTGCCACAGGAAATGATTTGAAAATATATAAATTAAAAATAAACAAAATTTGGAAACCCTCCCTCAAAAAAAAAAAATAATAATAATAATAATAATATAATATTTAATTAAATAAAACAAAATTTTGTTTAATTTCTTTTTATAAATATCAAAGAATCATTTTTATACAATTACTTAAATATGATAGGACAAACATTTTGCATAAAACAATATTCAATTATCTGCCCCCCTCAACAAACAAATATATTGTAATGCTTATCTTTATTAAACAATAGTTCAGATCAAAAATCAATTTATTAAATAGTTTAAAAGGTTGGATTATATGTTTGATAGTTTAAAGAATGGACGGAAAATACAGTTTCTTTGCAAATAATGCTTGAATTCTAAATTTACAAAATTCCATTGCCAAGTTAAAGCCAAGAAGGCACAATTGTATGCACCCGATACATATTTATTGGGATTTATATAGTATTTTTATTTATGTTAATTTCTTTCAACTGTAGAATTTAAAGAACTTAATTGCTAAAACTTCCGACGTTAATAAGAAATTGAGAAGGAAAGAAAAGCTATTTTCCTAACAGGGTGTTTTCCCTTCCACTTTTAGTATTTTTAATACATAAGTTTTAACTAAATGCAAGAAAACATTGTGATCATCATCATAATCTAACCAAATTTAAAATGCCTCCCTATATAGTCTTATAGTTTAAAATTTATTTTTAAAATACCAATCTTAACTGTAATAAACGCTTAAATATTCTAAATTGTATCATGAATTTTGGAAATTGGAAGAAATTCTAGAATTTAAATAGTTTTATAAAGCAAAATAATAATGCAAATTATATATTTTAATTTTTATGAATAAGAATAATAAAACATAAGTCATTTTAGTTCATTTGGCAGAAAAATTGTTGTAAAATTCAGGAACATTCATATTTAATAAAATTTATCTAGCAAACAGTAAAACAATTCAAATACAATATATTTGTCCATTATAGATAAAAACGTAGCAACAAATGCAATGTTAATTTTAAGTTATGTTGATTTTCAGTGTAAATTGTTACACTTGTCTACAATTGATATTCAACAATAACTATAAAAACATGCAGTACCAATACTATTTATAATTCATAAATACAATCACTTCACATGCAAACAGCAATTTTTCATACAAGCATACAGCAGCATGTAGAAAGCAATAACAACATGTGGCATAAATAACAGACTTAGATGCAATAAAAACAACATAATATATAATAATTGCTAGTTTATATATATATTTATATCATAAAGTAAATTTTCAAGAACAAACATCTGCCTAATTTCCCATGAAAACACTTTGAAATATGAAATACCCTAAGCTCGTAAACATGCCCTTTGATAGTTGGCATTGTTTATGTGTAATTGCCCCAATGCATATAATTTACAAGAAAGGTTAAAAATCTTTATATATTAGTGATTACCAGCTATAAGACCAATTTCTAATGACTATAACTGTATATGTGTCATCAAAAATGTAGATAAAGCACTACAAATATTCCGAAAAATTCCAGGAAGTACAAAACTTTTTCAAACATTGGAATTCTTCTGGTGTACAAACCAAGAAACAATTATTCCTTATTCTAACAAAATGAAGCAAATTATGTATAAAGAAAACTTTTTATGAATTGTTAACAGGAAAAAATAAATACTATATAATATCTTTAGAAAATCTACTTTTAAGTCACAGGTATATAATTGCATTGCAAGTTACACGAAATAAAAAAATGCAAAATTAAATATTTAATTAAATCTATAACCTATACATTAAAACTAAAAGATTTATAAATTAAAAACAAGTTTCAAAGAGGCTTGGACATCACTAATATATTTAATTAATTATAAACATATAAAAATCAATTTTGCAAACAAAAATTACAAAGAATTGCGTATGAACAACAAATCAGATACTTACAAGTAGGATAAAATATAAAAAATATATAAGTATATATATGTATATATATGTATATTTATATAATTCTCAAGTTTCAAAAGGTAAGAAAGCAATTTACTGCAAGATATAATTCCTGAAACTGCAATTGAACAACTCGGAACAGTTTAATATTGAGTCAATCAACTCACATTCAAAAAAAAAGAGCAATCTTTCTCACAAAGTGAAAGTAAATACAGAAATAAAGAAAGACGCTTTTCGCAACATCGACCACAGAGAAACTCGTTCAAAGAAAGGAAAACGTAAATTGCTTCGATTTTATATAGTGTCGTCAAGAGTGTCAAGCACCAGGAATGAGCAACAGAACTAGTCAGTCTGCAAGTGCCAAACTGAGAATTATGTTGGTGTGCTCAAGCAGAAGACATGTTCCAAAAACATTGCAACAAGACTGGAAAAGAGCTGAAATGCGAGAACCATGCCGAAAACCAAATGCCTGTCGTTGGATGTCCTCCTTTCACTATAAGGAATAGTCTGGTGAACAGCCACAAGAGCTTGTGGTTGCACATTCGCATTTTGAGTGATAAAGGCAACAGATGGACTATAACTTCCCACCAGGTCTCGTTTTTCACAGTGACGCACAGCTGTCACTCTTAATGTGTATTGGGAGCTGGGTTCAAGATTATCAATGGTGTATTTGGTATCACTTCCCTGATATACCTGAAATGAAAAGTGTATAAATTTTCACAACTATGGAAATGTCTTTAAGGCCAACTTTTACAATTAGGGAGATTTTCTAAACAGTTTTTAAGTTTCAGCATATTGTTCTAATTAATCTGCATATTTAGAATATTAATTGTTAAAAAAATTCATCAAGGTTTGAGAGTGTTTAACTTGTTAGGTTCAAAACTAAAATTTGAGTCCCCTCCAAAAACTGATAGAGCAATTTCATAATTCAGTTAATTGTATGGTGTATTATTCCTATATTTTTAGTATATTACTAACTAAAACTATAAAGTTATTTAAGACTTTGTAGCTTCAATTATTTATGAATATATAAATGAGAAATTATCTCTATATTTGTAGTCAAGGTTTGAAATTTAAAATGAGTTTTAAGTAACTGATATTTTTCAGCACAAAATTAGGAGCAAATGTTGTATACTTTGTTCATAGCTTACTTTGAAACATTTAGTTGTTCGACAGATTATGCTAGATAAAGGTCAACTTGGCAATGAAACAAAATACATTAATCATCAAGAGGAAACAACAAATTCAGTTCTATGTTATGATGAAATGCCATTTAAAATGTGCTATTCTACATTTGATCTAATTGCAAACTTGGCTCTGTAGATTTTTCTGTTTCTTCAATAATATTGAAGACAAGGCAAAAATGGAAATTTATAAATTTAACAGAACATTAATCTTGAATGCACAAATACTAATTTATTATGGCTTATGAAAATCAAAATACTTTAACCGTAGACTTCATTTACTTGACGAAAAGAATCACAAAGAACATTAGTTTATTTTCGATAAATTAATAAAAAGCAATGAAATGAGCTCAAAAAAATATTTTCGATCAAGTCAATACTTATACGCATGCGTGAAAAGGCTTCAAAAATGGAGAAGAAAAATTAGGCCTGTCATGCCAGAAAGCTACGTTGCCACTTATCTTTTCTCTGATTTTAAGAAGAAAAGAATGAACAGGTGTAGTTATTTTAAAAAAATAATGATAAATTATGTTCTGGCCTTGTGAAGGATTGCTGCCTTTTCCCCCTTTTTTTTCCCCTGCATTTTTCATTGATCATTACACATACATACCTGCCAACCCCATATTTTGAAAAACGCAGAGGATAATCTAAAAATTTGCAGAAGAAATTACGTAAAATGCAGAAGATTTGTTGCGCTGCCAAATTATACCATGGATGATTAAAGTAACTAAAATTTAGATTTTATTATCATTACTGAATATTTACAACTATTTTATGTTGACATTTTCAACAAAACACATGTTTATAAAATGAGGTATTCAGTCTAATTATATTATAAAACCATATTTTGCCATAATTATTATTAAGACTTTGATTATCTATTATGAAACAAACCGCTGCAAATTTAAAAAAAGAAATACTTGTAAAAAATGAATTTCTTTCTTATTTCTTGTGCAAAAAATCATGTTTAAATATATCACCATGAGGAGGAAAATATAGCTAAACTGTAAACCAGACACTGTTCTGAGGATAGTTCGGGTTCTGAGCCAATTGGTCAAAGCTCAGTTCAGACTTGGTTTTCCAAAGCATGTGCATCCTAATTTGGATGTGCCTTAAGAGTTGAGTGTCATACTTTAATACTCTTAGCAAAAATGAGGAAGATCTGATCATTAGCGTAGAAAAGCGGAAAATGGAGACTAAATGAGGAAAGCTTTTGCAAAATGAGGAAGGATTGGCAGCTATGCACATAATACTTCCGAGTTTCAGTTTGCCCTAAGAGGTAGTTTCATAATACATTTTCAACTTGTTAATACCAAAACATTTTGGGATGAACACTTACTGTAGCAAACTATTTTCTTAATTGCCAGCTTAAATAGATTAGGAGTAAAATTTACGGATCTCGGTCTTTTTTTATGCATTTTGAAATTTGATTGCTTTATAAAACTAGCTTGTTTTCATTTATTATGAGACATTAATAATTTACTGTTTACCCCATTATTTTTGGATCTTCTTATACTTAATCTTCTGATAAAGAGAACTTGCAAGATCATATTGCCACACACCCACTCAAATATTTCAATCCAGTTGCACCCGAGACTAGGAAACCAAACAATTTATATGCTTTGAAAATAAGTAAGAAATTGTACAAACATATCAGACCAATTATATACTAATATACACAGTTATTTATAAATGGTTTAGAAGAAGAAAAAGTGAAAATTTTCTTTTTAATGAAAGAATGAAAGGTTGTTTTTTCTTTCTTTTTCTCTCCTAAAAAGTGGTTCCACTTTAGAAAAACAAAAACAAAAAAAAATGTCAATTTACTGGGCTTATTAGATTTATCCATTTATCCCAATATATATATTGAAATTAACTTATTGAGATCAGTAGTGACTTGTTCAATTTCTCCCATTCATTACCTACCACTCTCCCATACTTATTAAATATAAATTTTGTAAAGTATTTTACATTACTTTTCTTAACTTATTTTTTCTTAAATTTGCATATTGAAGACAAATAAAAAAAATGCTTGTTATTGTAGCATGAACTAAAATTTTTTAAATTACGAATGCTAATATTGCTTCGATGAAGTAATGAAAGTACTTATACCGTTCATGATAAAAGTTTTACCGGTGTCCATTTTCAAAAGTTGGCAAATATGTTTTCTGTTAAAATTGCGAACTGATCTGCCCCAAAGGGTTCCACTGTAAAAATATCAGCCTTTTACAAGGAAAAATCTTAACGCATGTACTTACGATTACATTGTCACTGCAAGGAGATGTCATTTGTAGCTGGTATGAAAAGATGCAACCTGGCAGTGGTTTTGCTCCCGACCATTCAACTTGACAGGAATTTTCAGTAACACTAAGAATTTTAAGAGCTGCAAATTATATAAAAATTAATGTAAATATGCATATGTAACAACACTTCACTTTGGTTAAAAATAATATTTGTTAGTTAGTTTCCTCAGCAACAATTTATAACTACATTATTGAGAATAATTAGAAAGGGATATGTGACAAAAATATGATTTTTATCAGGTAGCTTTATATTATTGCAAAGCACTGATAGTGTCCCTTGTAACTCTGAAACACATTAGCAAGTGGTTTCGCTTTTTGCTAAAGCTTCCGTTAGGCAATTCATATTTTAAGTTTACTGATATTCATAATAAATCAAGCAATTTAAATGCTGGTTTAGTTTTTGAAAAGTATGAAGTATCTTTATTTAAAATCAAATTTTTATATTATCTCCTGCTATGTGATTTTCTATCAGTATGAATTCTTGGAAAGATAAACTCAATGCTAATGAGATTCAACTGTACAGTTGTCAATGAAAATTCTAAAGATGCACATAGTGTTTTCAAAGTGTTAGTTCTCAAAATTTTCTGAAAAAATATTCCCACGATCAAAAATTTGTAGAATTACTGTTTCCATTCTGTTATGACTTGACAATTTGGTACATTTATTGCAATGTTTCAGATATGCTATTAATCTAGCATGTATGTGTAACATACATATTGCTATCCTCAAGGCAGACTTTTCTGCCATCCATTCCGCTTTCTGTTTTCATCTCCAACTAACAGGACATCACGGTATTTTTGGGTTATAATGTTCTTGTGACATACCAAAAGTTTAATCACCACCAATAATTACTAAAACCATCAAAACACATGCTGTATATGATTTTACAGCAAACTATTAGACATTTCACTTTACATGAGCACTTCAAGCAATATGGTAAATAATGTACCTTTTAGAGAAGGAGGTGGAGCTAGACTCGTCTGAAAAGTATACACAGGAGAATAAGGTCCTTGACCAGACTCACTTGAAGCACAAATACGAAACTGGAAAGAGGTATTTTCTTGTAGCCTGCTAACTTTGTAACTCTGTCCAGGTCCGTGATAAATTGGCACAAAGCTGCAAATAAATTACCTTGTTACATTTACACAGTATGTAAAATTCCCTATTATTATTTTTTTTTTTTTTAATTAAGTTTGGATGATTATATAAGTATAGTGGTAAGGTAAAGAAAATCGTATTTCATGATTCTCTTTCCCTTACCCACTGCAGTTATATAATCATCCTATACCTAACACTAAAGGGATCCTAACATTCAAGCACCATAGTAATTTTTTCCAGGAGAGTTCAGGGCTGCCATGATTTATATGCAAATAGACTTTTAATTTCTCTGAAGCTTAACACAGCAATTTTAAAGCAGAGATAAATTTTATTTTCCTTTGGCAGTACAAAATAGATTTGAACATGCATTAACCTTTCCTCCATAGAAATGGTACAGTTGGCAAAGCAAAAAAGAAATAGAATCCACCACTTCCCACCCTTGTTCTCAATCTTTTTGTTTGTTTTTTCTTACTATTATACTAAATGCATGTTATATGTATTTTGTTCCAGAGACAAAAATTTTGTCCAGTGCACAAGTTGTATTCCATTTCCTAAGAGACTGAAAAAAGTTGGACCATTGGCAAATATATGCTAGTAGCAGAATGAATATCATAAGCACTCACTACAAGAAAAATTTAAAATGAATAAATTTTATAAACCTTTCCCTATTTTTCCCGATTTCCCAATTTATCAATTTATTCATGTAAATCATGTGCTCCAACTGCTCTATAATTACATCAGTTGGGAATTACACACTAAGAATCTTTATCCACAAGATTTTGAAGAACTATCATTACTATAAAATTCTGAAAAAATACTGACCTCTTAGATTTACTGGACATCTCGAGCGTGAAACACAGAGATTCTTCATTCCGGCCTTCGCCCCATTTCAGCCTCAGAAAATTGTGACTAACAACCAAGCATTCCAATTTAGGAGGCTCTGGCGGTGACTTGAGAGTGACTGCTTCAAAAGGCTCACTAAAAGGACCCTCACCAACACTGTTGATTGCCTGCATTCGAATCCTAATGAAAGAAGGAAAGTATACATAAATAATTAATAAAATAACATCCAATATTATTTTAAAAATCTATTTTTTAAATATTTATTCCAAGCAATTCTTTAACCTTTAAGTTACGGCGCTCGAGCTCCCGAAATTCATCCATACAACGGCAAAACTGCGGATTTTTTTTCCCCTCAGTGTGACCACGGGGGCCCTTAACTCCCATTATACCTCTTCTGAGTGTGATTGACTTCATTAGAAGGGTTGCCAAAATATAAACTTTCATTACTCAGTTGCTATTTTTTTGCTCCCAATCGCCAATTCGAAGTAATTATATGATTTCTAAAGTCAATTTCCGAAAGAAAGTAAAAAAGGAAGATATGAAAATAATAATAATAATTTCGGAAACATGTAGTTTAAATGAGGAAAGAAAAAATCTGCAACTTATTATTGAAGTCTAATGTGAGTTTCCCTATGTTTGTCTAAAAAATTTTGCTAAGCTAATAAGGCAATCAAAATTTCTGTAAAATTAGAGTTAAAATTGACAATAAAAAGTGCTATTCCATACAGTGGCGTACGCAGAATTTTTTCAAGGGGGGGGGGGGGGGTTCATAATGTTCTGAAACTACTAAAAGAAATTCGAGTATGTAATAAAGCACTATTATTTAGGGCTCAAGGGGGGGTTTTTAAACCCCTAAACCCCCCTTGCGTACGCCACTGGTTCCATATAGTTGAATAGTAGTGACCTTTCATTGTTTTAGAGCATCAATATATATATATATTTGCGATTTTTTTGCTCTGTGACATTTCATTTGCTTTCTTTCGGAACTTGTACATAATTTGCCTAGATTTCGACAAACATCTCAGGTGCGAAGTCATGACAGCATTTTATATTAAACATCTGCAACATACATTGTCAACAACTTCAATAAACAAGTAAAACATTTTAAGTATACTATTAGTACACAAATTCTATAATTCGCAGCGCTTTATTCCTCCCCGCACCCTCCGTAATGGATTATTATTTTTCTCCTAAGTTAACATCTTGCTTTACGTGGTATTTCATGATAAGAATATGAAACGATCACAAACTGAACAAGGAAGTAAAGTATCTCCTCATTGCTGAAACTGATATCCTTATAACGGATTTACTGTATCCTAATTCACTTAAAAATTGCAGGTATGAATAGACAATTTTCCTTTGCTATTTTCAATACAATGACTTGTTGATTTACTCATATAGCAACTGGAAAGCGGTCATTCACCGAAGATAATCAGAAGGCGCTTCAAACTGTCTGTTGTACTCTTAACAAACTCCTGTCTGCCGATGGCTCCGGGGGGAGGTCCTTCGTTAACAAAAGCAAGACCGAATGTCCAGCTATTGTACTTGCATTCCCCTCACAATCACTTCAACTCTTTTACTTATTTTTAGTTGAATGCACTTACCGGAATGTATGACATGGGGTGGACTCTTATTATTTCGACTTCAACACGCGTAGTGTACATGTGGATTTTATTAGGAAGCCAAGAAAGAAATATAAACATAGAATGTTACCTCCAGCGCATCGAGCTGCTAATTGGATTATAACCCAGGGCGGCAGAGCTCTGAGCGCGACAGAATAACTCTTTTTAAAATTAATACCAAAAGATGACAAATATTAAAAATTTTAATCCGGCCCGTCATTTCAATATTTTCTACGGGGGGAGGGGAGAAACGTAACTAGGTCATTTTCTAACTGGGGGAAGCCCAGGATTTAGCGCCCCCTGCCCCCTTATATGCAAAAAAAAGTGTATATTTAGGTTAAACCCACACATTTAGTCAATTTAGCTCCCCTAAAATAATCTGGCATTCGGGCATGTGCCCCGTCTGCCCCCCTCTAGTCACGTCTCTTGGGAGGGGTGAGCAAAGGAAATATATTAAATTTATAGATAAAAAGCAAGAACACGTAATAACACGTAAACACACGTATAAATACATTATGTATCTAAAAGTCAGGTCGCCATGCCCCCCCCCCCCCCCCCCCCCGAGATCGTTTAAGTGATTGCCTACGTTTTAGTGAGTATTTATATGACCATAATAAATGTTATCCGACGAATATGTGTGTCTAAACCACAAACATTCCAAATACTCGCCAGACAGTAAATCTACGCAGCGTATTTCGCCAAGACTAGTCGTGAGGACAGGAAATGCTAATAACTCTCAGTAATTTCCACACCTCCTGGTGATTTCCTTCCGCTCAGGAAGGGGACGAAAGGTCTGGTACATATGCTGTACCGCAGCCGTAAGGAAGGCCAAACTATTCTGCGGTACATATGCTGTACCGCCGTAATCTAAAGGTTAACAAAATGTTATTTTAAAATTTAATACATTTTAATTAAAGGAAGATAAATTGCTGTATGGTGGCTATTAATTTATTTAGCTAGTGAAACGAGGATAATAATGAGTACAGTGGTGGTTATAAAATCAGAGTTCTACAGGTCAACAAGAGTGATCCTAACCCCCCCCCCCCCAGAAGACAATGAATATCCATTATCCAACAGGTTTTTAAATACTTGGAATCTAATCTGGCCACTGCACAAAATACCCTGTCAAAAGACATGTCAAATTTGATTTTGAAAATTAAAATGTTTGAAAAATATATGTAACAAACTTATTACGTATTTGGAAGCTGTAGGACGTTAGAAAATAGAAAAGAAAATTTACAAGTTTCAAACATCAGACACGGATATCTGGTATGCCTACATCATACAGAGGATACCAGAATATCTGGCAGAATATATCAGATGCATCACTGAACGTCCCAAAAAATTCCTGAAAATGTCACGAAAAATCACAAAATTTTACTCTTAAAAATCTGTCGACACCCTGTATACAAACCCTATAGTGAAGGAAAGGTGACGTACAATTGTTAAATGACTCATATGATGAATCATCTTTTTAAAAGTATGTTTTAAAGCTGATTTTAAGGGCGATCATGCTTTGTTTTTTCTAAGGAGATTAAATTCACTCACATAAATTGAAGAAATAAGAAAGAAAGCAAAATAATAATGTTGCAATTTGTTGAGAAGTTTTCTAAGTTTTGATGCTGCTTCCAAATGTATAGGACAGAATAAATAATTGACAAGAATAAATAAATATATGCAAGGAATGTATTTTTACTTACCATTTCCCCCTCCCTCTCCACCACCACCCCAATTTAATATCTAATAAAAAAAACTAAGCCAGTTTTTTGCTCCTTCTAAATTTAAATAAAGAAAGAACACACACTATTTCCAACAAAAAATATATAACCAATTTAATGACAAAATCATGGCATTCATCGGGAAACTTTTCTCACCTGTAAGTTGTTTCTGGAGATAATTCTTCTATACAAAGCTCAAGAACATTTTCTTCGGTATTATACAAAACATCATCTAATTCCACATTGTAGCTTGTGATTTCCGATCCATTTGATGGTGCCTCAGACCAGGACAAACAGAGAGCATTAGATAAGGGTGTCACATTAATAGAAGATATCACACCAGGCACTGAAGCAGGAGTCATACAAATCACAGTATCACTGTTTGGCCCATGTCCAGCTTCATTGAGAGCCTGCAATGATGAAAATTTACTTTCAATTACCTTGAAAGGAAAAATCACTGAAATAATTTAAACAAAATGTTCATTTTATGCATCATCCCCCCCCCCCCTCCCCAAAGTGAAAGAAAGCTGCAAAACAAAAAATGTCAATTTAATCCATGAAATATTATAATCTTTAAAAGTAAAGCAAAGTTGTTATATAAGGTGTACTGTACATACTATATCAACAATTAAATAAACAGTTCTTACAATTTGTTCATATTATTTGCGAAACATCAGGCTTGCATATTGTTGATTGGAAGTATATGCTGCTAAGTCTTATTCGTCTTCTTCCGCCAATCTCTTCCTACCATTTGAAAGTGCCGCGAACTAGAACATAATTTCTTGATGTATAATGATTATACTGGCATATTTTATTCATCTATTATGCATTTCCATCGATAGCTTGTACGTTAGGGAGCCAGGGAAATTTTCTGGTGTGCCAAGTTGACGATAAAAAAGGTTGAATCTTACACCTTTCAAAACTTTAATATCTTTTATTTTAACTTGAGCCAAAAGCTGCATCATAATTCGTTTTTCTTCGTGTTTGAATAAAGAGAAGATGGTCAAGAAACTAAACTAATAATACACTATCTTCACAATTTGCCACCAAAAGGTTACTATAAAAATTCATTACACATGAATAGGAAATACAATAAGTGAATTCGACACTTACCCTAACTTTAAAATAGTAAGGAGTTGCTGGCATTAGACCTTGAACTTCATATTTTAGACCAATACCTTCATAAAGCTGTTGATACATAAAAAGAAAGTTAAATTTAGATAGTAAAAATGTGCTTAAAAGAAATAAGTTATGCTAAATTATGAAAATAAACTTTGTAACACAATAGACAGTTTTATTTAAAGGGTTCGAACCAGAAATTTCGGACCTTTTTTTTTATTATTGTTTTTGTACAACTTATTAGTTTTGTAAATTTATTGGTTTCTTTTCTATTATTAAAAACTGGTAGATAAATTAAAATGTAATCAGAAATACAGAAAAGATATACCAGTTGGTATGAAAACAAGTAAAAATGATGTAATGAAAAAACTTGCGTGTTTTAGAAGATTGTGTTTATGATAATTATTGCAAATAATTTAGTGATAAGTTCAGTTTTGCAAACTCTAATTTTGTAGATGGTCTGGGTTTTTTTCCCCATAAATTTTTTCAAAAGTGTCTTGACATGTAGAAAAAAAAAGAAAAAAATTACTATACAGAGCTACACTCAAGAGCCAAAACATTATGACCACCTGTCAATAACGAGTGGGACGTTTGCTGCGTAGCCCCATATCTAACCGTGTCCGCTGAACAGTGTGTTCCGATACTATTCTACTTGGCCCTGAATATTGTATTGGGCTGTCAGCAGAGCCACTGTCTGGCTCCGGTTTTGCATCACCATGCGAGACAGTCTCCGACGACCATTTTCTTTGATAGCGTTTGGACGCCCAACACCATGTCGTCTGCTGTTGGTTTCACCGTCATTCATCCACTTTGCATAAGTACTAACAACTGTAGATCGCGAACAAACCACTAGTCGTGCAGTTTCGGAAATACTTGTTCCTAGCCTTCGAGCCATTACAATCTGGCCTCTATCAAAGTCGCTTACATCAGCAGCCTTTCCCATCACACATTGAAATAAGTGAAAAAATGATTCTTCAGACTCTCCAGCAGCAGTTAAATATCACTTCCACCTGATCCCGTGCCTTCCACGTCATCCAGGCGGGTTCATTGCAAAATGTCGGGGTGGTCATAATGTTTTGGCTCTTGAGTGTATGGTTTAGTCGTTAATTTAAGCTCTAAAAAGCATGCATGCATATATATAAAAGTTTTTTCTTTTTTCCTGTGAGTAATCATACTAGTTAATTTGAGAATATCAGTTAACATTTGAACATGAGTGTACAGTTAAAAATAATTACATAAAAGAAAGTGTTATCATTCTACAAAAAGTGCAAAAATACCAAACATTTTTACAAAAAAAAAAAAGCTAGCAAATGTTACATACATGCATATGTTTTCAAGTACAAAATATTAAAACAAATACAATACCTCACTGAAACTTTCTTCATCATCTTCAGTGCTCCACTGAAGTTGATAGCTAGTGATAGCAGCACCGTTATTCAATGGTTCTTCCCAAGATACCACACAGCTATTTCGAGAATCACAGGTAGCTAATAAGTTACGGGGAGCATCAGGGGGTCCAGCTCCACTAACCACTTCTAAAGGATCTGAGAAAGGCCCTGCCTGCAAGAGTTAATATTTATATGCTTAATTGCTTATTTAAGGTAAAGTCTCCGAGTTTCTAATATTCAATAAGGAAATGCAAATTAAAGTTCCATTTGGATACTTGTTTGCGTAAGAGCACACAAAACATTAGCACTGTATGCTTAATTAGATAAGCATACAGTTCAGTTTTTGAAACCAGTGAAATAATTTTTTGAGTGAAAGCTAATAGAAAATACATTACAGCAATTTTTTTAATTAGCTTTTTTTCTGGGGAGTGCGTGTGTGACATTTGAAATGATAAATGAAGAAAGTACACCAAGTGAACTTTTTAATGAGGGACAGACAGGGAGGAGGACCTGACATTAATGTGTCTAAAACATTAAAACGGAATAGAAATTTAACACAATGATCCTCTGTGACCCAATCAATATGAAAATTTTTACACCAGAATTCAAATTGAAATTTTAAATAAAGGTAACCATAAAATTTAATCTAAATTTTAAATAAAGAATAGTGTTGTATTTTATAAATATGCAGTAGGCTTGTGGTTAACAAGTCTAAGATAAAAACATATTCAAAGAATAAACACAAAAGAATTCAAAGATAAAAACACATATAAATTATAAAAGAGCTTTGTTTTAAAAAAACAAATAAAATTTTGTTGTTAAAAATCTTTGTTTTAAAAAATAAAATTAGCAATTGTTGACACAATCTGCTTTTATGTATGCATATGTGTAAGTCAGTCTGCAGACTGTTTTTTAATGAACGCCTAAATAAAGAATTAATAGCATATTTCGTACCCCTACTCTATTATAAGCTCGAACTTGAAACAGGTAAGGCCTTCCAGGGAGAAGACCACTGACAATGCATGACGTCTCAGGCCCTTTGTACACCTGCTGCGTGACATTATCTGGACTAGTCATATCTACTTCATATTCTGAAACAGCAGATCCACCATCATGCTCAGGATGAGCTACGAAAAGCAATGCAGAATGTTAAAATAAAATGCACAGACATATTAGTACTTATAAAGTCATACATTAAAAAATCGCAATTAGACCGAGACAAATAGCAAAAGTTTAACCAAGTTCTTTTATTCATAAAGTAAAAACGCATCTTTAATCTAGGAGGGGATATGAAAAGATCAAGATAGAAAGTTTTTGAGGCACACAGGTAACCATTTTTTAAAGAAATTTAGTGGTAATCTATTTCAAAATAAATATTACAGAAAATCACTAAATAAGATATTTTGAAAAAAATAATTATTAATTAAAAAGTTGTATTGCTATTATTATTATTTGAAATAAATTTTTTCGTGAATATTAATAGAACATATTAGAACATTTTTTTTTTTTTTTTTGCTTCATAAAGAAGTTTTTAATTTCTTTAAAATTCTATATTTTCCCTTAATCAAAGCTACTGGATTTTCCAAACAATCTGTTGAAGAGAAACCCTGCTGTTCAACAGATGTAAATGCCCCACATTTGTTCAAAAGAGTGTTCTCTTTTCATGTACGACAATGCATCACTAAAAATACAATAACAATTGCTTCTTTTAGAATAAAAAATTGTTATAATTACTTTTCTATAAAATAATAGTGGTGACAGCATTCTCAACTAAATACACATTGTGACACATTCAACTAGTGATGTGGGTCCTGCAAATGCCAACTGGGCAGGGAGTTTATAAATTGGCATTTGTCCAAAGCACTTTTAAGCACCCAAAAGCTGGGCATTTATGAAAGAAAAACATTTTTTTTAATATTTTAATTTTTTTATATGTGTTACAGCTTATAAATACTACTACAATTATTGTACTACAAGATTCCTTTCATTAACCAAAGTATAGTTGGGTAAGCTAAATTAAGTGTTCATTTCATTTTTCTTAATTTTTATTGGTGTTGACCATAAAACAAGTAAAATTTTAGGAATATTTCCAGTAATAGATGCTATTGCTACAGCATCTGAATAATTTCAAGTAATTGAATAAATATTAAAAAATAGCTGCTGAATATGGCTTTGGTCACAATTATTTTGTGTGTGTGTTTTTTTTTTTTCTTTTTCTTTTGTACATGAGCTATTTCAGGTCATGTTCACGTCATTATCACACCGTGAAGATCATAAAGGACAATTAGCTTGCATCTACAAACGTCAAACTATCGAAAAGAAATTAATTTTGAAAATAAAATAATACAATTGAAATGTTTGTACACAGCTGTTGATGATTGCAATGTGATTTTCAAAATTGCTTCCAGCTAATTGTCCTAAAATAAAAATGGATTGCAATAATAAATGAATAACGCTGTAAACTGGAAAGCAGTTTCTAAACTTTTACCATTGCAACCACCTTAGAAGCCAAAAATAAAAAAGGTCAAAACATAGCAGCTCTTTTACCACAACAACTGTATTTATTTGCATGCAAAATTGACTTTTGTAACATTTGATAATAATTTAAAAAATGGTTTTATTTTATTTATAAATGAACATTTCACACATTCCACCCCGACCCACTTTCCCCAATAGCTCATCCTTAATGGTATATTTAGTTTAGTTTCACCAATTTTAGCAAAAATGTTGGCAACAATTCTAGTACCTGCTGTGGGAATGGCTTTAGCTTTTTGGCTGGTTCATTTAGTGAAAAGATTTGGTTTGGTTTTGTCTTTTAGAGTGAAGGTTGGATTGCAGTGTTCAGTTTAAGTATTAGCTTGCTTGTTGTAAAATGAGTAAGAAAAAAGGACTTGTTTGGAATTTTTTTAATTTGAAAGGGAAGGGAGCAAGTTGTAAATATTGTTGTAAAGAGTAAATGATCCACATGCATTTAAGATATCCAATCATATAAAAAAGTGTTTTAAGTGTCCTCTATACTTGAAAAAACAATAAGAAATCATAATAATAATTGCTTCTAATAAATAAGTTGCACAAATTCTGTTATATAAAACACATTTGAAGTATTTTGAAATATCAAAAAGGACGTTTGTTTGATGGTTTGCCAATAATCAACATTTCTAAAAAAGAAATCCATAAACGCCCGGACATTTATGAATTTTGGGCATTTAAAGTGAACATTTAACCCAACTTATATAAGCCCAGGCGTTTTACAACACCGCATACAACTGTACATTATTGCCAATTTTCGCAACTACAGTTAAACAGAAAAAATATATATAATATGTATATATATATATATATAACTCTTACCCCAGTCTAGGCAGACGAAGGATGCTTCAGGTTTGCTCTGAAGCTTTGGCAATGCACATTTACCCGGATTCACAGCAGCAGTAGTAATACTGTTCACTTCAGAATACTAAAATAAAAATAAACAAACATGTAATACCTGCCACACAATTTAGTTTTTTTTAAAAAAGTCAAACTTATGAATACATAGTACCTTAAGTAATACCAAATATTTAGGAAAAGTAAGTGCCAACGTTACTAAAAAAGTAGTAAGTTCGAAAGTAAAGACTGAACTTTTTTTTAAAGTTAAGCACTGATATGCCTGTAATCTTTGAAACTCAATAAAAGATTAATCCTCACATATAGCGACATTTTGAATAGTCTGGCAACAAACGCAATGAATGTCTCTATCGTCAAAGCAATAACTTAATTTGCTCAACTGAACTCTTTAAAATGAATTCATAGTTTATTATGCTAAAAATTCATTCCGATGGGAAAAATTCAATTGAAATAGTAGAGAAGCATATCATAGTAAATCCTAGCTAAGCGTGAGTGCAAAATCAATGATGCAGAGATGCAATCAGTGCAACACACACAAGTTTGATTTCAAGCAATTAAGTTTTACGTAACGGTCCCTTATTATATTTTAGGTTCTAAGTATGTTAGAAACATGAGTGAACAAAACAGTGATGGCTATCAACCTAACTTCAAATCGAAAAAAAATGTTAATTGTTAGCAGAAGTTTAGTATTAATTAATTGAATTAGAATCTCAAATAGCATATCAATGTACCTAAAGAGAAAATAAACAAATGAAACTATACCTTAATAAATCAACTCAATAGTGAAAAAATGATTTTCAAAATATCCCACTTAACATTAATAGTTCCAAAGTGTTAAGCAAAACTACATCTTAAAAATCTGAAGGAATTACTAATCTATTAGAGTAAAAACCCAGTCAAATAACAATTACTGGACAATCATCAATATCAAAATGATAGTCTAAAAAAATTTTATGAAATATGATCAATACAATAAAATGCAATTTTTTAATAACCACAAAAAAAAAACAAGGGGTAATAACACAAAACACTGTTTAATTAAAACTTACAGGACTATGTCCAGCAGAACTAATACAAGCTACTCTGACTTTATACGTTGTACCAGGAAGGAGGTTCTCAAGAAAGTATTCAGTATCAGGACCAGTATATACTGCTTCAAATCCTAAAAGGTATTTTTAAAAATAAACATTATTCATGCAAAAATAAAACTGAATCCAACATACCTGGCATTTTAATAAATTATTTTTTTATTTAAAAATTATATTTGAATAAACTTAAATGACTTACCAAAACCTCGATCCACTTCCAAAATATATTTAGTAATGCTTGTCTGCTTACAGTCTTTTGGAGTTTCTGTAATTATTTAAGGTAAAAATAGCATGAGCTAACTTGTAATACAAGAATGAGAGATACAAAAGTTTTAAAATAAAATGCAAGATCTCAGTGACATTAGCAAATAAAAATAAACAAACAAAAAAACTAAACCAAACCAAGATGATTATTAAATATTCATTATGCATGGTAACCTTTGGGAAAACCCAATATAACCCAATATGTGATTACAGGCTTTTGACAAAATTCAGATATCAATTGGGGAGCATTCATCAGTTTATCATGTTGAAAATACAAACCTGAAAAACAGCATAATGTCCCATTGCACAAAAAATTGAAATATGATAATATGCTTTAAAATGGCAGTAAGTGATTTATGGGGTCCCCAAAGTGGTCACAAAGAGATGTGTGTCACCAAAATCATACATGGATCACAAGTTTCATGAAGAACATTTTAAGAATAGTGATTCAAGAACAAAGTAAACTTGTACCACAGTCATAATAGGCAAATCAGGTGAATTTGGATTATATGAGCATGCAAAAAATTAAGCATCAGTTGACAAAAATAATTGGTGAATATAAGGGAGGAGGAAAAGGGGGATGTAATTTTTCTTTAATGTTAATCTTGAAACTATGTTCACATTCAACTCCTTTCCATAAGAGCTAGTATTAATTAATATAAGAATAAAATATCACAACTTTAAGTAACACAAACTGCCAATGTGCATAAAGTGTAAATTACATTATCGTACAATATAAGCAGCAGAAAAGTAACTCACCCCAAGTGACTCGAAAACAGGAAGCATGAATTCGACCTTTAGGAATAGGTTTACCGGGACAGCTTAGTTTATCAGGTAAGGTACAATATATTACAACTTTGCTCCAAGGACTAGTGCCTTCTTCATTACTGGCACATAACTATAAAGAAAAAAATTGTCTTAAATCTACTGAAAAGTGACACTATTGATATGTCATGTGGCTGTACTATGGTTTTACCTCAAATTATGGAAATTACATATTATGTTTAAATACTTGCATTGGAGTAAATAGTTCTAAGAGGGCTCTTGATTTTCATTAGGGCTTGATAAACTGATTAGGACCAGTCTAGTTGCACCCAGAGCCCGTTGCTAGTCATCACTTTTTGTAATTGTGTTTATGTATTGAAATAGTGCTTGAATATTACCAACTTCTGTATTAAAAACAATTTTGTTAGGTGACATTTAACAAAACAATAAGACCAAACTATAGAGCATTAATTAACATCATAATAAATTTACAAAAGAATCAATTGTTTTCTTTAAACAAAGAGTTATATGATATTTAGAAAAATTGCTTTATATTTATAAAAGGGATTCCTTTCGTAAGTTAAAGCAATTAGTGAAGCAGAAGCCTAGTGGTAACTAGTGTCACAAATTTTATATTGGATTTGTTTAATTTGAATGACTCCTCTTGTTAATTCGTAACTTTAAACATAGATTAAAATTGACAAATCAGAGGAATTTATAATTTCACTACACAAAATATGTTTAAAATATTCTGAAGAAACTATTCATTCATAGATCATAAGAGGCAAAATGAATGATTGACTAATCCTAAACAATACAAATTCAGTTACTAACAAATACAAATAATCAATGAGTAGTAAACCAACACAAGTAAAGAATCATTTGTTGAAATAAAGCCTTAGAATACTTAACCCTTTGTAAGACCACTTTATTCCAATATTAAAATAATTTGCTGTTCAGGATTGGTTTTAAGAAGTAAACTTCATTTAGGTCAATAAAAAATATTATTAATTCAGTTTTTTGCCCTCTCACCAGCATCCCCCCCCCCCCTTTCTTTCTCTTGGCTTGCTTTATGATGAAAAAGTGTGCGTTAGGTCAGGGGTTCTCAAACTTTTCCAAGTCGGGGCACCCTTGGAAGAACACAATTTTCTTGTGGCACCCAAGTCCTATAATGCCTGGCCTTAGGAACAAAGAGGATTTTTGTTATAATGAGTTCTTCGCAGCACCTCTTGCTGTGGCACCCAGTTTGGGAACCTTTGCATTAGGTGATAAATGTACTTCTCTCAGCCTTAAAAATGTGTTAAAACTAATCTGAGATGGAAAACTATTGATTATAAACACTTATAATTGGTAAATTTGTTTGAAGTTATTTCCTGCTGCCTTTTAATAAAGGGTTAAACGCTTTAATTTAAAAATTAAGAATTTTACTGCTTTAAGAATATAAATATTGTATGCTATTTGAAATGGAAATTCAATAAAAACAAATCAGTTTGATATAAAGTTAATTTTGCATGTGAATACAATAATTTTCTGACAATTCTATTGAGCAAGTTAATTCACCTTAAACTTGAGTGGAGTTAAAACTTATTAATTACCCTAAATTTGTATTCTGTATTTCCTCTAAGGCCACAGCAAATGAAATTTGCTTCCCTTCCATTATAGGCAGTAAAAAATCCATGCCTCTGCAAAAGAGAAGAGAAAAAATATATATGTTAAGCAGGTATAAAACATAATATTGAAATGGAATGTAAAAATCAAATTTTTATCCTTAGTCTGAAAATTTTATTAAGTAAAGAATGCAAAATACAAATGTTATGGTGAATAACAGATCATTTAAGAATATTATAATTAAATGGCACTCAATTAAGAAATAGCATCATGCAAAAGTGCTAACTTATATAGTGATTCATTTGAAACATAATATTTAGATTATCAAGCATTAAATATTTTCAATTATTATAAAGTTAACATCAACCATAAAAAAGGAAATGAGTGTTTTGGTTTGAGAAAAATCTCCAAATCCAATTCCTAATCTCCAATTCTAGGGTTTACTTACATTATTTTCATCTTCAATTTCCAAACTAAAGTCATCATCAAAAGGTCTTTTTTCCCATTCCAGATGGAGCCTGTTGATGAAAGCCTGTTTCAGTACAGGAGGAGAAGGTTGACTAGGAGCATTGCCACTTGTAAAATAACAGCAAGTTTCACTGTATGAACTAAAAAGGAACAAAATACCAAATCAAAAATGAACAAGCAAATTTAATAGTATTATTAATGGTTGTTTTCATATAAAATATATAACATTTCATAATTTCACTTAATTTACAATTTCCAACAAAGTTATATGTTTTCCAACTTTATTATTATTATTATTTCAATTTCCTTTTCTATTTTTAACATATTTAAAATAAAAACATTTATAACAATGTTTGAACTTTAATTGACAAGAATTCAAAGGGAATACAAATGTATTGGGAATAATTATTATTTTATAGCTGTTTAAAAGTAAATTCAATAAAAGGTCTACAAACCTTTTGCCTTTGTCACTGACAGCAGCCAAACGGAATTTATAGCCTGTTGCAGGAGATAGTTTTGTTACCTTATACTGTTTCAATGGACCAGAATAGATGAGGACAAAATTATTACTACTATAACCCTACAAACAAGATAACAGATGCACATAAATATATGTAATCAAAAAGAATACAAAACATTGTTCATAATAGTTACAAGTTTGGTTCAACCATGAATAGGAAAGTAATTATTTTAACTAAGATATTTTTTTTAAAAAAACCTACAACCAAAAATTATATTTATAATCATAATATTTTTAAACCAAGAAATTTGAATAAATGACACCAAGGCCAATTTGAATCAGTCATTCAAAATAACTTTAGTGAGTCAGTCTTTTTCAAACCATGAGCAAAATTTTCATTCACAATAACAATAAAAACTAAATGAATCAAATGATGAACAGTGAAATGCCATTACAACGAACTTCAAGAGCCAAGAAAATTACTTTGTTAGCAGAGTATTCATTATAATGTGATATACATTGATCCAATGGCATTTAAAATGCAACTGAACTACTAAACATTTATTTTGTTAAACGGATATCTTTTTGCATCAGTATTTGCAAAAATGAGATTTCACTGCATTTCCTTTTTTAATTCCTGAACATAAGTTAATTACTTTTCAAATGTTCAAGAAATACAGAAAAAGTTTGAATCAGAAAATTTCAGAAAAATCCGAGTAGCAAAATTCAGAAACCGGACATTTTAGTTACATAATTTTAAAAAATATCATAATGGGGAAAAAATAGAAAATGCTTTCTAAGATTAAGTCCTCAGAAGGAAATTCTAGATATTAATGTTATTATGAAGTCCATTTTATACAAAATGGTCCATATGAAAAATTTCGTGTTATTTTGAAGGACCTGTCGGAGTAAATATAAGAAAGAAGGGAGGTCTGATGTGCTATGTTACTTCTGCTACAAAACAATACTGCCATGGTTGATCTAGTCAGTTTTCAGTGCACAAAGGGAGTTCATACATTGAGACCAAGATCATTAGAGACCAAGACATTTTGATACCATACTCGAATAGAGAAATTCAATAAAATTTCAATGCTTAACAACTACAAATTGATTAGTTTACTATTAAAAGATCTAATGCAGAAAATGAACCAAAAAAAAAAATAAATAAATAAAAATCTCAAAACTCCCTAAGAAAAAGATTTTAACTAAAATGTTTATATAGTAAAATTCAATGGAGATAATATATTATACCCTTTTAACTTACTTCGTCATATTCTAACAAATAATTCTTTACTTTTGAGCTTGCAATTTCATTGGCAGCCTATAGAGATAAAATATGATTTGAAATGTTATCACAAGAAATACCAATATTTCTAACAAGTAGGATATGGAAAAGCTTTTTAAGTGATACTATCATTTTCCTTAAAATTAAAATGACATAAACAGAGATAATAAGTAAACTTTCACTAAAGTCGGAAACTTTAAATTAAAATTTAGTGATGTAAAACATACTGTGCATAATAAAAGGGGCAAAAATATTTCGGGCATTAAAAAACATTTGCGGGTATCAAGTACAGATTAGGTTAACACCAAAGTCATAACCATAACTAATGTTAAAAAAATTAAGTTATCTTTATAAAAACTAAATTTTAAAAAAATCAATAGTAAAGGACAAATCAGCAATAAAACTTTCTTGAAAATTGGAAATTTGCAGCGCAAATTAACATTTTAACAACGTGCCCTCCCTTTATATGCAGAATTTAACATATATGTAATAATTCAACTACCAAAATACATACTATCCCTCATAAACTTAATACAAAAGCACAAAAATTTATAATTTTTAGTTATATCAATATATCGATGAATTGTTTCTTGATGTAATGATAATGATTACTCAAGTAAAACAACAATTTAAATATTTTAAAATTCTAATAAAAACTCTCACGATGCTATTCTGGCTAAGGATATAGTATAATGACTATTTATTATACCAAAAACAAAATGAAAGTCAGCAACTAAAAAGAATAATTACACGCTACTTACATGCCACGTCAAAGTAAGACTATTTTTTGTTCTGGAATAAAGTCTAGGAGGTTGAGGTGTTTCAAGCTCAGCTGGTGGCGTTTTAAATGCAACAACTATAATAAAATATAGTAATTTTATATACATTATTAAATATCTACATAAATAGGTCTATGTATTTCATAATCTCATAAAAGCTTTTTAAAGCCTCACTTCGAGTACACTGTTCAATTTAAGTTAAATCTCACAATTTAGAAACATTACTATTTTCAATAAATTCAATTTAAATACTTAGAATAGCGTTCCAGAATCTGGTTACTTGCAGTGGAGTGAGTCTCAGCAGAGCACATGATCATCGTTAAGGATTGATGGATAGACCAGTTTATATAAGCAGTCCTGTGTGGTCAACTTTAAAATGTAATAGTTACTGAAGAACAGTATTTTGCTACTCTGCCTTAAAATACTGTTATTCAAGGAGATTGCCAAACATAATTCCCCTCGTTTTTTCAGATATTTTGAAACTTAAATGGACGACGAAAACCATTAACTGTACAGAAATTTACATTTATTAGATAACTATATACTACCAACGAAAACATGAGTGTGAAATAGGAACCAAGTTCGATAGAACAATTGACCTCTGGAGTAGTCAGTGTCACCGATAAAAGAATTTATATCTTGTGAGTGTCAAGCTCCATTGCACATCCTTTAATCACAGCTGTAAGAATGTGCAATGTTCTCTAATTCATCTAAAAACAATTTGTTACTTTTTATATTGGATTTCTAAATTGGCAAGCTTTAATTGAGCTAAATTACGTTCAAGATGACAATAAGAAGATGATTATAAGATTTTACTAACTATTAAAAATTTCTAATTGGAGGAGTTAAATTTTTTGAATGTAATTTACCTTAATTAAAAATTGCCAAGTTAGAAATCCGTTATCAAAAAAAGTAACGAATTGTATATAAGTAAACAATTAAAAAGTAACAAATTGTATATAAGTAAACAATTAAAAAGTAACGAATTGTTTGTAAAACTATCAAGAGGTGCATCAATAAAATTTGATATTCTATGGGTTCAAGGGATCTTTATTTAGATGTATAAAATTTCAAGTATATAGGTCTAATAACATTTGAGTAACGAAAGTAGCTCGAAATTGTTTGGGTAAATATACACATTGGCCGGTGTCGCTGTTTCTGAACTTGACAGACCAACTGCCGTGTGTCTAGAAGATTAGTTAAATTTATATATATTTGACAACAAGAAACATAAGTACAAAAGAATAATTACCTTTTGGGTCACCCCCACGAATGTCATCAAGTAAGGCTTGGACACTAAACATCATGAAAAAAGGAATCAGCAGCTGTTACATTTTAATAATAATTTCTTTTTTTTTTAAATTAACAAATAACACAACAATTAGCACATATAATACATTACAACATATTAGGTTTTTTTTTTTTTTTTTTTTTTTTTTCTACAAATTAACCTTAATTTAAAGGGGCAATTACAGTTAATTTTAATGGAACTTCATGTACATACTCAAAACAATTCAGAATACCTAGAAAGATTTTTAGACATTTGCCAAGTACACTTTCTCTTCCAGTTTAAACTGTATTCAAATTTACACAGCTATAAGATTCAGAACTCAACAAAATAGTATTTTCATGCAATTACTGCCTTAATATAAAAATTTACATTAATTTTTTCAAAATATAGTATTTATAATCGACAAAACTCAATAATTACTTTAGCTTTCATCTTTTACTATAACACTAATATAACAATTTTAATATTGCATAATTGCATGGTCTTGCTTAAATCTCACTGTACCATTATTGCACCAATTAGGTTCAAGAGGATAAAAAAAGTGTTTCTTTCATTCATCATTGATGCATTTATTTTCAAGGAATTAAATTTTGAAAAATAAACTTATGAAGCAATAAGACATTACATCTTTAATTTTTCTTTTATATACTTATATATTTTTATTTTTTCTTTTATTTATTTATTTATTTTTGTATGTAAATTGAGTCATCATTACTAATTTTTAAATTAAAGATTTGTGGTATGCTTTCATACAAAAAAAATATATATAAGGACTGATTTT
The DNA here is from genome assembly GCA_038502835.1 of Octonoba sinensis. Lineage (NCBI taxonomy): Eukaryota > Metazoa > Arthropoda > Arachnida > Araneae > Uloboridae > Octonoba > Octonoba sinensis. Next base: position 108,305,398 of record CM076599.1, on the reverse strand, counting down.
GGAGAATTTGTCATCATCAAAAAATTAGTAATACAGAACCTAACTAGTTTCAAAACCATCATTCCAACACAAAATTTTTTTTTGCCCGTCAATAACTTACCAAAGGAAATACTCCGTGTCTGGTTTAAGAGAGGTTATATTGCAATGATGGTCCATACCACTGAAATAAAAATATAAATTGATTACCAAACATTTATTTGCATAAAAAACATGGAATATTAAGCTTTAAATTTGTATCTCAATTCAAAATTTAAAAATAGCAAAATAAATAGTGTACACTCAACGGGTAAAAAAATACACAAAAATGAAATTGAATCATTTTATAAAAATACTTTTTTCAGCTAAAAAACCCCACAAAACTCCAAAAGAAAAAAATTATTGTGATGACAAAAGGCAGATGTATGAAAGAACTCTTTTGATAAGAATAATAATATTGATTAACCTTTGAATGCTTAGTCCATATTGAATACTGTCGTTATAAAAATAACTTCATGTTTATTAGAATTGTACCTCATTTCAGCTTGTCATTTAACATATTTTTTGCATTTACAGATAGATATCTTGAACACATTTTTGTTGTTATCCAGAAGGATTTTAAAATCCAAAGAAATATGCAAAAGTACACAAGCAAAAAATGTACTACATACTTAATAAGGAAATTTATAATAATAAATTATTTTGAAATCAATAATATTAACCAAAATCACATTTCAAGGAACAATTACATAAATAATAATAATACATTAAGCTACAATATTGCAATGGGCAAATAAAAAAATATACCTTATTTTTCAGTGTGTTTTATACATGGCTCCATTTCTATACAACTAAAGAAAGCACATCCCTGAAGTGTGAAAAGCAAAAATACTCTAACCTTGATATCGCAAACTCCTATCTCGAAACTTTTGACATCTCAAAACAATTTATTTTTCATCAACATTGAATTTTTGTCTGGTTTGCAATAAGACAAACATACCTTTTTTTTTTTTTTTTGCAAGTTATAGTGAAATCTCGCTACAGCAAGTACCAATGCAACGAAACGAAACCAACCATCATGACGAAATAAATGTTCAATCCCATTTTAAATGTTACTAGGATAATGTTTTTATGTTACAAAAAACATTCCACTTCAAAAAAATATTTTTCCAGTTTCCTTGGAAAGCATTGTCGGGATATCACTGTAACCATTAGGTGGCATAGTGTAAATATAGCACTACCTTGGAGCAGCTTTATGATTTGCAAAAGAGAAATTTTAAGAAGAAAAACGCTTTTCTGAATTTAATATTTAGATCTGGCTATAGTGAGGCATGAAACTATTGCAACTTTTTAAAACTTGAAAAACATTTTTTGAACATCCCAGGGCACAAATTCGTTTGGTGCCCCATGTTCACCATACCTTAATTAGGGCCCCATATTATTAAAAAACATTTTTTAAATAATGATAGAGCAAAATTATTTAACTTACCTATATACAGATTTGTAACGTCCTTCTTTCCTTTGTTCAGAAATCATTACTTCATACATCACTTCCCCTTGCTGTATGCTAGTACAGAGTGCAGGATCTATATCTATAGCAGGTAGATCGGGAGGTTTCCAACGCACCATTACATTGAAAGGAGATAACTCTGTTACCTAGAACACAACATTTAACAAAATATGGATTTCATTTTGTTTAAATTCGTACATTGATTTGAAGACCTTTATGCAAAGATAATTAAGTAGAATTAAAAACAAGACATTTAATTAAGATTTATAATTTTTTGCAAAAAATATCAGTGAAATTTATTGCTCAAAAATTAAACTTTTGGTGATTAATGCCGTTTTTAATTTTTTATTAGAATAAGCAATCAGCACTTTTAACAAAAATGATTAAGTAAAAAAAATGAAAATTGCAAGACTGCTGCTGGAAGAGTAGTAAAAATAGTTGCTGTAGTAGTCCAAGACATTAAAAATAATCTTTAGATGCAGAAAAATTGGAACACCTTGAAGTTCACTTGAAAAAAAAACGAAAATGGTGCAAATATAAAATTTTAAAATCTCAATGTTTCACTGAAATAGTTTTGATGTCGTTTAACTAACTAAATGAAAAAAATATAAAATATATTTAATGTAAATTTACGGATAGAAACTAATATATTATTGATTGTTTGCATAGGGATCACCGACTCCATATTAAAGAAGGATTATTATTGCAATGAAAGGCTGTTCAATGGTGTGAGGGCTCCCCCCCCCTCCCTAAGCTCCCAATTGTATTTCAGTGATGTAAAAGAATAATTAAAACGTCAGTCATAAAAGTTTTTAAAAAGACAAAAGTGAATGGCTAAAATATTAATAATAATGTCAGTGGCACACCCAGGATTTTGCTTTAGGGAGGGGGGGGGGGCAAGGTCAAAATCAGGGATGAATTGGATGTTGATTCTCCAGTTACCGGATACAGTGTCTCTTGTGTGACTTATCTGTATCGGATATCCTGCTGTGGTGCTTAAAACTAAATGCTACGCACAAAAATAAAAATTTTGGCATGTCGGATAACCAGCGTCTCATTGCAGTGACTGAACCGGGTTTGGGATATTTAAAGACAAACAGTTGGATACCGGATATAAGATGCCTGCTGGGGAGGACCGGTCTCGTTGGTTCCCCCCCCCCCCTTACTCCCTCAGTGTGCCGCCAGCTTATAATATTACTTCTTAAATATTAAAACAAAAAAAATTGAAAAATAAATAAGTAAAAATAATGATAATTATTAGTATATTATCATTAATTCTAAAATGTTAATTTAAAAATACTCACCACAGGCGCTTTCAAATTTGAAAGATATTCTGTGTATAGCCAAGTAACTTCTTCATCTGTAAGGGAAAAAGTTTTATAGTAGCAAATAACAAATTTACCCGGTCTTGTTTCATAGTTATAGTAACATTCTGAGAAAAAGATAGGCAAATTCATGTTTCAACATTGAGAAATAAAGAAAACCGTTGAAATTTTCAAATTTATACAAAAAATTAAGTTTTCAAAAAAACTAAACTGAAAAACAAAAACTAACCTTCAGATGCATTGCTTCCTGATGCAGAACTTCCATTCATGCAGTAAGAATCGTCGTATTTATCCCGGTATTTTCTTTTTTCTATTCAACAAAAGGATTGAAAAATAAATATTTAATAAGCGGGAGAAAAACAGATTTTTTATTTTTTTTAATTAGAAACTACATAAAAATTTAAACCAAGGAAAGATAAATAAAAACTAGTTTTAAAAAATGTTGTACCTCTTTTATTGATTAAGGAATTTGTTTGATTTGGCAGAATCATTACTTTGTCTTTAGAACGACTATCCGCTTTTCTCCGAAACTTGTAAGTAGGGCGTTGAAATTTTTCATCTTTCTGAGTCAGAGCAAGCTGATTAGGAGGTGGTGAACCATCTGAAAAAATAAAAATGAAAATAATTAGATGATTAGAAAGGGAGTAGGGGGGGGGGAGAAAAGTTATTACATTTTAATGTTAATGCTATTGACGGTGAATTTTATGAACCTTTAATTTAGGGACAATTATGATTTTACGAACCAATCCCGAAGAATTCTACTGGAACAATTTGTTTTGCAATTTTGGGAATATTTTTTGTTGCTCCAAAGAGTTTGAAATTGAGCATTACTGTAATATATAATTTTTGAAAAGAGTTTAACACATAAAAGTTTACGTGAACTAAGCAGTAGTTTAAAAAGAAAAGATAACATCCGATTGTAAAATGTTACCAAATGAGTAAGGATTTTTTGTTTTTTAATCTAGAAAGAATTCCTCAAAGACCTTCCTTCCCTTTAAGATCTATTTCCAGCAATGTGCTTAGCTATTTTATACGTGTAATGTTGTATGTCTATGTTTTTGAAAAAATAAGTCGGGAAAATACCAATTTAGGAAGTAAGACCGAAATATTTAATTTTTTACCAGAAAGCTGCTGTATTAACAGCTAAATAAATAAAGTAACTTAATTGAAGTTAGTAGTTATTTTCTAAGAAAATCACATTTAGAATCACAAGTTTTTTTTTTCCAATTAACCAAAACTGTTTCTTATAATTAATTAATTATTACACATTGCAATCCATCTATTGAGTAAAAACTAACACCTAAAAGAAACGACTTTGCAAGCTTTGTCGAAAAAAATATAGATAATTAACACTTCATGAATGAAATTTATTGGAAAACGAATAGTTTTCGGCTAATTATTTGTATACTTTCAGAGAAAATCATAGAACAAGAACACAAAAGACCTAGGACTTAAAACTTGGTTATGTCACCTCAAACGCTTGTCAAATAAAATTTAAGCTATATAAAATTTAAGTTACAGATGTCAATAATTGATAGCACAAGGTTCGCGCTAGGCCGCGCGATTCCCGCAATATTTTTTGAAATCCCACTCAAAAAAAGGTCGTTTGCGCGCTGTTCCCGCAACTGGCCTACATGCGTTCAAAACATCGCGAAACGAAACTACTACTCTAAACTGATAATTCAATACAAACTAAATGGAGTATGTTAGTTTTCAACTGCCATCTTATCCCCATTAACGAAAAGAAGAATCTAGGATCCCGATTTATCATGAAAAATAATATGGGGGGGGGGGGGAAATTGACAACTTCTTCATTTTTTGGGATTATTGAACAATTTAAGCCCTTTGTGAATGCAGACTTATCTTCATTCATTCTATTCACAGAGGACAAAATCAAAAAAAGGAGTGGAAAAAGGGAATCTTCCTTGGTTACAAAGTTAAAAGCGCGTGCTGGTTTCTAAAATATACCGTTTTCATTTAAAAACATCAATAGATAAAATGACATATGATCAGAAAAAAGAGGAAATATTAAACTAATTTTTAGGATTTTTTTTTTTTTTTGTAAAAATCACACTAAGAATTTTGGTTAAATAACGAAAATACCAGAGGATCTTTTTCAATCTTACATTTTATAAAGCATCCATTTTTGCGATCGCGAATTTTGTGAAGGATCCGTTTTGTGTGAACCTTGTTGATGTTTGTTCTTTCTTTGCTGAGCATAGCTTAGATAATCATCTTTTATTACATTGTTTATATTAATTCATGATCGGACAATTTAGTAATACTCTTAAAGACAAAAACAAAAAGAAAAGTTCCCACTTAAATTTTAAAAATCCCACTTAAAATTTTGGTCAAGGTGGGAAATCCCACCTTATATTTTTCCCTAATGTGAACCCTGTAGCATGTCAATAACAGGAGCCTTTACCCTATAGTAGAATCTGAAAAAAGAGAAACAAGGCCTTGGATGTTGTTCCTAATAATAAATTGTTATATTATCAAACATGATGCTGTTAAATCGTATTAATTGGAGAAATGTGTGGATAAATACTTTTTTCTGGCCAATGTATCTTATGTCTTTCGTATGTATGCATCTTTAAGTTTCGAATAATGTGCAATCTTTAACTTACTGACGCAACTTCTAGGTCTTTCAGTAGTTATTTTTATTTCTATTATTATTATTATCATTGCTATTATTATTATTATTTTAATGCTTTTAAAGCTATAGAGATTTTAAAGTTCAGTTATACGCAGTTTATTCAATTATGGGGCAGTTTATTCAATTATTGGGCGGCAACACAAGCTAATTGCCCTTTGGAAGGTTGTTGGAAACAAGAAATCAGATGATGAAAAACCAAGATGAAAAAATAAATAAGTACTTTCCGTTCCGAGTCGTTTAACAGTGAATAGATCAAACAGTTTAATCCAATCACGTACTGTATTTATTGTACAGTATGCGATCCCGCATAGCATATAGACAGGAATAAATAAATTTTCATACATTTCACAAACCACACTAAATAAGAATCTCCTTCAATTTTCGACCACAAACTCCACTTTTTGACGTTACCAACAATAAAATAATAAGCACTGCCCTTTCCGAGTCGTTTAACAGTGAATAGATTAAACAGTTTAATCCAATCACGTACTGTATTTATTGTACAGTATGCGATCCCGCATAGCATATAGACAGGAATAAATAAATTTTCATACATTTCACAAACCACACTAAATAAGAATCTCCTTCAATTTTCGACCACAAACTCCACTTTTTGACGTTACCAACAATAAAATAATAAGCACTGCCCTGAGAAACAAACCAAAATAAGACATAACAGATCTTATGCGAGTCAAAATTAACTCCGAGATGCTTACCTTGTGGTGGCTGCCCATTGCAAGGTGAAGGGTGCTGCAAAATCCCATGGACACTCTGTGGGTTTAGGGCAGGCTGTAAATGACTAGGTGGCTGAGGCTGAAATGGGGGAGGTCCATAGGGTGCAGTAGGATATGGGTAATATTGAGGGGTCGCTAGCGCACCTGTTGATGTATGACTGGGGCTCTATAGAGAAAGAAATGAACATATAAGTTAAAAACGAAATAAGTAAACACAAAAAACAAATTGATACAAATAGGATAAGATACTAACGTCAAAGTAGCAAATCAGGCCAAAATTTCCTTCAATATGAGAAAACATTAAGTATATTAAGTTTCTTTAACACATTATTAGCAGGGGGGTGGGAATATCAGTAAAAAGCCATACAGCTATTAATTGAACTGAACGTTAGAGCACCAGAATCCAAACTTTTATGCATATTTTTTATAATCAACTGTGCTATCACACCAAGCATTTAAGCGTCACTTGTATTTAAATATAATAAAGCACTTGACTCTATAATGATTTAGTTGAATTTCAAGAGCATTAAGTAATGCAACTTTAAGAAATCTTGTATTTCAAGTCAAAGGGAACTCGTTTTGTATCTGTATCTTTTAAGGAAGTTTTATTTGGATTAAAGGCATCAGCAATAAAGCACCGAAATTACACAAGCAAAATTAAATTTACAATAATTTTTGGAACCATTACATTTTTAAAAAGCAAGATCAATTAGACTACATCACGTAGTATAATACGACTATTTAAGACCAATACGTTCTTAAGAAATGACTCTGAAAAAACTTGCATGAAATAGAGGTCCTCATTCCTATCAAATTTTGTCAAAATTTTTAAAAAGCATGACATTTTCATCAGTGCGATTTCATCACATAAAGTTTCATGTAACCATGTAATTTATGAAAAACAAAACGATACAAAGACTCTTTTACATCACAGGGGTCGTGCCAGAGGAAATTCAAGTCCGTTTTCGGACCCTTCACAAAATTCCAATTGACAAGGCCGTATCCAGAGGGGGAGCCGATGGGCCCGCCCTTCCCCCCCCCCCCTCGAAATCCCAAAAATTTTCGCGATGTAGCATATATTCCTCCCTTTCTGGCTACGGCCTTGAACTGAACAAAACGGAGCAGAGTTGGCAAGGTTTCAGATACTACGGTAAAAACCAGTTTTTACCATCCTGTCCAAAATCCTGATTGTGTCTAAAAGTGTCTAAAACTCTCCAAAACTATATTTTTAGTGAAGTTGCATTTTGTGAGTAAATATCAAAAACAAAATAAAATGTATTAAAGTAATATTTAATTAATATTAAAATTAAAGTAAACTTAATAAAACTGATACAGATGATTTTAATCTGGTTACATGGAAGCTGAATAAGAGTAACACTGGGCAATATACTTTTACTAAGTTGCCTTACTTTCAAGAAAATGACTATAGTGCCATTTCATTGTTCTGACACTAAGTGACCACGAATCTACTCTAGGAAAAAGGTTATAATGTTTTCTAAAAACGATCAAGTTACTATTTTTTTTTTTTTTTTTGTTCATTGTAGTTACAGGATACATTATGTTAAAAATGAAAAATAAGAGCTTTGCTAGTTTTAAAATACAAGTGCCAACATTTTATCATCAATTTGTTATTCTTCAATCTAGGATTAAAAAAAGAATTTTTGTTAAAACATCATGTAAAACATTACCACACAAAAACAATTTTTTTCACACAACCTATTTCTTCGATCTCCCTGCAGCCATGCATACCAGGACCCGATTAGGGCCACTTCAGAGTTGAAAAATAGAACCTCCTTGAAATTAGTAACTTGTATTAAAACCAAAGAAAACAGAAAAACAAATGAACTTTTTATAAAACTATTAGCACCCTTTCCAGCATAAAAGCAAGCTTCTTAAGTGCCTACATCTCTTTACGTGTCACTTTCATGTAATTAATTTTACATTGACCGCTGCATCTTACTTAAGTATTTTTTATTCTTATTCAACCATCATAGTACTTTATATATATATTTTTTTTTACAAAACTTAAATAAATTAAACTTCACAAAATTAGGTGTACTTTCAAATAGAATAATACATCGACAAACGTAATTAATAATTCACAAATAAAAGGACTGGCGATTTCTTTTATTTTTTTGATCAGATGCTCTGATATATATAGTCACACAACAGCGCATTTAAATGTAAATATGTAAACGAGTATTTCACTACAATATGCATTTTGAATTTGGGAACAAATACTTACCACATAAATAATTTAACAAAAGCTGAATCGTACAATTAAATAAGTTTCTCAGAACCCTTAAGTGCATTTTTTGTTGCTTTCTGTTTCTGATTTATGTAACTTTTAATGAAATAAAAAGTTTTTAGTAATGAAAGCATTTTATCCTTATAAACTTTTCTGATCAAACTATCCTAAAAATTTTAAAAGTCGATGTATTAAAAAGAAATTACCTACCCCCCCCCCCCCATATGTTCCCTATTAAATTAGTTTTGTTGATATTAACGTTTTTAATGCAGGGGTGCCTCCCTCAGAGCGCTACGGACCTCCTCCCCCCCCCCCTCGTGGGTAACCTATTCAATGCGTACGCAGTTGGACAAATGTGTGTCACTGAGAATGAAGTTTAGTTATCAAGGGTAAATAAAGCAAAAAACTTTGTTTTCATATTCATTCTAATCAAGCACGATTTATCCTTACATTTCCGATCACAAGACACAGCATTACTTCGCCCAAAGCGGTCACATGCGAAACATGCGGCCTGCAGTTCATTCTCTACAGCAGATAAGATTTATATCTCACATGATTTTTCTGTGAGAAAATTCTTCGACGGCCGTTTATTATCGTCTGACTCACTGTCACTCACCGGTAACTAATCGCAGTTTCGAATTCCTCTGGCGATGCTGGATAAAAGGAGGTAAATAAATATAGAATAGAAATAGATTGATATTTTCCCCCTCTATTGCACAAAACTTTTTTCTCAGATGTTAATTTCCCTCAAGAGGAAGTTTGCACTTCCAGTCTCCTTCCAATTACTTTTTTTTATGAGCATAGAGCAGAAGTTGGCAATACAGTTCGAATGTCCAAAAGAATGTTTTGGCAATTTTTACATTTTTGAAACCACAACAATACGATGACATGAAAGTTTAATCAATCTTACAAATAAGTTTAAAGCAGCATTTTAACACTATAAGAGAAATTTTCAATAATAGAAGGGGGGAAACGCCATTTCTACGTGGTTCAAACTTGATAAAACTAAAAGAAAGTTATAACTTTGTGCTCTCCTTTTAAAAGATGGAAGAATTGCTTAGCATCGTTAGAATTCCAATTACACATTTAAGTTAAATTCAAATAACATCAAAATAAACACGTTTAGTCCTTCGGAACTTTAATTGTGAGAAAAATTGAAGACTGATTTTCCAAATTTTCGTAATGAGTTTCTATTCCATTTTCCTTCAAACTTTTGCATTAGCTTTTGTAATTTCTAGTTTTATTGAAGTTTTTATAATGTGTCTATTTCGATAACTCTTTCAGGCTTCTTTAATTTAGTTCTTGATTTTGGATTTTTTCTAAATTATTTAGGGCATAGTTTTAGATTACACTTTGGCTATTTCAATCGTAGTTCTTTCTTGTAACTCCGAAACATGTCACATGTGCATGCAATTTTCATGGCAAATTTATGACAAACATCGTTGGATTTGTTCAACTGTACACTGTACAGATGGAGAAAAGATCCGCCCTTGTTATCTATTGTTTTTTATGGAACTATAGAAAGAAATTAACAACTTAGGTGTAAAGTTATTTTTAAAAAAACAACGAACTCTTAGGTGCTGAAAATGACTTCTCAAAAAATTAATGATTTTTCAGGACCGCGCAATAAGACAAAAAAATGTTAAAGCAGAAAAGAGAGAACTAAAAAATATCCGAAAAGAGATCAATTTGGAAATTCATATAGCAGGGATAAAATTTATGTCTGACGCCGTATTTGCACATTCCAGCTAGAATGCGGAGTTTATTATTTCACTCTGAATCTTCCGCGTCGAGACAGATGATATTAAGCAGTCTGAGAGACCAGACATAATAGAAATCGATCGAGTAGTCCTAGTTTTCTAGACTAAAAAAAAATCAACAGACACGATAAATCTTCTTTTCAACGGATTGGTAATGGATTTTCCAAATTTATAATTAAAAAAAATAATAAATTTAAATGAGAAATAATGTATGCTAATTTGAATAAAACACCATGCACAGGTTAGGAAACAAAGAATTCAAACACAATTTGCTTTTAACCCTTTAAATACGGGTAACGTCAATAGACGATTTGGCGAAACTTTCCTCTGGTACGGGTAACGTCAATAAGCGATTTGCTGAATTATGCTGAAAATGTAGGTTTCGGAACAAAAAGTTATACAAATGGAAATGAATTCGTTCTTTACATTATAAGTAATAATTTATTCAATTGAAAATGGCAAAATTAGAGGTGCAGAAGGGGGTATTGACCACCTACTTTTGATACAGTGTGCCGCCGATGTGAAAGCAAGAACATTCCTAAATAGTCCTAAGAAGGCCCCGTTTTAAGGCATTTTTATTGGTTAGTTGCTATGGCGAAAGCGTTTCTTTCTTAAAAAATCGCCATAGGTCGAAAATGTTGACTAATGTTGATTGGAACTCTCCAGTTTTGCCTTTTTCATGTAAGAAACTAATGTACATAATAGATGTATCGCCATTTATGCAATTTTTAGATACTTTTTTTTTTTTTTGGCGTTCAGACAAACAGATTTGTGAATATATTCCGGTAGTTAAAGGGTTAATCTTTCTGAGTTTATGGTTGTATTATTATCAGATCAAAAATGAGCGAACAGTTTCGGATTCAAAGAATTTATGTTAAGGATATTGTACTGGTGGTTAACATATGGGAGCAACTGTAACTTCTATATGCTGCATGACTTACTGTACTGTGCAAATGAATGTTGAATAAGAATATCATCTTGCAAAATGACAAGCAGGGACAGTACCCATTGTACCCATTATCTTGTAAGACTCCAAAGGGATGTCCTAATGCAACGTAAATATTAAATAATAATAATCATAATAAAATAAGCTTGAAGAGCATAAATTGAAAGAGCAATACAATTTACTAATTCAGCTCTTCAGATCCAAGAAATTGGTTACTTTGTCTAACTGAACTACGGGGAACAAAATCACCGGAAATAATGGCACTGGTTGACCAGAAAAATCTTCAATCGAAAATGAACAACTGATATAAAATGTGTCAAAACTAGTGAAATGTTACTCTAAAATTCACTTTATTTATTGTCGTTGTCTATATGCGTGTCTTATGCATGCTAGATGCAGCCGAATTCGGAGAGTTCTTCCAGTGGGGCGATGGTAGATAAAAATGTGACAGCAAAAGAAAAACACACACATCGGTCTGGAGCTTAAATTTTGCACAGTTCGCACACGTTTTATCAGGAAAAATAACATTTTAAAGTGATAACTTTATTCGCCAACTTCGGGTTACACTCAATGGCACTATGCTCATTACTAGAAATTTGCTTTATGAAAGACGTACACTAGGTTTGAGCAATTCGTCTATCGATATGAATGCATACACTGAAAGTTGCGTCTGACACGCAAGACTCGAGAACCAATTACAGTAACCTTTTCAGAAAAGCAATGGCTAATGGAGGTAACGATTCTTTCCCTAAAACAACAGAAATATTTTGCCTAAATACAATTTGTTCACAGGTGGCAGAGTGCAGATAAGATGTGGGTTGTTCGTTACTCAAAGTGTACACTAAGATCAGTCAATTATGGATTTAACAAGGCTATAAAAATTGAACTCAAGACTAAAAGGCCGCGGGGAAACTTTAAAATTTGGTATGCAAGATTGGACAATTGCAGGAGCTGTTTTTCCCCAATATAAAAAAACTACGTTTATAAATGATTCATTCATTAGCTTTTTGACTTCGTAAAACAAATGACTGTTATAAGAATTAAACGCGATTTGTTGATTGCTGGAAGAATCAAGAACGTTTCCTTGCGCATACCATGCATATCATGCATGATAAATGGAACAGTTCATTCTTCCATCTCGCAATCCAACAGCAGCCAAGAGTACCTGCACGTCACCTTAAGGGCCCCCCCCCCCCCCCTAAATCTCTCGAAAGCGCGAACTTTCAATCCACGTCGTGAATCACCCATGAAAAAGCTCTGTATGTGCGTTTATGATGTCACAACTTCACTGCCCTTTCTTCGCCTTGCCGCTCCAGCGATGAATCATGGCTTCGAATTTTAAAGTCTGTCTTTCCGGAACATCGTTTCCACCCGTCTGCGTACATTCGGCTTGGCACCTTTTTGTGGATCTTCCAAGAATTATTATTTTATTTTATTTTCCTTTTCGCTTCCTCCCTACGTTTCATTGCTTTGGAAACATTGGCGAAAGAGGTTAAGGGTGTTGCTTTTAAATGGAATGACATTCCACACGTGTTTAGATATAGGCTCAACATCAACTTAGAGCATGACCCACGATATTCTTCTTTTCAGTGATGCAGCGAATCTAAAATTTAACACATATGAACTCTTTCTTCTGTGTTTAGTTACCATAATTTGTTTTTTTTACTCTATTACGATACCCTCTTTTGGCCATACATCTATCATTTTTATTGGGGTAGTATAGTAACTTTAAAAAATAATAATAATAAACAAATAAATAAGCAAAGAAATACATAAAGACAGGCATAACTATGAAAACATGACCATTATGCACATCAGAGACATTTTCGATGCTAACTTATTAGTAAAACGGTTAGACATTAAGAAAATTATATTATGCTTTCCTCGTGCCTGCTAGTGAGCTTATGGGTTACATTTTTTAGAATACGGTTTTCTAGCTATCAAGAAATTTACAACAGAAACTTGCACTCTTGGAAAATTAAGTGAACTGCTTTAAAAAAAAAAAGTAAAAACAACCCTAATAGAAGCATTAAATTATAATCTCAAACGTATGGATGGGGTACAGGTAAATGTGGAATGTATATGCAAGAGAAGCAGTCTTAGCAGTCCCTCTTATTTTTAAAAAATGATACTGTGTTTTCATCATTGAAAAGTTTAGGATGTTCAAATCGGTTTCTATCGAGATTAAACGAAGACTAGGATTGAACTGATAAGACTGAATAAAAAAGTAAAATTACACTATGCGCAAAAAAAGCATACCAAGAGCGAATTCTAAATCTCAGAACACGGGCGTTCTTAGATTAGATTAATGTGTAATATTGCATTTTATGATACAGGATAAATCACGTTATAAGAGCTCCATGCTGGCATGCCAATTTTGTCTTAGGAAAGATTAAAAAGTAAAGATAAACATAAATTCAGCAGAATCATGTCTCACAAGTGAAATATTTTTATTTCTCGATTAAGACATAGCTACATCAGCTGTAAATCCAGCGAACTCATGGCGGACACAGCACTTTTTGGGGGAAATCCTATTTCAACTTCCTTAATCTTTTAACAAGAAAACATGCTCTTATCCCCCCCCCCCCCCCCACCCTCTAATCATGATCCAGTGAAAGTTTTCTTATTATCCTCGTGGGTTTCCGTTCCGGATTCAAAATGGCTAAAGATAATAATTGAGCGTGTCTTTTCGAGTGGGCAGTAGCACCATCTCATTCTGCAGTATCTGGTATCCGAAGGGTTTTTATCTGCCTGTTATGACGAGACATGGAAAGAGGAGGCAAAAAAAGTCGTTGTATAACCTTCAAAGGCAGACGCAAATAATAAATATGCACATAAACTTCCGGGTGCTCCCCTAGCAACCACCAACCGCCTACGCAAAACTTGGTTGGGAAAAGCAATGAATGGAACGCTATTAATACTAGATATCTTCTTTCTAAAGATATACTGTATAAAATACGAAAAGATAATGGAATGCTGTCCCTAAGCAATGTCTTTAAGATACAAATAGTTTAAACTAGTGTGCTTTGCAAAGAGGATATCAAAAGAATTATTAGTATACAGCATCGTTTCTCAACCTGGTAGTCACATTCAGGGTTAAGGCGGTCGCGAAATCTTCAAAAAAATGATAATAAATAAATAAATAAGAAGAGTGAACGAAAAATTCTTCTATTATATCAAGTATTTCAAATTACTACCAAAAGTTACAGACATCAATTTCGTACATATAAAATTCCGAAGCAAAGGGATGGCAAGACAATTTACAATTTTTTTTCGCTTTTAAGGTAGCAAAATTAAAAAGATTGAGAAGCGATGGCATCGAACAATTTAGTTTTATAAATGTTGATTTAAATAAAAGTTAAGATTTAAAAAAAACATACGCAGATAAATTACAGGAAAGAAAACCTTTTTATAGTACGTCTTCTTGGGATCAAATTCTTTTAATATTTTCGAGCACATAAAATGATTAAAAACCAAAGAACATTACAAATTTTGATTTAAAAACAAATATGTTTATGATTTAAAGAATTACACTTTCTTTTGTTTAAAAAACGAAAAGTAGAGACAGGGAATTTAATTTAATTTTCTAGTTCCCTTGCATGCACGAGGCAACACTACAAATTTTAGGACTTACAACGATAAATGTTCAAAAAAGAAAAACTGCAAACACGAAATGCTCGTGAATTATTTTTACTACGGTTGCACAAGGTGAAAAAGCATAGTCGAGGTTGTAAAATAAAAAGGAAACCAAACAAATTGACTTTACGTATTGACTTTTACGACAGGGACATTCCAGTGTCAAGATCGCAGATTTTACAAATAATAAAAGCTATCTACCCAGCTGCCAATGCATATAACCGAGCGTTCGTTTTGTGACAGCCTGGAACGTTCTTTGTTTACAGGAAGGCCACGTGTTGGGTCACAAAGGGGGAAAATGTTTGAGTTTCTTAGAGAGTTGACGTTCTGGTGCTTGAAGCGAAGATTACATTTGTTCGAAACGGTAAATTCTATACCCAAAGTAAACGTCATTCAAGCAAAACAAATAGGAAATGCTTGATTCTACACAAGGTTACGGACAGTGCCTTCCAATACAGTAAAAAATGCAACAGAAAAGCTTCTATGGGAAGCATGTCAAAATAAATTATGAAAATAATGATATACTGGGAAGAAATGAATAATTTGAGAGGCAGCACTTCAAATAAAAGATGTGAGTTTGTTATTCACGGAAAACTGTTTAAAACAAGCCGGGGGGATAAAATTCATTATTTCAATATAAATAAAATTATATAATGTATATGTAATATTTCTATAATTGATCATATTCATGTATAACATTTTAAATTTACTTGATGTTTAAAATAAGAACTAATATATCTATACCACGTTAATGGCAAGAGCACACCCAAAAACTACTGTTGTTACAAAAAGTAATGTATCTTTTAAAATACACCATAAAACGCAATTTTTGCTACGAAAGAATATTAACCAATACTAAATGTAATGAGAGCTTACTTAAAATAAGTGTAGAGTTATTATCGTGGGGAAAAGATGAACAATTACTGCCCATTGTGACAGAATAACACAAAATTATAAATGTATGAAAAATTATAAATTGATCCAAGCGAGAAAACTTGTTCTTTTGCACTCAATAGGAATATATTTTTATTTCAAAATAATTCAGTTTGTTGAACTATCGGCAAAAAGGCCCCTCAGGGCCTCAAGGGTCTCCAAGCCTACAGCAAAATTTTGCATCATTTTTTCAGTCGTGTCATTTCAAAGTTTGTAGGGGAAGGGCAAACTCGGTACATGTTATAGTAAAGAAGAAAAAGTAACAAAATACACACATACAATGTAGAAGAATCTCTGCTAGAGTATCAATACCCCTGTACATGTAGCTTCCGAACAATTACACCCTTTCAGCCGTGCTGCCAACACAAACTTAGAAGGAAAAAGCACGCAAGAAATGTGAGATTTCCTGAAAAGTTAGTTAATAGTGGCACATTCAGAACAGAAATGAATAAAACGAAACCGATTAGACATTTATGTTTTAACTTCATATCTCTATGTATGAATAATTTATACATCATTTATAAAATTAAATTGGAGATTTTCATAAAATTAAGTTGGAAAAAAATTAAAAGTGCAAATCCCCGATACAAGTCCTCGCAGCTGATAAATGCTTGATTATTTTGCAGCAGTATCTTAATTCTAACACGGAAGTGAATGCTATAGCTTTGTTTGAATTGGGATTGCAAGACGACATGAATGTTATAATATTCGAATTTTTAAGCAATCGCATTCAAATCAATGTAACGTTACTTCAGGTGCCAAAGCACGGGACAAGTCCTACGCATTGTTAATTTTTGTATTTTGAAAAATTTCTACTGTTTCTGAACGTATTAAGGAATTTTATAACTATTCTACATTTGTTTTTAAAATGCTTGGAAAAGCTAATCGCCAAATGGAAACCAGAGCAGCAAAAAAAAAAAATAGCGTAAGCATTTGCAATAATTTTAAACCTTATCCCAAAAAACTGGTCACAAGGGAAACATTAGCAGAGTTTAATCCAGCCAGATAGAAAAAGACAAAAGGTTGTGTTTGTTGCTTCAGTTTCTTAATATATATATAAAGTGAAGCAACAATATAATATATCCTCTATAGCGACACCAGCAAAAAAAAATATTTCTCCGTTATAGAGAGGAGTCCTCCCTCAAAAGAGGGGTTTTTTTAGACTCAATGGCTTTCTGCCGGGGAATTAAAAACTATCCGCCTAAAGGTGTCACGTATTTGAGGGGTGTCAGTTAGGGGTAATTTTACTGTATATATAGATATAATTTATTTGACAATTTAATATATGTGTGTATATATATATATATTATATATATATCTGAATTTTTTTCAAACTCTAAAAAAAGCAATATAGAATTGCCCCCCCCCCCCCCCTTTTTTTCACCAATCAAAAAAAATTTCGTTAAAATGATAGAAAACAATACTCACACAAGAAATGAAATTTCAATCGTCTGTTGAAAAAACAAACATCCGAGGAAAATATTAGTAAATTCTGAAGCAGCCAAAGTAAACGTAAAACATAAATAGAACTCAAATTAAAACTACACCATGCAATAAAATAATAAATATTCAATTGAATATAAAATATTTTATACATTGAAGTGTTATTAATAGAATATTTCAGCATTTTGCCCGAAGAGACATCGCCCATTTTCGATGTATTACATTCTCCATCATTTTTATAGTACAGTAAAACTTCTAACGGACACCCCTCTTAGGCGAACAGTTTTTAATTCCCTGGAAGCAAATCATTGAGCCTTAAAAAAGAGAAACCCCTATTTTGCGATTACTCCTTCATCAAATATTTTTCCCCCGCTAGTGCCGCTATAGAAGGGTTTTTATTGCAATAGATTATAGCTCAGAGCACACTTTGCACAGAACACCTGAAGTATAAAAATGGTGGCTCAATTTGCTGGCTTTTATAGTACCCCACAACTAAGCAAACATAAATATAGATAACAAACACAATGAATTGTTACACGAGAAACAAAATTGAAAATGGATAAACTGGAAAATAACGTGATAAGTGTTCATAACATTCGAAGTCAAGATATCAGAGGAATTCTTACAGATTAGGTATTATGATGATAAAAATCACTAGAAATCGAGGAATTTCTGTAACACAACACACGTGCTAAATACTCATACATTCAATTTCTTTCAGTAAGCTTTGAGTTCAATATATATTTTCTAATAAATTCAGGAAAATAAAGATAAATACAATCCGAAATTTGGTTTTGCGTTACTAATCTGCCCTCTTTTATCTTGCGACTGAAATGTATACCGTCAAAAACTAGAAAATAGTTAAAGAGTTGCAAATATCAACTTGATAGATGGTTTTATGAATAAATGCGAAAGACCAATCTTAGTTTAACTTTTATACCACATCAGAAATATATATTCCCTTCTTCAGAACGACAGAAGCAAACAACCATGATCAGGGTTCGCGCTAGGCCGCGCGATTGCGCGATTCCCGCAATATTTTTTGAAATCCCACTCAAAAAAAATTTGTGAGCGCTTAAATTTTAAAAATCCCACTTAAAATTTTGGAAATCCCACCTTGTAGTTTTCCCCAGTGTGAACCCTGATGATTTATATACGCATAAAATATATACAACGTTAATAATCCGAAAATAATTTAATTTTACTTTTTGTAGTTATCCGTTTATTAAAATACTTAAATAATCCAAAAAAAAAAAAAACATATAAGAAAAGTTTTAACTATGGTTTGTTGGGTCTACCCTTGATTGTTTTCCGTACAAGCTCGAAAAGACAATCATAATTAATAAGGCTAAAACTTATAACCAGAATAATTAATAGAACGAGCATATCTAAAAAGAAAGAGATGCAACCATTGACTTGATATTGTCCTAAACTGTTTTTCATATGGGAGTGAAAGTACAATTGTGGTGTAACTATAAAATAACTGCAAAGAGGCTAGGTTATTTTTATACCTCGAATTATATTTTCGCCGCAGGGCACAGTAAATCCTAAACAATCATCATGCCATATTATTATTTTAGCTGCATATGGAATTTTTTTCACTTTCTTGGAAGCAGGAGGTGGGTGTTCCATTAACATACATTCTCGATTGTTCTAAATGCCTGTGTCTAGATGAATGACATTATGCTATCCCAAAAACAGATGTTAGGATACACAAAGATGTATCGATGTATCGTTAGGGGAAAGGGGGGATAATTAATATGTAAAGAAGATTTTTAAAAATATCACAAGACTTTTAGTTTGCATTGACTGCTCAAATGAAGATTTCCTGCAGAGATCTGGAGCAGTGGTGCAACTAATTTTAGCTCGGAGCAAGAGCAGTGGTGGAACTAATTTTAGCTCGGAGCAGGAGTGGAGCCCGAAAATTTGTCGTGCTCCACTCATTTGCATTTTTTCTAATTATCATTTCATTAAAATTTTCAAAAATGACTTTCTTCGCATCAAAATTAGTTTTGAGGAAACAACGACAAAGAACGAAACATGATTTTTCATCTTTAATTTTATTCAAACGAATCGATTAGGGGGCCGTTCATAAATGATGTCACGCTTTTTTCCCATATATTTGACCCCCTCATCCCTTTGTCACAATATGTCACACTTCAGCGAACCCCCCTCCCCCCTTTGTCACATGTCACGCTATGTTGCATAATGCATGATGTCACACTTCTTGTTACCCCATCTCCTCCGCTAGTCACACTTTATCACAATTTCACGAACCCCCCTCCCCCCTCAAAGCGAGCCATCATTTATGAACGATCTCTAGGAGGATTCATAAGTATCAAACATTTTTACTGCGTAATAAAATTAGAATAAATAAAATTAATAACTTAAAGAGATTCCAATTACAACTATTCGGAACACGGAGCAGAGTTTGAGCGGAGTTGGAGTAAATATTTTGGAGTCAGAACGAAGAAACTCAGAAAAGTTGTTTATCCAGTTCCCAAATTTCCTGCACAAATAGGTGAAATTATAATTCATTTTTTCACAACCAAAATGAAAAGCGATCCATAAAAAGACAGACCCTCTCCCTCCCTCTCTAATGTCACGTAGTACATAAACATTCCTCGAGAGCAACTTTAGCGGTAAAGGTCTTTAAAATTCAATTCAAAGTACATTTAGTTCAGCCCTAAGAAAATTATGTGACCCTTTATAAACACCCAACTCTCAATGAACCCGTCAGTTCAAGCATCTGCGGCACCACAATTGCTCTTAAATCATGAATGAAGTGATATGAACGAGGGGGAGGGAGGAAGCGGTTTTGTGTGAGAGAGAGAGAGCGTTACTCATTCCCCGTTGATAGACGACCAAAATCACACACATACGTATACACACGCTGACGGAGATAGATAAAAAGAGTATGAAGTTGGGTAAATTCCAAGGATTTTGACCCGCTAACGTAGCTACTGATGTGGGACAGCGTTATGAAAGGAGCAGGAATTTAGCCAAAAGAGTGAGGGGAGGGGGAGGGGGTGCGGACACCGTCCGAAAAAAAAAAAAAAAAAGTCATCGCGAACACGAAACGCATGAGCTGCGTTGCGAAATATTGGCAAAAGCTGACAAGATGCATTTTTTCCCGAGCGTTTTTGAAATGATAAGTAAGGTACGGCGCCCAAAAGTACCAATATTCCTTGAGATTAAAATATGCGGTTGGTTACAGCAAGTGCTCTGAAATTGCAGCATATGCGAGGAAAATAAAACGGAGAGGAAAGAAATCGTTTGCACATTGCCTCATTATTCATAACACTTTAATGAAGTACCGTAATAGCAGAATTTTTATTTTTACTTATTTTCTAAATCTTACGTAAAGTATTATTTTTAATTTACCCCCCCCCCCCCAAAAAAAAAAAAAAAAAAAAAAGAAAGAAAGGCAGAGAAGAGAGAGGGAAAAGAAAGAAAACCAAATCACAAACTGGTTAATTTTGAAATCCAAGAAACAATATTTCGTTATTTGGATTTTTTTGATTTCCAAGCAATGAAATTCATTAATTTATGATACACTACGTGTGATTTATTAATATTTTCTACCTGTGAATTAACTTCCTGGAAAATCAATCATTAAACATTTCCATTTCCGAGTAAGGAATATTTCAAAGATGACCGTTTTTCGCACTCATTAGCAATTTAAATTATGCTAAATGAAGGTTTTTTAACTTACTTACTTAACATAAAAGTTTTAAGATAGCAATGTCGCAATTATAACTCAAAATAGAAAAAAAAATCTCAAGGTTAATTTATTAACTCGAAAAAAATACATGTTGTCCAAAATCAAACCGTCTTTATTGAGATTACTTAAAAAGGAATAAGAGATCTGGAATGCCAAAACATTTAAATTCATAATACACTGACAGCTTGCATCCTTAGATGAATTTCTCAGAATCACACAAAAGCCAAAATAGGAAATAAAACTCACGCATCGAACGCCGCAGCTCGACAAATTTTCTATTTTTAGTATCCGTCAGAAGTGAATCAATAGCCGACAAATGTTGGAACAGCGTCTGAGCTCAGCCACTGCTCAACACTAATAATAAAAATTTCCTTTCGAACTATCCCTCGAATCCAGGCAAATCATGATATAAATAACAGCTTTTATTGATCTATGTATAATCCACCATATCCTTCCACAGACATTGCGGAACTTTGAAAATTTTAGAACGTATCAGCATGGGTGATCCCCAGTGAAAAAAAATTTCAGAACTTCACACAAAATTTTTGGAAAAAGTATGCGCCGTCAATTTAAAATAAAAAATTTATACTTAAATTATCGAGCCTCCACCCCCCCCCCCCTTTCTACACACAGTACATAGGTATACCATACAAATAAGCTCAAAAATAATCTTTCAAGTAATTAAATGAAAGGTTTAATATATTGATACCAGAAGTCTTTTTTTTTTCTTTCGAGAAAAATTATTGTATTGAAAGTTTTTAAAAGTACTACAAAATATTTTGTTTGTCCGAAGGTAGAAATAAAAGCACATATATTAATTGTTAAAGAAATCTTAAAATTAATACATTTTTAAAAAATTCGGAAAACTTTTTTTTTTTCGGAACAGGTGCTCCACAATTTTCGGAAATGTCGGAAAATTTCGGGTCAGAATCACCCATGGAATCATAATACGTAAAATCAAAATCTAAGCATGAAAGATATTTCCTCTTTCCCATTTAAACCGCTGCTTAGTCAACTCACCGGTTACAGAAAGCAGCTCTTACCTATGTCAGAAAAACAGAAAATGGGAGGGAAATTAATACTTAGCATTTAAATTCACTGGTACGAGCAATCAGTCGCTTACTGTCATCAAAAACAGGAAAAAAAAAATTAAATATAGGAGTAGTGGTCAGAAAATTCGGACTTGTAGAATTCGGTCGTTAGGCGTCTGCAAAGAACAAAGAAGAGAATCAGACATTATGCTCGGCGTTCAGTAAATTTCTTAATTTAAAAAAAACAACTTTTAGTACCAAAATTTGAAGGCAGAACGGGATCAAAATACAATTTCCACAGTTTATAAAATTCATTGTTGAGAAGCAACTGAAAGATGGGGAAAAAATATGCATTAAAGGGTGGATTTTTGTAAAACTTCAGTGAGATATGCTCTTAAAATCTAATGTAATGTTTGCATTTCACCAAAACACTTAAAACGTATTAAAAGAGTTAATACGTTTAGTTAATATGTTTCCGTGGATTCGAAAGTTGTGAGTGAACAGGCCTGTTCGCACACAACTTTCGAATCCAAGAAAAATACATTTGACATTACAAAGCACAAATTAATTAATTCACTGTTGAAAGATAATTGAAACAAAGAAAAAAAAATGTGTATCCAACTAAACAGAGCGATCTTTTTAGTATCTTCGCTTATCATAAAACAACAGAGAGCAGCAAACGACTTTAATAAAATGAGCTGCAGATTGAACGGAGCCACAAATGGAGCAAGTTTATAGCTTCTAAGAATACGTTGCGTGGAAATAAATAAATAAAGGGGGAGGGAAAGATAGAAGTGGCCGACGCTATGAAGTATGTCGCTCTAAAACTGTAAACAAGGTACTAGTTCTAGAGAAAGGGGAGGGTAGAAAAAGACTAAAAGAAAAAAAAAAAACAGGTCAGAAATTTGTTCCTCATTATGATTTATGCGATTCTAAATGGATATGATGAGAGAGTACAAGTGAATCGTGATCTTCGTGGCTGTTATTTGCCGCTGTATCTAGGACGCACATGCGCAAGGAGTAATTTGTGGCCGTATTTACGTCAGAACTGAGGAAAAGGGGAAAAGAGAGCCCGACTTTCTACAAACCAAGCACTAAAACGATAAATGCTTTAAACAGGGTGCGTACACTATTCTCTGAGTAAAAATCAAGCACTTTCCAGGACTCTTCAAGCAAAAATAAAGTAAATCTATCCACTTTGAATGCAAGTTACATTACAAGACAGAAAGATTTCTTTAATACTAATTTAGAAAATTCTAACTGTAATAAAATAACTTCATATTCAATACTATAAAAATTTATCATATCGCACATTAATTAGATTTATGTGTTGTATAGGCTGTGTATGAAACGAGCCATAGCTTAATTGCTTGTCAGGACAGACATGTGCCTCACTGAGAAACAAAATACTGAAAAATCACGATATAACGCTGTGTAAAAGCTTATTAAAAAGTCTTATATTACAAGCATAAATTACTATGCAAAAGAATTATTAAATACTAAGCAAGTCAACTCATTACTTTAATATAAAAAAATGATTGGGGCATTACGTCTAACCAAAAAAAAAGGGTGGAAGTGACATGGAATTTTTTAAAGAAATAAACATGTTTCTGAGCAATAACTTCTTAAACTGAAATAACTATTTCATACTTGATAACTATAAAAATTTTAATGAAATGAAATAACTTCAAAATTAGGTGTGAATACTTTTTTACATGTTTTTATATATTGAATTAAAGTACAAAGAAATATTATTTATTTATTTTGTAACAATGTAAAATGAGTACTTGAAAGGGGGGGGGGGAAGGATAAAGGTCAAGACTCGGAAACTTCGCAAGTGGCCAGTGGCTACTAAATTTGATTAACTTGGTGGCCACCACCTATGCGTCATAAAGCAAAAGTGCAAGGCGGGGGGCCGGGGGGGGGGGAATGGTGCATCAGTGCCACTACAATTTCTTATGTGTCTTATTTTCAGTGAAGAAAACATAATGTTTTTTGTTAAACCTATCAATTCTTCAAAAAAAAAAAAAAATTATATGATTTTCAAATTGGAAAAAGAAAAAACTTGCTTCCTTGGCGATGGTAAATTAAAGAAATTTGAATATTTGCAATATAGTTTTTCATGTTTAATGTTATAGAGCACAACAGATGTAAATGCAAAATTTTACTTGTTTCATCATGGAAGCAACAGATAAAAAAAATCTCCCTCACAGAAACGAACCTTTCACAAAAACCGCGATCACAAATATGAACCATTTTCGTACACAAGTATAAAAAAATGTATATTTCCAGTTCTAGTTTTGTTCAGTACATTTAATTTTCATTCTTTTCAAAACTCTTTTTAAAGCTTTCACACCATTTTCAAAATGGCGCGACACTTAAGTCCGATTTTATAAGTTAACGCGAAAATGGCCGATCTAAAATGTAAGTGTGAAATGAAAGTTATGAAAAAAAATCGAAATTAAGATTGTTTCCTACTACATTTAAAATATTTATATGGCAGAGAGAAGGAATTTAAAGAAAAAAACAATAGCGTAATCGGGAAAAAATTTCGCCATTTTTTTCTTGTGAAAGGGGAAATGAAGACTATCGGCCGAAATTCGGTTACTTGAATGACGAATTGATGCGTTTTTATTGTGCTTGTATGCATGAAAGAAGCAAGAGTTGAAAATTCTATAGATGGTATTTGAAAAGGAGGGATTTACTTTAGAAAATAAAAAAAGGGAAAGGTAGCGATCGCTCTTAATTTTTTGAATCGCGACTTTTTTTTTTTTAATCGCGCGGTCGCCACGTGGCGAGTGGCGACCGCGAATCTTGACCTTTAGGGAAGGAACCCTATCGCTAAAGATGATGTAAAATTTAAACACATTTTAAATTACATGCAAAAAAAAAAAAATTTAAAAAACGAAACATTTTTGGAAAAAATGTTTTAAAACAGATTTTTAATAAGGCTCTAATATTTAGCAATTATAATCAACTGATGTATCACTGAAACTTAAAGGCTAAAAATTCCTTGATTATCGGCGACATTTAGAGTGGGCGTGGCAAAATGACGTTTCTGGAAGTCCTTTACAGAAGCTGAAACTTAAGAAAGATTACAAATAATGATAAGCTCAAATTTATTGATGTCCAAGGGGAAGAATCCGATATTAAACGAGAACTAGGAAGTTTTGCAGAAGACGATGCAACCGGATTTCGAAATACTTAAAAAATCGGGATTGACACTCTAAAGCACAAAAAACGGAACGAATGTGTAAATTTTACTCGTAATTTGTGAAACTTCGCAGGAATGCAAGAAGGCTACTTTCAAAAATGTTCATAGGGTTAAAAAAATAGTGAAAAAAAATCCAAATTATAAATTTTTGCGGAAGCGAAATTTTTAATATCCAAAATTACCAAAACTACGAAATTCCATCAAAATACGGAAAAATCACATGTCAGCAGGTAGGAATTTGAAGAAAGGTGAATTTTCCTGTTGATAAGCTGCAAAGTAATAGTAAAAATGAGAAAATCAAGGACTTTCCAGACATTTTTGTACATTATTCCAAATTTCCAGGACTTTCAAGGACTTGAAAAAAATTTATGTAATTCAAGGACTTTCAAGGTTTTCCAGGACGCGTACGCACCCTGTTTAAAGCAAAAGAAAAAATGTCTCCTTTTCATGAAATATATTTAATTCATTCATGCCTACAAAGACATCCATCCTAGAAGCTGGCAGAGCAAAAATTTAAAAAAGGGGTTTGTCGAAGTTTCCCTTTTTGTGAATTCTTAAATACTTTACTAAAATAGAATAAATTTTGTGATACTTAGGATTTTTTCATTAAAAAAAACGAAGAAAAGCTTTATTTCAAATACACACAAAAAAAAGACAATAAAAACAAAAATATGCCTACTTTTGAGAAGGGTGTGCTTCCATGATCGAGGTTTTCCTAAAATGACTGTTTTAGGATTATTTGTTATGATTAACACTGAAATCAACGAATGTAAGTCTCTTTTACAGTCTAAATGACCCTTAAAATATCCGAACACATTCGGAACCCCCCCCCCCCCCCCCAGCAAAACTGTGTTCAGGAACATTGCTCTTACCTTTTTTGATGTAGTTTTAATAAAAATGAATAATTGACCAATTTTGTTTTTAATTATCCAGTGTAATTTCATTCAATACGTTATTATTCGTAGAATTTTTAACAAAAAATTCAAAAACTTGAAAAATGCTAAAAAAAATACTTTATTAACTTATCGGAATAAAACTACTACCAAAATAACTTATCGACTCTCATCTGGGGCATGTACTGAAAATTTTGAGAATATAATGAAATAAAGTTTTTAGAGCTCATTGAAGAATTATTTGTACGATTTTCGTCAAATTTACTACCTTAATACTCGTATTTACGAGCAGACCATAATTAATAAACTATTGGAGTTACAATTAAGATTTTAGTCTATCCCCTAGCAACTAATAAAGAGACAAAGTGCCATGAAAGTTTCACGGAAATGGGAGATGTATATTCTGAGTTCTCATTTTTAAAGTGAGCAAATTTTGCACAGAAACTCATTTCTAGAAAAATGATTTTCAAGCAATCAAGTAATTTTATGTTGTCACGAAATTATTACGTGATTATAAACTAAGAGTTACAAAAATGTTACAGTAGGCTTACTAAAATTATAATTATAAGTAAAGTATCACGGGTCGAGCCAGAGGAAATTCAGGTCCGTTTTCGGACCCTTCACAAAATTCCAATCAATCAAAACGAACCATTCACTAAACTCCGAGCTACCAAATCGTATTTTTTACAGAAGCATTTTGTAAATAAATGGCAAAAAATGATTTTAAAGAAATTATCACGGTATATTTAAATTTTGAATTTTCAGAAAAATATTTGAATTTTCACAAAAATGTTTTTAAACTTCATAAAAAAACGGACCCTGTCAAAAATGCTGGATCGATCCCTGAGTATGGTATCAGTTTGTTTTGACAGATTTCTCGCTATTTAAATACGCACTTCCGGTGATTTAAATCATAAGTTCCGGTTTACCGGTTTTGCTTTAAGGGGAGCGGGTAAAATGAGACCATTTTTTTTTTCTCTAAGGTGTTTTTATTTACAATTTTTGTCTCATGTTATGTTATATCACTTCATAAGAAACTTAATATTAAAAAAAATGGATTTCTTAAATATAATTAGAAAATTTTAATTTTTAAAACGAAATTTAGCAATTTTTAAAAATGCATCTTCTTTTTAAAAAAATGGCGTAAAGTCTCAAATTTTTTTTATTGATTCATTACTTATAAAGCAAAACTTTTATGCTTTGAATTTATTATAAGTCAAATACTTTCTGAAAAAAAAAAAAAATTAAGTAACGCAGAAAAAAAAAAACGAAAAATTCAAAAACCTACAAAAAGATTTTTTTTTTTTAAGTACTTAAGTTATCATAAAAGTAGAGCATAAATTTGTTATGTATAGTTTCAGGAACATGTGAGGAAAAAATCCACATTATAGATCGAAATTTAAAAAAGCCTTTTCATTTTAATTGGGATGAAATGCGCGAAAAACAAAGCGAGAGAAAACAGCAATTTAAGTTTTCGGCTTGCAAAAACTTAAATCCTTTCTTTATCAAAATTTCAAGTAAGGAACTTTTTTTTTTCAGTTACAGTGACGATAGAAGTGCTTCTTCTTGCTTATTTTATTTTTAAAAATAAATATGTGGCTTATATTCAGCAGTTACTATTTCGAAATGAGAAGGTGGCACCTCACACCGTAATATAATCAATAAATATTGCTTCAATTTTTCTGAAACTTTCAGGGAACATTTTTAAAGATTTATTTTACTACTTAAGCCAATAAAAAAATTTTTGGTGTTTTTCAAAATTTTTGGGTGCTGGCTCCCCTTAATGAGTAATAACTAGGCTTCTAATTAACGTAGATACAAGAAATTGAGCACTTTTAGAAAGCTAAGGAAATGATTAATCCAATAAATTCATCAAACAAATCTGAAATTTTTGGTCAAAAATGACCATTTTAACGTGTTCGGAATACCTAAAATCGAAAATTAACTAAGACGCAACTGAAAACAAAGAAATGTTGAAGTATCCTTGAGTATTCAATGGAATCCGTATAAAAAAGAATCTTTAAAAAAGAAATTTGCTTGTTTCTTTAATGACAACTTATTTTAAGCACATGGAATGCGATTCAGAAATTCAGCATAAAGGATAAGTGATTACTAATACATGTATGCGGAAGTTTTCGATTCCTCTCGTTTTATTTTTCATCTTTTGGTATCACTCCAACTTCTACTACGTGTTATGTTACATAAAGAATAAGTTGCCAAACTAGAAAGTAAAACGATTATGAAAGCTAACGAAAACAACACAATTTTCTGTGGCTGACATTTCTTTTGAGTTTGATGATGCGAATTAATACATAAAAGCACTTTTCAGCAGTTTCAAGAAACGTAATAAAAATAAATATTTAAAGAGCACCGTTTTGAACGTTCGTCCGAGCTTACACTCTGAATTTCGACATTCCATGAAGCACAGCGATAAAACTGAAACGCCCAACTAAAGCTGAATTTCACTAAATAATAATAAAAATAATTTTTAAAAAACAGTTTCAGTTCGAGCAATTTATTTATTTAACATTATTATTTTAATGCTCTAAGTTTCATTCATTTTAGTACGATTTTATCGTTTTATTAATTTGTTTTTTTTTTTTTTTTTTTTTAAATATAGTATTGCGAAACCTGTACATATGAGTCTTACTGAAAGTTTCTTTTAAAAAAAATTAAATTAGAAAAAAATGAATGAAATAAAAGTGAATATATAACCAATGACAACATTTATTCGTTACTTGACAAATTCTGTAAATTATCAATATAAATTCAGGCTTACAAATTGTTAGTATAAATTCATTTAATAGTTTTCTAGACCACCGCGTCTGTCTTTTTCAGAATCAAGAAATGCTATTTGTAAGTCATATTTTGTAAGTACGGTCTTCGTATATTTTTGAAACAGGGACAGCAAATACAGAGGAAATAATCACTATCACTTTCATTTTCCTATTTTAATTTCTGCAATGGAAATGAAAGTGACACTGCTCACTTTTTAATATTAAAAATTGAAACATAAGATAACTAAAGTCTTGCGAAACAGTAAAAATTACAGCAGATGTGAAAGAGTTGGATAAGATAAGTGAAAACATATTCAAAAAATATACATTACAGAGCACTAGCGAATAAATAATGATAAGCCATACTGAAAATAAAAACGCTTTACAACTCGAGGGAATAAGTAAGGGGAAAAACTCACAAGAAAGCAGTGCGATAGTAGCTTTATGAAGTGCAAAAAAATAAATAAATAAAGTAACTGTAGTTCAAAAATAAACTACGTTATAGAACAAAGCTCGTATGAAAATAAAAGTCCTCACGGTTATGCTAACCTTTGTGTAAACAATATTTTTAAATATTCAATTTTTTCCCTTTAGCAATTAATTTTACGTTAGGATAATATTTTTTCTAAATTTTCTGTCATTTACCTCTCTCTCTCTCTTTTTAAAATTTAAAGTTTTGTCAGATATATCATGTATAGAATCACCGTATTGTTCACGTTTTGATGGTGAGACTGTGTGTCAGCATATATTTTTTAACACCTGGTAACTTCGTGCAACAATATATATGCACAATATTAAACATTTTACAGGCAAGCAAGGAAGATACGTCGAAAATGTAACAGCTAAGGGGGAAAACAGATAGTTTAGTATCTAAGATTAGAATACCACACAAAATACTAAAAGGGAGATACATCAACCGAAGAACTACAAACACCAATAAATTGCCCTCCATTTAAAGGACGTAAAAAAAATGCAAACACATTCCCCTCTCTCAATCCACTATTTCCATTTCCGTGTTGTCTTTTTTCTTCACTCTGCCGGGAGGTTGTTTGCAACAGGTAGCAAACAAACTCTCCTCTTCTGACCAAGAAGGGCTTGGGAAGCACACTCTGCCTGAAATTAACGATCGAATATGCGCAACCGCTTTAATCCGCTCACGGTGGTTTAGCATAGAATGCCGAACTAGTTTTATTTATTTCACTGATAAAAAAAAATCCACCATCTATAATTCCCTTATGCCTTACAAAATATAAATAATATTTTCTTTAACAGTGAAAGGACAGGAAAGAAAAGAGCACTTTTTTAACCAAGAAGAAAATGCATTTCAGACCGTTTAAGAGAAATTACTCACCTTTTAACTCAGTTTTAAAAAAATACTAATCTATTACATTTAAAAATAATTACGTAATGCAACAGAAAACACCATCTTTTCGATTTTTAAAGCAGCGATTTTTAAAGAATATCTTACATTATTACACTATTTTTTAATTCAGTTATTTCACTATTTATCTTTTTCATTATTTATTTGTCGATTTCATTTTATTTATTTATCTATTTCACTTAATTTAGTTATTTTCTACATTAATAATAATAATTGTTATTATTTTAATGGAAGGGTGGATTGACATAATTGGTTGCTGAGGAAATACCCTAGCAGACAGTATCTTGAAACCAGTGGAATACCAATTCCAGTCAGAAGAAAATACAGTTGAACTTTCTTAATACGAACACGGTTAATACGAAATCACTGCTAAAACGAACATTTTGTTCATTAAGTTTGGTTTACTATTTAATTACACTAAGTATCTCGTGCATATTACGAAGGCCAAAATACAAATTTCGGCTACGACGAACAAAATTTCTGACCTATTCGCGAAAAATTTTCTCGATTGCAAATAATTTATTTATTTTAAAAAGAAATGTTTCGTTATTTTGAGTCATTGTAAACTACGTATTTCGATTCATACGTTGAATCTTTCTGGGTAGCAATAGCTTATACCAAAGCTAAAGAAGCTTTAGTGAAGATTTTTTAATGAATTTTTAGAAGCTTTAAGAAGATTTTTTAATGAACTTTTATGAGATGCGTCCAGGAAATGACAATATACAAATGACACTAGGCATTTTGCGCGGAGATATGCGTATGATCTAATTTAATGTACCTAAGAAGCAACGAACCATTAAGGATTTGTTCCATAATTGTAAAATTTTAAAAGGTAAGTTCACTTTTTTTCAATGTACTACTATGTAGTAAGATTTGAAAATGTCTATTAGTAGAAATAAATCATTTGTTTTTACTATTTATTTTCCTTTTTATTATAAATAGTAGTAATTATTTTTAAAATATAAGCATGCATTTCTAATTTATTTATATATTTTTTACATAATTTTACTTTTGCTCAGTTGCTACGAATAAAGGCTAATACGAACAAATTCGCGACTTTTTGGCATTTCGATTTAAGCGAGTTAAACTGTACAATAGAAAATTTATTAAAATGCATACTTTAAAAATGTCTTCCAAATATTCCCCCCCCCCCCTCAAAAAACAATAGCAATAATAATAAATTCTTGTGACATTTATCGTTCTTTCCCTGTGCCCTACAAATACTTTATTTTTATTCTTAGCATCGAATTGTTCTTGTTTCAATCAAAAGAACATGAAAAAAGTCTCAATACAAACACTACAAACACACAAACCCGGGTAGAGTAATCATGAGAGCGTGTGTTTCAGATGCCGGGTTGAATACCCCTCGTTGCTCATTCAATCCTCTTCCCACCAAGCAACCAGCACGTGCGTGCGTATCTTTTACAAAATGCTTGACTTCTTCAACAGTGAGGGAAAATCGCGTTGGGATGCTGAAAGAGCGTCCTTTCACGCCTCGCTATTTCAGAACACCTGAGCCAGCCTTGAGGGGCTGGCTCTCTTTTTTTTTTTTTTTTTTTGTTATTATTATTATTTCGTTCGGCGGAATTCTTTATTTTGATCTGTCATTGGTGTGAGGGAAATAAGTTCCACTCGGGTTTGTTCGCTATTTCTCACCCTTGACGTTTGTGGAAAATACAGAATCCAATTCTTATCGAATAATTGCGTTTCAAAATGAATTTCAACATTTCTATGCAAGTTCAAATAATAAATTACTAATATAATTGAACTACTTCCAGCGCAGACTTTTTTTCCCAGAAATCCATAAGTTAGAATGCGAGACTAATTATGCATTCGAAAGCACCTAGTATCAAGAATATTTTCACAATAAATAATTAAAACAATATTGTAAAAGAACTTTAACTATTTTATTTTCAGTCGAGTTGAACAACGCGTGAGGTATTTCTTCAGTAATCATACGGAAAATTTTCATCAGTCAGCAAAATGAATTTTTTAAATGATGCCAAAACATGAAACAAAATACAAAGAAAGCAATGGAAGAAAACCCAAGGAAATATTCTATTACATATTTTAATTGCTTAATCAATCCAATAAGAACTCGAATTAAAAATCGGAAGGGAAGCTGGAACACTTGAAGATCGAATTATTACCAGGGCAGAGTTGGTGTGTAAAGATCGAACTCCGACTCCTTGGAATTTTTAAACTCCAACTCTGAACCCAAGGAATTTTAAACTGACATATATACCTTTATATATATTTATTAGGAATTTAACGAATATTAGGCACATTTTTAAGCCGACTCCGACTTCAACTCCTCTACCCCAAATCAGTCCGATTCCAACTCACTGGAAATTACAACGAAAATCTAAGGTCCTGTCCCAAAGAACGCAACTGATTAGACTTGCGAGGTGGCCCCGATCAAAATAACTTTCTGAGAAAGTCACACTTGCATATTTTGGACCATGAAAGTCTTTAGCTCAATTGGATTCAAAATTCTAATTGTGCAGCAAAAATTAAAACCTACACACACATAGACTACTGGGGGAAAAACTGTCCCCACTATATTCAAGCCCAAAATAAAAATCGAAAGGGTCAAAGTTCAAGCTGAGGGGAAAAAAACAGCTTCACGGTTGGCAATGATATTAAACAGATGCCGCTCCCTAATCAGACTTGGCTCACAGTAAGCTTAGTGGCGCTGAAAGAAACAGCGTTTGCTTAGTTTGCTTGGGAGCAGTTATTTATGTTAGCCAGGGGATAATATACCCTCTAAAAGAGGATTTCCTAGATATTTTAAGACAATGGCTAACGTTAGGCGTTAAACATTGCATGCTCTTTTTCATTTCAACAGAACTATTTTGAATTCAGTAAACAAATAATTTTCGAAATTGTAGCATCATTTTTACGCCATTTCTATCCGCTAAAATTGGCCGCAGTGCAATTCCGCAGGCCAAATACACTACTGGCCATTAAAATTGCTACACCAGAAAGAAATGCAGATAACAAAATAATTTCTGTTGGATATTATGCTAGAAATAACAAATTATTAAATCTTTGGGTTTCGAGCTAAAAAGCTAAACATTTGCATATCACAGCATCTTCTTCCTGTTTTTTAAATTTCTTGTCTGTAGCATGTCGCCTTCTTGGTGCAGCAATTTTAATGGTCAGTAGTGTATTATTGCTATTGATCAACCTAGCATCTGGCTAGTTGGCCCGTGGAACAATTTTAAGATTCAAAGAATAAACGGTACGGAATGCTTTAACGTTGATTCAGGAGCTTGTTTTGCTTTCTGCATAAAACCATGCATGTCGTCATGATCAATAAAGACATGCTGGGATAAAGGAACACCTTCCACATTAAACTTTGCATTAAATTTAAACTTTCATCATTTATTTAAGTTGATTAATTCATGTGCCCTAATGATACCTTTCGCCTCCATGCTTGTCACTCATTCCATCATTAGAACTTATGTCTCAACTTTAGTTTTCCGTCTTTTATGCTACATAAGTAACTCCCGTATTATGCAGTCATTGCACTTCTTTTCTAGATAAACATCGTTTATCGCAGATTTCACATTATGTAACAAGTTGGGTATCAATGACCATGGATTGCTTATCTTAGAAAGCAGGAACATAAACTAAACAATGAATCTGCGCTCTCTTCTGCTACAATTAGATAATCTAAAACAAACAAAATACCGGAAATGTTTTTAACTTTGCTTTTTCGAACGAACTTGGTCTTGAAGCAACAACCTCACGCAAACAACACGTGAAACAGTAAGTTCAAAATTTTGCCAATCTCAAGACGAATCAACTTATAATTTTATGTGTGTGTGACTGCTTTAAGTGGACTTGTTCGAACTTCTTTAAAGAACAGAATTGAAACAAGTGGATAACGACTTAAAAAGAAGTTCCCAAGAACTATATGGAGCGCTAAGACGTAAAAAGGTTATTTTTGTACTGAAATAATAAATAAAACAATCAACATTATTTAATCGGATGTCTTTTTATCCACCTCACATCTTTTGCATTGAAAAGGCGGGGGGGGGGGGGGGTCCTTGTAAATCTTAAACACATGTACGCAATTCTTTCGCTATTTGTGCATGTATATAACGTAGATTCATTCCTTATTTACATGGAAAGTTATCCAAACTTTTAATCTATTGTTCTAACAGCGATAACAGAGCCACAATTAGGAGAAGTTAGGTTCAAGTGTTCCAATTCCCTTGTAACAATAACGATTAAATCAAAGACTCTTCGTTTGTCTTGAAAAGTGTTTTCGCGCTTTTTAGTAGTTGTGAAAAGATCTGTGATACTTGCTTGCAACTGTTATACAATTTTTTGTTCGGAGACTGAATGGGGTCTGAATTTGAATATTTCCACTAATAAACAAAACTTAAATTTCAAGTGTGGTTTTATTGGCATTATTTCTGACTGCATGTGATAATTTACAATTAAGCTGTCTACATACTGTTTTACTGAGTTCGAAGACATTACAGTATAAAGCACACATTAAAAATGACAAACGAAAAAGATTACCATATGAGATGCAAAATGTTTACCAAAGTTTAGGACACTTCAGACTTTTTTCATACGTGCAGCTTCTTAACATCAATTATAAATAAATTATCAAGTTTTTTATGCTAGCGTAAGTGAAATGAAAAGTTATAAAACTTTTAAGCTCATCTAGGACAAATCAGAATGACTAAACAAGTGGAAACTTCTGAAAGTCCCCCTCAGAAGGTTCTTTCTAGTTTAAAAGTTAACTGCTTTAAAAGCTTTCAACATATTTTAAGCAGTAGGTGCTGGCCCTGTCCTACTGCGAAAAAAAAACATAAATACAGAACTAAGTCACCAACCTCAAGTTTATTTCAAGCGAAAAAAGAAAGGAAATCACAGACACGGATGACATCATTGCCAAGTAAGCAAAGCCACTTGTCAACAAACAGTGGCTCCAGCAATATGAGTTTGTTTTTCAGGCTCAATGAACGATTTTGTGAGCAGTAACCCTGAGGAAAGAAAAACATTCGGCGAGTAGAACGAGTGGGCAAAAACATGGGCGCGCCCCCTGTAAATCCGAGTTTGAGCGATAGCATCCTTTTTTGCCACAGTGACAGATTCGGAGCTAACCAACAAAGTTTGCGAACGGCGTCAGTCAAAAGAAGGGGTTATACAAGAGAGAGAGAAAGGAAGTAAGGCGCCAAACAGCGCAAACATAACTCTTAATTTTTCTTTGAGCTTAAAGGATGGGAGTCACCGCCAAATACTAACGTGCTTATTACATTGCTCTTTTACGAGCTGATATTTTATTTTAGTTCATTTACGGGAAGTTTTGCTGTTATTGCTGTAAGACCGCCAAAATTAGTTAATCATGCATAAAAAGCTAATTACAGGACTGTCAAATATGGATTTCTTTTAATGGGGGGAAATGTAAAATTTCGCTTTTTTCCACCCGCGTTTTTCCCCCCGGCAAATAAAGTGTTAAAAACTTTATTTACCATCAACAAAATTTATAATCTTTTATTTAAATCATGTGAAAGGATAATAAGAAAGAAGAATTATTTTTTATGAAGAGTTATTCCCTGTTCGGCCAAGAGATTGCAGGTGAATTTAGCTGTTTAACGTTAAGACTAAATTAAAAAGTCCATAGAATGGAGGGATTTCCATTTTAAAGTAGATTAACCTAACGTTTAAACCAAATTCAAAATCGGTTCGCATTGCATATTTTGTAAGGTTTCAAGGTATAAACTCCAATTTTACCGCTTACCTAAAAAAACACTGCAACTATTTAAAAAATTCCCAAAATCTGTCGGAATGATCGGGATACAATTTAACATTGACATATCCGGATAACATGTTAGTTAATTTTAGAATGAAGTAAACAATGTAAGTAGTGAGCTAAAATACTGAACTGATCAATGATCATACATCTATTTTAGGGGACTTGTCACCTCTCAAATGTAGAAAATGGATGGAAATACCGATTTTTCAATTTTTTGCTTAAAATATGGTTTCAGTCTCCAAGTATATCTGAGCGAAGTTTTGAAGCGATACAATCAATATAAATGTAGTTAAGTAGTAAGAGAATTCAAATATTTCTGATGTTTTAGTAGTATTTTGTATTCTTTAAACTGCGTTTTCTCGGTTTGTGTTTTTCCGCAATATTGCAGTACTTAAAATGCTAAAACTTCTACATAAATTCATGTAGCAACTTGAAACTTTTTGTGTGTGTTCAATATGATGTGCTTGATAAAATTAGGGATGGATTTCGCTATATATTTTCAGAAAAATATTTTTAAAAATGAAAATGTAACAAAAGCCGCTTTTTTTCCGTGTTCTACCATTGATGTGACTTTAAAAACTTTTTTCTCAAAAACTAATTAATTAATTGCGAAACCCATCCCTAAAATTGTAAACCATACTATAATAAGTATTTTAAAAAAGTTTGGTAAAGAAAAGTCAAGAAATGAAGAAGAAGAAGGAAATCTAAAATTGTTACATTAATTTTAAACATTTCTGTTAGTTGAATTTTGATTTTTCACGTGAAAATCACTTTGTTGAACCAAGGCTGAACTTGATCCAATTAGTTAACTGTTACGGATCAGGCTGTTTCATTTCTGGGAACTTCAAAAGAGCCGACGTCGCACTTTTCCAGTCTGGTATTTTACATTTTCCCGCTAGGAGCCGCTAGTTCGTGACCCTGAAAAAGATTGTTTACATCATTTAAAAGCATCTTTATTTTGCTGATACGATGTCCTTTCCTGGTTTCATCAGCTAAATATTGTTGGAAATGGTTAACTAAGTATTATTGAAATGGTTAATTGCTGTGTACCGTATTGTACCTCGTCCAAAAAGAGTAAGAAAAGGATAAAGAAGGTATTACGTACCATGAATTTCCTTCAGAATTAGCTCTGCGTGCTACATTTTCTCCCCCCCCCCCCCCCCCCCAGTGCTCTTCATCCCTTATGAATTTGATTCACCATCAAGACCGCGGTGGTTTAAGATACCCTTCAACTTTATTTGTCTCAATATTAATAGTTCTTTTGGATTTTGTTGAAAAAGCTGTACCATTTCTACCAAGAAAAAATGTTTCCCGTAATTTGGAAAGTATTATAACACGAGCTTTTGAAATGCATTATTTTGAAGTGTCAACTCTTAGATCATTCTCAAATTATTGTTTCACATACATGCAAAAAATTTTTGAGTATTGTTTTAAAAAATATTGCAAATAGTGTCAGTGTTAGTTTGAAAGTTATGAATAAACCTCTCTCCCACAATGTTTTAAAATTGTTATTGCAGTCATTCATTGTTCATTCTGTCTTTATGTCTTTTGCATGCATTTTTTATTCCTCATTTTGCAAAATACCTAGAATGTTTTAGGCATTGGCATTGTGGAAAGGAAATAATGTTTTATGCCATATCTAATAGTATTAAAACTAAGACTGATAGTTCTTCTAAGTTCTAATGGTGAATATTTTTAGTGTAAAGTCGTCCTGTCTCTTTTTTTTAATGTAATTTTAAAGATTTTTTGCAGTCAATTAGATTTTTCTAGTGAAAAATAAGGTACTTTTCCATTTCGGGGAGGCTGGAGATATTTTTTTTTTCTTCGCCAAACTACTGTACCATTTTGGGTTGACGTTGGCGATGTTTAAATATTTTTCGCAAAAACAAACTCCACACACGAAACAAATTGATTGACGAAAAAAAATTTAGCCATCGCCAGCCACCCTGAAGCAGAAAAGTACCGAAAATGATTCTTGTTTCAGTAGTATTAACTTTCGGCAGGTTTATGTAGTTCTTTACCAGTTCATTATGTTCTTTACGCTGAAATAATTGGACTTTAATGATATTCGGCTTTTGATTTATAGTCAATATGTGTGTGTTTTTTAATGCATTTGTATGCATTTTATTATTTCTCCTGTGCAGAAATAAATGCTTAGAATAAAATAGTTGTTTTATTCATCATTTTCGGCATATTTCTTTTATACATAAAAAAAAATAGAAAATTACCTAGTCAACTCTTAACTTAAAATTAATTAAATGTAATTTTGAATGTTTGAAAAAATATATGTATTGCAAATTTTGCCTGAGCAGCAAAAGTTATGATAATGCTATTTATTCTATATAACACATAGATGAAATTTCCGTACAACATTTATTTAGCATGTAGTTTATATGTGTAATGAACTATATACATTTACAGAAGTAAGCAATATAGCAAAGAATGGATGAGGTTACTTATCTTGAACAGGTTTAAAATTAATAATAGACAATATTGAAATTTCTCAAACTTTTAATGAAATAATCTGCTTTTTATCAGTAAAAAGCCTTAAAGTTGAATAGATGGCGCTGAGTGCCGACCCCAATTTTTGTCCCTTCATTTATGGCGAAATGAAACAGCCTGAATAACAGTTAAACAGTTAAAGATCAAGTTCAGCCTTGGTTGAACAATAGCACTTCGTAATATACAAATGAAATGGGTAAAAGTTCTTAAATAAAAAAAAATTGTCAAAAGGTGCCAGGTCTCCTTAAGGCGTTTAACTTAATAGAAATTTGTGTTGAAGGACGAGTATATTGACGGTTGTCTCTTCGCTGTCATCCATTACATAATAACTCTGGAGATTGAACAAAAGGGAATCTGCGTCAAACCACATCAAAACCATTTATTACAAATGAAAAATAAATGGATTTGGTTATTCATAGCAGTGTTGTGTCAGTGCCAATTGTGAGCAGGGGCGCAACGGCGAGCGGGGGGGGGGGGGGGGGCAACCGGACTTGTCCCATCCTCCTAAGAAGGAATGGGATATCCGGAATCCAACATATTTTTTAAGAATCCATAAAACCCGAACCGGAAACTGCAAGAAAGATACAGTATTCCGACGTATCAAATTTGATTTTTAAAATTTAATTAATCAGCATATTTTGAAGATATATGTAAGTTACTACGTTTTTGGAAGCGTTGGAATGTTTAAAATATGCATAGAATCACAGGCTTGAAACAACAGAGTCGTATATCCCGTACAGATGAGACACAGAAGAGACACCGGTTATCCTGTATCCGATAAAATGAATTATCCGATTTATCTCGAATCCTGACCTTGGCTACCCCACCCCCCAAGCAAAACCATGGTGGCGCCACTAGTTGTGAGCATCATTTTTATATTATTTCACATTCAGCTTTGCTCCGTTTTTGTACACTTTCATACTAGATTACCTGCACCAAATTACATTTAATAATTGTTAATACAATGAAAGTGAATGTATTACTTTTAACAAAAACCAAAAACTGTGAGCATCAT
Organism: Octonoba sinensis; assembly: GCA_038502835.1. Lineage (NCBI taxonomy): Eukaryota > Metazoa > Arthropoda > Arachnida > Araneae > Uloboridae > Octonoba > Octonoba sinensis. The sequence continues at coordinate 108,265,915 of CM076599.1, read as the reverse complement.
TTTTATATAATTTCACATTCAGCTTTGCTCAGTTTTTGTACACTTTCACATTAGATTACCTGCACCAAATTACATTTAATAATTGTTAATACAATGAAAGTGAATGTATTACTTTTAACAAAAACCAAAAACTGTGAGCATCATTTTTATATTATTTCACATTCAGTTTTGCTCAGTTTTTGTACACTTTCATACTAGATTACCAGCACCAAATTACATTTAATAATTGTTCATACAATGAAAGTGAATGTATTACTTTTAACAAAAACCAAAAACTATGTTGAGTGAGCAGTTTCTTGTTCTTGTTTAAAAGTGATATTAATTAAAAATACTGTTTCTGCCAATTAATGGGTAAAAATCGACAGATTAATCGGCGGTTCCTCAAAAGCAGATATGAAAAAAATGGAAATTAAATCTTTAGAGCTTAAACTCTCAATTTACATTTCTAAAATTCTTGTTTGTCAAAATGTATAAAGAAATTAGGGGAAAAAAAAAAAAATATCTTTTATAGTACAAAGTACCTAGGTACCAAAGTACCTTATAGTACCTGACAAAGAGAAAATACTTCAAAATTATATAACTGTCAGTCTTATATGAGATTACAATACAGAACAACCTCGATCGATCGTTTCTCCAGGGACCACTCGTTTCGAACAATCATTACGAGAAAACGACGAAAGCATGTGGACATAAAGCAAGACAATACTGATAAACAGTTAAAACATGACGATATACACAGGAAAACGATAAATCGAGGTTCTACTGTACTTACAGTCGGGAGAGAACCATGCATTCCTCTGCAAATTATTAACAGTGGTGCGAGCGCCAAATCGGCAAAGAACAACCCTTGCCAAAAAAAAACTTTGACCCACTACATTCCACAACGATGAGTCTAGCAGCTGGGATACATTGGCCGAAGGTCCCGGATCTTAGAACGAGGGGAAAATCCCAACCAGCACATCAAAGACAACTTCTTTATAAAAAGGGGGGATAGATAAGGAGGAAGGGGAATGTGTATTTAGCTTTGGAAACTGTAGTGGTTGTTGACGTCGAGATTTTTTTATTCAGACGGAGCGAAAGAAACTGACGTTCCTTCATCAAGCAAGTGGCAGTTCCACGCCTTTTTTGTTGTTGTTTCTGGTTATGTTACAGTTTCCATCTGTTAAGACCGTTTGCTAATTTATTTGAACAGGAAAGAGAGCACAGTGACCGAGACTGCTAACTTGTCATGAAACATTTAAAGAGAGAAATGAAGCACGTCAACAGGTTCCGTTCGTAATAAATTAATTTAGAGAATTCGTGGCAAAAAAAGAATTTTTTTTCGTGGGATACTTTTAGTTGATTCCTTCAAGAGCATTTCTTTTTATTTTTAAATTCACTGTACTAATTTTACCTCTGTGTTCCCACCTTTCTTAAATTGTTTCACAGATCATTTTTAATTTCACACCGAATTGGAATTTTTATTCATTTGAAAAAGTACTCTTTAGCCGCCGTATCCGCTACGTACGGTTAGAACCACTTTTAGCCAATGTCCTAGATCAAAATCCAATTTTAATTGACAAAAATTGCAATAATGACTAAAAACGATTTCATAGCACTAGCTTATAACAACACCCTAAACTAAACTAATTGTGCTCCGCCTACACACCACAAAAGAATGCTCTCACTCAGCATTAATGTTGTATGACTGCAAACTTGGCGTCTTTATCGCCTGGACTGGAGACAGAAATTGTCGTCCACCTAAGAATAAAATGATCAGTACGCCTTGCGTTTGTTTCGTAGCATGAAATATATATATATATAGTCTAACAAATGTAGAAATAAACACAAATGAGTAAAAATTAACACTCGGGAACAACCAAAACCGCTAATAACTGGCAAAATACTCACATAATGTGGTCCGACTGGCATTGCCATAGGCAAGACATAGTGTCGCAAGTTGCCACTCTCGTCCATAACTTGCTGTACAAGATGGCCAGGCGGCACTTGGAGTTGGACGTGCATGGGAGCTGTACTGTTATTCTGAACCATCCGCAAACCTGGAGCCCCTAAAAACAGAAAAGACAAACATTATACCAACATTGAACATATACAAGAGAAAACGTATTTCATCACACACATGGCACCAGAGCAAAATGTAAAATGCTCAGCAAATGTTATCGTTATGGTACTGCAGCACTTATCAGCCTACGTCACTAATAGTGAGCTCACTAATTAGTGCTATCAGCTGGTTAGGGATATTAAAAAGAAAGATTATGAAATAACTAGAATAGAGAGCCGATTATTCGAACATCAAACAAACCAAACTGTCGATGTAATACAAGAATATAAGGTTAATAAAATGAATGTGTGTTTTGGTGTAACCGGGGAAAAGCCATTCAGATTTTAAAAAATGGAAATTAATGACTAGCTAATCAAAAGACAAAAAAAAAAAAAGGTGGTCATTTTTGTTTGCGTGATTGCTTTTAGTTTTTTTACCTCAGAAACACGTCTTCAAACAGCTATGAAATTGTTATATGTAATAATGAAAATAATTTTACTAATAATAATCAGAAACGAAAGTACTATTAATGTAAAAATTATATAAAAGGTTTCTTTCATTAATGCTATTAATTATAGCTGTATTTTTCATTTTGCCGTCTGGATCTTATCCCCTCTCCCTCCTCCAATCCTCTCTTCGATAATAACATTACATAGTTCACTACGTGCAAAAGCTACCAACATCTTGTCACAAGGAAATATTTCCATCTGAATCAATAAAATTCGACGAAAATTTTGCAGGCGTTAGAAGTTGTGGGAAATTCATACCTTAAAAATTAGCTGCTGGCTGCTGGCATTGGAAAAGTATAAATTGTATTTTTTTTTTTAAATGAAAAATCAGTATTGGTTACGTTTATGAGGGAAAATGTACTTAATGCTGTATTGAGAACCGTTATAAATTAGAAAAATAGCTCTGAAGTACTATTTTATTTATATATTTATTTATTCATGCATTTATTAATCTTGGGAAATACTTTTCAGTATTAAGCAGAACAAAAAATTATAGTAGTGTATACTAACACATTATATATCTATATTATTCAAATATGTACACGTCTGTATGTCCGTACATCAACTCCGAGCAGAGTGTCAGGATCCATCGTATTATGAATATCACGGGAAAGCCATCTCACCCTTAAGGCCTCGACCTAACAGGGGAGGGGGATGGAATTGAAAGTCTCATCCCTCGAGAGTTTTACATGGCAAATATATTACTCGAAAAATTATACCATTAAAATCCAATCATACAAATGCGAAGCAGCCGACAAAGACGTCTGCCAAAATCCCTAGTCTATATAATTAAAATCTGATAGAATTAAGTAAACTTATAGTTTACGATTTACGTAATGCGTTAACTTGATTAAGAAATTTGAAGAATTTTGACTTTTTGCAAAGTAGGTTGCATTTGGAGTACAAAATGCAAACTTTCATTATCTCGCAGCTTTTCCTTTACAATTCAGCAATATATTTCCCCACTCTCGATGGACAGATCTACGAAAGACTGTAAAATATTTGTTGAATTCTACGAGTGCAGTTTGGGGGGGGGGGGGATATTTTTTGCCAGCATGACTATTGGATGTTCTGCAAGAAAAATGACTTCAATCACAAGTCATCCTGATGAAAAAGGAAGAAGGGCCGAGAATGAAATAAGAGGCATGCGCATTTGCGTAGGCGTCTGACCTTGTGTTTGCTTTTGAATGAAGAGGAAATATTCTTTCAACACGCTAGGCGACATGTCACGTATTCGGGCATACTTCGGAGGAAGTGACCGCTTCACTGAAATCCGCTAAAGGCAAAACCCGACGTTCAGAAAGAAAGCGAACTTTGACGAAGCACTAATTCTTTAAATATTAATGAAAATGATGATACATAAGGCACTCAATTTTCCAGAATAAACGGAAAATACAGAATATCGAATTTTAAAAAAAATTCCTTGTCTTCAAAACCAAGAATTTACTTATCCCTCTCCGTAAACTTTTTTCCCTCTTATTATTATTTAGTGATTGATTGTCTTACTATTTAAGTTCTTACGGATAGTTCGCTTCCGAATAATCGAAGGTATGATGTATTTATCAAGACGCAAGATGCAGAAGATACTTAAAAAGTGACTGCCATTTCGATGACAATATTTGACGCAAGTTTTGCCATCAACTTTCCCCTATTGCTTCACATTATAATGATCTCTTCCGCGAAAAAGTCGTCTCAATACGAACAACTTCCACTGAACTATGAAAACATAATTATAAACAGGTTTTTTTTTAACCAATCCAGTGGTGACGTTATTACTCCGAATGCCTTTCAACGAGTCGTCTTTATAGCCAAAAAATATCTAAGATTCGAAAGCGAAGTATTTTCCTGAAAGAATTATCCTTTGCACCGTTTTTTTCTTCGTCTTATACAAAACGTTAAAGACGTGCATCGCCAACATACAGTAGTGTATCCAGAATTTTGTTTTCGTACGGTGATGTTGCTTGGGAGCCATTTTTAATGACTGTTTTTTGGAATGGAAAATGTCGGAATTATACCACGATATTTTCCGCCCTAGATAAGCCCAGGCCATTATAAATTAAAACTGGAACCATATCGATACGTCCTCAAGGCTCAAAAGCAACTTTATATTATGTACTAGTACGCAGGTCCGTCTTTCAGTTCGGATTAGTGTGCAGGGCGGACGAGCCTCCCTCCTGGTTTAAGAAATATAATGCACAAATATGTGAGAGTATATATTTTGTAGTATTTTTTAAATTCAATATACCTCAAATTTATGACCTTTGCCCCCTCCCCCTGGAAAAATTTGATGAAAATTGAAAAAATGGATGATGGGGAAAAAAAGGACGGGCCGGGCCTGCTTCTAAATAGATGCTGAAATCACTAAATTTGTACGCAGTATGAATAACTTGAAAGCAGATCAAATATTTACAACAAACAAGCATTTAATTAAAATCACCTTAATGTCGTAATGATTATAAAATACATATGCTCGCTGATTCATTCACATGCTAATGAATAGAATAACAAAATCCGATAAACAATTCAAGGCGTTACCTAAAATTGCATTTCACTCGACTGAGAAGTTCAGAAAACAAATCTGAGGTTAGAGATAAATAATTGGGTTTATTTCTGAATGAGCTTTCCCAGCAGTGAAACGTATTGTCAAGTTTTGGATCTTAATCTGTATTCCAGGAACGTTGTAAGGAAACCATGATCTTTACATCTCATTATTTGTTTATCAACAAACTAGCTCAGAAAAACAAATGAATCATTAATTTAAATGCCATGAATAAAATATTTACTTACTACACGTGAAAAAACATTTGCATTGATGTTGCGATAACAACTCAACTCATCAACTGAGCAATATAGAAAGATTTTACGTTGTTATTTCTGCACTTTAATATTTCTGAACAATAAGCTAACTTACAAGCCACAAAGAAATTGATTCAACAATGTCTTCACAGAATGTCTGATTGTAATTCAGCTGCATTAACACTTTCGAACAACTTGTGTTAATTCACAATCCACTCAATTCTAAATCATACAAATAGTTCAAATATTCGATAAAAATATAAAAATTAAATTTACATACATAAAGTGCTCATAACAAATCATTCCTTTGTTCAATGGCGAAAGATTTTTTTTTTCAATAAATCAATAAACTAAATATTTTGCTATTTGATGCTAGATAAAAGCGCGATTAAAACGCTCATATATCACAGGATAATTCACATTTTGCTCTGTGTATATTATTTCAACAAATGAGCAAATGTCGACATCAAAAACCTAATATTTTCATATGAATAGTTAACTCATAAATTTTCACCCGAACACTATTATTATCTTTCATGTTCACAAAAATCCATTATATTCGCTTGTTCTAGAAAAGATTTTACGAAGAACACGCGTGTTTAAAAGATACTAAGACTTTAAAATATCAGGTAACCTTGGGGAAAACAAAAATCCAAGTCTGACAAGAGTGATAATAAACTTCATCAATAGTCCTTTTCGGAAAATAATCCAGTTTCTCAAGAAAAGAACCTTGGTCAGCGAAGAAAAACCACCAAAGTGGCCGCCTCTCGACTTAAGGCCATTAGGTGACCTTGATCTTTTTTGTTTTATGCATGGATATTGCAAATTAAGGAGTGAAACTGCCTGATTTGTATCGGCCAAAAGTGCCTCCGTAAGATTGGCATTGCAAGATACCATAATCTTCTTGCTGGCCAGACGCTAACTGCACCTGCTACCCCAGACGTCCTTGGATACCATAGCTCGATAAAAGCTCGATTCGCATACTTCAGATATAATTATGCAATCGATAACTTTGTAAATTAAGAGAATAGCCCATCAGACAGTTTTTTTTTTTTTTTTTCGTCATACTTATTCAGGACAATGGCCCCTCTGAAAGATGATTTTCGTTATTGCGCTCTTTAGGACTAGAAACTGAATCATTACCACCCATTTGCCACCGCTCATGAGATAAAGCTCTCAAAAACTCAAATTAAGAAAGTTCGCTAAAGGCCTATGATGCAGGGATGATCAAAAACTTCTTTTTATTTTTCAATTGTTGTACATCCCCCAAATGCAAGCGTTATTCAATTTTTACTGGAGATGGAAAGTGTTGACATTGTAAAGAAAAAATTACCAAATAGATTTTTAAAAAATAGATGGAACTTCACATCAGACTATTTATTTTAACAATTAATTACGAAAAATATGTAGTGCATCTAACAATTTGACCAGGGACTACAGGGCGGATATAAAAACTTATTTATGGTTCAAGAAAAATTGTGAGAACTTTTCGAATTGAAGGTAGAAAATCATAAAATCTTTGTTGAAAATAGGCAATTTTTTTTCTTATAGAAGGTACCTATTTTCAATGGGTAATTTTGTACCTTATACCCGCCCCCTAACTTAAAATACAAACAACTAAGTTTTGTGAAGGGTCAATTTTTTTGATAGTTCAAAATTTGGATTCAAACATGAACCTAATTATAAAAAGATAAAATTAATTGAATTTTTCGAACTGATGAAATATAGTTCATTCGGTGATCACCACTATGCAAGACAGAAAACAAAAACTCCACTGCCAAAACCTGAATTATAACAAACAGGCATTACCTGTCGCAAACTCCATTCTCGCCAACCAGACATTGCGACAAAAAAGCATTTCACCCAGCGATCAACATTAAGGTTGAAAAACAAACATACAACCCATTCATTAGCTGCAAATAGAAAATGAAAAAGAAAGACAGAAGGGGGATATCTGCCTCTTAATTGCAAAAGCCATCTGATAATGATCACCCGACGCTAATTGCGCAAAAAATTAACGATGGCCCCAAGTAGGCCAGCGAGCAAAAGGCGGAAATTCTTTCATCGAGTACGCGTTGAAGAGAGTGTGTGTGCCTAAACAAACAAGCACAGCAGCCTATCGTATCCGCAAAAACTATTTTCCGGAAACGGACTTCTCTAATTGCTTCGACTACGTCCCAATCGCAGTTTTGCAGAAGGGCCACTGCGTTTCCTGGCGCAAAGCAAGTTCACTCACTGAATCCTCAAAAAAAAAAAAAAAGAGATGAATCGTCCTCTCATTCTGAAGTTCGTAAAATAACATACGTTTATACTTATATAGACATGAATGTTACAAAAAAAAAAAAAAAATCGACATTTTTTGAAGAACTTCTCTTTTTAATATAAATAACTGAAGATGATTAGCTATAAGCGATCGAAGTTCAATTTTCGTCAAAAGTGAGTCATTCTACTTGGAAATAATACAAACAGATTAAAAATAATCCTAATCCTACAGGGGAACACATGAGACGATAATCAATACTGTAGAATACTTTAAAACCTCACGAGGTGAATCAAAACCATTAGCATAATTGACTCTCTGATCATTTTTAGCCGTAATCCATTAAAATATAATATGTTACCTTCGAGACAAGAAAAACAGCAAAATATTGAATGAAAACTCAAGCATGTTGACTAATGAGAAGAAAACAGCACCGGACTTGTCAGATTTTCATAGCGATTTTTTTTGAGCAATGCATCTCTTCGGCTGAGTCCCTTTCAAGAGGTGTCACAGCTCCACCGAGCTTTTTAATGCCAGGAAACGCAATTGTTTTTTATGAACTTGAATCGGATAAGTCGGATAAACAAACGGATATACGCAGAGTGCTGAACAAACTCTAATAGCAATAAGAAAATGGAATAGACAAGACAAAGCACCATTTAAGAGATTTCTAAGAGAACATATAACAATCAGCTAGCGAAAATTCAGTAAATTAGCAAGGTAGAAATTAGGCAATCCCTCTTTTTTTTTTAGCTTCGTGGTAGACTGGTAAACTCCCACCTTATACCCTAAGAGAATTTCATCCGAGAAAAATTCAATGCGCACTCTTATCTGCATATCTCATTGGACGCATATTAGATTTTAATTACATTAAAAAGTCCAAACGGAACAAAAACAATCAGCGTAACAAGTTCAAATTAATTGTCAGCTTAAACTAATTTTAACTTGTTACGCTGTCAATGTATTGTCACCTTACTTATAAACATTGCAACTTTGATACTCAACCTCACACAAGTTAAAATATATTGTTACCTTACTTATAAAACCTTGCAATTCTATGTTTTTATCCAGCTAGCAATCTATTTCATGAATGAATACTAAAGAAAAAAACTTCAGATGACGAAGCATCAGAAGACGGAATAATAAACGATTTAGCACAGAAATGATTTTCCTTTTTCGCTCTATTCTAAAGTTTAATCATTTGGAGTGTTTTTTAATAGGCGCATTTTTGCAGAACACTTTTAGAAATTTGTTGGAATGTTATACAAAGTACTTCATAAAATCGCAAGTACTGCCAGTGATGATTGTTACATACAAAGAATTGACAAGGTACCAAGATAAGGATTCAGAATTCGACGAAAATTTTACACGCGTTAGTCCATGCTGCACATGATTCGGGACCGTTCATAGATGATGTCAGGCTTTTTTCCCATATATTTGACTCCCTCCCCCTTTGTCACATGTCACACTTCTTGTTACCCATCTCCTAGTAACACTGTCACAATTTCACGAACCTCCCCTAACCCCTTGAAGCGTGACATCATTTATAAATGATCCCTACGCTGTAACACTATGCTTCCTCTTACGATTGAAGCATTTGTACGACGCCTCCTTCTTCACCAAATCTCAATAAAAGTCAATCTTTGATAACAAATAAAAAGGAATAAGAAAGGTGCTCTCTGGCGCTGTCTTTAGCATATAAGACCAAAGTACAGCTGCGTACCAACTGAAATCAATTCTTGTAGATATATCTAGGGTAAAGGAAGCCGAATGATCATAGCACCGGACATTTAGAGTAATTTTTGTTTCGTTTCCTAAATTCGATTATTTATTTATTTGGGGGGGGGGGCGGTGAGTTGTGTAATTGTAAACAGAACGGGGAAGGGAGGAGGGATTCTAATGAGGAACGATCTACAAGAATATATTATGAAAAGAAAATAAACGACGAAAAATATTTATTCAAATAAGGATATGCTTTGGTTGTCTCTACTCGCTACTTTACTACGACTGAACAAAATATTATACCGCTGCGCAATGGATAAATGCATGTATGTTTTTATGTACGTGATTAAATCTACGAACAAAAATGTCAACAAGCAAGCAAGCGTTCACGCTCATAATTCCTCAACTACTGTGAAGAACTTTCTATAATTTTCGGCAGCGGATGTTATCGACCTAAAGCCGAAACTCAAACGTTGAACGCACATTCGAGGAGACAGAAGCCACCAAATATATGTTTGGAAAACAAGCCCATTCCGAGTTTGCCCAAACCCATTGGTGCATCGGTGTCTTCCAACTTCCTCAATTGTAGTTTTGGAACGAAGGCAATCAGTGTGGCACACACGCAAGCAACTAACCCGCACGGAATTGAATTGGTTTCTGTTTTCTAATTAAAGACTGATGAAACGAATCCATACAGGGAATAGAATCACAATGGACGGATCGACATTCGAAAATATCGCATTGAGGGAAAAGGATTTGTTGACAGTTCAAATTCGTGTGGTTTGAAATGGCATTTGAGACAAAAGTTATGGAACAAATATAAAAAGAAAGTTATGTAAAGTAAAGATTTGCACGAAATGAACCAATAAACAATAAACTGAAGAGCTAACACCACAAAATACATTTTCTAGGCCCGTAGATGCTGAAATATTTAAAAGAACTTCCCCACATGCAAATCAATTGATTTAAAGAGCAATTTAAAATGTTTGAGAAGTAAAAAGTCAATGTGGCTAAAGAAAAGATATGAAATCAAAAATACTGATTAATCAATGCTTTGGGGGATAACTGGAACATTAATTAGCCCTTTTAATGGAATCGCTGAGGAATTATGAGTGCAAAATACAGCAGATTCAATACAACCTACCCTTTTTTTACATTACTGTGACTCAACCTTAGGGTCGCGATTCCTCGGGTCTCCGGGGGTTCTGTTCATGCATAAGGTATACGAAACATCCTTTTATTACATGAAGTACTTTAAATAATAATTAATTGCTACAAAATTTTAAATAGTACAAAGAAGATATTGCTAGCAGAGAATTTTTAGACACACACACACACATACACATACATATATAATATATATGGGCTTTTATTAGGGGCTCACAACTCTACAATGATTGAGAAACAATGATGTAGAAAACAAATATTTTGTATGCCAGAAGTTTGATGATAAGTTACATTCAATGAATCTTTTTGCATGAACTCTTCTCTCAATAAAACTTTCTGTTTTTGATCAGGAGCATTAATATAACAGAATTCAATTCTCCCGACTTGCTCTTAAAGCAAAAATGATGTTTCTAATGAAAGTGAGTATGTACATAACTCAAGCTACTGTAAATAGAAGGATCAAAAGATCTTGCATTGAAATAATAATAAAATTGAGTGGGGCATAAGGTAAAGTGCCCTAAAGACCCTCCGAATAAAAAACATTTAAAGTAAAAACATTTAAGAAGTAAAGGGATTTAAGAAGTGATGCCATTCAAATAGAAAGAAAATCTCATTTTAAATTATTTTAGTTGAATTGGTAATACTTTAAATGTTTTTTATTATTATTATTTGAGGGTATAAGCTTCAGGAGAACCGTTTTCTTAAAGTGTCAGCTTTAGTTCACTTTACCTTAACGCAATTTGTTTAGAAAAAACATTTTATTCCGGTTTAAATGAAATCATTGAATAGTTCATTATTCTATTATTTCCTGATAAAGCGTTCTTAGGACAGATTATTTTATTGCAAAGATGTGCGACAATGCATATTGAGAGGCTCTATCAATTCCAAGCGTATTGCTGACTGCCAAGATTTATTAATCTGCATCTGATATTACAAAATTAATAAATTCGTTTCAGAAAAAACTGTGGTTATTTTCCTGATCGGGTCTGGTTTAGGCCGTTCTTCGCTCCCAGTATATACCTTTTAAAAAATCTCAGTTATTCGTTGTTTTAAAGCCATAAGTTCCTTCTCATATCAACTTCACGTAATCAACTACGTAAAAAGTGAAACGACTTCAATAAAGCACAGATAAAAAGTGTCTATTTACGTTATTTATTCGTTCTAATTATATTTTAAGACAGATAAAATTTTTATCTTTGTTTTTATATTAAGTTAATTACATACTCAACATAATAGTAGATGTATAAATTTAAAAAAAATAGCATTTTTAGACATTCATTAAAAAAGGAGTTCCACAAAAATGTATGATGACTCGTTAAACAGAGTTAGGCTTTTTATAGATAGTTAACAAACCTATTAATTTCTCATAATGGCAAAACAAGTGCTAATCTACGCTTAAGTTTACATCATAACTAAAAATAAGCCGTCGGTATTTCCTACAAAGCATGAGGCGTATTTGGGAGATCCATTATACTACAGAAAAAGAGGAAATAAGCGTTTAGAAGGTTCCGACGAAAACCGAATCCGAACGTTGTTTTTACAAGGATGAGTTCCTGATCGCGAAGCATGAAAATGGCCCCTCAACGGCTCTCCACACTCAACAAACCAGCTAGAACGGAATGGGAGATTATAATGACTGCGTACTTAACACTTGCTGACACACATCAACAAGATGATGCAGATATCCCTCACTACTTTTCCCACCACATACGAGATTCATAGCTAATAAAATATTTTTTTTTATTGTTTATCAATTCAAAGAGAATAGTTCTTCCTGATTGTACGTAGTACGGTGGGAACATGCAGCGTCTGGAAAAACAAGACGAAGCAATGTAATTAGATACGCTAACTACGTATATTGAAAACGTAGCCATCCCATGTAGCAATTTTATTTCCCTCATGATCTTAGAGCTTTTGCTTGTTTCTTGACGAACAGAAACCGCAGACCTATATATATAAAAATATATACATATATAAATAAATAAATAAGGGAGGATTTCCGGTTTTCGGGAAAAACTAAAAAAAAAAAACATGATAATCTAGAAAGTCTTCATTACATTTACATACTAATTTCCTACTAGGGTAACATTTTCTCGAAATTTTCCAAATTGTTGTTTATTCACCTACGATTTTCACAAAATTGATCGAAGAAGGGGGTGGGGGGGGGGGGGAGACGAGTCACGAAAAGCTGACAAAGTGTACAGATATTTTTCAAGAATCTACAAAAAAAATCTCAGAATCAAACAGCCTAAGGGACGCATTCGAAATACCAGAGTGAATTGACTATTTTCCACGTTCATAAACTCCCAACGTTGCTATTATATTCAACACCTGTTTTCCTTATACAAATAATTCTCTGGAGAAACACTCCGCATTTAATGAGTGAGTAATAATAAATATTACAATAGAAATTAATGGTAATTATCTAATAAATGTCGTCAAGGGTCAGTCAAAGAATGTTTTCATGGGTCAGTTTCAAAGGAGTAGTAATTATTTTTGTGAAAATTTTCAGACAAATCAACATAAAATAAAATACAAGTCATTAAAATAAGCACCATTAAATATTATTACAATTCCATTCCAAACACAAAGCAGACTGCAACAAATTCTAACAATGTAAGGAAGAGACTTTTAAAAGGCAGTTTCGAGAATGTCCCACGATCTATTTTATTACCTTAAAAAAACAAAACAAAACAAACCCAACTACAATAATACATTTAGTGCTAATTACGCTATCAGTACAAACACCTTTCATACACACAATGCTCTACAGCAAGTCTAATGAAACTTGTCAGCAGAGCAACAAGGATAACAATGACAAAACAAAAAAAAAAAATGTTAGTAGCGGAGCATTCTACAACTTTACGGGTTTTATTTATAACTGCGGCTCATCACCCCTTTCTAGGAGCAATTAAGGTTTCCTTAACAATCAGTTTAATCTTTTTTTAGTCCAAAGGTCCCTCAAAAACCGAATAGTCTTTGTATTAAAAGACAAATTTACCATGCAGGAGAGCTAGGTTAAAGTTTTCAACTAAACTACCTGAACGCAGTTTAAGTCTGACAAGAGAGGGGAAAAAAGGAATAGTTGTAGGTAGCATTAATATAGTTGAATTCCATAGTAACGGACGTTACATACATACACTTAAACTAGGCTTTAAAATCTACGAGTCAGGCTGACTCACAATTAAAAAAAAGTAAGAGTCAATTTTTAGAAAATGCGAGTCAATTTAGATAGTTAAAAAAATTAAAAAGCCTTTTGTTGTTGATGACTGCCCCGAAACATAAAAGTTCTACACGAAAACATGAGAGATTGTTGTATAAGAAATGCGTGCATAAGTACATTAATAATTTAAATTTTGTGCGGTGTACATTGCAGTATGTCACTGCAGATTACATAATAAAACTTTTTTTTTAAGTAGAGATTTTTTTTAAAACATTCGGAGACATTTTTTTTAAATAGATCTGTATTTCTTTAAACTTTTATACTTATAGCTTATTTTTTTATGTTTTTGTTATGCCACCTGTTATGCACAATAATAGTGTTTTGCTGCAGTCCTTTTGAATATGCTTTACTTTTATACGTTTTCTTGTTATTCTATTAACAACTTACAATAAAAACCATACTGAGAAAAAATGCAAGTCAATTTTTCGGTATAAGTATGTTGGCCGAAATTTTGCGAGTCAAAGTTCGACTCGAAATTCAGTTCTTGAATGGAGAATACTAAGATATTGAATATCTTATTATTCTCCATTCATCAACAAAAAAAAAAAAACTGATTTAAGGATTGCTAAAAATTAAGATTTCTTATGACGTCACATTAGTTAAATCACTCTAAATGTAAAATTGATAAATATGGTGGAAAACGACCAATGGGAACTCCAAACAAATGTAATCAGTCATCAAGACCAGTGGAGCTGTGTTCATCGTTGATGCAAATTGGAATCATGATTTTTCAGAGAACATTAAAGACCAAAGCAGGTATTATGTACCAAAAACAGCTCATCTAAAACCAATGAGTTTTTAACATCTTTAAAAATAATGAGAGTGATAATTTTATTAGACTACTGCTAAAATTGATTTTTAATTTGACATATTTTGCTGAATTAAGTGAAATTCAAAAAGGCAACTGATATGTCACTGGGACTGAGAGTCTACGCTCTTCCTTCCGAAACCAAGTTATTCCAAAGCTCGACTTCCAACGAGAGTCAAGACGGACCTACACAGTTAAGAAAAATAAACGCGACAGAGTGCAACGAACGAGTTAAAAAAATTTCTTTCGAAGCATCTATTATTATCTCGGCCATTAAAATTTGCCGAGGAAATAAAAAGTCGGTTATTGCGTTTTTAAGGCCCTGTGCTCCATAATGAAGCGGAACAAACGAGTCTGGAGCATTGTACGACAACGATGTGAGAGAATGGATTCTTTGTCTCTGCAAATGTTGGGCAGCATTCAAATGGGAAATATTTTACCTAGACCTTCGACACGATTTAACGATGTCAGGTCACATTTAGGCCCATAAATACGCTTTACTTTCCCCCCTTCTTTGTTAATGATGCATAAAGTTCTGCCCATATTTACCCAGCTGGAATATTTTGAAACATAGTTTTAATACTTACCTCAGGTATAGATTCTAGCGTGTAAAAATGCTACTCCAATAATTCTAATACGAGTTCACAAGTAGAGAAGTACAAAAATAATGAGCCATTTTTCTTCTACTAATTTTAAGAATAACTTGATATTTTTAACTCATCATCAACATACACAAAAAGAAAATAAACCGGTTTTGCACACATGATTTTTTTTACAAAACATTTACACACACACAAATCTTATAAAAGAATGTAGAAAAAGATTTTTCAAAAGGACGATTTTTTTTAACTACATTATTCCTTATTATTTTCAA
Source organism: Octonoba sinensis (assembly GCA_038502835.1). Classification (NCBI taxonomy): domain Eukaryota; kingdom Metazoa; phylum Arthropoda; class Arachnida; order Araneae; family Uloboridae; genus Octonoba; species Octonoba sinensis. The sequence goes on along the minus strand of CM076599.1, from coordinate 108,250,515 downwards.
CGAATTTTAAGCGTATGAGACATCAATTGTCAGAAAGTTTCCAAAGTTTTCGATACGACTTTACAAAATTATCAGTTAATTGCATAAAAGCAATATAATTAACCCCATTAAATTCCAAATCTTTTTACCGTTTCTCAATACAATACAGTAAACTTTACACAGCGCTAACATTTTTTTGTATTTCTTATTTAATGTTAATGTACCTGTAATGTGTTATCTGTTCGTTCCACAAAAAATGTCACACTAATGGCGCAAGTTAAAAAAAGTATTAGCAGGGAAAATTGAATAAAAAGAAAAGAACTACATCAAATATCGGTAGTGAAAGATTTTTAATCACCATATTACGAGAGAAACAAACTACTTAGCAGATGACATTGCTAAATGTCGAAACATCATCCGTTCTGAGAATCACTATAATTTTTTGAAACAAAACGGGGACAATAATAATGTTTAGTTTCAAAAAAAAGGAACGAAACATACTGTCGAAAAGAAAATTTGATGAACTTTAATTCAATCACAGAGTTATAATAGTACTTGGTTATTGAAACGGAGTTGTAACGAAATTTGACTCCTAAAAGAGCAGATATAAAAGTAATCTTCAGAAATAAGATGAGGAGGACATCTATAATAATTAATAGAATTTCGAAATTAGAACTCTGAACAGTGAAGTTGGTGAATTCCGAAAAACATGAATCATTCCCCGCAAATGAGGACGACAATTAACTTGTAAGCGAAACAGAAAAATAAGACAATTACGAAAAAAAGAGGAATATTTAGCTCCTAAAAGAATGCATTAAAATGTTTTCTTGAAAAAGAACCACGGTGATTTTTATTTTTTATCAGCGGCAATAGTTAAACGACAAAGGAAATTTTTCCAATTTCTCAAACAATGTAAAAGAGGATTCCCAGAATAAAAACTGCAAAAACCACTCTGCTCCAAGAATAACGAGCGATGACACATGTAGTTAAAAAAAACACAACCTTCCATAGTTTTACAAGAGACTAAACAAGAAGTAATTTCTTTTTTCCACTCTTTCCTACAACACCGCTCCTGAGATCAGATGTTTATACGAACCGGGCCATGAACCGTCTACTCCCATCTCACAAACGTTTTACTACCAGACTGAGAAACTGGCCGATTTCCAGCAACCACACAGAGGGGCGGCAGCTCAAGCTATTCCAGACGAAACTAATTTGCTTTTCATCTCATCCCTCCCCCCTTTCCGCGCAGCATGGATTGTTTCAGGATTTAGGGTGTTCCTGTTATTACTCAGTTCGGGTACGTTTTAGTGCAATTTCTACAAGGTTAACTCAGAGGACAAATTAACATCTTACGGGCTAATATCGAAAACATAAACTATTTTGTAAATGTAGATTAGGTAAACATTTCATATAGAACTAACAATAGCACTCCATTATTGTATAGATTCTATAACAGAGGGTATAATAACTTTCTACAACGCACAGGTTGTTTTTAACTTACATTGCTCCGGTTGTCCGGTTACTCAACTCGGGAGCTTTCAGCACCATTCTGTACAAGCTTCCTCTTCTTTCCCCAGAGCCCCCTGTATCTAATACATGAAGCGATTTAACCAGTTTAGGATCATCCGAGGACATTCTGCACAATCTTGCTGCATAGTTTGGCAATGCCGATTCAACCTATTTTGCACCTTTGAGATCATTCATAAATGATGTCACGCTTCGAGAGGGGGGAGGGGGGTTTGTGAAATTGTGACAAAGTGTGACAAGGGGCGGGTAGGGGGTAAAAGAAATGTGACATCATGCATTTTGCAACATAGCGTGACATGTGACAAAGGGGGGAGGGGACGGGTCCACTGAAGTGTGACATATTGTGACAAAGGGGGTAGGGGGGTCAAATATATGGAAAAAAAACGTGACATCATTTATGAACGGCCCCTTTTACTTATGACCAACGACATCGGCCACCACCAGAATAATTACAGGAAACATTGCAAAAATGGTTCAAACTTTCAGCGAGGAAGCAGTCGCTTTTTTGAGTTGCTCCGCTTCAACTCCACTCCGACTTCTAAATACTTGCTCCGACTCCGCTAGGTGCCTCGAATAATTTTAATAGATTACATTATTTATTTTTTTTTAGTTGATTTATTATTTTTTTATAAGATAAAAAGTTGAAAAGTAAAAAAAAAAAATCAGAGCAATGTAACGCAACACATTTCTTTGCACCGGTTCCGTTCCAGTTTCGAACAAAATCTCGTTGCTCCAACTGCTCCGCGTTCCTGCTTCACACTCCGTTCCAGGTTCCTACTTTTGATTCATACCAGGAGGTATGCAATAGCATATGTAGGGTAATGCAGCTAAAAAAGATACTCAGAACGTACTTGAAGGAGGACGATAAAAACAAAAAAATATCGCGATCAAAGAGTTAACCCTACACTGCGCAATTTTTTCTTTCTTTGTAAAATATTTTTTTGTGTGTGTTTGTGCTAGTTATAAGTAGAAAAAATACTAAAAAAATTCTGATTTAATTCGGAAAAATAGAATTCGAGAAAATTTGACATGTTGTTTAAAAACAACAATGCGCATTTAGGGGTAACAATAATATTTTTTTAATATAATCATTTTAATAAATGAAACAAAATCAATAATAAATAGGTATACATTTTAATCATAAAATAGCACTAAACTAGTAAAATTTATTAAAATAATTAATTTTATTATTATTATAAATTTATAAAATTTATTAAAGTAAAAATTTGCACAGTAGTTAGTAATAATTTAAATAAAAGATTTTAAACAAGAAACCTAACATCTTTAGGGGGTCTATGCGATAATGTTCGTTTCTTCTTTGGTTGAGCGCGAATTGATTTTGAACAAAATTCCTAAATAATAATTTAATCGACCACTTTAAGCTAATTTGTTATATATTTAAAACAATAATCTTCTAAGCGATACTAAATAAAGTGAAATAGAGCAACCAGTGACACCTGTTCTTGTTTATACTACGAACAATGCAGGAGCATAAAAATTACTCCCGAATGCGCATTGTTGTTTTAAAACAACAAGTAAAAAAGGCGCTCTAATATATATTTTCCCCGAAATTTTTTGGACAGCTTATATTTATTTTATTTTGAAACTATGTAAGCAATTCAAGACTATTTTTTAAAATAAACTTGTTGTTTCAAATTTGTAGGAAAAGAAATTAAGAAGTCACTGCTTTTTCAAAATCAACATGTCCTACGACTTTGTGAAAAAAGATGAGCATTGAGTTCAGTTTACAAGATCTAGGGTAAACTATAATTACTAATATGATCATACATACAAAATAAAACGAAAAAATGCGCCACATGTTAAAAATTATACAAAACAAGAGCTTAGTGAACGAAAAATAGAGGTGTTGTTTAAAAACAACAACACGGAAAGCCAGTGTAGGGTTAAAATAAAATACTTACAGTGTTATTTGTGGAAGATTTCCACTGCATAATAGATTTATTTGTTGCCCTGTTACATCCCTAGAACAAACCTATTCAAACTTCTGGATAGTAAAATATAACAAACATAAAAAAATCTCAATCGCACCACGGATTCTTCACAAAAACTCACGATAACAGAAATGTGCCCAGACAAAAAATTGCCATAACGAAAACGAATTCTTATTAAATGCAATAAAAGGTATTTCACAAAAAATTTGTCATGAAAAGTTAAAAAAATCCTTTAAATTATTTTATATTAAGCCAATTTCGTGTGACAAACATCATGCTTACTGAACCCAATTATTAAGTCGAAAATTTAGTTTTATGTAAATTGACAAAAGTTTGGTTGCCAGATTCATTTGTACAAAATGACACTTAAAAAAACCAGGCAAAAATTTAAAAAATTGACCCGTGACAAATGATAACAATATGCCATATAAGAATCTCATAATGTCTGAAGAAGCACACGAAAATGAAACCGCGTTAGTAATCAATTAACAATAAGAATCGTTGATTACTATTATGCTTATTGATAATAGTTCTGCATTTGTTCGGAAAGTATAAGATTTGTCTGTCACATTTGTAAATTAACCGCAGTTAGAGCGTTTGGAAAGTATTCCCTGCGATGTCAAAAGAGGATTACGAATTAGCATACAAAAAGCGTCGTACAAAACAATCACAAGAGATGAAGTAACAAAAAGCTCCAAGGTCAAAAATCTCTTAAGGACGTTCGAAGTCTCAAGGATGCGAGATATATTACTCCAGTAAACGCATGAACACCGCTAGCTGGGATTAAACGATCAGAGACCTGTACGTCAACGTATCTCTCTCTCTCTCTCTTTCTTCTCCTATTACCTCTCAACAGTCATGCTCCGTCGAATCGATGAATACCGATAATCGACATAGTCTTGTTAAACAGACATTTGGCTTTATTGTTGTTTCTTCTAACCGCAAACAAGGAGGGCAAGTTTTTTTTGCACTGGAATCGGAGATGAAGAAAGTGAAATTTAAAAGATCTATTTTCAATGTTTGATGAGAAATCTGGGATTTCATTGCATTTGCTTTGTTGCTGATTCTTCCTCCCCCTTCCTTCTGAATTTTTGCTTGTTAAAATGCAATTGATGTAGTCAAACTTAGGTTATTTATTTGTTCGATCCTCTTTTTTTTTTTTGGTTATTTATTTCGTGGGGAAAAATAGATAAGTAAACATGAATTCAAAAATATATATGAAACAATGCCCCAACATGAAGTAAATTACAGAAAAATAATGTAATAAAAAGTTTTTATAAAATTTAAGAAGTTTCCAGTCTTGTGTGTAGTTTCATTTGTTCTAATAATACCAAAATTATGTTTTTCTGCGAGCGCGGTTTTTGTGAAGAATCTGCTTTTGTAACCAAAATTTTGTGAAGAATTTCTTCTTGCAATCAAGATTTCATAAAGTGGCCCTTTTGGTGCCACTACAATATTATCTGCTATAGCAATCGATTTGCAAGACAAGTAGAATATGCAATTGATTTTCTGAATAGCTTTTCTAAAAACTCTTTATCAATAAAAATATGCACATCATATACATTTGTTTTATCTTCGTTTTGGACAAATAACGCGAATACCACTAATTAGATAAAAATTATGAAAGTGTACGTTTATTTTTTATTGAAAATCTTATCACATGGCAATTTATAAATGGCAGTTATCTGTGATTTAAATACAATGTTAAGAAAACGCATATTTTCAATGTGGTATGAATTATTTGTAATGTTTATCAATTAGCTGCAGTTTACCACATGTTCGATGAAAATAGGAATGAAAATGGATGTCGGGCTTCCAACCTCAAGATTGGGGGTTCGGTGCCCGACCCGCTGAAGACCCACCAGGTACGCTTTTGGGTCCGTGCATGTAAAATCCGTGGACCTTGAAGTCACGAAGGTACCGGAGGGTGGAGAATCTCTCTTCCCTTCACTCTTTGGTCAAAAAAGGAAGGTGGCGTATTTATGGTGGCGCCATCTGGTGTCATCCAAATACCTAATGAGCCAAGTCGTAATTCCACCGTTGTGGTGCTCATGTATAAATGGAAAGCGCTCCTTACTGCCCTAATTCCTGGTCTCTCTGCGACGGGGAGCTTGGATATCCAAGTGACGTTAGAAACAAACAAACCACAGGAATGAACATTATAATAAGAACTTAAATTTTAGAGCATCTCTCCATTCAACACTAAATATACATTAATGCCTTAATGCAGAAATGTGATAAATCCTATGTTTGACAAAAATGAGGTAAGTGCATGAATTGGAAGATAATTAGCAAATAATTGCTACTGCTAATTTTAAAAAAAGCTTTAATGTACACAATAATAAGATTTCAGAATTGTTCAATAAGAACTTTACGCAACACTATAGTAACTTTGAAAATGCTCTAATGAAAAATTAGGAAAAGTCATTTACCACATTTGTTCAATCAACCATCAATTTAAACGATAAGTTTTAATACAAGATAAATTTCAAATTATGAACCTTTTTTTTTTTTTTTTTGTAAAATGTTGTTTTTGTTTGATCAATCATCAAATTTTATGAAGAGCCGTCTATTCTTCACACGTTGAAACACAATATATCACAGCACTGAGTTATATTTTGACACCTATATTCTTTTTTTTTTTTTTTTTTTCAAGTATAATTTTTTTTTTTTTTTTTCATTTGACGATGAAAAACGTAACACGGCGTGAAAGTTAAACTTTTCTGTGCATTTCAGGGTTGGCCGGTTTTAACCAGAGGTGGTTTTAACCACTGTTTTGACCGGTTTTAACCCGCCCCGGTCAAAACTGTTTTGACCACCCAAAATGGTCAAAATGGTCAAAACTCAAATAATACTGTAATGTGTTATGTTAGTATGATCCCGTTTACGTAGAATACTACTTGTCCAGTTTAGCTTGAGAGTACCCATGCTGTGCAGCATTGTATCATATTGTCATATGTCCATATTTGCAAGATATAACAAACAAAATGAATGTGAATCAAATTCTTAATTGGAGCCATTTTGTGTTTTTGATGCACTGAAGTGACTGAAGGTGACAAACAATGGTAAAACCATTACCAATCTAATTCTGCTGCAGCCCCCTTTTTGTTTAGCATTTTGTAACAAACAACAAGTTTGGAGGCTTTTTCTAAGCCTAATCTGTTTCGTAATTTGTTTTGGACAAAACTATAATTTGAGAACAATCTTTCAATGCTAGCAGAACTTGATGGGCAGTTGTGAAGGTGGATGACAAAATTTAAAAACTCTCCGTTGATCATAGTTTTTCTTTCATTGATTTCCACCATATTGATGCTTTTACATTGTTTTGCACTTCAGAAGTGAAATATGATCTTGGAAACGGGTCTTCTTCAGCTTGGAAGGAAATGACAAAGGGGAGGTAGGCAGGATTCAGTTCTGATAACCAAATGTGTGTTGATTCTTGTTGTGGTGCTGTCAGTCCTTCTCCCATGTATTTTGGATCCTACAAATATGCGAGAATAGGAGCTGGTGTGATAGCCTGTTCGAACCGAAATTTGAAGATGTCAGCATAAGGTTGTAGTTCATTGTTGTTTACAAGCTTTAACCACTCGCAACAATGCAGATTATCCAATGCAGCAGCCACGGGTTTCAGTTGCTTATATAACGATTTCGCTTCTTTATATATAGAAACATCATTTATTATTTTTGTGATGTTTTTATCGATATCTGATTCATGATCATCCATTATCTTCAAATAAAACTCACGATTCAATCAGCATGAAAAGGAAACAATGTTTTCATGTCACTAAGTTACTATGAGTATGATGAAAGGTTGCATCATGCTAGCTTTGGTAGCAGCCAATCACTAAAAAGGGGCAGGGCAGAAGCAGTAATCAACCAATGAGAAAATGGGTGATGCAAGAAAAAAGTTCATTACATTATTAAATAGCATCCTTATTTCATATAATTTGGAAATTGGATACTGCATATTGAAACTGCAATCCCTCTTAATTTAGAATATTTATTGCCTCATTTATTTTAGTCATTAAGCTTATTTTTTAGACAATATTTCAATTTCAACCTTGCTTGCTGTTATTATTTTTCCGTTTAAGTTACTTTTACTTACTGCCTATTAAATTGGGGGGTGTTGCATCTAACCATTAAAGGAATAAACAACTATGAAAAATGTTCAAAAAAATTTTTTTTTTTTTTTTTTTTTTAGTTTTGACCATTAAAACCATTTAAGCACGGTTAAAACCAGTTTTGACCAGTGCCCCGGTCAAAATAAAAAATTAGTGGGTTTTTGCCAACCCTGGTGCATTTGTTTTATCATATGATTTCGTCATGTACGAGTATATCTTGAGAAACGGATATTGGAAATTATATACAATAACAATTATTCCAACAGAGAGAGAAAGTTCATTCAATAAGTTCTACATTTAAGCAAATCTGAATTTCTGAAAGGCTACCATATCAAGAAACAAACAACCATGTAAAATAGAAAATTGTCGTTGAATTTACAATATTACTTCTTGTTTATTAGTTTTTTTTTTTTTTTTTTTTTTTTGAGAGAGAGAGAGAGAGAGAGATAGCTAAAACTTCCATAAGCTACAGTCATTATTAACATTTTTTTTTTACTTTAGGTTTGTAAAAAAAACTGGCACATTTAAATGCTAATCAATAGTTACATTGAAATTATATATGTTTTTAAACAACATTATTTGGATATAATACTCCAAACTAGTAGAAAACGCAAATGTAAATAACAACGCATGCGCGCTATTCCAATGATCTAAGCAACCTTGCCTCAAATGCAGACGCGAACTCAAATTTTCTCTTTTTTTATTTGTCACGAAAAGATATCCCAAAATAAAACAAGGTCTTTCAAGTCAGAGACTCCATTTTATTTAAACTTTGGATGATTTCAACATACAAATAAGAACAGAAATCAATAATCTCTTCGAAAACTAAATCAACACCAGATAACCATTCTAAAAGCGTACAAGTTTATCTTTCATTGAAGTTCTTAACACATCGCATGCGATCACAATTTATGAATGGTACTGACCTATGACATCTAAACTCGCTTTTTCCAAGTATCTTCTCCGGATTCTATGATGAAGATAGATAAAGGGTGTACGAAATCAGGTTACTATTTTTTATTCGAAGCAGGCGGATTGTTACGCAACGTGAGCACGTAAAGTACAAAGACAGGATAATAACAATCTTCGGGACAGACTGATGCTAAGATGATCGATGATTTCGTGTCCCACTAATAAGGAAGAAGTAAACATTGAGGTTATTCAACGGAATAAGCAGTTCAAAGACACCAAAGTACTGAAGATGAAAAATAAAATTCTAAATATGCGAAAGAAATGCTAAAACGTTGAAAAATGCTGTCGGGAGTTGAGTTATCCGCAATTTTCTTTTCACAGTGATTTCTGTTAAAAACCAATATTTTTTTAGTCACCAAAACAAAATAACTCATTTCAATTATTATTATTACAGTCAAACTCGGTTATTGTGCGTCCAGATTTAAATAAAATCCAGGTTTAACGAGAGAAATTAAAACAAATTAATACTTTTAAAGAGCCTAGCTTGGATTTAGCGAGCACTTTTTCACTGGAATGTTTTCTTTCTTTTTTTTAATTTTTTTTGGGAACAGGTTTCTAGAAATTCCATTCAAAGTCTGAGGAGAATAATTGAAATTTTACGAAAATTGGATAATGACGCGGAAGATGTTGAAATTTTCAGACAGTGTGGCTTGTATTCATTTACAATTTCAACCACAATAACTGCCGAGACACAGATAACAAAAATTCTCCCAAACAACAACGACCAGTTTTGTATTTTTTTCCCTTGTAAAGTAAAACCAAATGAGATTGCGCGGTCGGAGAGATGGAGCCCTGGAATTTTGAGGGGGCAGGAGAAGTGTGAGTGCACAGCGATTTCAGTTAGTTGTACAGCCACAACAGCAGTGTTTACTTGAATTCATAAGATTTTTCTCTGGAATATGATACAAAGTCGATTTTATTGTTTTCTTTCCAAATGTAAGCGCTTGGATTTTCTTTACTGTACCTCTGATTTTCATTGTGATGAGAGTACTGCAAGATACGTTTTAAGCAGATGTTTTTTCACCTAGTTTGATAATTTAATTGCAGTTATTATTAACATAATTTACTTATTATCGAAATCTATCTCGCATGTACGTGAACCACCCATGTGCGCAATCTCACCCGCCCTCTAAAAGGAGGAGCGAAAAATAGTTGTCTTGGCTTTCTTCCTGCTGTCGCTTTAATTTATAGCGTAACGGCAAAATAATGATGGAAATGCATTCTGAAGGAATGTGGTCTATAATATTAACCAAGATTTTGCCAAAAAAATTAACGTTTTCAATCTTTTATTAAATGTTTTCCAATTGTGCGCCAACTCTACCGGCTTTACGTTATAATAAATGACGAGATATAAAGTAAGTCTATTTCTAAACAGTCATTTTTATTCAATTCGTTCTATGCAATGATTTGAATTTATAGTGAACCCGGTTATTACTAGCCCTTGGATTTAAGGAGCAAATTTTCTAACTCCCTTCACTTTCGTCATAACCGAGTTCAACTGTATTACGTAGTTCTGAATCAGAAAATTTTTTATCTTAAAAACGGTTGCAACATTTGCAAATGTTCTGCGAAAAAGTGATGATGTCAAGGTTCCACTGAATAGTGATTTTGGAAATTATTCTGATAAAATCAATGCCGTAGTATCTGGAAACCACAGCCGTATTAAAAATCTCAATTTCGTAATTTTTGCATAATTCCTAGCAACTATACATTCCATAAATTTCTGCTAAATTTTGTTGTGTAATTTTTAATTATTCAGTAACTTACCTTTTTTTTTTTCCGTCCTACGTGTGTGTGTGTGAAAATTGAAAGGTGATTTAACACAACATCAATATTACACAAGGTAATATTAGAATAGTTAACTATATGAAACGATATAATAATAAGTGTTTGGGTATCTGAGGAAACTGTTTTTATGCTAAATGAATGCAAATAATTTAGCAAAGGATTCGTATTCGCGTAGTAGGGGGTCAAAATGAAGGGGAAAGAGTAAGACATTTTTGTTTTACTGTTTTACAAACTGAAGTAGAGGCGGTTTTCAGTTCTCGTTTTCAAGACCTTGTGGTTTAAATCTAAAATGAAACTTTGTTACTTTAAATATTTAAATATCCTTGCATATTCTACACTTTATTACGTATATAGAATCTAAAATCATATGGCTGCGCCACTGTTTATGGGAAATGTCAGAAGCGCATATGTTTACTGAGGGGTTACTTTGGGACTCCCGGCCACTCAGAAGAGCGTGTGTTTATCTCTATTATTATTGAACTTTGACATCGCAAAATTTGACAGGCCCTAAAATAATTTGAAGCCTTGGGAGGGGGGATGCACAGCATCCCCCCCTCTTAACACAGCAAACCCAACTATATCTCTGCTGATGATGATTATCAGACTTGATGCCATTTATTTCTAAAATTTACAAAGATCAGCTAATTGAAACTGCATTCTTTCCATTAAAAAAAAGAAAAGACAACTTCTTCATTAAGAGTGAACGCGAATTGCTGGAACAGGGGATTTCCGCGAAAAGCCACTGACCTTGAAACCGGGAGAGGCTCTAGCTGAAAACCGGACTGGCCCGTTGCCCTTCATAGTGGAGTCGTTCGGCTGCCGCAAGACGACGACGCAACCCAAACAAGCAGTTAATCATCAACTTCATGAATTACGGTTGCGGTATGATGATTCATTAACAATTTTCCAAAATTAATTTGCCAGTTTCTCAAGACTTGAAGAGCAGCTAGTCGGTTCTCAATTTAACAAACCAAACTATTCATGAAATATTCATCAAACCGAGTGCTTTCATTATCATCCGTTAAAAGAAACTACTTTTTACAAATAAAATAATAATAACATAAAATGTATATCATGCAAATGTATCTCACACTTAAGGTTAAACTATTTGAGCTCCAAAAAAGCAGTAAAGGCATTACAACAAGCAAAAATAATTTGAGGAATCGAGGAACTTTTAAGATTTGATTTTCGGCGAATTACAATCAGGGCTTAATTTTCGTGAGAGCTTACGGGAGCTCAGCTCCTGCACTTCTGTTCAATTTTATATAATGACTGTCTGTCACATTAGACAGAATTCACACTGACACTATTCACGCATTTAAATAAGTACAGTTCTCCAGTCCGTTTGTTAGAGATTAAGACAGGATTACAATCCATATTCCCAAAAAATAACCACTGTAGAATAAAGAAGCTTTTAAACGAGTTTCGTTCAATTGACATTATATATTAAGCAAATCCCTGTTAATGGTCGATCCAACGATTTTCTTGTGAAATTTAAAAAGGTTTGTGTAAAAATCAAATAATTTTGTAAAAATTCCAAACTTAAACATGCAGTGATAAAAATTTTATTATTTTTTGCCACTTATTTAATAAATAAATCCGTAAAAAGTAATATATAATTCTGAAAAAAAAATCTACAAAAGTTCGATTTAGTGGATTAGAATTTTGAGAAAGGTCCGTTTTGATTGACAGGAATTTTGTGAAGGTACCGTTTTGATTAATTAGAATTTTGATAAGGGTAAGAAAACGGACCTGATTGTTCTCTGGCGCGACCCCTGTGTTCTAATGAACTTACAAAATAATCAAAATTAATTCCTTAGCAATATTAACAATTATATACGACAACTACACTAACTAAACTACCTTTACATATATGTATTATATATATGTATATATATATATATATATATATATATATAAATAGAGAGAGGAAGAGGGGAGTTAGACAGGTAAGAATTTAGCCTATTGCAACTAAACGGGAAGAAAGGGTTAATTGGGAAAATTACCATATCTATGCGGCAGATCTTGATTTTGTATTTAATGCCATGAAACAGCGAAACCTTTGACAAAAAACTGAAGTATTAAAGTTCTTGAAAAACTAAAAACAGTGCAATAAATGAAAAAAAGAAAACTGTTGTTTTCGCAACTACGATACATTATAATTATAACTCCTTCTAGAAAATACTCTTCGTCGAGTCCCTACGATATTACCGCTGAAATGAATTAGAAGACAGACAGGGAATGACTTTCGCCAACAAGAGCGTTTACCATAATAAGAAAAACCCGCAGTTTATGTACAAAGAACACTTTCATCCGCTTTGATGCGCAAGCTGAGATGCATTGAGCGGATCGGAATTCGTAACGAACGCGACGGTCACGGGTCGGGGAGCTGAAAAAAAAAAACCTCGAATATGTGTATGTACATCTCACTCCACACCACTCTTTCCCGCTCTAAACCATGCGTCCTAAAAAAGAAGAGTTTCCCACTTCAGACCATCTCACAATGGACAGCTATTTGTTGTTGCTTTGACACATCGGTACTGCGATGCATTTTCAATACGTCTATTTGGAACGTAAAATAGTAATTAAGTACACGTCGATTAATACATTATGTAAAAAATTGTTGCTTTGAAAGAAATAATTAAAAAAATGCTATTGATAAAACTGAAAGCAAAACTACAAGCGAGTAGGTTAAAAAAGAGTATCTGAGTGCTATTATTTCCGATTACTTTTAATACATTTACATTTTTTAGTTGATACAATCAACTTATCATACCCTCCATCAGAATATTTATATTACATCCTTCTACAATAGGGTAGCCAAATTGTCCATGCTTGCTCATCGCTCCTGATTCACTAAGACAGATATTTTAACCCGTCCGCACGATCCTCAGAATAGAGGAATTGCTCTTCCACCACCAGGATAGCCTACCCGTACCCATCAGGAATTACTGCCTTCTCCGAATCAAACCTATACTGATTGATCATTTATTATAAAAATAAAAAACATGTATCGGAATAAAGTTTGGCGGCCTTTACAATTACAAGACATCGAAAAAACTAAAGAACTTTAAATACGACTAATTCCTATTGTTGTTAATGAAATCGGAACTGCTGTTGTTTTGTACGTTAAAACTTAAAAAATAATAATAATAATCTGGGAAAGGAATTTATTCTTGATGAGAGAAGCCAGCACCGGAAAAGAACTGTTACCTTCCACTCCACCAGAGCAATTGCTCACTGCCCTTGGTAAGTGCGATCGTTTGGCGCAATAAAGAGCAGCAGGGGGGTTACGAGCCGGAAGCAAGCGTGCTGCCAAATGTAACGGACAGTTCCATTCACAATAAGAGAGATATGGTATTGGACACAAAGACTGTTCAATGGACTTCCTTTTACTCTTCACAAAGTTTTATGGGATGATCGGATACGGATATTCCCGTGATTATGTGTGTGTGTCTCGTAAACGGCAATCACAAGGAAAAAAACTTTTGAGGCAATTAGCTTGAAAAACTTCTCCCCTATTACGTTATATTACAGGTGTCTTGGTTCAAATTTAAACAACTTTGAGGAAAAGAAAATACAAAAACCCGGATTTTGTCTTTTAATCAATCAGACTGCTCGTCTGATGACGTCAGCACTCACATATCTTCCGCAGCAGTCATAGGGAAAAAGTTGTTTTATCAAAATGTAAGAAAGTTTCTTCGAACTCTGTCAAAAAGCGGATCACGTAACAGTTATAAATTTCATAAAAATAATTTTCGATGCTCAGGCAAGAATTTGCTCTTCTGTGATAAGGCCACCGTGAGTAAAAGGCAGCAGGGAAAAACCCCCGATGATCCAATATTTTTCTTTCTTTTTTTTTTTTTTTTTAATTTTCTGGAATATAGGTCTTCAAAAATTAAATGTCCTATATGCAAGACCATAGTAAAAAATAGATTACTTAATGATGAGTAAGAGAGCAAAATAAAACAGGAAGGGAGTCTCGGGAGTGACAAACAAAAAAACGTTCTCAATAGAGACATACTACGGCAGTGAAGGAGAGAAAAAAAAGAAAAAGAAGTTTCAACTTTTTTTTTAATGAGTAAAAAATTCTGCACATAAGAAAAAGTTTCTGCGAAATGTATTCCTGTGTTCATGTATGTGACGCAAGTCTGCTCATCTTCAAGCAGAGCCAAGACAAGTAAGAGCTCCAACCCAAAGTCCGTCCTTGAAAAGTTGATTCAACTTTTCCCAACCCATCCATATTTCTTTCGTAGAATTTAAAAAAATAAGAAAAAAATCCAAAAGAACTCGATCGCGCTATAAAGTTAGCAGAAATGAAAGCCATCCCAAGTAACCGAGAACGAGCCAAACAAGCACAGAGAAGATAATAAAGAATAAAAAAGAAAGCGGGCGCATTCCAGGCCAAAAGGGCGGCAAGATCGCACGTAAAAATCTTCCACGGATGGGTCGGCGAACCGGTTCATCGTCTGCAGAACAGAATCCAACCACCGAACAGCGGGGAATTAAAAGCAATGAATTGAATAAAAGGACCAGATACGTGAATTTTCTACATCTGCCTAACGCCTAGTGGCGGACCTAAAATCCTTGGTCGTCCTTTCCCCCTGTTTTGCACTTAGGTATCGCCCTCTTATTGGCATCTAATTACTGGGGGGGGAAAAAAAATATGTAGAAAACATAAAACAGTGGAGCAATGCTTTTTTGCTTGGTACAGAAACGGAACCTGAGCACGCGAGGTGCTCCAACTGCTCCTATATTTATTTTTTTTCCTAGAACTCCATAAAAATTTTCAAAATGTTTTTTTCCGCATCATAATTATTTTTGAATGAACAACGACAAAGAATGAAAACTGATTTTTCATCTGTAAGTTTACTCAAAATTAAAGAGGCTAACAAGTAAAAATAAAAACACTTCTTAATAGATAAAATAAATAAATAATGTGATTCCTATTACAATTACTCGGAGTTCGGAGCGGAGTTGAAGAAAATCTTGAGACGCTAGAGCGAAGCAACTCAAAAAAATCGTTGCTCCACTTCACTAAGGGATAGTAGAAAAATATTTTTAAAAAAAGAAAGAATAGCATGCATTTCAATAAACAGATGCCTGTTTTAAAGCTAATTCTAAACAGAAAACGAAATTGCAAGGCGAACACTAAACAAGCAGTAAATATGTAACTGGTTTTTGTTTTTCTCTCCAAATTACATCGCTTACAACTGCTTCTGTATCCGTCAAAGTTGTCCAGTAGAAGAAGGAAAGAGAACAAAACAATCTTTATTTACGAAAGCCATGAATCCATTCGGCAGTTTTGATCTGCTTCTTGTTGCTTTTTCAAGTGACGCGCTTATCAGTCAGGCCAGAGGATATTCGAGTCCGGGTTCGGAACTTTCACAAAACTCCAATCAATCAAAACACACCTTTCACCGTAAAATGTTGCATCACTATAAGTTTAAATTTTGAATTTTCACAAAATTATTGGATTTTACACAAAAATCTATTTATAATTCACTAAAGTAGGCCCTGCTAAAAATGCTGGAACGATATCTGGAAGCATGTTCTCTCGTAAAAATTATTTTAACAACAAATCGCTCAGTCAAATTAGAGAATTAGAGAGGCGAAAATTTCCTCCGTAAAATTTAGAATTATAATTGGCATTGCCAAGCACAAGGATATTGATTGACAGATACAGGGTTCTATGCAGCAGGGTCCCCTTTTTTTCGTGAATTTCAAAGAGATTTTTGTGATGAAAAATGTCATTACTATTTGCCTCTTTTTTTAAATAAATAATGGTGTAAAAATTACGATATGGTATCTTAGCATTTTGTGAAGGGTCCGTTTTGTTCGAGTTAAATTTTGGGAAGGATCCGTTTTGTTCAATTGGAATTTTGTGAAGGGCCCGAAAACAATAAATTTCCACTGGCACGATCCCTGAGAGGGCATAGTTTTAAGATAAATTTATTTTGAATGAAAACATTTGCACTGGGCCATTACATGAAAGAAAAAAAACAGCCTTACTCAATTCAAATGCTAACTAATTGGAGTCCATTTTTTTCATCACTTAAAATGGTTTTCTTATGATGAGTCGCAATGAAAACCAAACTTATCTATGGCCAGATAAAGCAGTTAGTTCCCCAGAGCGGCCAATTTTAACTTCTTCCACGCTTTTTTTTTTTTCTGTCCTTCAAAACAAGATCTCAAGCTTCTGACTTTTGACAACTTTCATCTTCTAAGAGGAAAGAAGAGGGGAAGGGGCAGTTAGATTTCAGGTTTGCCTATAGGCGGCATGGAGCTAAATTTGTCCCTGGGCGCAAAACTAACTCACTTTCCACAACTAAGTTTAACTAACAATGTGTTAGTTAGCTCCCCCCCCCCCCCCCCTCCAATTTGCCTGAAAGGCTTCATACTCAAATCAGAATTTTGTGCCACTGATAGGATCTTGATATCCGTAAATAAACGGTAATTCATACAAGAATATGAAAAGCTAATTTCATTTTGAACCAATCACAAAACCATCGACTTAAACGCAGGAATGTTTTATGTTTCTTTAACTGCAATTGTTATTCACCGATTAGTAATTGTCTCTGAAATGAATAATGATTAAAAAAGAATTTATAACTGACAATTATTTAGCTGGAAGTAGTTATAAATAGTGACAAATCAAAATATTAAAAATGAAAATGAAAAAAACGACCCTCTCGCTCTCAAAAAAAAAAATGCTGCATCCATATCCACAAATAACTAGGCAGCTGTTTTAAATACAAATGAAGCTTTGGCCTTTTCCCAGTTACTGGCTTTAGAAGGAACCACTCTACATCATTTTAATTCTATTAATGGACGCAGGGTATTTTGCTTAACAGGAATCTGCGGTTAAATTTCAATGTAAGTCAGCAATAATACATCCGCTTAATTAGCGGTCGTTTCCGGAACTAGCTGAGTTTTAAAAGACATACGAGAGACTCAATATGATGAATTGTTTATGTAAATATAATCGAAGATAAAATGGTTCAATCAGTACTTTACAAACAAGGCCGTCTCTTTTGTTACGGACAATAGAATTCAGTACCAATCAGGGGCGCTTCGTAAATTCTCCTGGTTTAGTGGAAGTTCTGCTATTTTGTTTCGTGTAAGCAGACAGCAAGAATAAGTTCAGTTTTGCAGATAGACGAGTTTGTGACAATATAATGAAAACTGATAAGTGAAAAAATAATAAATGCCCAATGTTAAAATGAAAGTATGGCAAAAACTACATTGAAACAATTTTTATGAGAAAGGAAAAATACGCACTGACAGGGTTGATCTATTCCTCTTCCAATTCGGCAATTAATTTTGGTACTAAGTGTATTAATAACATGAATCGAATGCGAACATCGAAAAGAATCACCAAATAAGTTGTATCTGTTAAATAGTTGTTGGTTCTACAGATGCTTGCGACAAATTATTCTTTAAATCGCAATAGGAATGAATTGGGAACCTGACAGGCGGAGTATTTATAGTTACTAATTTTCAAAACAAAAAAAAGTCGTTAAGCAACAAACAAATTAGAGAGAAAAATGTCCGATGAGACATGCCCGAGCTATTTGAATAGAGGTATACAGAAGCAGACTACAAAAAGCGATAGCAATGCCATTTTTAAAATTGTTCTAGCAACAAAACAGTTTAGGTCAGCCTGGTGTTTTCAAGAGCTTGATACCTTTCAAATAACTGAATAAGGCTTTCTAAGTTAACTTTATTTTACTATTATTTTATTTAAAAAGAGAATACAATATTATTGTTTAAACTGAATTGAAATATAACTGCAACGTTATTACAAACGAGCCCTCGCACAGTACGATGAAGCCGTTTTGCTGAACAAAAAAAAAAAAAGCTAATTTTCTTTCGAACGACAAATCAATCAAAATCCGACGAAAAGAAAAGAGGAACTCACTTTTGACAAGCACATTGTTCGACACGTCATTCGTTCGAAGTACTGACAGGCAATTAATGGACTGGGTGAATATGATTGTCATTTCATCCGCCACGACAAACCCTTCTCCAAATCAATTAATCGCTCCTCTGATCAAGTGCCTGCTAAATCTGTGTTTGCAGCGTTAAAAATCTCAAGTCCAAAATTATTGTGTCCATAAAAATGGCACTGAAAATACCGGTTTTTTGAAAAAGTTTTTTATTTGTAAAATGAGTGACTTAGCTCTATACAGAATTTTCTCATAGTTTTTATTATGGTTACGTAAAAAGACAATTAATCCGAAAACACCTGAATTTTTAAAAAACCTTTTCAAGATTTTTAAAAGTGACTTTTGGCTTTTCTTTCTCGTTCCAATCATGGAGAAAATGTTGCAAAAAATCATATTCGAATTCAAGTATGGTTCGTGCCTAAAAAACTATTTGGGCTTCAGAACCGAAAAAGCAACAAATACTTAATCTTAAAACATTGATAAATATTGTAAAAGTAAGTACCTTATTGTTCAAACCTTTAAGGTTAAAATTCAAAGCTGAACACCCATCACTGTTAAGGTTGAGACTAGCGGTCGCCACTCTCCATTGACGACTGTAAATTTTTATTTGGCGACCACAAAATGTTATGTATACAAAACTGGCGACTAGAAAAGGTTTGTAATTTATTATTATTTCTTTAAAAATAGGGCTTTGTGTAATTTTGTGACAAAGTGTAGTTTGAGGTACATGTATGCAAATGTTTGTATGCAAAATGAAGCCGCGCTTGGGGGGGGGGGGGATCAGTTTGAAACATGGTTCAAAGTGGCGACTAACTTTTTTCGGTTTACCGGCCACTGGCCGCCATCAAATTTTTTTAGTCTCAAGTATTATTTCACAGCGATCAAAGAAATGATTTTCCCCACACTACTTTCACGAAAAAATATAAGTACCAAAAGAAACCAGCATTTTTCAGGATTCTAAACATTTTGTCGCCAGTTACTTTATGTTAGTAAAAAGCCATTTTCTCACATTTGAGATATCTGCACACTGCACTAGGAAGAAATATTGAAAACTAATCTGTGTTTGTTTAAAATGTTGTTTCTGTCATCCAAGACTACATCCGAAAGTGGAAAAGATAAAAAGTAATGCATTGTTGAAAGATCAAAATCTAGCATGTATATGTCCCATTTAATGATTCAAGTAGTTAAAAATCATGGAAGTGTAAGACAAATTAAAGATATACGACTGATTATAGCTCAGAACAAAACAGAACAGAAGAAAGTACTTTCCTTTAAAAAATCACAAGTTTATGTTTGCTTAGCAATTAAAAAGGTTTGAAGTCATAGGCGCCTACAAGCATCCCTGGGTGACCGCACCCAGTTAGGAAACCCTTGTTCTCGCTAATACAATTAGGCTCGAGATTACATTCATATTAATGCCCCCGTTTTTACATTTTCGTCACATTGTATCATAATTATTTTGAAAATGTGTAATGTTGTTACACATAAAAGTGTTCCAGCCGAAAACGTTCAAGATTTTTTCCATTGTTTTACTTTCAAGTTATCTCAGTCCCACCGATTTAGAACGTACAGCATAAAAGGTTATTGAGGAAATATTTTGTTGCATGTGTTAATAAGGGTGTTGAAAATGGGGATACGTTCGTGAGGGGGGAAAAAGGCTCAACAAAGCGATTATTTAAAATAAACATATTTTTTCAAAACTTTAATGATTATTAAACTGTAACATCCAGTGATCGCTTAAATTTTTACTTTCATATTTTAGACAAAGTACTATAAACGGTCAAACATGCTTAATTTCTTGAAGCTGTAGGCAGGACATAAATTAATTCCCAGGTTTTTACCCTGCACTTTCCGAAAAACACAAGTGTTCCACGGAACAGAGTTTGAGGAACCCTGTTCTAAAGCTTGGGAACAAAAGGCGAAATTGTGATCATTTGGATGAAAAAACCCAACCTGACAACCCAGTCGATATTCAAATTCCCAGAGTCAATTACCATAAAAATGACGCTTTCGCAAGCGCTTTGGTGGACACATCCTGTGCAAAGCACGAAGAGGAACGGTGAAATATGACGAATTCAACAGAGGATGCATCATGGTTGACGTGTGATGGAATGCATTTTTGTGAACATAACAATGGTCTTTTATTTGGGTCAATACAGACAGAAAATGGAGGGAAATAGAGATCTTTTTTTATTTATGCTACTGGCTCAGCGGTTTTCCAACGCCGCCGCTGTAAATTTCGTGGAATTATGTCGGCGTCTCTGATCATCCACCTCTACCGGGAATGATTCCTGTCCGAATTCTGCTATGCAAATGGAGAGGGTGTCGCATTTCGTAACCCACTTGGAATCGCGGTTCAGTGATCGACAGGACTCGTCCATCAAAGTAATGATACCCTGTCAAGTGTTTGCTAACGAGAACAACAAAGTTTCCGAACACAGAATCTCGGTTTGTGCCACAAAACTGGGATTTGTTAGCATGATGATCTGAACTGGTAAACGGTTTGTCTGGAGATGCTTTAAATGAAATGTTCAGATTTTGAGATGTTGACGAACTTATAATCATAATTAAGGCTTCAGTGCAATATAACGGACATGAAAGTCACGTACTTCTTTTGAATTAAGGTATTAATGACAATTATACACCATAAAACCTATTCCCAGGTTTCTCAAGCTGACAGTATTTCGAGGAACGTAGGCGTATTCTACGCAAAATAATTAGATCTTCTGCAAAAACAAAAGAAACAAGAAGTTCCGTCTAGAGCTATACGAGCCTACTTTCCCGTATACACCGAATTCAAATTTATAATCTAGCTATCTCTCTCTCTGTCTTTCTAGTTTAGCTTTAGTTCATAATTGCTTCAAATATACCTTTTTCAACGGTTAATACATATTCATTCAATCATTCATTTATTAAGTCATTCATGTATTTATTCACTTATTTATTCATTCATTCTTTTTCTTATTCATTTAATCATTCATTAATTCAAAAGTATTCTTGAAAATCCCGATCAAAAAATTTCATAGGAAAATAGGCTCCTTAGTTCTGGATGAACTTTCTATTTGTACATGTTCTACGTCATAAGAGCTTTCCGATAAAGTTTGTTCCAAGCAAATCGGGCCGTTAGATCAGGAATTATATAGGATTGAAATTTCCCCGTAGGCGGTATGTTAATTTTTTGAACTGTTCAAAAATGAACAAAAATTGTTCAAATCAATATTTCACGCCAAGAGCTTCCTCCAGTAAGCTTTTTCATTGGAACTTGGATCTTGTACCCAGAGTTTACATAATTTGTTTCATTTTCGCCCATAGGCGCTAATGTTAAAATTTTTTGAACTGTTCAAAATTGAACAAAAAATTGTTCAAACCAAAAAGTGAAATATGGATATGAAATGTCCTCGCCGAGATCTTTCGAATGCAAAAAGAATTTTTCGGATCGGACAATTCGTTCAAAAGTTATTAGGGTGGGACAGACAGACAGACCGACAGACACACTCCCCCCCCCCCCCCCCATCTCAAAACCCTACTTTCAAATTTTTTATTTTTCAATCTTTATTTAATTACTTAACTTATTTTTGACTTTTCTTGATTTCTACGATATTTTCTCGATACATTAAGCCTTCTTTCATGCTTTATTATTATTTTTTTTTACTTTTACGGGAAAGTAGGCTAAAAAGGGAGTGGAGGGATCGGAATTATTTCATATTCTACATCGACTACAAAAATCGTAAACATGTTTCGCAAATTTATATTCCGCCTAAAAGGTCTGACAATTAAATAATAACTAAATACTAGAATTATATAGATAAAACATGTTCTTCCCACTGAAATAATTTTATTGATTTAACGCAAAAAGAAAGAACGAAAGGCGGAAATATGGGTTGGGGGGCAGGATATAAGAAAAATGTCCCGTTAAAATTTAGAGATTTGATAAGTGTTCCATCGTACAAACGGTTGAAATCTGCTATTCATTCAGAAAATCGGTGTTAAAATTATTAATTACATAAATGAAGTAAAATTACTAAATATGATTTAATTTTTGATTTGGTGATGATTGAGTTTATTTTAAGAAGTGATATCTTTTAAAATGTAATAGATTTAGTGAATTGTTTTCTTAAAATAAATTTTTAAGTTTTTTGCTACTTAATATAAATATAATCAAGTAAAAATCTGATCCCAATATGGAATTACGAAATTACAATATAACTATTAAAGTTGCCCATATAATTGCCCAATTCAAATATAGTTATTTATAACTCACAACTGTAACTATTCTGTTCAGTAAATATTCAATTAGAAGCTGGATTCTTGGTAATTATCTTAATAAAATATCAATATTTTAATAATTTCTTAAGACATTTTAATTTAACTACGGAAAATCTACATCAAAATATCTAAAAGAGAAATTCAAAAGTAAAATACATAAGTATTACGAATTTGACAAAAAAAATTAAGTGTCTCAAACCACATAAAAGACCAACAAACAAACAGACCTGATATTCTAAAAACGATCGGGACACATAACGTACAAAATATAGTACCAGTACACTATCACGTGAGCGGTGCATTACTTCGCGTTAGCTTTCACGTGATTGCTATATTATTGGTTGTCTAAAAGAAGAAATACTAGAATTGCACTTTTCCACCTCCATAAAAATTCATTAACGTAAAACCACATTATTAGCAATTCATATTCAAAGAAATCTTCGAGAGATTCCAAATTCGCTCTTGTGCATACGAATAGGGGAATATTTTACCCCAGTTCCACTGAATACGTTACGCACATTTATTTCAAACGATTACAAAAGTCAATTTCAGAAAAAATGGTTCATTTAGAAAATTAACAGTGGAACTATGTTGTAGACCTTACCCTACATATACCTCAAACAAAGAAGGTCTTTGTTGTCACTCGGATCGGGGAAAAGAAGTGGTATATACATTTTAAGTAATTATTGTGTAGAACATAAAATCTAACATTGCACGTATTTTATTCATTTATTTATTTATTTTTTTTTATTTATATATATATTTTTTTTTTTTTTTG
The DNA here is from genome assembly GCA_038502835.1 of Octonoba sinensis. NCBI lineage: Eukaryota > Metazoa > Arthropoda > Arachnida > Araneae > Uloboridae > Octonoba > Octonoba sinensis. The sequence continues at coordinate 108,227,180 of CM076599.1, read as the reverse complement.
AAATTGGTGGTTTCCAGACGCTACAGGTGTAAGTATCAGGTAAAGGTGAAAATTGGGAAATTTGGTTCGTAGCCGGTGGCCGATAGACTCAGTTTTGTTAGTGGCCAATTTTTAAAACTGCTAATAAGAATTGAAAACTAAGTCTAAAATTGTTTAGAAAATAAATTAATTAGTGAAATAAAACAAGAAATATGCAGATTTGATTTAGCACATGCTAAAATGTTTTAGAAATTTTAAATTGATTTAAATATATACAGGATGCTGAAGGATTGAAACTTGAAATACGGCATGAAATTTTCAGCGAAGCACGTGCTCAATATTGGCATGTTCCCAAGGAAAAGAAAAAAAAAGGTGATCTGCTCACCCAAAAAAAAGAGGGGATTACAGTAGAATGTGCTAAACAGTGACGGTGCAGCAGTGGCGATAGTTAACACATTTTTTAATCTCCACTTACTACTTTAATCGCCATGTGACGAGTGGCGACCACTAATTTTCACCTATACTATGAGGTTAATACATTTATAGGTTATGAAGAACTCAACGTAAGTACATGTGATCGAAATTCGCACTTTAGTCGGGGAGTACTAACGTCGTCTCGACACGGCGTACTAAACATCGTGAAACAAACATTTCAAATGAAAAAACAAATATTGTAGAACTTCGTTTCCTTTTAATCAAGTTCCAAATCAAAAAGCTACGCGGAAACGAACCCTTTCAACGCCCCTTGAAATCACAATGACTTGCCGAAGCAAAACGCTTCTTTTGATGTCTTTGGAACCACTTTCACAGTTTGGTGGCTGCTGACTTTCTCCAAGCCAATAGAGAGTGAGCAGACAGAAAAGGTAAAACACAAATAATTGCAAAGGGGGAAAGATAGACGTGAAAAAAGAGCTTAAAAGAGAGGCCGAAAGAATGAGAAAAATGATTCGCTCCTTTTCCAAACAATAACTTCAAAGAACAAAAATGGCACGCCGCTGCTCTCTTTTGCCGGTGATCGTTCCAACAATAGGCGAAAGTGGAGTGGGCAGTCGATCATATGCTACTGGAACGCGGTCAAGACGCAGGTAACTGAACTTTGAAGAGCACAGAATGCAAGGTATCTCCATCCACCTACCGACCATAATCGAATTTTATTCTTTCAGCTACTTATTTAATCTTGTCAAATTCTCTAGGAATCAAAAATCTTCTTTTCGTACTGCTTAACTGAGGAAAATGAGCTCAAGATTTGTTAAAGTAAAAGATACGGGAAAAGAGTTAAAATAAAAGTGTACCTGATAAGATTGTCAGTTCTTATACACAATTTTTCAGGGTTCGACTAAACTGCCATTGTTAAGCTGTGATCTCAAACAGGAGACCCACATACAGACAAAGAAATAATTTTACATTCAGATAAATTTAGCCTGGTCCAGGAAAATCAAGCAGCAATTAAACTGATTATTACACCAAATTTTTTAATCATGACTGCTGAAATGTATGTTATTTCTCAAGCAATGAGGTAATAAAATAAGAATGAGTATTATTTTTGTCATTTTCTCTCGCACTCCGAAAAGAGTGTAAAGCATAATACTCACAATATTTTCTTTTAACCGGCATCATCATTCTACTTATGCCAAAATCTGTTTCGTTTGGGGGTGACACTCAAAATGTATTTAAGAGTTTACCAAACATGTGCGTACTGCAATTGTGCATTTCCCCACATTATACCTTAAATATATTTAATCTGTTAGTAAATAAATTATACTTCTGCCTAAAAGTCACCTATCACCATTTTTTTTTTCCTTTTTTAACTATTATTTATTCACTTATTTATTTTCATTTTATTTTATTTATAAATTTGGGAGGGGGGGGGGTGCTAGAAACGCCACCGATGTAACAGCAGGGTTCGTGATTTCTTTTATTTATATTGAAAAAATTAATAAAAAATCGAATTTTTAAAATTAAAATCAGATTTTTTATTTTTTTACACAGACCTTAAAGAAATAAAAAAAATAATAAAGGAACTTTGTGCACAAGTCAACTGTAAAAATTAATTGCACGTAATTAAAGCACAGAAGAGCATTAAAATGCAGACATATCTTGCACGGCCGGCGGAAGGCTGAGGCGGTGAGGCGCTTGCCTCACGGCGCAACGCCCTTAAGGGCGGCAGCTATTAACAGCTAATTTATATATTACATACTATTACACTTCCATATAATAAATAAGACTAAAAAATATGTCCTGTAGATATTTAATGTTATTTAAATATATATGTATACATATTTACTGACAATATTTTTAGTTCCTACACTCTATAAAATACGTATAATATAGGGGCGCAGAATATTTTATACCTCATGGCGTCAGTTAACTTGCGCCGGGCCTGATATCTTGGATGTTTTTCATCTAGAACAGTGGTCAGCAACAAGTCGATCGCGACAGCATTTTGGACAGTTTATAGTTTAAAAAAATAAATGAAATAACTTTTGAATTGGATGGCGAATTTATTTTCTCTTCAGAAAATGTTTATTAGTTTGTCAGACTATTCACCGGAACTAAAAAAACTACCAATAATATGGAATGTCAGTCGTCACAATAACCGTGCTCTCGGCGGGAGTTAATTCAAGAATGTAACTGCATTGCGCATGTGTGTTTTAGTTAAAAAACAAAAAAAAAAACCGGTGTTAACAAATCATTATTTTAGATATTTTAAAGTAAGTATTTCATAAGCACCAAAACTTATTCTGACAAGAATTAACTTACAATTTGAAGACAGGTGCAATCCCGACATGCCCTATTGATTTATTGTGTGGTCTTCCTTAAGTAGGGCTAAAATACCATTACTAAAATTAAAAACACTTAAGTGGATCATGATCCAGGTAGCAGAAATTGCGCAGCACGGCACTAAGCGCTGCAGATTTATCTTAAATCTTGCAGATTAATTAGCCACCTTACAAAAAAAATTTTAATACTAGTTAGTTTTTTACTACTACGACCCTTAGTTAAATATTAATAGTTCAGATAAATGTTTACCCTGTGTTCACTAACTTATATAATAAATAATTTTCAACTATTAAACTGTGTTGTATTGTCTTTACTTCATTTTCTCTTAGCTTGCATTAATTTTAGATTTTATTAATTTATTTATAAATTAAATTAATCTAATTTTTATTTATTGTCTGCATGCATTACTGTTATATGTCAACTATTTTAAAATGCATAGTTTGCTATTTTTTATGATTGTAAATTTGGTTCCACATCATTTGGTGCCGCAGATAAATTTTGACTTCTGAAACTCGTGCTGCAAATTGATGCAGAAAATTCTGCTACTGGGATTATGATTACTATGAACAGCGATATGAATCGTTCAATGAATTATGCTTTGATGTTAAGACATTCTGAAGAGTAAGAATAATATTGTAAAATTTAAATAATAATAATAATAATTAATTCTGAAGTTATGAAATACAATGGAGTACCGTTCATTCAACGCCGAAAGGACTATTGAAAATCGTCGTATAAATGATCGTCGTATAAACGATACTCTACTGTATATTATACATACACACACACAGAGTGATCTATGAAGTTTTGCTTCACATAGAGGTTAGAATGCAAGATATTTTATGTTTAAAACAACACTTTCTAAAACTAAAATCAATTTAAAAAAAAAAAATAACTATTGAAATCAATGATTTTTTTTTTTTTAAATCACTTGATTTAAATCAACAAACCCTAATATACAGTAACACTCTTCCTGACGGAGATCCCACAAACGAGGACAGTTTTTGATTTTCCACCAGCAAAGCAGTGAGCCTAAAAAAAAATTCGTTTGCGGACACCCCTCAATTACGGACAAATATTTTCGTCCCACGGGTGTCCGCTACAGAGGAATTTTACTGCACATACATGTGTGTGTGTGTGCGCCCGCGCCACGATAACACAGACAGATATGCTATCTCATTGTTTTTTTTTTAAAATCCTACTCTTTAGACACTTTCCGATTGTCTCCAATAAAAAATTCATAATTCCAAACCAATGTGCTTTTACGTGCGTGTGTATAGTAATATTTTGTAAAATAGACTTTTTAAATGGGGCAAAAAAACTTACTCATTATTACAGCGCAAAACATATAAGGAAATACTAAGGAAGGAATTCAGGAGTTAAAGACATTATTTTGGGATTTAAAGTGATTGCTTTATGCAAATGACTGAATACAATTTTTGAAAAGTCATTATGTGTGATCGCGTTGTTTTATTAAGGATGTGGTTTGGGAATCAAAAAAGCTATGTGAATGCGTTAATATAGAGCATGACAAAACCGTATCAATTAGTTAGCGTAAATGAACCATGAACAGTTTCAAAAATCAAGAAAAAGATTCGTTTCCTTGCACAACTCAGTACAAATCATTTCTAAATTTTACTAAGAATAAGATGAAAATCTAAACTATCATGATATCACATATCACGATACCTTCACAGTGCTTTGATCAGTTCGGAAAATTCAACCTAATGAACATTTTTAGTATATTTATTAATTTCACTTTTGAACGATGCATTTTCGTTTAATGCCTTTCTGGCTGAACTTCTGAAAAGCAAGAAGTAGACTTTAGTGGCCAATATTGTAGCGTTATAGGAGCCATCTGGGTCACCCCGGGGCGGAAACTTGTTGTGTCACCTCTCCCATCCCCCCACCCCGAAAAAACTTTGTTGTATTGTATAAACTTGTAGTTTATATTAAACCGTAAGTTTATATTCAACCGTTAAAGAAAATCTTAAGAAATGTCTTTTTATTTTACTTGGTGTACCTTTCAGAAAACTACAATTATTTTCAGTTACGATAAGTTGAAATAGCACCAGTAAAATTGTATAATTCACGTATATGTATTTTTCAAAAACTCTTTGACTCATTTTTTACTTTGGGTGTTACCGGGGCGGACCGCCCCTCCCCCCGTAGTGATGCTACTGAGGATAAAACAGATTAAAATTTTTCTCTTTCATTACACTTTTAAAAAACTTTTTAGTGAACCTTGTCCCATTTGCCTTGGTATTAATCAGACCTAGGGCAAAAAAAAAAACCGCAAGATCTTAAAAATGAAGGACATAAGTAGGCCTTCAGCAAAATGTTCATAACTGCATGGTAGATGGAACACTAAATTGAATGAACTTAAATCAATGCGATTTTATAGCTGATGAAAACCATTTCATAATCTTTGAAAATTATTGACAATTTATGCATAACAGAAGTCAGTTTAAAGGATAAAGAGTAACGTTCTTAAAAATCGTAGATAATTGATAAAAGTAGTTCATGTTGTTTCCCGGAAGAGGCTCTCAGTGAGTCTTTTTTTTTTCTTCTTCTTCTTTTTCCCTACTACATTATAGTTAACATTAATTAAACGAGCTCCTGGTTGTTAATTTCTCCGAGTCTCTACTGTTCTCTGGGCCTACGCTGTGGTTCTTAGATATTCCCTTACAAAAGTCTCTTGAAAATGTTTCATAAACAGACACAAATTCCATTAGGTCAAGGGGGAAAATGCCTAACACATCTATCGGCCTAGCAACACTGAAAGTTGAGCAGACGGTTTTAATTTACACCGAGTTTCCAGATTAACAACAAGACTGTCTCGACTACTTTTCATTTTTTAATTCGATCTGTCTGAGAAACTGGATGATTCGATGAAACTGGTTCAAGCGCATCCATTAAAATTCCACGGTCGGCGAAAATGTGTGAGATAAGAAACTGAGAAGAGATTGAGGAAAAATAAGTATTTTGGGAGTGTCAGGTAAAAGTAAAAATGCAACTTTCCATTAATCGAATAGCAATAATTAAAATTCAGAATGTGTTGTTTTAACATTTTTATTTTATCTCTAGGTATTTTTTATTCTTCCAGAGAATATGTTAAAAAGAAAGAAATTTCGACATTTGAGGAGATTTTTTTGGTGAAATGAATTTGAAAAATATCAGTTTTATCGCGTTTCAAAAATACCAATTTCTTTTCTTTTCTTTTTTTTTTAATAATATTTTCGAATTTATAATGAAGGACAGAAAAGTTTTTCACAGAGGAAGTTTAAATTTAAAACTTTTTAAACATAAATTTTTGTTTAATATGTCTACATTTTAATGTTTATGATTTCATGATTTTCGATGAAGTGAAGTTAAAGTATAAAAGCGAAATTTTTGGAAAAAACCTATTTTGCAATCAAATATAATAAAAAAAAATTCCAAGACAAAAAATGCATGTTTGAAAAGCATAGCAATTTTGATTTCAGCTTCGTTCAGAAGATTAAGCTTGCAAATTACCACGGAATTTCACATACTGTTGCAACAGGGTTGCCAAATTTTAAAAAATGCAAATGCGGGACACCAGGGGCGCACCGACGCAGGGTGGGGGGGTCGTCCAGCTACTGGATATCCGATATAGGAGGCTGGATATTCGATATCCTACCGGTTTTTTAATATTTGGAATCCAATATCCGGCCACTATTCGAAAGATGCAATTTTTCGGAATGTCAATTTTGATTTTTTAAATTTATTTAATTAGCATGTTTTGAAAACATATGCAAATTATAAGCTTATTATGTTTTTGGAAACTGTGGGTAAAAAATGCAGAAAATTTACAGGTTCGAAATATCGAGTCGGATATCCGGTACGGGCTCGTCACACAATGGTCGCCGGATCCCCAATATCCAGCAAAATCAATCCGATATGCTAGCAAAACTACAGGACTTTCGCCGTGCAGCATTGAAGTTCCCCAGAACGTGAGATAATTTCTCAAAGTATAGGGGAGTGTCCCGAACAATACGGGACGTTTGGCAGACCTGGTTGCAACAGAAATGCACAATGTTTGCCATATCGTTTCAAAACTGGCTGAGTTTTTGCACAAAGTTATGCACATAAACATTTTGATACATGTTGAGAATTTTATTCGAAAAGAAATCTTTAGAAAGTAACACTATGGAGAAAAAAGAGTTTTGAAAGGAGGGACAATCTATATCGAAGAATCAAAAACTAGAGATTAAGTTTTAAGTCTATTAAAAGTTAATCGTGAAGACTGACTACATCAATTGCAAACTATTTCTCGAAAAAAGTAAGAAGTAAAAAACTGTCACAAAAATTGTAAATGATTTTATTACTTTTCAACAACGAGAGACAAAATACTACTGTGACTAACAATAGGGATTAATTAAAATAAAATCGAATTATCTGCACGAAAAACACTTTACTGCATAAACTTCATTTATGATTATGGATAGCCCTGACGATGAAAGCCATATTTTTATTCATTCATAATTACTGCAGTAATTTCAAAATGGCGATTATGTCTATTATTCATTAGTACTCCAAGTTCTTTAGCCTCTTCAAACTCTACCACAAAATTTAATTCTACAAATTTTTCTATTTTTAGATTTTCATTTTTATCAATTTAATAAAAAGGAAAACCGGAAAATTTGTAGATAGGAGGTATTGCCAGATTCCCCGCGATACCTTGTTTTAATTTCTTGCCAAACCGGACCAACATTCAACGTGCTGTAAAACCACTTCACTTCAATTCTTCAACCACGAAGTTAACGACAACATCAGCGATCGCCTACGCTGCCGGCGGGCTTTTCCAGGTACCCCACGTGCAGCCGAAGAGGAGGAAAACAAAGAGAAAGAAAGAACAGCCCGGTCATCGACACCGGTACACACGAGACACCCCCTTTACAGCCTAGTTTGTAATACCAAGTAATTACGGCCGCGGTTTTTGTGTTTGTTTCGTTTTCCCCTGGCTGGGGCTACTTTCCTGATGCAAGAACTCAGCGGACCATGAACGTAGCAGCACGATGTCATCTTCGATTCAAATATTAATAAAGTTATATGGAAGGCGGATAACGCTGTCCATTGCCTGATTATGAGTTTAAATTTACTTGGGAACGCATGTCTGGTTTGTTGATGTGTTCATAAGTTCGGAAGACTCCGATAGAACATGCAGAGAACAGATTTTTCATTTTTTTTTTCCTTTTTCATTTCGAATTCACCACCAAAAGTGGACTTTTTTCAATTTTCTTTTAACAAATAAATTGGAAAAAAGGAAACAACTGAACACTTGCTACTAATACCTTTTTTATTTCCTAATTTACCGCGACACTGGTTTTAGAATTAATCATCCTGTAACAATTACTAGATTATTGACAATAACTTATTACTTTGATATAAATTCCAAAAAATTAAACCAATCTATGACTTAAAACTAAGTTGTTAATAGGGAGTTATTTCATTTTTAATTTTGAAATCAAGTGATATTTTTCTGGGGGGGATGAAAAAAATTTTTGTACAATTAGATAGTTATTTACTTAAAATATATTAACTGTAGAAACTTAATTATTTACAAATAAGAACCAATGTGGGTTTTAGGAAATTAGGGATTTTCGGCATCTTTTTCGCATGAACAAAAAATTTAATTACCATCAACAACATATACTTTAACTGAATTGGCAACACCTGTTTATTTTCTTATTTATGCTGTAAATGTATATGCAAATATATTATAGATATATATATGTATGTACATATAATATAAAAGCCACCTTTGACCACTGGCCCGGTCAAAGCGACAAAAAGTGATTTTGGGCCAACCCTGTCATATACAGGGCTAAATTCCTTTGTGAGACAAAAAAGAGAAAAGCAAATATATATTCGATAAGAAGTTGAACTCGAGAGTCGAGACTAACAAAACGATTTTAGAGAACACGTATCATTTAGAATAACACACCATGTTTCAATTAAATGTGACAAACCATGCCCCACATTGTCCAGAATACCGGCCTTGAAAATTGCAAAGAAAAATGCGATTTTCAAGACCTACTGTTATTTGGAAGCACAAATCAACGGAATGTCGGGGAAAATCAGAGAGGCAAATCTCGATACACTTCTCGCTCGGCATCTAAACTGAGTTTTGAAGCGAATGCAGACTGGAATGTCAAGGTCAACAACTTCTATCCGAAAAGGAAGCCATTTGCATGCATGGCACCGATTTTGCAGGGTTCGCTCCGAATCCCTAACGAGGAAATGGAATGGAAAATTTAATTACGCCGCCAGGAACCAGTTTCGGAATCACAACAGGGCTGGAGGCGAGGTCTGCTTTCTCGAGGTTCTAAATTTATTGCAGGGAAGGGTAAGTCCTGGACAATGTGTAACATCGAAAAGACAAAGTCATCGTACCCAAACAAAATATATTTCACCTCAAAATAAATAAACAACAAAAACATGCATATTGAACCTAAGACTTAGTTTAGAAAATAACTGAACGAACAGAAAATCTCGAATAACAGGTCTTTCGTCTTCGTCAAACTCACAAGAAGAAATATTTTCTCTCAAAAAGATTCGACTCGTAAATAGCACAAACTGATTCACTAATTGAATCTGAATCGAAGCCGTATTGCGGAAACCCTGGGTTTGGTTTTGTTGCGCCAAATTTTTGTAGCATTTCAAAGCACTTCTTTAGTTAGAAATTAAGCCCCGACAATTATACACGTTTTTAAAAATGAATCAGTCATTTGAGAAACACCCCATGTCCATTTTTGGCCAAAATTGAGTTACACATATTAAATTGTTGGTGGAGGCTAGACATATCTAATATGCATAAAACAATTTATCTTCACTTAGTAATCATGTTGATGCCGCATTTGAAAATATTCATTCCTTTGAGAAACACCTCATCTCCTGGAAATGTGTTGTTTCTCAAATGACTTACAAAAAAATGTGGCGAAAAATTAAAACAACTGACAGGATTTACACAGTAAAACATTATGCTGAACTTATGCTGCACTCTGTTGCTATTCAGGACAAGTTCCTGGTGTAAATAGTAGAAAGTGAAAAAGTAAAGGATTTTAAATCATGGTGTGGTCAATTTTATAAAAAAAAATTTAATATCTACTGAAACTCAAACAGGGAACATCCCAAAAGAAAACAAAATAAAATTCAACATTTCAACTTTCATGGAGTTTTATTACTCTTAATAAACATGTAGGATAAGTTAAAGTAAAAGACTTTATTGGTGGACTCAATGAACAAACTTTTGACTTGAAAAACCAAGAACTGGTATACCAGAGCTTCCAAAAAGCAGTGCCTACCCGCAAAAATGCGTACCTATCAATATCAATAAAATCAATGACCTCAAGAAAGTCGACATTGTTGGTGGATTTTATTCAAAAATTTATGACTGGCCAACTATCGATATGGATGACATTGAACTGTTTTAAGAAACAATGTTTGGAAAATGTGTATATATTATTTGAAAAATAAGATACTGATTTTTATTAATAATTTGATTGTTTTACCTTTTATTTCAACCAGATAACATATCGTTTAGCCAGTCATTTGAGAAACAACACATCTCCAACAACGTTTATATTTTTTTAAATATCAAAATAAAAATAATAAAAATTAATTTTGGTAGAATTAGCTTACCAAACCTCTATAGAAACATATAAAAAAATTTCAAAAATATATGATGTTAAATTATGGATCAGCTGGGTTTTTTTTATTTCCCAAAAGTTTACTTTTTTGGACATGGGGTGTTTCTCAAATGACCGATTCAAATGTAATCGTACTTCTGAATAGTTCTAAGACAGTCTTTACGCACAGCTAAAAATTATATGAAAAAAAAATCGAAATCAGAACCGATCATTCCTAAAGTTAATTAAAAATGAAAAAACACGAGACAATTGCAACATTTCTAAATCCCTGGTCATACCGAGCGGCAGTTACTGTACTCATTGTGATCTAGCATCTAAAGAGTAGTCGACAAACTACTACACTGGCGCAGATAAGGGGGCAGTTTTGGGGATAAAACTCCCCTGAAATGGTACAGATTGTCTAGAATTTGACCAATTTTTCTTGTAAAACAATGAAATTAGGTCACTTCTACCTAAGAGCTCCCCCCCCCCCCCCAAAATTCGGGTCTAGCTACGCCACGGAACTACTAGTTGCTTCTCTGTAATTTTTGGAAGTTCGCAGCTCTACGTTCAGGTGGTTAGTCTGCAGATTATTCCACAATGATTGTTACTTGATTTTCGAAATTTCGCCAATATTCAGCTGAATAGCGGATGGCTCAAAAACAGTCATTAAATTTTAAAGATTATTAACAAGAAAACTTTATAAGCAACATTTCTTAGCATTTGACAGTTCATTTTTTAGCTACAATCCTTATCACACTTTTGCAACCTAATACAAATTCTGTACATATGTTTTCTTTACAATACAATAATCTTCGCAGTGAAAAACTTGCTTGCGGCAATGAAACATTTCAAGTTATTGGCGTAAAATCATTATTTTAGACTAAAAAAAGACCTTTGTAATTATAAAATTAGTAAACATTTATTTTATAGCATAGTTTATTTGATGTTTTTTTCCTCTTTTTTTCACATCCACACTTTTTACTAATTAAAAACCCGACATTTCATGAGGCATTGGTATAATAAATGTCATTGAAATTCATTATTTTATTTAGTTTTTAGTGCAAAGATTTTCACAAGGACTTTTGTTCTTTATGCTAAATTTTTCGCTACTATTGCATCATCATTTTTGCGATTACAGCCAACTAAATTTTACATCTGTTTTCTTTACAATACGACTACCTTAGCAGTGAAAAATTAGCTCGTATCATACAATGCTTGAGAGTTGATTATTAACTAAGAATTCTCACTATTTTTGTCCTGAGTTTTTTCTTCTTCTTTTTGATGGAGGGCGAGGGGGAAGAGGGTAGTTCGCAGGAGAATTTGAAAAAGGTACGGTTGCTCAGTGTCTTCAAAAGTTTGGCGAACACTGATCTAAAATGTCTCTTCTCCACGCTCTCACCCGCTGAAACAAATTTTCAACGCCAACTGTTTTGCCAGAGAAGCTAAAACTTTGCCCCCACTCTCATCTAACCTCCAGCACTAAGCTGTTATTTTGAGCCAGCTCTGATAAGTGAGTACCAATAAAATGTAGAGAAAGATGACGAAAAAAAATAATAAAAACTAAAAGAAACAAGAGTGTAGGAGAAGGGCAAACACCTAAAAAAAAGTATCTAGTGTTCCGAGAAGAAAGGAAATCTAGCGGCGCAGAAGATATCCATCGTTACGTCAGCTCATTCATAGAGGAAGAAAAAAACGTTTGTTTAAAAAAAAAGAAAAAAAAAACTTTTAGAGCCGAGTTCAATCAATCAATTTAAAAAGCCGCATTTCCAAACACTGAAACATAAAAACAGAATAAAGTTAAAGTGCTCAAAATCGGGAAAGACAAGCGCAGTATTCAACGGAGTTATTGCAAAATATCATTGATTTATTAAAATGCTAATTGCATAAAAATCACTTTACTTTCCCACACACAATAATACCCTACGTGATTTTACATCACATTTCTTGCGTTCGCAAACTTTGAATGGAAGAAAACAGCCACTTCCAAATTTTTGGGGATATCGAAGGAAGAGTAAAATAAGGACAATAGTCTTTAAAATATAACAGTAGTACTAAATAACCTACATTATAATCTTGAATAAATGTAACGCATAATGCAATTATGCAATGAAAATTGCACACACAAGTTGCTGCAAAAATAAAGATACTAGTTTTTAAAAAAACTGGATATAACAAATGTCTTACAAACAAGCATAAAAGCCAAGACCGTCGGACGATTTTCGTGAAAATAAGCAGAGTTTGTAAAATATGCAAATGTGCACTTCAAAGCGATTTTCTTAGTTTTATTATTATTATTTTTACCTTCTAAAATGTCTCTCTTTTACTCCAGTTTTACAGGTCCGTCGAGACAAGGCGGGCTCCATGTTAATTTTGTCACCTCCCCCCCCCCCCCATTATGCTTGCATCTTAACCCAGCGCCCCCTATACTAAATGCCTTCCGATATGAGAGAAAAACGGCCGTGAAAAGTTCTCCGCTAGGTGGCGCAAATAACCTGCTGTATCAACTTTTAAATTTCTTTTAAGAACTAGTTAGGTTTTAATTTTAGTCAAAATTTGCTTTCTTGAATATCTTGTTTGCTGACATTTTCAAATTAAATAGTTTATGTAATTTAAACACTCAGTTCATTAATCTTTGCCATATGTATCTACTTATAAAAGCAGCATTATGAGCAGGAAATTAGCGCCCTCTATATAAAAATTTGCGGCCAAAATGTGCATGGATTTAAAGCCCTATCGGATGGCATTTAGTATAGGGGGCTTTGCTTAACCATAGAAACATTTAACCCTCTGCAGTACTCCGATGCCGAACCGGGGTCCCTCCAAAGGTCCCTCCATTGGGCCCCATGAATCAGCCAACAGAAATGCCTCCACCGCCCTGTAATTTTAAGCCCACAGTTCCCATAAATTCCCTAATAGGGCGACACATTCCCGATAGCGCAGACGTTGTTTTAAGATACCCAGAAATTGTTTTATACCTATTCTCCAAAAATGCTTTGGTACGAGAAGAAAAAAAGTCACAAAATGAACATCAAAAAAATTTTTAATGCAACACAGTAGCTAGAATGGAGAATTAATAATAATAAGGCCAAGCCAATGATAAGAAAGTCACAGCAAATTTTAGTTTTACAAATAACTTTAATATTAATACTGACAAGAATGCGTAAAGGCACGACGGGAAAGTCTCAGAGAAATCCTATAACTCTGTGGGGGGTCAACACTAATAAACACCTTTGAAAGATAATAGTACTTTAATACTAATAATCTATATAAATAAAACCAAAAGTTTGTGTGTGTGTGTGTGTGTGTGTGTGTCTGTCTGTCGATCGCCTCCTGGCGAGATGGAACGTTCCAGAAATACGAAATTTTGTTTACGGGTACCTTGGGCCAGGTCCTCGTGCACCTCGAAGCGTTTTTCCTAAAATTCGAATTTGTTCTTCTTTTATTCCAATTTAAGCAAAACTGTTGATTTTGGGTTTATCTCATCGAAGAAACGTCCCACGTTTTAGATTTTTGCAGCATATTGATGCCCGTAAAAAACTGCACAACATGATCTCTTTCAGAAGTTCGTAGGACAAATAGAACACGCGCAGTATTCATTTAAAGTAGTTTTCGAACTTTAAAGCAAGGCTTACCTCTGAATTTATCTGCTCAATTTGCGTGTTTTCGCCAAAATAAATACTACTTTTGTCGCCAACTGGATGATTTTTGTTAACGTAAGATTGAAAAAATGATGTTTTATCTTTATTCATGCCGTTTTATGAGCGAAACAAATTCTAAAAATTCATTTCATTTTTTAGCGTACTGCAGACGATTTTTAATTACTTCTTGAGGTTGATTCTTCTTTGTTTTTTGCCGATTTAGTATTATGGTATCAGTTCAACAATTTCATGAAACATATTATTTCTCATGGTAGAGTCTCCGTTTTATCAGCAAAACAAATTCTAAAAATTCATTTCATTTTTATGCATATTTTGTGGATTATGAAGTGCAGACGCGATTTTCAATTACTTTATCTTGAGGTTGATTTTTCCTTCCATATTTTACTCAAGTGATTTATTTTATAATACATTTACTTAATTTTGTTTACTGTCTATTTGGCACTATTTGGACAGAATTTAGTTATTTCTTTCTATCAACTTAAATTTCACACGTCAGGATTGGTTCAGTACTGAACATTTTCTAACTTAAATGTGCATTTTCCTTTGGAAATAATGCTTTCCTTTTTTTCCTTTTTATCCGAATTTTATGAAAGGGCTATTTAAATGAATTTTCAGGAAATCCTTTGACGATTTTGCAAGCGGGATGCATAGGAACTGTCCTTATTTTGATGGGGAATTTAAGATGGACTGTCGGTAATTTTAGGAACAGTAGCTCTTTAAGGTCAGTATTCTAAAGGGTATTTTTAGTCACTTACGTCTTTATTCCAATGGAGATTTTTTGAGACTAATGTCCTTATTTTAGGGATGTTTAGGAATAGTTGTTTTTATTGAAATGGGGGGCTTTAAGGATTTTTTTCTTTATTGTAGCAGAAATATTCAGGGACCGTTGTTTTTCATCTGATGGACATTTTTAAACAGAATACAGCTCTTATTCTGATGGAAATTTTTAGATGTATTGTCGTAGATATTGTAATTGCGAATTTTATGGACTTTTGATATCATTTTGGCACAATTATTTGACTGCATGTGCGCATTTTAGTTGAATACGGCGAGCCAGCTGGATATCTTTCCTCTTTCGGCATGATGGTGACTCTCTTGGCGTGGATAGCGCACAAGTCTTCGAACAAACCGACGAGGTAGGCTTCGCTAGCTTCCTGCAGAGCCATGACGGACGAGCTCTGGACTGTTATTTTTGGTCTAAAAGGAATTTTTCTAGGCTGTTCGTTTTAATGCAATCGTGGTTTTTAATGATTTTTACTGTTTAAATAAGGTTTTTAAGGCCTGTTGCCCAGCTCCTACTCTTTTTTTAAATTTTTCCTTAATCAAGTTACTGTTGCCTTTACTCTAATGGACATTTTTTATGAACTGTTGTTGGTATTTTAATGTCGATTTTTATGGTCTAAAAGGAATTTTTTGAGGCTGTTGTTTTTAAGGCAGTCGAGATTTTTAAGGAGCTTTACTGTTTAAATGGAATTTTTAAGGACTGTTGCACATCTTCTACTTGGATTTTTAAGAAAATTTTTCCTTACATACTTACAACAGAATTTTGAACATGAGTCACTTAGCCTGCGAATGATGCAATATTATCCCGCGCAAAGCCGGGCATGTCAGCTAGTAATAAATATTTTAATTGTAATTCTATTCAGCACGAGAAAATTCCATTCCATAAGATTGAAAAATATGTTGAGTATGGAAATCCTTATTAATTTGTTTAATTACTTGAAAATGAAGAAACCAAAAATTCAAGGTCGACCCACTGAGTATCATCATCATTAGCAGCTCAGTAAAATACATTATTCACATTTTAGACAGTGAAAGCGCGTCAACATCGTTAATGAAGTTTTCTATTGACTTCCAGTACCTAAAATATACTCGAACCACATTAACCGGAACGTTCACCAGGACAATATGTGCAATAGAAGCGATTTGGTGACACATTGCTCACATTAAAAGAAATTTGCGTTGGGCGTGGGCGTGTTTATGCTAAGGGAAATAAATTTCTTTGAACTGAAGGATACATTCGGAGTATTTATTTAAACAACGTGGAAAAACTTCGTGATGTAAGCTAATGATCGCATAATTCAAAAGGAAATTAGTCCAAAACAAACATAAAGAACGCCCAGAATTAAACATGTCAACTTTCCAGTATACCAAGAGTGACTTTCTAGAATCAGCCATATCTCTCATTAAGGCACAAAATTATTTCAAAAATAGGCCTTTTTAACAGTTAAAACATTTTTCTGAAAAAGAATATTTATGTATCTACTATGTGAAAAGAGAATTATTAGCGAACCCTTAAATGCCTTATTTTCAAAAACCTTTCTAAAAATTAATTTTGACTTTTACTTCTTGCTTAAAATAGGGGAGGGGGGGAATGTTTTTAAAAAAAAGCATATTTTAATTTACGCATGGTTTGTGGTTTTAGTACTTGTTGGGAAACATTGGGTTTTAATCGAAAAACCTGGATTTACGTAATCAAATATCCTAAAACATTGATAAATAATATAAAAATATCTTGCATTTCATATCGTAACTTTATTCTTCACACGCGTAAGTTTTCAAATGGCAACATGTGGCATTTAAAGCTTAATATAAAAAGAATAGCATTCTCTCACACTGTTATTTTACTTTGCACATTATTATGTTTCAATAAGTTCCAGTTATTAATGTTTCTTAAATTGAAGCATATTGTTTCTCAATATATAACCTCAGAAACGGACGCAGGCCGTCACTTCAGGGTGTCAGAAGGAAGAACTTTTAAAAATAATTTTGTTTAATAATTACTATGTTTTGTTATTAGTTTATTTATTTTGATTTACTTTTGTTTTTACATTTATTTTTAGTTTATATTTCATTTTTTCTTTTTCTCCTTTGTGAAAAAGTAGGCAAATTTAAATGGGCGACTATTGATTTTTAAAGATTTTGTTTCAAAGAATGTGATCCCTCCTTTATGATGATACTTTATAAATTTTAAAAGGAATGGAGGCTACAATTCGAAACTTTGGTAATTAGTCATAATTTGCATTCAGAATTTTTGTTTAACTTATTTAAGGAGGTCAGGAGTTGGAAATTGCCCTCCCCCCCCACCACCCCAGCTTAAGAAATATAATGTATGTGTGTCGTACTTACATGACATCTTATGTTGCAGAAAATTACATTTATTTGTTGAAGTGGTGACCAGGAGAGGGGGGGGGGGGGTTCAGGGATCAGATTGTGGAATTAGAAATTTTAGAGTGGGAGGAGTGATGTAAAATCAGTTTAAACAGAGTGGCTATAAATGTCCACTTCCTTTGTTATATCTTCCATATATTTTTTATGAAATCATATTTTGATACATGTTACTCGGATACTTTTCTTACTTATATTTTGAAAGGGGAAGGTGCATCGTCACTCTTGGAGGAAGGTCACCCGATTATTGTTACGAAATTCATTCAGCATGGTTTCTGGTTTTTGCATTCTAAAAATAATTTTAAATAAGAAAATTGTTTGCTGATTAAGCTGCCAATATTTGGCTGATTACCGTTGATTAATTGGTGCATCCCTAGAAATGCTTTAACTTCTGAACTATGAAGCATCAAGGCCTGGCTGCTCTCCCGATACAGACACAAGGCTATCAATTTTTGGAAAAAATTTTCTTCTCTTAGCATCTATTTACCAACTATGCTATCTGGAAATGCGTTTATATTTTAAGGTAGTTATGTTCATAGGAGTAACCAGGGGGTGGTTTTGGGGGTTCAAACCCCCCCCCCCCCCATTGGGTATTTACTTATTTAGGCACACAAAAAAAATTCTGGCTACGGCCTTGCAAAGCACTTTTTTTTTTTCCTAAGAAAATTAAACACATATGCATATGATCTTATTTCCTCTTTCTCTGAAGGATTGTGATCATGACCAAAGTATGCAGCTCATAATAAAGAGGACTTTTCATCTGGTCATAACCAACCCCTTTATCACCTTGGGGGGGGGGGGGGGGGTTACAGCGAAAGGTGGCTTCAAACACCGTACCACACAGACAAACAGAGATCTTTTCAATAACTCCAGATGGTTTTCCTTCCTTCTTGATGTCTTTTTTACCCAAAGGCAGCAATTTGGGAATACAATCGCACAAGTAATAAATTTCGTGGAAAATATTCTCTACTATGATGGAGTTTTGTTTTCTGATAAACCGGTGTTGTAGGCGCCCCAGGGTGCTGGGGTCTGAAAATGATGGACCCCTAGCCAACAATTGTCCTAATGGGTTTAAACCCTCAAGCCAGGAAGGGATGCTCATCAAGAAACTTACAGTTTGTATTTATTTATGACTTCCTGTCCGAACATCCATTTTGGTAAAATCTTTTTTGTAGATGAGCCGATTGGAAAACTGATGAACTGTATTTGCATTGCATTCTCATTTACAGATGTTCTCTCATCTCTTATATTTTAAATGTTTTTTTTCTTATTATGGTCCATCACTGATTGCATTACGGCTCTGGAAATCATCCGTTCAACGTTTCCAATCTCACTGCTACGGTTTAATGCTGCATTTTAATTTACAATCAAGTATTATTTATATTTTAGCTAAATTTTTAATTATTTTCGATACATAATAATGTTTGCACTCCAGCGATGGACACGTTCGTCATCCAAAAAGAAAAGAAAATTTGATTCAGACACTTCCACTTCTGAGGTATGTTTTGCTACAAATTTAACAAAGTTTTTAGACATTTATAGTGGGGAGATGCATTTTTGTAGGGGAATTTGGATTTTTTTCTCTAAAATTCCACTATTTCCCAGTTTTAATATTATGAATGCTTCGACATAGAAGATTGCTTAGCGCTAAATACTGAATTTTCTATTGCGTTTGATTTAAAAAATAAACTAATAGATCTAGTAAGGAATGTTTAATGTTTTTGTGAATCAAGACCGTATCCACAGGAGAAGAGGGACCCAAGGGCCACCCACCCCCCCAGAAATCTTTTGCAATGTATCATATATTCCTCCCTGAAACGTTGCTTAACATAAGTGTGTCGAAGTCTGCCCCCCCCCCCCCCCGGAAAAATATTCTGAATACTGCCTTGGCTCCGGAGCAGGGAGAGCATATTAAGAATTAGGAAGGGCAGTGTATGCTTCAAAATCATACCCTTTATATATACATATAAATACTATATAGATATATATGACTAGAAATGATGTTAATATGAATTTTTTTACATATATGATAGATTTTTGATATGTATATATATTAGATGTATGTTTAGATCTTTGGTGAAGTTAGAGGAGTGGTAATTTGGGGCTTCTGCAACTTAAATTTTTGTAACTGGTCTTACATGTATAATGCTTGGGCTAACTCAGAGGGCTCTTCCCAGGAAACTTTTTGAAATCTTCTTAGCAATGCAATTTCGGGATACTTTGGTGATGTTAGCGGAAACAGAAAATAGTTTGGTTACTCTCCCCCCCCTCCCGCATTTTTTTTCAAAATAAAGTCTTATATTTTTTAAGTTATTTTGGTGTTGCTCATGATAGTGTTCAATGTGTCCTTTCCCTGAAAGTGTTTCTGAAAGTGTCTTAAAAGCGTAATTTCTCTTTTCTTTCTTTTTTTAAAACTTGTGATCTGAATTTTTTTCTGGGGGGGAGGAGTTGACTTGCTCCGAGGGGGTAGCTCCCCCCCCCCCCCCCCGGGAGATGCCTGAAATAAACACGGAGTATATCTTTAGAGACAAGTATTTATGACTAGTAAATTTTCAACTCTGTTACACTTCTTATTGGTGTTTAGTCTGTACATTTTTAGGGTGACCCCCCCCTTTCACCAACCCTAGTTACGCCTATGGTTATGTTAATATGTATTTGTTCAACACCCTATGGATCAGCAATGTCACAGTAATAAGTAGAAATATCAGTACACCTTTTTATTGTTGTTATTTAAAAAATGTATTGTTTCAATTTTTTCCCCCGACTGAAGGGTGATCAGGGATATTGAGAGGAGCGTAGAGCAGGTGTGTGGAGGGATGAGATTTTGCTTGAAACTGGAACAGAGCAAAAGCATTTGCTGTGCTTCACTGCTCAGATTTCTTTTTTTTTTGGGGGGGGGGGGGAGGTACTTTTTTATGATGCAAAAATATTTATTAACTAAAAAAAAGCAGATAAATAATATAATTTATCAAAATTATTCGTAGCACAGAGAGAGCTGGAACAAATATTTAGAAGAAGTCGAATTATTTTATTAGAAGTCGAAACGGAACAACTCGAAAAAGTGGCTGCTGGATTTTTGAAGTTGGAGCAAATGCGTATTCTACAATTTTCAAAAGGGAAATTTTTGTGACGATTTGGTGGTACATCGAATATTGATTTTGCCGGATATCGGATATCCGGTTCTGATGTTTGAAACTTGTAAAAAATTATGTGTCGACGTTTGAAACTTGTTACACATATTTTTTAACATCCTATAGCTTCCAAACAAGTAATAAGTTTGTAATTTTCACATCTCCAAATATGTTAATTAATTAAATTCGACATGTCTGATAACTGGATATTTCACACAGAGGCCGGATCAGATTTCAGATATCTAAAAGCCTTCAGTAAAGATATCAATCAGATGACTTCTGGGGACCTTTTTGCGACCCATTTGTAATTTTTGTGACTGTTTCGTACTATTGTGACCAATTTCCAAATTTGTGACTTTTTTGGGACACCCAGGTAGTTTTGACATTCATTCTAAGAACACTTGAAGTACTAAGGTTTTTTCTGTCAACTCATGCTTTGTACTTTGTACAAGCTGTTTTCATATTGAAAATATTTTTTTCAATAATGCTCTCTGATGTTGCATAATTTGTCAGTAGTCCAGAACCAAACAAGACAATAATAGCAAAAAAAAGTTTAAAAGAAATTCAGTTAAAGTACTGACCAGGTATTTCAGTTCAAAAGTTAAGAGATATTTTTTTAAAAAATCAAACCTTACATCGGCACAAGACTTCTGCATGTGAAAGATTTGAAAAATTTCCATGAAAGTGCTAAAAGCAGCAATTTTTCACTTATATTTGATGTTATAGTTACTTTCGTAAACAATTTATTTGTTCAAAAACTCACTATTGTGCTTTAATTTTTACGGCATTCATGTTATAATGGGATGCTTATGATCTGTTCAGTGGCATAGCTAGCATGGGTGACACCTGGGGCAGATACTGATGGTGTCATCCTAGGGAAAAGATTACAACCCCCCCCCCCCCCAAAAAAAAATCGCAGCTTTGAAAAAGAAACAACATTCGTGTCATGGTCTTCATAATATTTAAAGTATTTGTTCAGGGGTGATTCTAATCTGAAATTAACTGAAATTTTCGAAAGATTTGGAGAACCTGATCAGAAAATTGAAACTTAATTTGGTTTTTCGTAATTTTTTTTAATTAATTAATCTTAAGACTTGATTGAAAATATAGAGTTCCCTACTACCCCAATTATTAAAGGAGACAACCGCTTTTCACTCAATCTCATGATCTTCCGCTTTTTAGTTTATTTCTTCTCACTTTTAAAAAATTGTTCTTAATTTCCCAATGTTTCAAAACTAAGCTTGACGTTTTCATTTATGATGGAACTGATACATTTAACCTAATGACCATTTTTAGCTACTAATATCCTGATTCTAATGGAGTTTTAGGGATTGTTTTCTTTACTCTTATAGAGATTTTTAAAGATTGTTATTTTTTTTAAATTTGATTTGGAGTTTTAGTAGAACTATTGACATTATTTAGGAATTGCTATCTTACTCTAGGAAGAACTTTAAGGACTAATGTTGTGATTGTAATGGCAATTTTTAAAGACCTTTCTCTTTATTCAAATGGGAATTTCAAGGACCAGATATTGCTTTTAAACAAACATACATTTTTAGGTGCACCAATAACCACACTTTAGTGATAACCTTCAAGGATTGTTTATGTTTTTTAAGGACTGGTCTAGTCAAATAAATTGCCATATTCAAATGGCGTGTTTTAACACACAATAATTCATTTCTTTGGAAAGAATGTTGCATATTTATCCCATATGTGACACGTGATTTCACTTCTTTCTTTTCCGCCAGGAAATTATGCAGCATTTGAGATAGCGTGCGCAGAGAGCCAAGTCAGGTCCTCAGGGATAAAATGTTTAGGAAGCCCTTCATGGATTGATTAAAATGTATTAATCTTATTAGAACAATTATTTGTAATATTCATTACTGAAAAATTTAAATTATTAATAAAATTTAAAAACATTAATTAAATATTAATATGTTAATTAAAATTGTCATGCTATAAGGTAATGCATGTACATGCTATACAATGTTTAATGCCAGAAAGACAGAATATTCTAGTGGGTTCAATTCAGCGAGAAGCAATAGCTGAAGTAAACAAATTGGCAACATTTGCCACACTTAAGGAATGCTAAATGGTTGATTAAATTCATACTGAATGAGGATTGTTGTCCAAGTTGATTGTGTTTCTCAGCGCCAAGCAGGCAACAGTATTGTCAAGTGTCACGTTGCTTCCTCGTTTACTTCCACTATCACTGTCCCCTAAATGCGCTTATAGAAAGTCTTAAGGGTTCAGCCTACCGCCCCCCCCCCCCCCCCCCACACACACACTCTACAGTAACAGATGAAACCTATTGTACTGTTGTACACCTTTTCCGATCCTTCGTGCTTTTTTGGTCTTTCATTCTATGTCATAAATGCATGAACCAATATTGATCTTTCCATTCATCTGTGTTGTGAAGGTTAAATATCAATACTGTGTGTGTAAATTTTAATACTAGAAGCATTTCTTTTCATTTTAAATGTTAAAAATGAGTGGTATTTGCCTCTTATACATTGGAAACATTGTATTCTAAGCTTATTTTTATGTTTCTTTGATAGCCAAGTGTCACACAATAATAGCGCTTTGCTGTGATTGTGCAGCAATCTTTTTGCATCCATTTTCGGTTTACAATATTTCTTATTATTTTCTCATTAGTGAACAATTCAAAACGTATTTTAAAAAATATTAAGTTATTTTTCAGTATAACATGATATTTGCCTCGATGTTACAATACAAATTTGACTTCACAGCAAAATCAGTTTCGGAAAAAATCAGAGCGGATTTCGGCTGTTGGCAGATTTGTGGCAATCCACTGTAGTACCACACTTCTTCCACACCAGCAAGGTGTAACCAGGAGGGGTTTTCACAGTTAATGCCCCTCAGAACCCCAGGCTTTAAGTCATATTGCACATCTGGGTATAGACTCCTTCCCAGGAGAAAATTCTGGTCAAGGCATTGAATACCATTTAAAAATAGGATTTGCAATTGACTAGGATTTAAGCATTTTTGCAATGATGAATGAACAGAAAAGACTGAAATATTCAATTTTTTTTTTTTTTTTTTGCTTTTTTTTAATCTTTTACAACGAAGTGCAATGCCCTCCATGCAAAGCTTTGTGGGGTTTGAGGCACCCCCCCCCCCCCACCTGAAAATTTGAATTAAGAATTTTAGCTCCTATTGTTATATTATTTACCAAAGCACTGTGCTTTAGTAGTGTCCCATAAAAAAAATTTATTATAGATCGAGCGTCCCATAAAAAGACTTACAGATAAGAACATTATTGAAACCAATAAGGAGGAAAATGATTTATGTTAAAAATTATACAAGTGGGAGGAAGATTCTGATTAAAAAAAAGTGGGAAGACATATTCCCCCTACATCAATCTTTGACTATCCTACTGCCGAAGTAAGACACGGAACTTGCACAGAATTTCCTGGCTTTTAATACTTAATGTTGAGGGACATACCATTTTAAAAACATTTTAAAGAATGTATTTGCAAAACTTTAAGGAGAGGTGATATTTTGTCTAGAATTTCTCAAGCATCATTGCAATAAGAAAATTACCATAAAAAAGCAAAAATGCTCCCTTCCCCTTTTTCTGCTCAAATGAAAGTAAGATTTTTTCCTTAACTGTACCGAATTTGAAAACATAATTGGTAAATTAGAAAGTTTTTATAGAATAAAATTTTTCATTGCACATTACGCAGCTGGTTTTCAGCATTTAAAAAATCAGATGAGAACGTACGACTTTAACCCACCGATACTTTTCTCCACCAGACCCCTGCCTGTTAGCCGAGGCCTTAGGATTGCTTACGCACGGGGAGAGGTAGTGGGGTCTACGGGTTTTACATACACATATCCCCACGTATACATGGTGGTCTTCAGTGGGTATCGAACGCGCGACCTTCCAGTTGGAAGTCCGACGTGCTAACCACTAGGCTACCACGGCCCCTAACCCACCGATACTTAAACATATCAATTAAATTTCAACCGAATTATACTGCAGACCTATCAGGTAAAAGGCCTACCATACTAAGTAAGCTCACCAAGAGACATTTGTATTGCCAAATAAAATGCAAAAAAAAATCCTATAATAAAGGAAATTTAATAAGTTCAAATAGGTGACATTTGGTTATTGTACTAAAATATTTACGGTGTGAGAATTTGGAAAACTGTCGAGAATGTAGGGCCTTTATCAATAAGTATGTAATATTGTCATAACATACGTTCCCCCCCCCCCCCCTAAATAAAAATTCTAATGAATTGCATTTTTAAATGGTTGCATTTTTCTCGACTGATACAGATCCCTCATTAAAATATTACTTCTGTAAATGTTACTCTTTTGCTGTTACAGAAATGCTTTAATAAGACAAAAAAAGCAAACCTGCTATTTCAAATTTTATCAAGAGTTAGTTTATTCAACATTACAAATTTTAAGTAAAACACAAACATTATTATATAGAGCAAGATCATATTATTGGTAATAAAAATGAACAGCATTATAACTAGTATCTGCACGATAAGGCCGAGGTAGCCTAGTGGTTAGGAGTTGGACCTTCCACTTGGAAGGTTGCGTGTTCGATACCTGCTGAAGACCCACCATGTACACTTGGGGATACGTGCATGTAAAATCCGTGGACCCCACTACCTTGCCCGTGCACAAGCAATCCTAAGGCCTCGGCTAACAGGTAGGCGCCTGGTGGAGAAAGTATTTGCATGATTATAATAAAGATACCTATTAGCGCCTCATAGGTATAGAAAAGTTACACATTATTAGTTTAATTGACATTGTTTACCTACTAGCAGCAATTCCTTTGTACTTTTGAAGTGCTACACATTATTAAGTTGTTACACATGAACCATTAAATGCAGGATTTACCACAAACAAAATATTGTACCAGCAATGATTTAAGTGTTATTTCAAAAAGACTGAAATTTTAAACAAATATAGTTGCAAAAAAAAAATCATCTTATGATTTAATAGCAAATTAAAAATTCTAGCAAACGACAGAACCTTTCAAATAACTAGAATTTGGATAAAATAGGCCACAAGTAAGACAAAACATTAAGCAGTCAGTTCATCTAACTCTGCTCAGAAGAATAGATAATAAGAACTTCTGTACCAAGAATGAGTAATGTATTACCATTGAAAACACTAAAAAATTATGAGACTAACTTTTTTTAATAATCTTTTAAATAATTTAAAATATTGCTAATTTATTCAAAACACTGATACAATAGTTTAGAATCGAGTCGCTGTTTTCACTTGAATATATGAAATGACATCAACAAATAAGGGATTTGCAAAGAGGTAAAAAGTTTCAATGTGCAAAAAAATTTTGTTTTTATCTAGATGATATTATTTTTTCAGATTTGAACTATTAGCAACCATCAGATCTTCACACCAACTACTTCACATAAAGTAATAATAAAAAGAATCAGAAAGGAAAAAAAATCAAAATTTTGCACATTAAAAGAAATAAAAAGTATCAACGAGATTTGAGATCAAAGAACGCAGTCATAACAGAGCGCCTTTTTGAACGTCAAGAGCTTTTGAAAAACCGGGAACACGCCCACGCCTCCCCCAATACAGAAATTACAGAAAAAACGTCTTAGTACTCACCATGGAAAGTGCAAGGCATATGGTTACACATATCTTGTACGCCGTAACAATATTCTCCGTATCCATCAGGTCCAGGAGCATACACTTCATTTCCATTGGGCTCATAATATCCAGCAACCATTGCAGTTAACATTGGAAAATTTCAGATCAGTCGCGGTGACCACACTAAAATGGACTTTAGATAGCCTGTCAACAAAAACAGCGCGTCACAACGCTGTTGTGTAACATTAGCTTCTTTCTTGCACTTAAAATCGAGTAATTTTACAAAAAAGTAGCGATTTGTCGCTCTTAAACACTTTAGTTCTGATTGAAATGCAGCTGTCAGAACATTAGTAAACAAAATAACTTAGGTCAAACTTTACTGAATTTACACAAGAATATGCATAACAACTACTTCCTTTTGGACACTAAGATCGTTTTAATATCGAAAATAATCCAATGATATAATGTTTATAAGTAATATGCGTATCCGGCTCCTATTGATGACGTTGAGGTGATGGTTTACACACGTTACTTGTCATATAATCTCTTTAAAATCTAATTCCACTTCAGATATCGTCCGATCACCCACAACACTCACATAGTCTCACTTATCCGATAAAAATGCACTCACAAGTCAATTGGTTGTACGTTTAACACTAAAAACAGATTCAATATATATCAAGTTCACTAGCACAAGAGCATAATGACATTACCTCTCTCGAAATTGAGCGTGTACATACTTTACGTAAGATTCATGAGCAATCGCTTTGCACTATCCTAGCGTAGCCTCGTCACTGTTATCAAAACGACCAAAAATGTTCTCCACTTTTAAGCGCTACCTAGCGGCAGCGGTGATTTGAGAGATATTCATTATATTTTTGACATTTAACTTCAAAGGAAAATTTCAAAATTCAAAAATATGTCCTCAAATAGATCTTTTTTTAGGATTTCAAAAATGCTTTATACGAAATCGTTCAATTCTCTTCAACAATCTAACACCTGAAGTGCAATCTATATAAATAAAACCAAAAGTTTGTGTGTGTGTGTGTGTGTGTGTGTGTCTGTCTGTCGATCGCCTCCTGGCGAGATGGAACGGTCTAGGAGTACGAAATTTTGGTTACAGGTACCTTGGGTCAGGTCCTCGTGCACCTCGAAGCGTTTTTCCTGAAATTCGAATTTGTTCTTCCTTTATTCCAATTTTAAGCAAAACTGTTGATTTGGGTTTATCTCATCGAAGAAACGTCCCACGTATTAGTTTTTTTCAGCATTTGAATGCCCGTAAAAAACTGCACAAGATGATCTCTTTCTGCAATTCGTAGAACAAATAGAACACACGCAATATTCATTTAAAGTAGTTTTCGAACTTTAAAGCAAGGCTTACCTCTGAATTTATCTGCTCAATTTGCGTGGTTTCGCCAAAATAAATATTACTTTTGTCGCCAACTAGATGATTTCTGTTAACGTAAAATTGAAAAAAATGCTATTTTATCTTTATTCATGTCCTTTTATGAGCGAAATAAATTCTAAAAATTCATTTCATTTTTATACATATTTTGTGGAACTGCAGGCGAATTTTAATTACTTTACCTTGAGGTTGATCCTCCTTAATTTTTTGACGATTTAATAGTATAGTAACAGTTCAACAATTGCATGAAATCTTATGGTAGAGTGTCCGCTTTATCAGCGAAACCTATTCTGAAAATTCTTTTTATTTTTATGGATATTTTGTGGATTATTAACTGCAAGCGATTTTTAATGTTATTTTTTCTTTCTTTTTTGACGATTTAATATTTATTTCTTCGAAAAAAACTAGGTTGGAAGGTCTTCGATATCACTTTTTTTTGATGAAATTTAAAATTCCGCCAAGTGGTGATAACTTTTTACTCGCCTCCTTCCAGTTAATTGTTCTCAATATATTATTTTGCACTTCATAAATTTTCCAAGCCACGCCCAATAATCCTTATCAGTAATATTGTTCTCATTTAATTCAATACGTGATTTACACTGTAGGATCATGGCGTATTTCGAAATGCTTCCATTACTACAGTGCAATTTGGCGATCTTCTGCTTCATTTTAACTTTTTTACGTAGCGATTATTGATTCCATATTTTACACAAGTGATTTATTTTCTAACATTTATTTCATTTTTTTTTTCTGTCTATTTGGCGCCATTTGGGAAGAATTTAGTTATTTCTTTCTATCAACTTAAATTTCACACGCCAGAATTTGTTCAGTACTAAACATTTTGTAATTTAAATGAGCACTTGCCTTTTGAAATAATGCTTTCCTTTCTTTCGTTTTTATCCGAATTTTATGAAAGTGCTATTCAATTGAATTTTCAGGAAATGTTTTGACGATTTTGCAAGTGGGATTTTTAGGAACGGGTGTCCTTATTTTGACGGGGAATTTAAGATGGTCTGCTGGGTAATTTTAGGAACAGTGTAGCTCTTGATGGTCAGTATTACACTTTTAGTCACTGACGTCTTTATTCTAATGGATATTTTTTGGGGGACTAATGTCATTATTATATTAGGAATGTTTAGGAATAGTTGTCTTTATTGAAATGGGGCGGAGGGCTTTAAAGAATGTTTTCCTTATTGTAGCAGAAAAATTCAGTAAGAGTTGTTCTTGATCTGATGGACATTTTTAGAGAATACTGCTCTTTTTCTGATGGGAAATTTTAGATGTATTGTGGTCGATATTTTAATTGTGATTTTTACGGGCTCTTGATATCATTTTGGCGCAATTATCTTTCTGCATATGTGCATTTGAGTTAGTTTCCCTTACTCTAATTTCAATTTCTATGAACTTTTGTTGGTAATTTAATGTGGATTTTTATGGAATAATTTTTGGTCTAAAAGGAATTTTTCAAGGCTGTTCGTTTTAATGCACTCGGGGTTTTCAATGAATTTTACTGTCTAAATAGGATTTTTATGGACTGTTGCCCCTCTCCTACTTGGATTTTTTAAGAAATTTTTTCCCTATACATTTACAATAGAATTTTGGACAAGCGTCATTTGGCCTGCGAATGATGCAATTTTATCCCGCGCAACGCCGGGCATGTCAGCTAGTATATTTATATTTCAAACTTACATTTCATTTATTAATTCTCTCAATATTTCATTTCTTTGTCTCAATTTTTCGTTAATTGTCGTTTTCTCCTCGTATTTCACCTCCAGAACGATAACAACACCGAAAACTTTCGGGAGCTACTAAAATCATAACTAATATTACTGCTTAACTTGCTAATATTATAACTTCTTTCAGATGTATGTCACGAGAGTTTTGCATTTATTTAAAAAAATAATCAAAAAAGTTCTTTAATTCAAAGCTATATTTAAACACTCATCTTTTGTAAGAAACTTATGCGTTACAGAAACAGTAGTCCCCTTCAGGTACAAATCTTTGCTTTGAGAAACATTTTAAATCAGTTTGTTTCCAAGTACTGGTCTGCGAACGATATAAACAATATCTTATGCATAAAAAGGGATACAATTGACTTCATTATGCATCCTAACTCGTTAGAATTATGTATTTTGTATGTTCAGGATTTTGAAATCGTTCAATGAACCGAAAAAGTGCAATAAAAATGAAAAAAAATGAATTAGTCCAGTTTTTCGACGCGCAGAAACAATCCTCTGCAGCCACCTTAAGAGACGCAGAGCTCTTAGTGCCTTTTTATTACTCAATTAAAGGAGTCTTAAAATCGCTAAATATTTCTTTTGACAGATTTCAACCATTTTTTTATTAATATATCATTTAATAGGCATACAAGGAAGTCATGCGGTCTCCACATCAGAGTTTTAAATTTAATCTTTGACGTCTTTTTCAAGGAGTTTATTTTATTTTATTTAATTTATATATTTATTTTTAAAAAAATTAACAAAATTTGTTTCACATTTCTTTTAATTCTCAAATTGGGCAAAAATTATTGCTTTTAAAATCAAAATTAAGTTGATAAACTGAACTGTGGAGAATAAAGATTGTTGTTTATGGCAGCAAAGGGATATCATTCATAAATAATGTCACGCTTCGAGGGGGAGGGGGGTTCGTGGAATTGTGACAAAGTGTGACAAGGGGAGGGGAGGGGGTAACAAGAAGTGTGGCATCCTGCATTATGCAACATAGTGTGACATGTGACAAAGGGGGGAATGGGGTACACTGAAGTGTGACATATTGTGAGAATGCGGGGAGGGGGTTAAATATATGGGAAAAAAGCGTGACATCATTTATGAACGGTCCCAAAGACATATTTAGAATTTATAAGTCAATATTCCTAATAAAAACATAAGCTCCTGATATCATTCTTAAGAGAAACTTTGGCGAATGCTGCTTTACTTGATGAAAATTGTGTTTAAAAGCTATCATCGTTGCGACCTACAGAGGAGTCAACGGAGTATCTGATATTGTAACTGAGCCTCAGCTGTCAAAATTATTAAATCAAATCCCCATAAACACAGAAATTAAGGTGGCCTAAAACTCTTTCTAACGGACACCCCTCTTAGGCGGACACTTTTTTAATCCCGCAGAGGTGATTAAAAAACGGTCTGCTAAGAGGATTTTTTTTAGGCTCCCGCCATCAAAATATTGAGCCTAAAAAATAACTCTTTTGCCTTTTATTATAGACACATATTTTTGTTCTGGTGTCCACTTATTGAGGAGTTTAGCAATGAAGCAGTTTTAGAACTGACATGAACAGTTTTTAAAAAGTGTAGTGTAGCTAATCGTTTTTTGGGCTTGTAAAAGTCGTGTGTATCTCATAATTATCAGATTAAAAATTTGAAATATGAACCGCACTCGTTACCGTCGAATTAGGATTCAACTATTTCTTATTGATGTGCTTAAAAATTTACGACTGCACCTTCTACTGGTTTTTGAAATAGTATTATCCAATTCACCGTGAGCATTACAAAATTGTGCGAAGATAGAAAGTTCAAGATAAATATTTCAAGGACTGGTAGCCTGACATTGAATGTGATTGTGGGGATCCTATATGACAGAAGACGCATTATTGCTCTCTAATTAACTGAGGAAACAATAAACATTTATTACACGTACAGAGTTGAGAATAATAACTTGCTGGTTACATACTTCCATCTTGCACGGAAAGCTCGGTTTTTTTTCAAAACCAAAGTCTGCACTTAAAGATTTTGAAGGACTCCTATGTCTAACATGATTTTCTGTTGCTAATATGGTTTCAGCCAAAAAGCAAAAAGACATGCGACTGGATCGAATAAAAGTAACACAGCTAAAGCGAAAAGAATGCAATCAGGGGAAAGTAGAACCGTAAAAATTACAAGTAATAATTTAAAAACAATTTTGGTTGCGTTAAGCATATATGTGGTTTTTAATTTTCTTTCTGAGATGAATGGTAGTCAATATTACGAATATTTACAAAAGGGGTACACAGGTGTTGAAAGCTTGGGAAACACTGCTGTAGACTGAGGGTGGGGCATCGGAAGATTAATGAATGAAGATTAGTTTTTGCTGGAACGATATATTCGGTATTTTAAAATGAAAGGCCGGTAGGTTGACAGACTGTCCTGCTTGGAGCTCCACCAGGGTGCCCACTCCCTTCAGAGCGATGGCGCACTCACCGAAAAATTTACGGAACAATTAAAAAAACGATGACCCCCCCCCCCCCCAAATCGGTCAAGCTGTTGGTCCAGAAACCCCCAAAGCCTCCCATTTCAATGGCTTAGTCTGCGTCATAACTCCCTCCCCTGGTGGGGAACCTCTGGTTCTATCTACGTAACTGAAAACACAACTCTTCAAAGTTGTTTCGTTTAAGGACTTCGTTGGGTGGCAGATTGCAACTCTCGTATACTGGCTAAATCTAAAATCATGTTTAGAGGATTTACTGATCCCTTTTTGACCCTCTAAGGGTTATTGGCGCCCTAGGCGAAAACAAACTCTTCGCCCTCATTAAAATGCCTTCGACGGGTCTCCCGGGGTATGGAACTTCGAAAAATGTTTTTGTTAATAATTGTTGTAACAGAGAACTTGATTTTATAGCATTTGATTAATAACTGGGATATGCAAATAAAACGAATGTCAATTTTACAATTTTACATAAAATGCATATAATTTAATATCTACAAACCTCAATGTATTATTTTAGCTAAAAAAGTAGTTCAACAATGGCTTTGCAATTTGTCTATTGTTTTGAGGACTTATAGATCAATACTTAGAAATCTAAATTAGGTTTTGGAAAACCTACATAATACACAATTTTACATAAGGTATATGGGCTTATAGGCTTTGTAATAAAATTTAGGTACAGTTCTCACAATAAGAAACATAAACTCACAGTTAAGTTACATATAGTTTTTTTGTATTTTAACCGAGTAGTGTTAGGGCAGGTTTTCTTATTTCCTAAGACAACTTAAATAAAATAGAAAAACCATCACCATTTCGTTACCTAGTAAATCGTCTGCCTAAACTAGCAGCAAGCAGAACTTTTACTTCGTTCATGTTTTTAAATGACGAAAGAAAAGTTTATTACTTCTGCGCAGAGGCGTAACTAAGGGGGGGGGGGAGGGGCAATAAGGGACAGCTGTCCCCGAGCGCAACGTCAAGAGGACGCCAAATTAATGTTAATTTATTTTATTTTTAAATGCGAAAAGAAAATTATTTGAAATGATGAGGGTGTGAATATGTTCGACAAAAACGTGGGAGAATCGCAAATCATATCGGGAATGACCGATGTGGCCAAAGTGTCCAATTTTGTCCTTCAAAGTGAATGGTCGCCAATAAAAATGCAAGTTAAAAGGGCTTCTTTTTAGAGCTATTTATCATTTAGGAAGCTTAAAAGTTCTTTTAATTCCCTTCCAGGGGCGCCTCTAGGACCCTAGGAGCGCGGAGTAGGGGGGCGCAAAATCTTCGGTTGTCCCGGGAGCTGAAAACCCTCGCTGGTCGTCACTTTTGTATTGTATTGTATTTGTAAATCCTCAAATTGAAAAAAAAAAAAAAAAACTCAATTTGCGTCCCTCCCCCCAAACTGTGCGGCCTAGGTTGCCTACATGAACGAGCCGGTCCTACCTTTTGGGGACCACTAGTTCATAAAGTTTGTCTATAGAAGCTAGGCAAGAGTGCATGGACAACAAAATCAAGGGCGACATATTCATACAAAAATTACAGAATCCACTGAGCATACCAACTCTGTCCAGGAGTGCTTACGTCCCCCCCCCCCCCCCCCAAGAGCTACTGAGCATCTTCCCAAGAACGATACTCCACTGCTTAAAAGAACTCGGGGAGAACTTCCAAAAAATTTAAATGGCACAGTTCAAGCCAACCTCCCCCCCCCCCCCCTAGCGCTGTGGGCCCCTAGATTATGTACCCATATGCAAAGGAAGGTTTGTAATTTGTTTTCAATATTAATCTACTCAGGGTGTTTCAAGGAATCGACATGTCTCTTCATATAATAAGAGTGTCGTATTTATTAAAAAAGAAGTCCAACGACGATAATGTCTACTTTTATTAACTGTAAAACAGATACTTTTCCATAACGCTCTTTCATTTCAGCAAATTTTTTTCTGCTGACGAAACCTCAATTCTGATTCCAAATGCTCGATTCTAAGAATCTACTTCTGATGCATTTATGCACTGGCAGGAAGTTTTTTGCATTTTCCTTTGTTTTGGTCAGAAGTTCGAGAAAGCACGAAGGCCCAAAAGTGCAGCTCAAACGTACAATTGCACATGTTGACGTCATGAAGAATAATGACCTTTCAGCTGTTGCGTCGTTGGAATGTTAGCTGTCAGTGCCACTCTTCGGAAATGCATCACCTGAGGGCGGGTGACCGTTTCTAAGAATTAACATTCTTTCCAAATAACTGTATCATCCAGTTAAAAATTAAAATAATAATAATAATTAATGCTATAAAGAAGAGCCGCTAGTCAGAATTAATCACAAAACAGTTCTCTCGCTCTTTTTTTGAAGCAAGAAGAAAATATCTCTGAAATTCTTTAGTGTAATGCTAAAGCATTCGACAGTCAACTTCATTCGATTTTATTACGCCGAAAATATACAATCTATGCAATCTACTCATAATTAACTATTTTGAAGAACGCGAAATTATACTCATCATTAAAATCATTTCATCATTTGAATCATCTCATAAAGAATTAATTGTCAAATTAAGAAACCTTGCTTAGATAAGTTTTAATTTTAGAAAATTGAAATGATCATTGAAATCATAGAAGCTCGTAAGTAGCTCGGAAGATTTACTTGGAGTTTACAATCACGTCCAGATAAATTCCTGAAAACCTTTTTGGAATATTTATTAAAGCCAAAATTTTTTTATAGATTGTATATTTTCAGTGTCAAATATAAAAACATTCAGGTTCTAAAATTGTGCAACGGAATAAAAATCAGCTTCTTAAGATTGTCGATGAAGAAAATGAGGAAGAATCTGAATATTCTGAAATATTAACAAGAAGTTCCGTCTAGAACTATACGAGCCTACTTTCCCGTATACACCAAATTCAAATTTATAATCTAGCTATCTCTTTCTCTCTCTTTATTATTTATCTTTAGTTCTAATTATTGAAAATATACCTTTTTCAACGGATAATACATATTCATTCACTCACTCATTCATTCTTTCATTTATTCAGCCATGCATTTATTCATTCATTCGTTACCTCATTCAAGTGTTTATTCATTCATTTACGCATTCATGTATTTATTCACTCATTTATTTATATTTTCATTTATTCAATAATTTATTCATTCATTCTTTTCCTCATTCATTTATTCATTGATTTATTCTTTCACTCTTTCATTTATTCATTCATTCATTATTTCACTCATTGAGTCACTGAGAAATATCCTTGAAAATCCCGATCAAAAAATTTCATAGCAAAATAGGCTCGTACGTTCTGGATAAACTTTCTATTTCTACATGTTCTACGTTATAAGAGCTTTCCGATAAAGTTTGTTCCAAGCAAATCGGTCCGTTAGATCAGGATTTATATAGGGTTGAAATTTCCCCGTAAGCTCTGTGTTAATTTTTTGAACTGTTCAAAAATGAACAAAAACTGTTCAAATCAATATTTCACGCCGAGAACTCCTTTCAATAAGCTTTCAATAGGAACTTGGCTCTTGTGCCCAGAGTTTACAGAATTTGCTTCAATTTTGTCCATAGGCGCTAATGTTAAAATTTTTTGAACTGTTCAAAATTTAACAAAAAATTGTTCAAATCAAAAAGTGAAATATAGAAATGAGATGTCCTCGCCGAGATCTTTCGAATGCAAAAAGAATTTTTCCAATCGGACAATTCGTTCAAAAGTTATTAGGGGGGGACAGACCGACAGACAGACAGACCGACAGACAGACCGACAGACAGACCGACAGACCGACCGACAGACAGACCGACAGACAGACCGACAGACAGACAGACCGACAGACCGACAGACACACTTTTTCCCCATCTCAATACCCTACTTTCAAATTTTTTATTTTTCAATCTTTATTTAATTACTTCACTTATTTTTGACTTTTCTTGATTTTTAACGATATTTTCACGATACATTAAGCCTTCTTTCATGCTTTATTATTATTTTTTTTTACTTTTATGGGAAAGTAGGCTAAAAAAGCAGACCTCTTTAAAGACGTGTCTAAACTTTCAGCCCTCAAAACATCTCAAAGTTTAACTACGCTCCAATTACTTCATGCGACGTGCAAAGAAGCGTTTTGCAATATAAAGCTTCGCTTCGGGATCATAATATATAGGGATTTTAATAAATATTCCACTTTTATAACTAAATATTTTACTTAGTTGTTTGACGTTTTCTTGCGCGACACTTTTAGTCAGTTCATTTGCTGTCAGTTCGTCTAGTTTTAATAAAGTCGTTAAAAGGGGTTATTCCAAAAACTAAACTTAGTGGTGGTATTCTAAAACAATTATGAAGCATGTGGTTGAATCAATCTCGATATTGTTATTTTTTTTTTTTTTTGACAAAATCTGTCTTCCTGTCTCTTTAAGGTTATGCTAAGTAACTGTAAAATTTTTAAGAATGAAAATGACTGAGATGAAAAGAATAAAATCGTAAATAAAGTGCGTTTGAGCTTTGAAAAAATTTTCCCATTGATATTTTCACTTAGGGAACGAGTACCACTATAATCAATGCAGTTCTTATAAACCTATATAATTGGCATATGTCCTAGACTAAGGTTTAACACACGTCCGGGACTTGTCCGAACAGCTCTGGATGTTTAGGCTGAAAAAACTCTTTTTTTAAATCATAGTGCCACCAAAAAGTTGCGAAGTGGGGAGACTAAATAGTGGGGAGACGGTGTATAAAAAAAGTTTCCATTTTCCGGTCGCTCTAATGTTTGCCGAAAGTTGGAAAAATCTGATAAAAAATGCGTCTGTAAATTTTATTAATCGCCTAAAATAAATTGTTTTTAAACATTTAAATTTGTATTAATAACGGGTGGCGGGGGACAGGGAATTATTATTATTTTTTCCCCTCGGTTCAACTTAAAATTGTGCTGGAATTACGTCTTTACCACAAATTTAATGATAATATGTAAAATAGTGAAAGGTTTTCGAGAAAAACAAATAGATAAATACGTGATCGAAATCAGAGATTTTGAGCAGCGCTCCGCTCCGTGATCTAAATAACTTTTACAGATTATATTATTTATCTCGCTTTTTAATTAATTAATTTTTCTCCATGATAAAAATTTAATCAGAGCAGTGGAGCAAAACAATTTTTTGCTCCAGCTCCACTTCGGTTTCAATAAAATCTCGTTGCTCCACTGCTTCGTGCTCTTGCTCCACACTCCGCTCCAATTCTCTGATCGAAACATGTGTAGTAAATATCGAAACAGGAAACGTAGCCACATTATTTTTCTCCATAATCACCTCCCCAGTTCTCCTCCTGAAATTTTAAAATTTGGCCCCCATTTTGGAATTATTTATAAATTTTGTGGTATTTCTACGCTTGCAGTGAAGCCAAGGAGCGATATCGGAAATAATTACAAATCCACAGGTTTCGAGAATTTCATGACACATCGTAGCATCAATTACCAGAAATCTAGTCATAAGTACCCGCATTCAATAAATAAATTGATATGGAATGAGGTTAATACATCATCAATGTTTACGTACCAGTATCGCAATGTGTCTGTGGAAAGATGTCCTTCTTAATTTGCATCCTGTTTACTGATCTATTTGTTTCAAGTTGGTATCATTTGTCAGCTACTTAACGTAAATAGATTATTTCAATTACCTGCTTATTTAGTTCATTAAAACTAGAAAAAAAACTTAGTACCATCGTTTTTGAAACAAAGAGCGTTTATTTTAACAAAATTTTATACTCGTGTTTCAGAATTGAAAGGAACTCAGTTCCTGTTTTTTTTCCCCCAATACAAAACGATGTGAGCTTATAATGA
Source organism: Octonoba sinensis (assembly GCA_038502835.1). Classification (NCBI taxonomy): domain Eukaryota; kingdom Metazoa; phylum Arthropoda; class Arachnida; order Araneae; family Uloboridae; genus Octonoba; species Octonoba sinensis. The sequence continues at coordinate 108,189,800 of CM076599.1, read as the reverse complement.
AAAAACAATCCTCGAAAGCCTTTGTCGGAAATCTTTGCATCTATTAGTTCCCATCTTTTTCACAAAGGTAAAGGGGTTCCTTGTAATTCCGAAGTACATGCAATTTTGTATTTTTAACGTTGGTTTTGTTCTAGGTTTCACCCAAAAGATAAACGTTTTACTTATAATGTTAACCATAGGTTGTTAAAAATTTTTTAATTATGTAGTCAGAACATTTTTGTTTGAATTAGCTAAAACGCCCAGGGACAAAGTGCTCTTATAGGGATAGATCACTGGGCTTACTCACTACTGCTTAAACTGGATTCCGAACCACTAGGATATGATTAAGTGAACTACCACACTCCGATTAATAACATCCGTACCTCATCCCGGGATTTGAACCCGGGTCCAAGTGGTACTTACCTCATATACGCAGAGGCCTAGCTAGGTGGGGGCAAGGAGGGACAGCTGTCCCCGGGCGCAGCGTCAAGGGTAGCCAAATTAATGTTAATTTACTTTTTTCTTTAAATGCGAAAAGAAAATTATTTGAACTGAAGAGGTGTGAATATGTTCTACAAAAAAGTGGGAATACCGCAAATCATATAGGGAATGACCAATGTAGCACAGGAGTGCGTGGGAAATCAGACAAATAATTTTGCAAAGCCAAAGTGTCCCATTTTTTCCTTAGAAGTGAATGGTCGCTAATAAAAATGAAAGTTAAAAGGGTTGCTTTTTAGAGCTATTTATCATTTAGGAAGCATAAAAGTTTTTTTAGGCCAGGGAGCTATTTCCCTTTAGGGGCGCCCCTAGGTCCCCAGGGGCAAAGAGGGGCGCAAAGTCTTCCGTTGTCCCCGGGCGATGAAAACCCTAGCTACGCCTCTGCATATATGTGCCACATTAGCTTAGAGTCACAAGCTCACAATTGCACATTCACACGAAGATTGTTTTGTTACAAACTGGTCAGAGACTTTATTATTTTTTATCAAAGCTGACATGAAAGTGATTTATTTCACTTTTTACATCGAGTTTAATAAGAGTACTTTCACACCACAGGCAACAAAGACGGTAGTCCTGTATTTACTCATCCACTCTAGCGCAAAGCATATTTTTGCCTTCAAAAATATGCTCTGCTGTTGCGCAGAAGTTTTTTTGTCTTTGTCTCTTTTGGTGTGAAAGAACCCTATGGGTGCAAGAGCATTCTATTGCTTGATTAAGAGTGAGTTGATTTGTTGATTGCACTATCAAGGAGAATAAGTCATCAGTTTTAGGTTGATAGCAATAGCATCAGTCTGTTACGACAGAGACAAAATGTCTCCATCAGTTTTAGGTTGATAGCCATAGATCAGTCTGTTACGACAGAGCAAAACGTGCCCATTACTTTTAGTGGGAATGCACCATAAGGTAAATTAATTTGAAGATAAGACAATTTTTCTTGACCTTGAATACTGCTAGAGGACATGAAATTGTGGGGGACGACCGCCTTCCCTTACGGTTGAGCTTCAATTCTTTCAGCGACAAAGTTCTAAACGAAAAAAGTGTAAAACACAACTTTCTTCAGAGACAGACAAAAATGTAAAAATATAAATCCTATGGATCAACTTCTTTGCAATGTGCATTTGAATCAAGTATAGTGTATGTGAAGCTATGTGGATCCGACAGACAGTTTAATGTAACGATTTGCCAATGCAGGAAGGTAACAATATTGGCACAAATGTGCAATTACCTTTGCATCAATTAGTTTGACAAAAGAAGAATTTCTGAGTTCCATTCTTCTCATTGTTTCAATACTAAGGAAACTTGTCTGTCATTTCATTCAGTAACGGTAAATGGAGTGAACCGAAAAGTCTGCAATATCCATCTGCGGGAGCAAAAACACCACTTTTTGTTCGATTGGAATTTCATACCCAGAAATTCTGAACATTCGCATTCCTATTTATCTCGAACAAATTACAGTTTTCTGGAATTTTTCCTCAGCTGTGCGTCAAAAAGACAGTGGCGCTGCCTTTTTCTTTTTCTTTCATGCAAATGGGCGTTCAAGATAAAAGTAGGGACAAGAAGAAGAGGAAGAGGAGCATGAAGAAGTCAAGCAGGAATTGCTTGGGCCTAGCGCCTGTTGTTGGTGTACTTTTTGTATTGTATTGTATTGTATTGTATTGCTACGATGCAGGAGCGGTTTTTCAGTTTCCCATACTCTAACGTTTGTAAGAAAGAAATCTACACTTTCACTTTAATTAAAAAGCTGAAATCAGCAACAGATAAAATATTAAATATATTTTAGTTTTATTACTTTATGCAAAAAAAGTTAAAACATCTGACTCAATTTTCCTAATCTTCTAAATATTACTGTATTTTCAAAAAAAAAACAATCTGATTTTAAAAAAAATAAATAAAAATAAGGAGTTTTCACCTTTAAAACACTATCGTAACTAATAAAGCAACATTAATCAAGCGGTCACATTCAAATTACGTATTAAAATATTAAAACCAGGCTGAAAAATACGGTATCATAAACAAAATTTTTCCCTTTGGCCCTCCAAAAACATGATATCCAGATTGAACCACTGACGTCTATGTCATTGGCTTTTAATAAATCAGAGTTTCACAAACTAAGGGTTGTTTTAACCCATTGCTCGGTGAGACGCTAATAACTTGATTTTATCTAGGGATGCACCGATAAGCAAATTGACCGATTACCGATTAATCGGCAGACGGTTAATTACAATGATATTTGTTTTTAATGCTTCCATTTCTCCTCACTATTCCTTTCGGTTATAATTCTCAAATCTAGAGAATTAGCTAACAGTTAATTTCTGTGAGTAATTGTTTATTCCCTGCCCCCTTTTCGTATTTTAAAAATTATTATTTTCAGAGTTTATTCAAATTCTGTGAATTAATTTTTTTATTGATTTTTAATGAAATTACATCCTGTTAACTAGACTTGAAGGTCCTAAGGCTTAGATTCGTAGCCAGTGGCAGTAGACACTTTTAATTTAGTAACACTATTTTTATTATTTAAAAGTCACTTTATTCAGTATTTTCATTCTTTCTAATGTCTGTAAAGCAATTTTAAGCCCTATGGCAAAGCTAGATTATGGAAGAAAGTATTAATACAAGAGAAATGTTGGAATATAGTATGCATTTTTATACAGAAAAAGAAAGAATGAAAAGGGGAAAAAAAAAGTTGCATCAAACATCAATTCTTGTGAAAAAAATTAAAAGCGCGCACATATTAATTTTAAACAATCGAAAGATATTTAATGGAAATAAATTTTTTGTTGAAAGAAAAAATAGCAATTTCATAAGAAAATTGTAAAGTGTATATTGAAATTTATGTATAAACAGTGAAAAAAAAAAAAGGAAAATAGCTTGAATTGGAGTATTTCCTCAAAAGTTTGTGGGAAGGGGGACCAACACACATTCATATCCTTATCTCATAACCCTAACTTTTAAAAAGAATTTGGCTTTATTATTATGTATTACTATTATTGAGTGATTTATTTTCGTTTACTTTTGTTTTTAGATATATTTTTACGATTTATATCTCATTTTTTCCTTCTTTTCTCTCTCTTTTTTTTGGAGAAGTAGGCAAATTTAATCAACGTCTGCGGATTTTAAAAATTTTCTTTCTAAAAAAATATTTGTTCCCACCTTTACGATGATTCGTTGAATATTACGAGTACTTTCGATTCTTGGGAGCGGGTAATACATTGAATGGAATGAAGGCATGTAGAGCTACAATTCAAAACTATCGGTAGTTAGCCGTATTATCAATGAATTTATTCAGGCACGGTTTCTTGTTTCTGCCCTACTAAAATTATTTTTAATAAAGAAATAATTCTTCGGCGATTAATCGGCAAAAATTCTCCAATTATGGCCGATTACCGATAACTGCCGATTAATCCATGCATCACTATTTTTATCGTTAGGAGATTTTTTGCAATTGATTTTACGTGCACAAAAATTATTTCCGAAAATCAAAATATCATTTGAAATTTTCTTTTCTTATTGCAGAAAATTTTGCTTTGAGATTACGACATAATCATGAGGTTTTTAATTTTCAGAAGTGAGTATTTCTTTTTCTTTACAGGAAATACTGTTTTCTACACAGTTCTTTGTAACTGCAAATGTCTGTATGTAAAGTATGTAAGCTTCATTTCCTCAGTGCATTATTCTCCAAATTCAGAGGTCAGAATCAAAGGCACGATTTATTGCCAAGTATAAGTTCTGTAGAGAATTAATGAATTTTTCTTCAAATCATAAAAAACATCGAATTAATGTTCAGCTTATTAACATTTTTATTAGAGAAGATTTATTTTTCACACCGTTATCCAAACAAAATTACTAATGGTTGTTTTCACTGTTATCAACCTATCTTTAACATAAAAGCATATTTAGAGGAATGATTCTGGTGCAAACTATCCCTTGAAACCGCTCACTGAATACTGTTGGTAAATATTGCATAAGCGTGTTTCACTTATTTAGCTTTGAAGATGATATAGTACAAATACAAAAGTGTCGACCAGCAACAGGCTCAGGGCCCCGGTCCTAGTCAATTTAGCAGTCCTCGATGAACATCAAGAGCTTTAAAAATAATTTAACTTTGTGCAAGTAAACAATAGTAATAAAATTACACGTTAATTTAAAGCACAAATGAGCAAAAAAATGCAGACATATGTTTCGGGATTGCTTGGAATCCCTTTTTCAATGCGACAGGGAGCTTCTAGATGCAAAACATCCAAATGAAGCAGACAGAACAAGAAAAACAAAGCTTATATAGCCTAAGAATTATCTGTAAACCAATGAGAATAAAGGCAGCGTGAAGAAGGTTATGTACGAAAGCAAGAGTTAAATAAGTCTAGCATTGCTCAACATTGTTGGAATTCCAACCACTCTTTTGACTTCAATTCTGGTAAAATTATTCAAAAATGTTCTTCCCCTTTAGAGCTTGACTTTTGGGAAGCTTATCATATTAACAGGAATAGTTCTAATTTGGTTAATGATTCTTCCTCAACTCCTTATTTTTCACAGGTCTGGCATAAATTTCTTTAATTTGTTGTTCTTTCTAGGTTTTCTTGTTGTTTTCCTTTTTTGTGTCTATTTTTCTCCTTCCCCCCTCCCTCCCCTCCCCCTCCTTTACATGTGTACTTTGTTTTGCATTTTGTTTTGGTAGTTTCTGTACTTATTTTTATTTCAATTTTATTCTTTGTATTTTATTTTATTATTTTTGCAATTTTTATGCATGCTGTCGTCTTTTTTGCTTTATTTTTATTGTTATTCCTTTTTACTTCCTGTACTTTCAACTGGATTCGTTTGTTGCTCTCTTATTGGTGTCTTCCTGCTACTTCTACTTCCACTTCACGCTGCCTTTATTCTCATTGGTTTACAGATAATTCTTAGGCTATATAAGCTTTGTTTTTCTTGTTCTGTCTGCTTCATTTGGATGTTTTGCATCTAGAAGCTCCCTGTCGCATTGAAAAAGGGATTCCAAGCAATCCCGAAACATATGTCTGCATTTTTTTGCTCATTTGTGCTTTAAATTAACGTGTAATTTTATTATTATCAAGAGCTTTCTTAAAAGTTTTTACCCTACTGCAATTAACAGTCGCTTCTGGTAAACTATTCCAACTGCCTACAACCCTATTGAAGTAGTAATTTTTCCTAATTTCAAGATTAGCCTGAGATTTGAAAAGCTTAAAACAATGACCTCTGGTTCTACTTTCAGCACATAGCTGTAGCCCATCAACATATCCCCCCCCCCCCCATTTGAATTAAAACAACTGAATCATGTCCTCTCTAACTCTCCATTGCTCAAGACTATACATATTGAGCCTTTTAAGCCTAACCTCGCAATCTAAGTCTGAAAGACCACTTACCAATCTAGTAGCCCTCCTTTGAACCCTTTCTAATAAGGTAACATCCATTTTTAGGTATGGAGACCAAAACTGAACAGCATACTCCAAATGATGTCTTACCAAAGTTCTGTATAATGGCAATACAACTTCCTTAGACTTGTTCGAAATAGCCTTATTGGTAAACCCAAGCATCCTGTTAGCTTTGTTACTTACTATGCTATAGTAGTTTTCTTTCTTTCTTTCTTTTTTTTAACGTTTTGAAAATTTATTTCTGCTGTTAATACTTTAGTGAGCTATTCAGGACTGACTGATGACTTTTTTTTGTGGTATTTTAAGAAAGACATATACCGCCTTAACTTGCATTAATATCCATATCACCTGTCACGAGTATTTAGTGTAAGAGGTATTTTAAAGAAAACTATGGGATGTTTTCTAATGAAGAAAGAAAAAATAATTTTTTAACCGTTTAGTCGTTTCTTATGGTAATACTTAAGCTCCTAATTTCTTTCGCAGAAGTTTAAGTGTTGCAGACAATAAAGAGAGAAAACAGTTTTTCTTTGACATCCTTTGTGCCAAGTGAATGTGCTGAATCCACGAAAATGCGCATGCGTCAATGAGTGACCTTGTCTGAAGTGGAATAGTTCAAGCACCCAAGACTCTCCTAGACTGATGCCAAGAAGAAAAATACATTTTGTATTATTATTTTTTTTTTCATCATTGCATTGCACAATTGATTGTATTCGAGCGAAATGAAGTTGAGCAATATTCTATTGAAGATTATTCAGGTACAGTTACTGTCTATGAAATTATTATAAGAATTGAGAGCCACAACTTTTTTTCTCTCATGAATAACAATGAAATCATATAAATGCATCTCTAAGTCAAGAGTGTTTACAAGAAAAATGTTGGAAAATAAAGTTGAAATAATAAAAACAAATGGAAATCAATAAAGAATGGTTAGAAGGTTGGAACGGTTTACATTTTTACGAAACACACCGAGGAAAATTATGTAACATCGGGATGATTGTTGCATAAATCAAACAAAACTCATTTCCTTTATATATATAAAAACAAAATGATACCCAGGAACACACTGACATAGTACGTTTTGATATTATAATTGCGACATCATTACTGTTTTAAGATGGAATAATTTTACAATTTTATCATTTTACTGATATAAGGGCCGTATCAACAGATATCAGTATTTTTTTTTTTTTTATTAAATAGTAGTGCAGCCAAAGTGGCCATAATGTAATACTACTTAGAATTATAATTAATGCATGTATGTAAGTCAGGACTCAATTTCTAACGAATAAAATGGGAGAGTCATTAAAATCTTCTGAACTTATTTTAATGCGTAGTAAATTCCGTCCAATGTATAAAAAATCACATAAAATTGGAAAGAAGTGTAGAAGCTCTGCTCCTATGCAAATAAAGCTCTGTTGCATACATATATATGTATGTATGCTTTCTTTGTAAGGTTTTAAGTTTTGTAGTACAGGAAAAAAGCTACGTATTCTTAGAAGCACACTTTCAAAATTTGCTAAACTTTGAAATACTGAAATATGAGAAATCGCCACATAGATGAAAAAGTCGCCGAAATTGGTAACACCTTAACGTTCAGAATACTCATGCTTTCTTCTTTAAAAAAAAAAACTAAAACATAAAAAGGAAGTTAAAAAAAATCAAGTTTAGTTCAAAATCAACACTGGTAGCTGATAGCGTTGATTCGCATGTACGAAATCAATGTAATAAACTCAAGAAAAAATTTAAAAAACTGAATTTTAAGGGAGTTTACAGTTTTTGTTGCCCTTTTAAATGTGTAAATACTTTTCGCCACCAGAACCCTACTTCTTAGCCGAAGCCTTATTAGAATTGCTTGTGCACGGAGCTGGTAGCCAAATGCGTAAATACTGAACCAGAGGTCTCTGTGAAGTCTCCATAAACCAACTTGAAAAAGGGAAAAGTGTTATGGAAAAGAGAGAAAGAGAGTCGTAACGACCGACTATAGCTATCAACAATCAATGAATGAGGTTTAACTGAGAAAGAAATTGTAATCAGGGCCGGACTAATAGTACTCCGTCTTTCCGTGTTCCGGCCCGGAGTAAGAAAAACCGAGTGAATAAATGAGTGAGCTAATGAATATATATTAACCGTTGAAAAGGGTATATTTGAAGTAATTAAGAACTAAGAGAGAGAGAGAGATAGCTGGATAATAAATTTGAAGTTAATGTATTCAGGAAACTAGGTTCGTATAGTAGACTTCTTGTTTAACAATGAGTTTTGTATTTATTAAATAATATCAGAATAATTTTTTGATATGTAGTATTTGATATATGACACTTAAAGCATTTTTACTGATAGGTGTAAATATTGTCAAAAAAATTGGGGGGATTTGAATGGCACTGCTTTAGGTGTTTTTGGGTGTGGAAATAAAAAGTGGTAAATGACTAGAGGGAATGAACACGACATTTTCCGTAAGATTACCCCAAAGGCCAAGTGCTAACAGGGGAGGGGGATGGAGTAGAGAAGTCAATGTAAGATTTTTATTCTAATGCTACTCAGACTAAATTCTAATTCATTCAGGTGTCAAAGAGCTTGGAATTGCATAGAAAGAACTTATTGTTGTTCCTTCATCAAGGAAGAAAATCTTTTGAAACCCTAATTTTGAAAAAATATTCCTAACTGTTGATTCACTGATGGGATTACGCTACCAATTCGCTATGTTAGAAATAGAGAATAAATGTTTCTGTAAAAGTTCAGAAATACACCGAATTGGAAGTTGGCGAGAAAGAAGTCGTCCGCTTGTGTATTCCTTTCAACCATTTTATACCTTCTTTTGTATCTGTAGTTTAAAGAAAAAAGTAATGAATTCCCGCTTTTTTTTTTTTTTTTTTCAATTTTCGAGCTTTGACGGATTTACATGTTTTAAGGTTAAGGGGTGCTGAATCCATTCTATTTTTTGTAACTCTTCTGTTTGTGCTTGTCATCAGATTGTAAATAAGTTTTTGTGAGCGCTCTAACTCAAAAAATAAATGCAAGAAATCGAATAAAATTCGGCGTACAACTTGTTCGCGATATGAATGGGAGCATGATTGCTTTTGGTGCAAATCAGTGAAGTGGAAGTGGTGCAATCAAACGTTTATCTAGTTAAGCTTGACTGTTATTATCGCTCAAGAATTAATGAAAGGATTCAATGAAAAATTATTATACAGGTGGACCTCATTGGGAACAGGTGTTGATTGAGTTTTGGCACCCTTTTATAATTAAAAAAAAAAAAGGAGTATTCATATGAAAAATATAGACAAAAAATTCGCGATGATTACAACATATTTCATACAACATTTCAACAACATTTTATAACTCTCCTATTCTGTTTCTTTTTTTCCCTGAAACTATAAGGCACTGCATTACATTTCTTAAGGAATTGGTGTTGCTTAGTGTTTGTGTCAATCGCTCCAAGGGAAGTGCGCACATGACCATTTTTACTTGTAACTGTAATTTCTCAAAAAGTAACGCAGAGATAAGAGAAACCTGAAACATGTGGACCCTGGTAGAAACTGGCGCTGGTTAGCTTTTGGCGAAAATTTATCCAAAGGAGAAAGGCGCAATCGAAAGTTTTTCTATCTGTCCATGATTACTATATTTTAAGAAGTTATGTAAGGAATGGACTGAAAACTTGTAAACTGATGAATATTGATAGGGACTAATACTGATAGATTGCAAACACTCCCAGGGTAATGGCAGTCGAATCATTTTTCTCATCACGCATGATTGGTGATCGCTACATTTCAAAAAGTAATGCAAAGGAAACGAAACAAGAAGTAATGCAAGGAGGCTCAAACGAAAGATAAACCGTGAATAAATTCTAATAGCTGATTCTTATTAAATTTTGGTGTCTATAGCTCCAAGTAGCGTGACTGACGATCGCTTTTAGTGTGATTTGTAAACCTGAAAAAAAAAAAAAAAAATAAAAATTAAATAAATAAAGTAGATTAAAAAAAAAAGCGAAAGGAAAAAAAAAAAAGAAGTGTTATTTATATATGGCTCCCAAGTAGGATCTAATACTTATTTATATTTAGTGATGACCGCACAAAGGGATTGGTGGGCGCTCTTTTAATATTTTGAGTAGTGCAATCTCTTTTAATATTTTGAGGGACTACTTTTAATTTATATAAAAGAAAGATATACGTAAAACCCGTTTAAGAAGTTTTAATTTCAATACCAGTTTCATTTCCATCTCCCCAATGTAAAATAACGCTTTTTAAAATTTTGATTTTATTTTTTTTCCCCCCGCTTAATATGTTTTCCTATCGGTAATTTTTTTTTTTTTTTTCAAATGACACTTCTACAGTTTCGTTTTTTTTTTTTTTTTTCACGTTTTTTTCAATCTACATAGATATTTTCCTTTCTAATGGAAAAAAGGTTTTAAAAAGCTGTTTTGGTCAGCTTTTCCTCAATTGCACCTTTTTCTCAACACCAAAAGTTCCAGGAAAACAGGTGGCAGAGAGGATTAGTCAGTTGTTACGAGAACAATTATGACTGATAAGGGAAGAAAGGAATGTTTGTAGTCTCCTATGAGGGTGTCTATTTTATATCTAATTTAAATATTGCCAAATAATATCATCCTTAAATATCATGAAGTAAATTCATTTTCAAACATAGAGCCTACCCGTTTAAGACGTTTTCCCGCACAAGAAGTTTTTTCTCTTGGTCACCTGGAAAACTTCTTAAGCGCGTTTTATTAGTAGAAGGATTCATAGCGGACGCAATATAGTAGTTCTGAATAGATGATTTAAACTGAAAACCCTGTGTTTTTGCGTCAGTTTCTGAGATACACTGTTGTTTTAGTACATTCGCTAAAAAAAAGGGTCAAAAAACTAATAAACATTTGTAGAGTTTGTATATTGTAGTTCAATAGGCACGCATTTTTTAACATTGCACGGAACGGTTCAAAGGCTTAATCCGGCCCTGCGTGTAATCAAAACTGTCACAAGGAAAATAACAAATGAAGTAATATGCACCTTATCTCTACCAAACCCCGACCTGTTAGCCGGAGCCTTAGGATTGCTTGCGCGGAGCTGATGGCCAAGTAATATGTACCTGATCAAAATTTTGCGTAATTTAAAAACACCGAACCCCTTTTATTTCCTTTTTTTAAAACGAGATTTAAAAAAATAATTTCGACAGAAAACCTTCTAATAAAAAAAAACTCTTAAACTCCTAAGTCAACCAAGCTTTCCAGCCAAATCTGGTGAGCGAGGATTTCAGTTTCAGCAACTCTCCGCCCCTAGATACACCATAATTGCTATTAAAAGTCTTCCAGAAGCAATACACATGTGAATTCGATGCTTCCTACACTTCATTTAGCCATTTGTCGTCTCGTATATTTTCGCTTACGAGCGTCCACGCCTGCTTCAAGAATAAAACGGAATGGAATGTTGAAGAACGTTAATTGCACTTTAATTGCAGTGCATGAGATAATTTAGCCATTTAATTCTCTTCTCAAAAAATAGCTGCAATTATCTTGTTTTCCAATTGCCTGAATTTCAACGTAAAAAGTAATTAAACAACAACTTTCCTCAAGTTCTTTTTTTCTCCCATGTTTATGACATTTTTTGCTCAAGTTTTTAAAAGGTTAGATGAACAAAGAAGACGTTGTACATCTAACTCGCTTTCTGAGCTAACTAGCTTAAAACAAGTCTTATCCATTCAAAAAAAATTACTTTAATGAATAAATAGTTTAACTCTAAAATGCTTTTTTCCCCCGAAAATGCATGAAAATCTAATCGAAACCAATTATCTGGAGTCTGACGTAAAATTACATGAAATAAGAAATAGAACACTATAAAGTCTTTTTTATTCCAGAAAATTACAGAGAATAAAAAACAAAGAACAACACCGTACTGGAAATTGACAGCAACAAATAATGTGCCGCAGTAGCAGCGCCACAAAAACAGGGAACTCACTGTAAATTGGCAGCAATTGATACTGTGGCGCAGTAGCAGCACCATTTGTGACTACCCTGTATTATTATTCCTGGTACACAAAATCGAAGGTGAGTTCAGAACTTGAGCTCACGCTGTTGTGATTCCTGTGCCTTAGACTGCTCAACCAAATTTGCCTCGAGTTTAGTGGACTGGCTGCCGAGTGCTAGACTGCTCCCAAGAGCTGAAAATAAACCGTACGCCAACAATATACAGGGTGTCCCAATCGCTTTAAACATTGTCATCTGGACAGATATGCAAATACCGTTGTTGATATGTCCAATACAGTGTTTTTTCTTGCACCGGCAGTGACGTCATACTTTGCTTTTTGTATTTTTCTCGTAAACTATGGATCGTACAGGAACGCTTCTTTGAGCAGTTTTTATGTACTCCCAACGAGGAATCTAGCTGTGCAGAGTTTATGCAGTCGTTTTAGGGCACCCTGTATAATGCATTTGCTTACAATTTTTTTAACTCGTAACTACAAAATCTCAAGTGTTCAGATTTCCGCGGTGCTGTTATCAGTAGCGGATTTAGGTTTGAGAGCGCCCTAGGCGCGAGACGATATGGCACCCTTCTTCTTTCGTAACAGTATATATATATATATATGTGTGTGTGTGTGCGTGTATAAAATAACGAAAATAATAACAACAATAAGAAGAAATCTATAATTCAGGTATAAATAAAGCATTTATAATTTATTTTTTAGATTTTAGTACTAGCCTGATTAATTATTTTAACAAAGAAATTCTACCCTCAAAATGGTACTATGTTTAGATAGTAAGAGTGTGCAGTAAAATAAACTTTAAAATTTGGTCTTACAGTTTACAGGAAACCCAATCGATTTTTAATTTTAGTTGTCTTAAAAATTTTGGCGCTCCTCAAAATGTGCCGCCCTAGGCCCGGGCCTCACGGGCCTAAGACTAAATCCGCTACTGGCTGTTATTACAGAGAAACTTGATTCGTGGCTTTTTAACGAGCATTTGTGTAACTTAACAGTTCTTTCTCTGTAGGTATTCAGAGGAAACTGCTATCAAGAAACCCGGTCGTTTGGCTTTAAGCAAGTTTTCATGCAACTTTACAGAAGCACTCAGTTTCTTTTCTGTATTTTTACCGCCATTTTTTAGTGTTGTGTGATGATCAGGGGCGTAACTAGTCTATGGCAGGTATGGTGGCGTCCATAATCGCATTTTCTTGCCCTTTTGGCTGTGTTAACTGTAACATTGCAATCAGAACCTCTCATCACTGCTGTCTTATACGATCAACACGCTTTATAACGACCCTATCCAAGACTTCCCTATTCAGAGTGTTATATTAAAAGGTCCCTGCATCAAATGAAATGATAGTAATTATGCAATCTTTCCCTTTTCATTACATTTGATTAATTACTTTCAAACAACACAGTAAATGAAATATAAAATGTATCAAAATAAAAGTTTCAGTTTTGAATTGGAACTAATCAGAAAACAATAATGAGACACAAGTACTTTTCGTCAAATTTGATATGCGTTGATTATGTTTTGGCGCTAATCGCTCCAAGGAAGCGGCTCCCATTTATAATTTAAAAAGAATATTCATATGAAAAGTTGGGGAGTGCCACTACACTAGTTTGACATGTTTTCTGTAACACCTGTTGAGTAATATTGATGATATCATACAAACTGACACAGATCTTCAATTGAACGGAGTAAAAAACAATTTTAATATCTAGGGTGTTTTGGAGGTAAAATCATATAGATATAACAATAGATTCAGAACTTATCGAAACAATAGGTTTTCGCAAATTGAAAAACAATTTACTTATTTTTAATAAACTTCCTTCATCTTTATTGAATCACTATTGTTTCAGAAAAACAAAATTTTTCATTAGGTTTTTGAGACATTATACTGCTTTTTGTTGTAGAACAATTTGAAAATACCTATTGAGATTGAATTTAATTGAAAAAAATTGCTTTAAAAAATTAATATAATGAAGCGGTATTCTATTTAGCAGCATTGTTCAACATATGAGTCTAATGTCACACTCTCAAAAATAGAATCCTCATTTTTGACGATTCTTCAATCGTCAAGAAAATTTCGTCATTTACAACTATTCTTTCCTCGCGCGATCAGGTGACTTAAAAAAGTTACTACACAAATTTTGGCAATTTGACGAAAGGTTTACCCGGAGCATTTTTCACGAAGCCATTTCGTCAAGCACGGCGAAAGTTTCGTGAGATTTCAGCATGCGTTTCTGAGAGTGCAGATAAGCATGTTCCTCATATTTTTTGCACATAAAATGATCTAGCTATGTACCTATATAAAGAACGCACCGTATATACACTAATATCGCATAAACAGTTTTCCCACACTGTATGTTCACATAACACGATGTAGTCATTTTTGCGTCAGGGACGCTCGCTGCGGTGATATACGATTTAACAATTCTGCTTAGTGCTTACTGCTTGACATACACGTTCGTATCAGGAGGGGTAGGTAAAATGACCAGATTTTCTTAACTCCTTAAGATGATTTCAACAACCAGTAAAAAATTAATACCTGCACCAATATAAAATAGGACATGTTTTTAATTTTTATGGTGCTACTTGTGTACCATTTCTTTAGGCTTTCCTCCAGTATAAATGCGAATAAACATGAAGAAATCTTGTTCTGCACTACAAACTCCTAAAATTTGGGACTACAATTAGTACATCAAAGGAGACAACATTATAGCAAACGCAAAATAATTTTTAGTCATAGTTATTTCGCTTATAATGGGCATCTCTAAGCGAGCCAATGCAAGGAATCAGAAAATAATTGATTATTTCGTAAGATATTTTTGAAGATTTAAAACCGCCTTTAAAATTCTGTATCAGGATGTAAGAGAACCTGTTCAATGTTTTTGCAAGCTAAATTCTCAAGAAAAAACAATGAACGGAGTAATAATGTTAAAGAAGTAATGATGTTAATTGGATCCCCTCCAAGTGACACCTGGACAGCTGCCCTACCTGGCATGCCCTTCTGAATGAACGCACATTTTTTTTTTTTTGTAAAAAAGTTAAAGTTTAAACCCTCAACAATTTAAATTTAATGAAGTTTCTTTAATTAACGTGCGATTTTCGTTCCCTTTATGATTTGATAAAAACACGGGATTAGTCTGCGAATAGAATTAAAAAAGCCATCAAAAGTCAAGGACTCGTCCTACAGACATAAATGTGCAAAGTGCCTTTGTCAAAGGCAGACACTCCAACAAACGCATCTCATTATAGGAAGAGCATCAACCTCATTTGCTTTTGAAAAGGGACAAAATGCCCGACAAAGCTATGCTTTGCTGTTCATTCTGAAAAGAAGATCCCACGCATTGAAATATACTTGTCACGGTGAATGTGTGCCCGGCAGACGCGCATGTTCGTTTATGCTAAAAAAGGAAAAAAAAAAAAAAAAACGTTTGGCTTGCATTTGTGGGATCAGTGTAATCCAAAGGTTTAGCGACCATTTCACTGAAATGGGGGTACTTTAAGGTGGCTCTATTTACATGTTGTAGTTTCAAACGTCTTCCTTTGAAAGTAGCAAATTAATTTGTCATCTGTTTACCGCATAGGTTTTTTTTAGGGATGGAATATGACACAACGATTCTGTCATCAAAGATAATGTTAGTAACAGGCGTGCCTATACCGTTAAGAGTAATAGTGCACCCCCCTCCCAGAGAACAATACCCCCTTATAATACGGCTAAATGCCTCTGAAAGCATCCCCTACCCCTAAGAAATTTCAAAGGAGCAGTACTTACCAGGAATCCCCTTCGTGGGAACTCCTCTCCTGTTAGTAATAATAAGTTATTTTAATTTAGCAATATCCGTGAGAAAAGTTTTTAAAAAATGCAAATAAAAGTTTTTGGAGTCAAATTTAGGTAGGAGGAGAAATCCTGCCATGGTTCAAAGTAAAGTGCCTTACTCAAATAATTTTAATCATTTGAAAGGAATAATTTGAGATGCCAAAGCCAACCAGATTGATTGATCATAGAGATAACCTTGAAATTCTTTCCACCAGCTCGTGCAGGTTGAAAGAGTGCTGGCGGTCCAACTCTTGCCCATAACTGACGTATAAGGTATAAGTAGGCCCAAACGCAAAAAAAAAGATAGCTATTGGAAAAAAAAAAACTTAAAGCTATATATGAAAAAGAAAGCCGGTTAAAGACAAGGTCAAAGCCCACATGGCGTCAGAAATTCAAATACCCTCTTATATGGAGGACATGGTATGTTCCTTTAACGACCTTGACAAGGTGAGGAAATAAAAAAAAAGAGAACAAAAAAAAAAAAAAAAGGATGAAATATACTATCTTCTGACTATTCCCTCCCCTCTTTCGAAAATCATTGCGTGACCTGTTGCTTTCTCTTACACCTGAGTGGCACACTACAATGAACTCGGAAGGCAGTTCTAAAGAGGCAACAGCAATAAATAATCGGGCCTTTGAAGCAAGGATAACATATATTTCCAGGTCTTTTTAAATCTTCTTTGATGCTTTCATACATATGTATTAAACCATAACAATTCAAATAAGAATATTACTTACAAATAAATGAAATAAGTTTGGCCGGGGGGGGGGGGGGTTGAAAAAAACCGACTACAAATTAAAAATTGCACTAAGAAGTTTTTTTAAGAAAATCATCTTTCACTTTCAAACAACATTCATACGACTTTTTAACGTAGTTTAGAAGTCGGCGCAAAATTATGATCGTCTAGTTACACCAGTACAGGACGTGTTACTTCATATTGGGACTGTTGCGAACTCTGGGTTATTTATACTTGTATTTATTGATTCATGATTACAAAAGGTTTTATCTATCATAATTTTGCACCGACTTCTAAAACTATGTTTAAAAGTCGTATCGATGTTGTGTAAACAATGAATTTATTTTTTACTTTTTAGCACAATTTTTTTTTTTTTGAAGTAGACTCTATTTTTTCCCCCAAAAATTGTTTTATTTTACTATTTTCAGTGTAAATAAATTTTTCATATATGAGTACTCTATGAGTAAAAGAAAGAAAACATACGAAAGGGCACAGCCACTTTGAATGACTTTGACTGGCGCTAGAAATTAATCCTTTGTATGATAAATTCCGTTCTGAAGTTTATTTTAAAAAGTCTAATTTAACTTATCAGCTAAAAGAATTTAATTTTTGTTTCAGAGAAGCCGTCACTTAAACTCTTATTATAATTAAAACAATATCCAATACTAACGGCTACAGAAATAAGTTCGACTTTTTCTTTGGATCTAGAAGAGGCTCGCAAGGAAAAAAAGGTTGGGAGTCACAGCTTTAGTCAAAAGTTACGGATGAAAAAGAAAAAATGACCATACTTTCGATTGTAACTTTTTTTCCTTCTAATTATCGAATATGGTCAAACCAAAGTACGGAACTTATGGAAGACCACCCTTAACATGGGTATTGTACGGGTTCAATAATAAAAATACTCATACTAAATGTTTTTAAAAAGCTAAAAATTTATCGCTTTTGATGAAGTAGGAAAACAGTATTATGATTCTAAAGTTCAGAAAAATATCAAAGCTCTCTTCCTCCCTGGAAAATTGAATTTCTTAACAGAAAAGCTGCCTAAATGTGCATAACTAAATGAACTTAAGATAGCACATTGTTAACCCCAAATTAAAAATACCCAACAGTTTTACATGAGACTCAAGAGAGAACAAATGCAAAGATTGAATGTAGCCTGCAACCAGTAGGGTATCCAGGATTGTTTTCCGGTGGATGATAGAGCTTGCAAGTCATTTATTAACTACTATTTTTAAAAATAGATTCTTTTTGGAACCAGAATTTCGAAGGGGGATTATGTACCTATATTTTCCCCTTGAATACGCACATGCCTACAACATTCAAGACTTCGAGCGAAAGCGTTGTTCTTTTGAATGGCTGGACTTTGATAATGTGATTGAAAAGTACGTAATTTAAGAATGATCAAAAATATCATAAGCAAGAAAAATATTAAAGTCTAAAGCAGTACACGAGTTCAAATAGTTGGAATTATCCTAGGCACAGAGCAGATAATGAACACACAGGCCTTTCCTTGACTTCGTATTTTTTCCGGGGGGGGGGGGGGAGGAATACCTAATATACATTACATTAACCACTTAACGCATTTGCCCATTCCCGTGCGTTATTTTATTTCTAATACGGGGCCGTTCATAAATGACGTCACGCTTTTTTCCCATATATTTGATCCCCCCCCCTTTGTCACGTGTCACCCTATGTTGCAAAATGCATGATGCCACACTTCCTGTGACCCCCCCCCCCCCCCTCTCGAAGCGTGACATCATTTACGAATGATCCCTACCCGTCTGGGATCCGTTTACTTTTCGTTTCTCTAATATATTTTGTGTATGTAACTTTTACTCCTTCCCCCGGTCCCTACTCACCCCCGACCCCACAACCTGAAATTGCAAAGAATAACTTACACTATACTAGTTTTTCAGAAAAAAATCCTATTTTAAGGGGTTAAAGAACAACAAATACAAATACATTCTTCAAAGTCAGGAAACGGGGGTCCTGCTTGTCCCTCCCCTAATGACGGTCCTATTAAAACTTTTTTCAGCTTTCGATGCATGGTGTAAGCATTTTAAGTTTAACTCACTTCGAAAGGTTGAAACTATTTATAGTTATACAGTTTAATAATTTTTAAAAATTTCTCATCGAGTTGGCAGTGCTACGAGCAACGGTAAACATGCAGAATTTAGCTTCTAATTTTCTTTAAAATCGTGTGCCTTAAAGAATTTCTAAAATACCCCACCAATCAGGGCCCGCATTTCCCAACGTTCGGCCAATCACGCAAGATAAATTAATCACAATCTGAATGGATCTATAAATCATGCAATTTAAATAATTAAAGAAGCACGCACTGTAAGCGCGTTCGTTTCTAAAAAAATATTAACAAATGAGTCAGAAACAAATGAATTGAATTAAAAAGAACAAATGTAGTTTCGCTTCGAATCGCACCGAGTGAGTGACCTGTTGACCTGGCAACAATCAAATAATAAGCAAAAGCATATCTGGCCAGAGAGCAACGATCGTTTCCTGGTGTGCAGCCGGAGAATGTGCATCATTTTCGAGCCTCCCTCCTCTCTTTTTTTCCACCTGTGGAATGCCGCCAGGACAACAATGGAAAGTGGGACACCTGCAATGGTTAGGTCACGCACCACGCCTGAGCCCTGAGAAAGTGAGCGATCGTAAAGAAAGTGATGCCTCTTACATAAAACTTATCAAAATATCAATACTCATACCACCGAGTACTCATTCCTTAAAAACAAAGCGATTAACAAGCAAAAAAAAAAAAAAAGAAGAAGTAGTGGGAGGGGATAGAATTTAGGAATCAAGTTTTAAAATAACAGAACCTGCCATTTAAATACTTTATATTAAAGAGATTTTCAAAACATAACATTTCATGTTGTTGCTGGTAACTTCTATTATGAATAAGTGGAGCAAGTATTTCGATAACCAAAAAAGTCTTAAAAAATGTCCTAAAAACAACAATCAACAAAACAATGCCCTTCACATTAAAAGAATACTGTAATAATTAAACAAGAATGCCAATATGAAACCAATGCATAGTCCTTTCCTAAAATTGCATAGAATATATCAAGAGAAATTGGAACAATACATTTTTACTTAAGTTTGAAACAAATGTTAAATGCTATTAAAATAACAAAACGCGAAAAATATAAGGAAAACTAATAGATACCTGACTAAGGTTGCCAGGTGTCATTCCAAAAAATAGTTGATACGCGGGGATGGGGTAAGGGTAAGAAGAGAAATAATGTTTTCACTGTAAAATTAATGTCCATTATTTTTAATTCACTTTATTATTGACATTTCTTCAGTTTCAAAACTCGTAGCTGCTCCTGTAAAGACAGATTTTTTTCTTAGTGTTTGTAAATCATAGTTCTCTAAAACCCTGCAATGTTAGATTTCATGACAAAGAATTTTTTAAGATAGTTACAATGTGAAGCGCAGAAAGAAATAAATAATTTAAAATGTTAAAATTTACTAAAATGCAAAATTTTCATTAATTTTCAATTAATTTTTTACATACAAGCCCAGAAGCGAAATCGGAAGATATTTATTGATTAACTTCAAATTATGTATTCACATTTATCATACTTTCTTACAACTTTTCTTGATCGCAATGAGAAATTTGAAAATATTTAAATTTCAATAATTCTGTATATTTCTATAACTTTTGTATATTTTAAACCAAAAGTGGAACCGAAAGAAAGTTATTGATTGGTTCAAACTTATATTTTTCATGCCATTCCACAACCTTTTTGCACTATCGCGAAAACAATTTCTAAAAATAGTTTTTGTGAATATGTTTGTTTGCTGTTTTATTAATATTTTAAAAAGAACAACTAGTAAAAAAAGTATTCGTTTTCTTGTAACTATTACTCTAGATTTTATTTTTACTTCGATGTTTTTATTTCTTCTTATGAACTACTGTGATTTTTGCAACATGGAAAATAAATGCAATAGCAAATTGTGTTTTTTTTTAAACCTGTTATTAACGACAGTAAAAGGGGTTCGCCATTTTTTTTTTGGGGGGGGGGGGGGATTTTAGAGGAGGTTCACAAGGAGAAAAAGGCTTGGAACCACTGCCGTAAAAATATCTGTCCATTGTCAAAATAAGGAAATCAAAATACACCCATCGATCGCCCGTATGCTGCAAGAAAGAACCTTTAAATCGTTTAAAAAGAAACAAGAATTAAATGCAAAAAAAAAAAAAAAGATAAATCAAAAATCGGCTGCGCCTCAAAACGTTACAAATATTGTGAGCAGAATTTTATATAGCAAATGTACATGTAGACAAAATGACAACGATGCAAATTAAATAAAAATAAAGCGCTTTGCCAGTCGTTTAGGGAAAATAAAATAAAAGTTAAATAACGTGAATAAATAATTTCGAACTACAACGAAGAACGCTTATACTTCTTTTCTAGTTAATATAGAAGCTTCGAACTTCGGTTCCAAGAACAAAACCCTTTCTGGGGACTTTTTTTTTACGGGCTTTCCAACAATGCTAAGCTCAAAACGATGTGGTAATTTCCTTCCTGTAGAAAAGAACCATTTTATGCGATTAGTGGTTAAAAAAATGGAATAAAAAGAACAAATTCGAATTTCAGAGAAAACTCTTCGAGGTGTACTGTACACCCCCCCCCCCCCCCTCTGTTCCAAACTAATTTCGTTTCAAAATTTCATGAAAATCGGCCGAACGGTCTTGGTCCTATGGCGCATACTTGCTGCGCCATGGAAATTGAGTATGTACCTTTTGGAAGTGTTCCTACACAGTATAAATTTTACAGACTTTTCCAAGCCCTTTTTGAAATTTCCTTAACTTTTTGGCATTGTCCAAAATAACCTTAAAGACAGCAAATGGAAACTAATATCTTCTAGTTTTATATTTATGCTGCAGGCATGAAAATACACTGAAACTGAATAAATCTATTACTTGGTTTGAAATCCAGAAGGAATGTGTCAAGAAAATACATAATTATCTAAAAAATTGAATGTTAGTAAAATAAGGAGAAAAGAAATGAAACATCTCTTTGAAGAATTTAAAACCACGTTTCCCAATCAGAGTGTCACAAAAAGTCCGGTCTTAACAGTCAAATTCCTTCTTAAGTTAAACTGTTTGTAACTTTAATAACAGCAAACATAGTGAAGTCCATTTTAAAAATACTCCATTTATCTTTACTGTCAAAATATGTCATCAGTAATTTATGCACTTTTAAGCATATCGGGTCATAGTAGGAAAGAATATAATGCAGGAAATATAATACCCACATTTTTTCGAGTTCTGTCATCATAACACTGCTCCTAATTAATAGACTTTTTTTGCATTCATTATGATTAGCAGTTAAAGTATTGAGGAATTGAAAGTTAAAAAATATCCTTAAGAAATATTAGTACATGAACGTTAGGGCTCTCTGGATCCCGGATGTTGCAAAAAGGGTTCACAAGAGGGAAAGAGTTGGGAAATGCTCATTTGAAATATCTATTTGATAGTGCACATGCTCTTTGCTTTTGCATTACATAACATTTTTGGCACTAAATCATTTAATATAACATGTAAGAATGAAAGTGGATCTTCATTCAGTGGAATTACTTTTCAAGCTGAAAATATCTTTCTTTTCACACAAACTCAGACCAGAGTAAGAGTGATAACAAATGAGTCTCTACTCTAACAGTATTCCAGTTGCATATTATGAAAAAATAAAAGTGTATATACGTACATTTTGAAAAATAACTGGAATGATTTCCTGAAACTAAAGACATTTAATATTCTATGTAAATTTTTTTTTATTACTATCTGCATTTTAAGTGCCCATAGATGCAGTCAGGGCTGGCGTGAGGTAAATTTGGTTAAGGGAGCACTTGGGTTTATTTTGCTGCCCCCCCCCCCTCAAAAAAATGAAAAGAACAAAAAATATATACATGTTATTGTGTGTTATATATAAAATAAATAACAGCACCACAACAGCAGAGTTTTCAGCATGTCTTACAATGTCGCAGCAGCAACAACAGATTGTAAAGGATTTATAAAAATAGTAAACATGTATTTTAACACGAAACATACCACAACCTGTCATATGACCGTTTAAGAACTTTCCCTATCATCTTATCGCTTTTGCACATTTGATTTCATGATTTTTTCTAACAATTACACGCAGTTAATATTCTATAATATTTTTTTTTTGTATTTTGTTTGTTTCGAATAATACTTGTCATATACCTATTTCTACCACAACCGGTCATTTGACTGGGAGAACAATTTATTGCTTTATAAGGTTATCGGATCAGAAATTATGATTTAATGGTTGTCCAACGTATTGCATTCAATTAGTTGCACATTTCTGCAAAGACTATTGCGTAGTTGGTTCAATCAGAATTACTTGAATTCAAATTTCAAGAAAGTATCTTTAGATTGGCATTTCAGTGAAAGAAAAAGTAACAAAAACTAAAAGTTTTGGTAAGTAGCTTATATTTTATTTTAATAGTTTTACTTCATTTCTAACTAAGGTTAGTTTTTACCCAGTAAAATGTCGAAAGATCAAGACAGCACAAGTTCTTAGAAGAAATAAATAATACAGGTGAAGAGTTTTCCGAAATTGATGAAAAAGAATTTTCCGAAAATGAAGATATACTGGTTGGAAGTGAGGAGTTTGAATATACAGATACTGAAGCTGAAGAAAATACTGGGAATGTATGTCGTAGACGTAAAAGAATAGGATTGCTCTCCAGTTCCTGAAGAAGAGATAGAAAAAAATGAGCAGCATGCTGCGATTGATGGATCTGTTTAGAAAGAAATACAAATAGGTGGTACATCTAGAAGATCACCACTTCATAACATTTTCAGGCAAAAAGTGGGCCCAGCAGGATATACAAAATGTCATATTATGAAGGGTAAAGTAAGCACTGCTTTCTTGCTGATAATTGACCATCGTGTTATGAACCATATAAGAAAATTCACAATGGAAGAAGCAAAGAGAGTGTTAACCATGCCAAATAGGACATTGCAACAACAATAAAACCATCAAAATTTGTTTTAAATGTGAAAAATATGTTTGCGGAAAAGGTACAATGGAAACACCATGTATATGTAAAAAATGCGAAGAGCAATAAATTAAAAAATTCTTATTCTTAGTGTTTGTAATACATAAAAATTGGTAATTTACAATTTTGTTTAATTATAATAAAGTTTTTTAGTTTATTTCCTTCCTAACATCCATATTTCATACATTCAATTAAGAAACACAGTCCCGTCATTTGACCGGCTATGGTAGAAATAGGTATATATTAAGTGTTGGTATGTTTAGTGTTAAGGTTACAGAGCTATTCCTTTTCACTGCACTAAAAAGAAATACAATTCTCACAGAAAATCTTTGCATTTCAATATGCTGTTGTTAGTTGTTACATCTCTCTCCCTTCTCCATCAGAATTAAAAGTAAGCAAAGAAATCTGAGATGCAAAAACAGCAATGCTTCTTCATATGGGTTTTTTTCTCCATTCAACTACATATTTTAAAGTTTTATAATAACAAGAAGGTCGAGAGTCGCCGCTGAATGAAAGAACAGAGCCACTACTTAACAGTAGATTCAAAACAGAGAAAATTTGTTAAAAAAATGGAATACTTTTTCACATGGGTGGGGGAGATATTTTAAAACTAGGAATAGCCACCTGGTCCAAAAACAACGAAACCCGCCCCCTCAGGGCCCATTTACATTGGCTCCGTAGTAAATTTGAAAAGAATGAAGCATTTTATAAACTCGATACATAAATAAAGACTTTCTTGAGAAAACTTTTACCAACAATTTTTGGGAATGCACAAATTCCATATACAAATAAGCTGCAAACTATGCGTGTCAAGAATTTAATTAGGTTTTTATTTCAGTTAACTGCTTAAACTTCACTTTTAGCAGTTAATTTTATTAGTTATTGAAATTGAATCTTAATTTTAATTTAGCTTTTAAACCTTTATTATTTCAATGTAAGAGTTTTGAAATACTTCTTCAGTATTCAAAATTCTTTATTAAAGAGCTACATACATGGCAACAAGGTAGAGAAACAATTTGATACAATGTGCTAAATTTGTACTTAGGGTAAATATGAGACATTTGCTGTAATTTATATAAACTTTTCAACACAAAGTTTATTACATTTGCTAGGTAGGATGAATGAAAATACTTTTATTATAAAACGAAATAAACTACATTTTATACAGAACAAAATTGATTTTCAGCAAACATTAACTGTTTGTGGTTGATGTTGCTCAGATGTTTTTTTCCTAAGCAGTTCAAGACTTTGCTTATATAAGTCCTTATCCACTATGTTGTACTGTGGACTATATGAAACAGTTGCATTCTTTACAAACTGAAAAAAAAGCAAGTATAAGAAAATTAGTGGTACCAAAAATTACTTTGTAAAATAATTTAAGAAAAAATCATACATTAGAAGGTGTCCTTTAATAAAGACGTCTTAAAATAAAATAAAAAGAGGACACATACCATGAAAGCAGTACACCACTAGAATGACGGTTGAACTAAAGAATATTTATTTTGGGTCGAAAGCCAAAGGGGAAAAGAGGCGAGATTACAAGGAATATCACTCTTAAAACTCAGGTTTCCTTCTAAAGTCTTTTTGTTTCAAAATTGTCTATTTCTGTTATGAACAAAGATCTTACAATAGAAGGCAAGCAAATAATTGCAGCTTAGTAATACAATATATACTAAAAATTAATTTAGTAATATTCACTAAAAATTATTCATTGCAAACTGCTAAATTCACTCTGTAATAAGATTCTTTTTATTTTGCTTGCTGCTTTGACTGAAACTGTTTGTTAAAACAAACTCTGAAACTTTGGAAAAATTCATTAAAAACTAAAAATTTGGAAAAAAGGTCAACCATCCTGAGCATCAAGCTCAGTTTTTCTTGTGTACAATCCACCCTTTCTCTACACCTAATACTGAATAGAATGAAAGAAATCTTCCTTTGTCTCCATGTGTCCAATGAGGCAAAGTTTAGGGGGGCGCTTATTCAGTATTTTACGGTATATCTTTTAGACTTTCATTTCTTTTTCCTTCGGAACTAAAAGTACCGAAAATCGCTTTCGTGTGTCTAGGGGGGAAAAAACTTTACAAATGGACAATTTCTCGATCGGGCTATTATTTTTAGATCGGATCTTCTCTTCATCCCTTTCTTTTCAGATACTAATAACAAGAAATGGGTAATACAAAACTAAATAAATAAAGAATAAACAATCACAAGAAAAGAAAACATCAGCTAAAGCAACTTTGTGAGGCATGTGCAAGAAGCACGACTGGTTCTGGTGATTCATCGTTTCAACTTTGTTTTCTAGTCAATGGTCAACCTCTTTAAAAAAGAAAAATTAAAACCAAAATCCAGTTGCATACTTGATAAACAAAAGCAATTGCAAAATCGCAGGAGCAGGAAAATGCAGACACGCGTTTCTTACCTTCCCACACCTGCAAAAGAAATGGAGCAATCCACTCCTGTAGGAGGGGAGTGTGAAAAAGAAGGGGTATGCCGTGACGCGGCTGGCGGGAATCGTGGTGGTTGAAGAACGAGGGGCGAAGATAGAAAGAAAAAAGGAAGCGAAGGGATAAACATATAAGAAAAAAAAGGAAGCAGAGGCCTCAAAAAATAGGAAAAGCTAGAAATTATAGGAAATATAGGAATATTTTCAAATTTATAGGAAATATAGGAACGCTGCAAGGCCTGGATAGTGAAATCTTACTTTATTTATAGGTTTACAAAGCTGTTTTCTAATCTGTAGATCTCTACGAGCACACAAGGCACGCCTATAAGGTCCAACATTGTTGAAAGCATTGATTCTTTCCTTTTTGGTTTGTGAAATGGCAACATGGAAGGCTGCTAGTTGGTGTTCAAGCTCAAATTTCTTCTCCGACTTCTTTTCTTTATCACCATTTGTTTCAGCTATAAAGAACAGATAATCATACCAAATTTTATCCCAAAAGTATTTGTATTTACTATAGAATTTACTTGGCTCAGAAAAAAGAAAAGAAAAAAGAACATTTACACATATTAAAGTTGCACCTAAATTGAAAACATTAAGTACATCCTACATATAATGAACCAACTTTATGTGGCGAAACTGGCAATTCAACTGCAAGCAATTCAAAATTACAAAAAGCAAAATTGAATACAGTGCATACAATGATACCTACGATAATACTTTTTACTTATTCATTTTTTAACAGAAACTTTTATCTTTGAAAATTTGCAACATGTTAAATACCTATTTACTAATGTACCTGTAAGAGGTGCTTTAAAATGTCTTGAAAAAAAAGACTGAATTTCACCACACTGACTTTGAAAGAAATAAACTAATAAATCTAACTGAATTATGCCTCAACCATACAAAGTCTTTGAAGGAAATTTTTAAAAATAAAATCAGCGTGTTTTTCTTTCGAAAAAAAGAATTTCCCACCAGTTTATTAGAAAACCTTTTGCTGTTTGTCTTCCTCCTCATTCACGTTCATGCTATCCCATAAAATAAATGGCAGCTTTTCATACATTTTTCAGTCATGCAATTAACATTTGTCCAACTCTGGCTCTTCTTAATGAAGAACTCAACTTTTTGAAAATTGTAGCCATTGACAGAGGTTACTCTCATATTATCACCAACACTGCTTTCCATAAACTCAAAAAACTCCAACACAACTCACAATAAACCCAGTTTTTCTAGGAATTTCATCATCTTACCACTTTACCCAAAGGTCTCCGCAAGAATTCCTCCTATCCCCAGTGGGTTTAATTTCTGTATCATTTTTAAACCTCAACAAACTCACTTTTTATAAACTTAAAGGTCTTGTTCTACCTCAATAAAACTGATAAACTCAAAAAACTCCAACACAACTCACAATAAACCCAGTTTTTCTCGGAATTTCATCATCTTACCACTTTACCCAAAGGTCTCCGCAAGAATTCCTCCTATCACCAGTGGGTTTAATTTCTGTATCATTTTTAAACCTCAACAAACTCACTTTTTATAAACTTAAAGGTCTTGTTCTACCGTTTGCTCATTGGGACATTTATCATATTAGTTGTGAATGTAACATTGGATATATTGGACAGACAAGACAGTTGTTAAAATTCAGGCTAAACAAACATGAAAATCACATAAAGAAACAAATAACCAAATCATTAATAGTCAAACATTGGTGGGACACTAGTCACAAATTTAAATTTTCTGAGGCTAAAATTATTTGCAGACCTTTTACTATCAGAGAACTGGATTTTTTGGAAGCCTACTACGTTCATAAAAACTTAAAAATATTTGTAATGAGCCTTTTGCTGTTCCTCACATGTCTTCTCCATTGTTAAACAGTTTCAAATTTGCATTTTAAAATATCTCCCCAGTGTTTTAGCAGATGCTGAGACCTGAATGGTTCAGGATCCATGTCTTATGCATTTAAACTTCTTGCCCCACACCATTATTTCATTTCTACTCTAGGTACTGACAAAGGGGGCCGATTGCCTTGAAACCGGTCCGCTATTTTAAATTTTTTATTTGCGCCCTTTAACCTTGCTTTTACTCATTTTGAATATATGAGCAAAGTGAATTACCCTTTTTCAATAGAATACTGCCATGCTAAGCACAAAAGTCATATCTGCACTTTTTGGCAAAGTTGAGTTACTGCCACAAGTTGGTTTTTTGTCACCGAATTTACCAAAATACAATGTTTTGTGGTCGTATGGGAATGGGAAACATTTTTGAAAAAATTCCAAAAAGGGGGTATCTGAATGAAATACAGGGGAGAAGAACTTGAGTCGTTAATATCTCCTCTTGAGCTCGGCTGCAGATTCGACATTAGTGCTTAGCACAGCAGAATAGCACTCTTACAGGTTAACCCAGTTATTGCCATACAAATAAATGAGTTTCAGTTGCTGGATACCTAATGCATATTTACATGCATTAATTTTTTTAAACCTCTGCTAGAAACTCTAAATTTTATGCTTTTTTTAAATAAATGCATTTAAGAATGCAAAAACACTAAGTTGCAGAGTTTGAAAATGTTTAAATAAAACCACATACCGTAAAATCCCGAAAGTAACCCCCCTCTTTTTAAAAACCAAACTGGCAAATTTCAGATAGGGGGTTATAATCGAGATTTTCGAAAAAAATTATGAAAAAAAAAATGTTTGTCTTAATTAAGAGCATTTACTGAAGATAAATAATAAGTATAACCCATTTAAAATTATTTTAAAAACATTAATATAAAACAAGATTCAAAAAATAAATAAACAAAAATCTGTCTTATCAATTTTCTAATAGAAAATTGATCGCATGGGGATGACATCTTTGACTGAAGAAAGAATTTAGCACTTAAGTTAGCAGAAATCCCTATAATTTAAATTTAAAACTCATAAAAAGCAAATTTGGCATTTTCGGGGCCAACACTACATCGGTATTTCGTAATGTGCCGAATTTCAAAACACGACCAAAAATGGCGGACTTACACGATCAAAGATGGCGGCTAATGAACGAATCAACGCCGAGTCTACATGAAATTTATTTTTAAGCATATAGACCTTGAATATTTATGAAAAATAAACAAATAAAATAAAACACAAAATACAAAAAGAAATAGGACATATTTAATCTTTATCATAAGAAAATAATACAAAATTTGGTTTAATATCTTCAGCCATTTGGGGAGGGGGGTTATATTAAGGAATATTGAATGATTCCACTTTCGGCTAGAAAAGGGGGGGGGGTTACATTCGATGGGGGGCTACTTTCGGGATTTTACATATTTTTAATATTAGTCATTTCTCTTTGTTACAAAAACACAAAAGTTTTTGAAAATAGTTTTTATTTGCTTTGTGAAGGATAGGTAGCAAGTCTGATCCATGATGTCATTGGTGGATATGAGGGTCGTTGTAAGTAGGGTCAGTTGGGGTAATTGTAAATGCTTTTTCAATGTTTTAACTTTTGATCCTTCCCTACCTCTTCAATGATTCAGAGAAATAATTGTGAGCATTGTAGCCACTTCTTGTGAGTAAATGTGTACAAAAATTTTGACTTTATGACTAATTGTTAGCGAATGAGCTCGTGTTTACAAGTACGCCAGAGATCTGGGGTAATTGTAAACAGTGATTTATTTTCGAATAAGGTTGATGCAAATGGAAAAAATCATACACAGTCTGCTTGAAGGTTTAAGAAGTTCCGTTGCAATAGTTATCAATCTGCGGCCAACAGGCTGCATGTGGTCTGCTGAGTTATGCTATGAGTCGGCTGAAAACATTTAACGAGAAATATCTTGCAAAAAAAATCAAGTGATGCAACAAATTTATGTAAAATTTGTCCCACAGTGTATCAGTCGGTTAAGCTTGGATCCCACAGAACACCGAAAGTGAAGCCCAACGGGCCGTGGTCAACGCTTGGGAGGTTGGCCACCAGTAACGGATTTAGGTTTGAGGGCGCCCTAGGCCCGAGACGGTATGGCGCCCTTTTTCTTTCGAAACAATATATATATTTACTAGTGGTACCCGCACGGCTATGTCCGTATTAAAAAATGAAAAGACCAGTTGGTTCGCCATTGTGTCTATAGTGGTAACTGTTTTAGGTGTAAATAATGTTATTTTATTAAAAAGTATAGCATTCCACATAATTAAAAACTATCCGCCCACGGCAATGAATCAGCGATCCTACACATTTAAACATTTTTTTTACACATACAATAAAAAGGCAAAAAAGAAAAGAAAGAAACGTAACAAAACAAAAAAAAAAGATTTAAGAGAAAATGCATTTTGTTTTTAGTTCAAGTACCCACACAGAAAGAACGATAATAATCCATTAGAATAGTTTTAATTAATAAATTTTTAGTATAATTTGTTTTTAGCTATTATTCATTGACAGTAAAACAGAGCGACGAAATTTTGTAGCTTGCAGAAACTAACAGCAGCAAGCAAAGCTTTGAAAGTGGAAGAACCTTTCAGCCGAGCTCAAACAGGCAAATAACATGTGTGCTAATTCACTCGAGAAAAAATAATCAAATAAATAAAAATATAAATAGTAATAATTAGTTAGAATAACAAAAATTGCTATAAATGGTAACATTTATGTAAAAACCCCTGTGCAATATGAAGAATGGTCCCGTAAAATGCATGTCAAAATAGTAAATAAAAAAACAGCTATCGAACGCCTGTGAGCCGCAGGAAATGAATTTTAATTCGTTTTAAAGGAAAAGAATAATCAAAACTCAAAAAAAAGTATAAATAAATAAATAAATTAATTAAATATCGGCTGCTCCTCAAAATGCTAAAAAACGCAAGAAATAAATTTCAATTCGTTAAAAATAAAGGATCATAAGCCAGTTGGCATGG
Source organism: Octonoba sinensis (assembly GCA_038502835.1). Classification (NCBI taxonomy): domain Eukaryota; kingdom Metazoa; phylum Arthropoda; class Arachnida; order Araneae; family Uloboridae; genus Octonoba; species Octonoba sinensis. Next base: position 108,159,068 of record CM076599.1, on the reverse strand, counting down.
TAACAATTCAATTAAAATTAAAGTTAATTACTGTGAAAAAATAATTTCGAACTACAGAGAAAAATGCTTATAACTTCTTTTCCATTTAATTTAGAGGCTTCAAATTTTAACACAAAGAACAAAACTCTTTCTGAAACAGTTTTTTACGCGCTTTTCAACGGTATCAAGCTCGAAAGGATGCAATAATTCCTTCCCATAAAAAACGACTATTTTATGGTATTTTCGGTTATAAATTGGAATATAAAAAGAACAAATTCGAATTCCAAAAAAAAAACTCTCCGAGGTGCACATTCCCATGTTTCAAACTAATTTTGTGCCAGATTTCATGAAAATTCGCCGGACGGTCTGGGCCTTACACCGGACACAGACAGACACACAAACATACTTGCTGCTTTATTATTAGTAGAGATGTGTGTGTGTGTGTACACAATAATAACACTGTGCAACAAATTTGAACTTTTTTTTTTTTGTCCATTAGATGAAACTATGTGATTCTATATAAACAAAAGGTGCTTGATTCAAATATCCAAACCAAAATGGTCCATCACGTACCGTTTTTGCTGGAGACCCATTTCTCATATTTATACAATTTGGTTATAGAAGAATGTAATTAGGGCTTACTTATTGAAAACACATACGCTAAAATGATTTTTTTTTGGCCGATTCTTCTTGTGGGCATCTATTGGTGTGCCCTGGTAACAGATTAGCAATATTCAATTCGTAAACTTCCATTCTATGAGACCGCTGAAATGCTTTTCCAACAGAGATGTCCTGATAAAACCTTTCCCCATGCTCAGAATTAATTGCACCAAGGTTTTGAAAAAATGTCCATATGGGAGTCTAAAAAGTGTAGTTTTTATGAAATGTAGCAACCAAATAATACAAAAGCATTTTATCATGTGTCAGCAAGATTTTCGTAGTTTTCAGTTTTTTCATTTTCAAGGAAACGCCAGCGCACTGATTTAATGGACAGCAAGGCAGATTTTTCAGCTTCTGACTGTTTGTTTTCATACCCTTCATCACGAAAGGACTTCCTTAAGTTGTGGGCCAATAAAAATCCTATCTTTTACTTTTGCCTCACTTACATTTTTAAATTTGTTTCTGAGATGCAAGAAAGCCACTCCTTCTCTGTAAAGACCTTTTACAAATATTTCGATAAACTAAGGTTAATGTGCAATTGTGGAAAAAAAGGCACATTGTAGATTTACAAGTGGCTCATTTGATATGTTTCTGCCACACATAATTTCGAAATTTCCTTTGTGTTTGCAGAATATGATACAGGAATGAATGGGGAAAAAATACTTAGATGGAGGAGCACTGATAAACAAGCTCTCCTCTGCTGAATTGTGCTCATGTGCTAATGCTTGAAATAGTACATTCACATCACAGCAGTGTACTATTTTTTCTTTCTCCACAAAATTGTCTACAAAATGCCTGTATCGTCTTGTAAAAACTCGAAACTTCGAGAAATAGACAAAGCTTTTGTTGCCAAAAAAGTCGCTAAAGTAACCCAAGTTCATTAAAAAGGTCTCTGGAATGGCAACGATCTCAATGTCAATGAGAAAGATGTAATTTATAATAAGTTAAGTCAATAAATTAGGAAAATATGCACATTTATCCAGGAAATACGTAAAAAGCTAAAAAATGTGGAATTTTGGGAAAATGGTACGTGGCAGGCAAAAAATAATTGCCGATTCGTAATTTTCAGCCAAAAATACATAAGAAACAAGCATTTTCATCCAAAGGACATCTTTCGTGTTGCACAGTGTAATAAGAAATCAAATTCAGGTATAAATTAAACATATCCTAGCATTAAAAAAAGGTTTTTTAAATATTTTTGTTAGACCATTTCAAATTTTAGTACCAGCCTGATTAATTATTTTAACAAAGAAATTCTATCCTCAATGGTACTATATTTAGATAGTAAGAGTGCAATAAAATAAACTTCAAAATTTGGTCTTACAATTTACAGAAAACCCAATCGATTTTAAATTTTAGTCTTAAAAATTTTGGTGCCCCTCAAAATATGCCGCCCTAGGCCCGGGCCTAAGCCTAAATCCGCTACTGGTGGCCACCTCCTGCAACTGATTACTCTGAGACCGAGAGCGCTAAAGGGAGCTGTGCACGTAAAATACATTGTCACTTCAAATGTCCACCAAGTTAGAAACAATTTCCGCTGAGGGACCAACCTAGGTGACGATCTCTCATCTGGGAGCTGGTTCAAAATCATTAAGCCCCTCTCGGTCAATTGTACTTCATTCTAGCGGAGCTCATTAATAATCAGTTAGAGCTTCCTTAATTCATGGTCACCCTGTAAGGGGAGCTTGGATTTCCAAGTGGCATTAGCAACAACAACAGTTATGTAAAATAGACGCAAAACTGTATTTTACATCAAAATATAATACTTATTATCCCACCAAAATAATAGAAATAGGATAAATTTAAGTGTTTACAATTACCCCAGAGTGTGAAATACATGGGGTAATTGTAAACACTTAACTTGTACATGAAAAATAACAGGGAGGATTAAATTCATAACTAAATGTTTTTAGCAGCATTCCATATGACAAATAAAAATGGTTGCAGCCGCTTACATCGCTTTTGTAGATGAGCTGGAGAGGAAAATGTAAGATCATTAAATTTTGTTAAACAACTTTTTTCACTGCGCCATTTTCAAACAATAGTGACGCCTCCACAGTTGTTTTAAAACTTACGAAAGTCTTGTAATGTCTTCCCTATGCTGCCAGTTTATCACTCACAAGCAGTTACGTTTTCAAAACCACTACAAGTGTAGTTATGAAGCTTGTTTACAATTACTCCAACTGACCCTACTGCTTGAAATATTTTCTGAAAATTAAAAATTATATCATAGTAAGTCTTTGTATTGCACATGATAGTGTTAGCACACCCAAGATTCTGCTGCTTTTTTTTTGGAAAGGGGGGGTGGGGGAGGGTTAAGTCGAAGACAATCATGAGGCTGCTGCATTTAATGGTCAAAAATTATATGAATACTTATATATTAGAAATAAGGTCAAAAAATGTTGTCATTGTGACACATTGAATGAGGGTCTTGATGAGTGAAAACAACAAAGGGCTGAGTCCCCTAGTGCATTAAATAACAAAAAGCAAATTGTGAAACTTGAACCATAAATTAAATGTGACTGAAATAAATAAATAATTCTAAAACTTTTTATTATAATATTTAAAATTATAGGGAACATAATTAAAAAAAAAAGAAAGAAAACTATTGAGTAGAAGTTAGACATTCAAACACAAAGAAATATGTACCTTCATTTTCATTATCTTCTTCATTCAATTGCTTTTGACACACATTAATAATTTTTTCACTCAATTCAGGACCAGCAAAAACCTGTGAGAATCCAATTCTGGAAAGCACATGGGCAGCTTTAAATCTTCTTCTAGCAAAACCAGGCACAAATTCTGTTTTTGTTTCACTCATCAATGCAGACCAATTCACATCAAGGGCATCGACAATTTCTGCAAAAATTAAACAGAACAATATTGAAATAAAATTTCTTCAATTGTACGAATGCTTTGTTGTACATTAAAAGTCACATAAAAGATATTGCATGCACATAATTACTTGATTTTTCATTCTCATTAAGTTGTTTTATGATTGAATCATCAGGTTCTTCGATTAAAGCATCTAATTCATCATCACTTATAGGGTCATAGTCAACACTTTCAGCTGTGATATATTCATCAACATCTGTGGCTGAAAAACATTTTTTTTAATTTATGAGACATGTATGGTAAACAAATAATGCAAAATATAGAACAAAATTAATATTACAATTTAAATATAAAATATTTTGTTCAGTATCAAAACTCGTGGAAAAGTTCAGCAAGGTTTTCTACGCCACATAATATGTATATATATATATATTTCATGGAAGTATTTAACATTAAATATGAAGCTAACTTATTTTTACTAATAAAATAAAAATAACAACAAAAAGTAATAACATCATGGACTTTTTTGGTTAAGTATGCAAAAATGTACAAGTGTTCGAATGAATTGAATTAGCATTTACTATGCTCCCTGATAAAAAGAAACGCATTTATAAAATTATGAAAAAGTTACAAAACTGTTTTAAAAAAGTATAGTGCTGACTCTAAGTCAATTTGACTGGGTGCTGCGCCCGGCGGCCCTTTTCAATCTTTTTTCCATGCGCCCTGCGGTCTATTCAGACCATGTCACATCGGCAGTAGGAAAACTCCAGGCTCCCCAACCAGGGCTGCAAAAAAGCTGGCTTTTTTTTAAAAAGGCCAGACCGGCCGGCTTTTATTAAAAAAGACCGGTCTTTTTTAAAAAAGGCTGGTCTTTTTTGGCCTTTTTCAATTAGGCACAATACTATTTACTATTTGCACCTATACTATGTCCATTTATGTTGCTACTGTTAATTTGTGTAAAATGAAGCTCAAATCTTTCGTTTAATGGAGTTAATTTAAAATTAGATTCAGAATTATTTTGTTACACAACCTCAATGCATTTTACAATACTAATTACCATTTTCGTGCTTGGGGGCTTAATTTCGTGAGACTCTCTCATTAAACTCTTGCCTAATATTATAGCTATACAGAATCGATTTTTTTCAACACAAAAGGAGAAGGAAATTAAATCCAGGTTGGGAGAGGAATCAAATTTGGTTTTTTCTATAGTCGAGCACAATACCTTATCTTAATACATATGAAAAGCTCTCCTACTACAGATTCAAGTACATACTTCTCACTTAAAATTGATATTTTAATGTTAAGAATTTAGTTACATTAAAATATGTTAGAATACTGACACTTGCAATAAAGAACCATATTCATTAATTTTTTTCTATCCTATGTTTTACACTACAAACAAGTCTTTTGCTCAAGGCGAGAAGAGTAGGAAAACAGTGATTTGAAGTATCTCCTTTCCTTTAACAAAACACTACTTACATAATCCTAATTAGCTAAACTAGTGTTTACGTACAGCACTACTCATATCGAAAATTTAAAAGAAGTCGTCTGTGTTGAGTAGTTGGCTTGCTTTTATATATAAGGATTTCTTTTATATACACATAACATTAAAAATTTTTAAGATTAATATCATTCTAGAACAATTTAACGTTGGCCAGCTGGTCTGCTTCAAGATGGGCATCTTTTATTTTATGCAATTTATTTGCAAATTACTTATATTTTTATTTGGATCTCTTTACTTATTTATGTCAAAACCATACAGTCTCTTTTTTAAACATTAAAATTTACATTTAAACATTAGTTCGATGGGAGGAAAAACTCATCTACTGATAAGAAAGGAATGAGCAGGTTGCTAGTTTTCTAGGAATTGGAATTTGGCTATAGCTTGGGGTCATAAAATGACCCCCGCGTTCTCTCGGGTTAAAAAAATAAAGGTGCTTTAAAATATACAAACAATTATGAGTTAAAGACTAAGGCAAATGATTGGTAATCTTTAGTGCATATAGTAGTGTCAAGTGAACTTTTGAATTCTTAGTAAAAATCTTTGAAAATAAATTGTTTAAATTACATTGAATCTAAATAAAGTTCTAATAAGCAGCACTTTCTCTTTGCTATTTCTGTAATGAATCATTCTATTAAATAATTTTCATTCTTATTTCAAGTATTTTGCTATTGCAGTAATAATTTAATTGTATAAATGATATAAATGTAATTTATTTAATACTTTTTTTTTAAAAAAATTTAAACATATTTTTTAATAAAAGCCGGCTTTTATTAAAAAAAGCCGGCCTTTTTGAAGCGGTTTAAACCAAAAAAAGCTGGCCGGCTTTTTTTGGCCTGGCTAAAATCCGGGAGCCCTGTCCCCAACCCACTTTCATTTATCCTAACTAGTTTTCTCAGAACTCCAGAGCATTTTATTGTTTTCTCCCCTTCTGCTTCTTGGAACAACTGGGGGGAGTAGAGGGGACACATCAAGTGCCTGTTTTTCATTTTGCAAGTGTTAACTTGAACAAATATGAATGTCTGCAAGTTAAAGTATACTATTTATAGTTAGGATGGACAACTTGCAGCCCGCTACCTGCCGATGCTGTGCGGCAATTCGGAAAACTCCCGCATTTTCCATTAATTTTTTTTTTTTTTAAATCGAGCAAAAAAACATTTTTTTATGTTAAAACATAGTTAATGACCTCAAATCCGTAACTCTTGGAGCGGCGATCTCCACTGATTTCGGAATTATCCGGATTTTGGGTCCTGATTCAAAAAAATTTCTAAACAGCATCAGAGCTCATATAATTTGCCATTAGCATTTCATTCATTAATAGCATTTTAAATACTGTATATACTCGCTTATAAGTGGAGAAATTTCACACAAAGAACGAAGTAAAGGTCAACTTACATTCGTGGCAAAACATTGAAAAGTCCAAACTTTTCCAGTTTTTTTTTTAACCTCATTAATTAAACAAGACAAGAAAAGAATTTCATCAAATTCTGACATAATTTTATATTCTCTAGAAACTTACTTTTAATTATAAAAGATCGGAAAAATAAAAGAAAACCGGAACTTCAATTTTACGAATTTTCTGTACTGTGTAAAATTTAGAGCTCAGTCTAAAAAACAATAATAATAAATATAATAAAAGTACAAAATAGAAAAAAGCAAAATTTAATGATAATAACTTAGAATTAAAGCAATAATTAATAAGAACCCTTTTTCAGAAATCGCGATCTCAAATATGAAAACTTTTTTTGGACATTGATTATGAAAACATTTTTATCTCAAACATGCTCAGTACAATTCATTTTTTCTTATTTTTAAAATGTCCCCCCCCCCCCTTAAAAAAACACTGTAAAAAATGCTTCCCGATTTTTTACTGAAATCAAGAGCTGTTTTTTTTTTTGTTTGTTTGTTTGAAAATGTTCCAAATTTTGGGATTACGAATTGGGGTTCCATGATGTTAAATTGTTCTGGGTTTAGCATTCAGGCTCATAACTTAAAAAAATAAAACGGTAAATGGCGTTGGCGTCATTTTGCAAAATCTATAGATAAGACAAAATAGTCAAGTTCTATTTTCAAAGCCAAATAAGCATCTTTTCTTTTCAATTTAAACATTTTAATATCTACATACTAATCAGCTTATATGTGCTAAAAGTAGTATTTGTATCTCATGTACAGTAAAACCTGTAAAGTTGACCACCTTTGTAAGCTGACAACCTGTCTAAGTTGAACACTTTTGTCAGGAACGTACTCAGCCCTATATTATGTAGTGTAGAGAAACCTTTGTAACTTGACCACCTGTCTATGTTGACCACTTATGTATGCCACATTTGGCAGGGAGTATTATAAAAAACCCTTTGTAAGTTGACCACCTACTTTTTACTAAATTTATTTGTTTATCTATTGTTGCAAGGACAAAAAATGCTAAAAGGTTTTCTCCAGGAAACTTTTTATACTATATAATGTTAGACCAAAACTTGTTAGGATGGAGGAAACTCAATATATAGTTTGCCTAAACCTCTTAGTAAGTTGACCATATGGGAAAACTATTTTGAGCACTTTTATTCTTTGAATGAGTTTCTTCTTTTTTCTATAGCCATTTTGAAAAACTATGTATTAAGTAACTTACATAATTAATAAGATATTTACCTTTATTTTAACTAAGCACTTTAATTTTATAGTTGTTTATCATACATTTTAATTCATTCAGGTTACATTTCTCTAATAATATTTTTAATAATTGTGACAAAAAAATCTAGTTACTATTTTAAAATAACGTTAATAACTGAAGCTATATTTTAATAGCTACAAATGAATAAATGTATATTGTGAGAAACGACCAAAAAAAAAAAAAAAAATCAACCCTCTATATGTTGACCACTAAAGTGCTGCTCCACTAGTGGTCAACTTACACAGGATTCACTGTATAAGCTTTTCTTCGTTTGCATGCGGAAAACGGTCATTAGCGAACTGCGTATAACCGTGCAGCAATCTTTCAGCTTCTGCTTTAGGTTTACAATATTTCTTATTATTTTGTAAACAGTGAACAGCAAAACACTTATTTGACCTATATACAGTTATTCCTTTCCGAGACTTTTGACTCCCCCCCCCCCCCTAAAAAGAAACTTTGTTTAAACAGAAATTTATGGCTTTATTAGAAAGAAAATTTACAAATTAAATAAGATGTTGAGTGCAAGCATAATTTGCACACTATTTTCCTCTAATAACATTTGCCATAGAAGAATAAAAGTAAAGATTGTACTAGCATGTGGCTAGCATTTGCCTGTGAAAAATTATCTTATGTAATTTTAGTGTTTTCTTGCATATAATCGTGCAGCATTTTTAATCACCTGATATAATTTCTTTTTTAATGGTAAAAAGGACAAAATATATTGAGTCAAAATAAAAAGCTATTTTCTCCAAAGTTCCCGCTCTACCCCTTCTCTAAAAAGAAATAAAATTTCAATTAGAAACAAAATGATTAAGGAAAAATTTGAAAGCTCTATGATTAAGGTTTAAAATAGCACAAAGTTTGAAATCCTAGGGTCACTGTCACCTGAAATACTTGTCAATAATAATCAAAGCCAGCCTTAAGACTTGTGCGGCCACATTGGGAGTACTTTTATGGAGGTCCCTTCCCGATTTGTTGCAACTTTGGTATACCCCTCCCAATGATCGTGGAGAAATGTCATCAAGACCTGAAACTTTCTTTGTTGAGTAGTTCATAATTTTGCAGCAGAATACATATAAAAAGGGGAAAAGTGATATTTTTCAAAATGAAAACCTATATTTTGAGGTACACATGCAAAGTTTGCAAATTTGCAAGCTTTTTTTTAAACACTGAAATTTTTTTGCCTGAAAAAATTTAAGCAAAGGCGCTTTCATGGGGGAGGGATAAATTTTTTGAAGACAGCATAGTGCCCTTTCCAGAGTTCCCCCTGGCGGCTCTTTCATCCTAGAGTCTGCACTAAAGTATAACACAAAAATATCAAACACGAGAAAAATTTTAATGCCAGAAAGAGCTAAGCAATATAGTATAGTGCAACAAGGAATTCTTTTATAAATATATAAAACAATGTTCAATAAACAGAACTTTCTCTTCATATTTCTTTGAAAAAAAAATATGAATATAGTTTCTCTTCTACAGTAATAATTTACCAACTAATGCACCAATAATTTTCCACTCAATGCTTCAACATGTTGTACATGTATAAACTATTCTATATATTTTGAGATTATCACTAAAATTTTTGTCACTATCAGCATATGTTTTACTTTTCAAGACAGTTTACTAAAATCATAAAAAAATAACTTTTAAAAATAAAGAAAGAAATAAAACAAAAATATCTACAAGGCTCTGAATAGGACCATCATCTGAATTTTTTAGGGCAAACATATGTCGGCAAAAAACACATGTACATGTGCTTTGAGCGTGTATACATTACATCAAATTCTTTTATACAGAATATATCAAGTCTTTAAAAAATGTGTAGAAAAATAATGTATCTATAGAAGGAGGGAGAATTGGTTCCAGTTTAAAAAAAATGAACTAAAACATTTTTTAAAACACACTAGATGCTTTTCTTCACTCAAAACACTATATCCTGTTGCTGGACAGGCTAACATTTGAATTTAAATTCTGAAGAAGTCTTTTTCCTTTTGGTTTTGGTACTGGATGAATTATGTGACATTATATAAGGCTTGCCAAAAATATCCTCAAATAATAAATGAAGGTTAGAAAATTTTGTAAACTTTGAAATATAGCTATACTAAATGACTTCCACACAAATATGGTAACTTAACACCCTTTAAAAATGTAGTCAACAGGGGGAAAAAGTAAGATGCCAGCATTATGACATTGCCAGCATTTTAGGAAATTTGGTACCCAGGATTTGTGGCGTCTTGCACTAGCTAATATACGCAATCTCTTTCTGTAGGGTTATTATTATAAAATAATAATTCAAAAGAAAGAAAAATAGCAAGAAATTTGATTGGACCACTCGTAAAACCAAAATGACTCTTAAAAAATAAAATAAAATATTTTGAGTTCGTGTTAAAAAAAATCCATGCAAATGCAAAATAACAAAATTAAGTGTATATCCAATAACAATATCTATACACACAAATATATGTTTATTTAAGCAAATGCTTAAAACCATTTTAGAACCCGTTGAAATTAAAATTAAGCAGATGCTACTACACACACACACACATATATATATATGTATATATACAGTAAACTCTTCTATAGCGGACATCAGCAGGACAAAAATATTTGTCCGTAATGTAGAGAGGCATATGCAAAAGGCGATTTTTTTTGGGTCAACGATTTACTGCTGGGGAATTTAAAACTGCTCGCATTTGAGAGGTTTCCGTTAGGAGAAGTTTTATCGTATACAGGGTTCGGCGCATTTTAAAGTTTTCAAAACGGTGAAAAAAGTGACCACAGCTTAAAAAAAAGTGACCAAAATAGTGACCATTAAAATGTAAACTTGTGTGTGTGTTTTTTCATTTAAACTAAATATAACTTGAAAAAGATCAGTTTAGACATCTTTTGAAAACTAAACCTGAATAAACAAAGCTTTTTACCCAACTTAAAAAAAAAAAAAAAATCATAGCATATTCAAAAGTACGAATTTTTATACCTGTAACTATCTTCATAAATACCTTTTTCAAAACCCATAAATGGCTAAGAGTGAGAGAGACGAAAGTTATTTCATTTAATTAATTTCTTTCTGAAATTGTTACTTATTTAAAAATATGAATGAATAAATATTTATTCAAATCGGCAGAAATTTCAAATTTTAATTTATGTTCAACATTTAATAAAATTCATTTTGTAAATGCTCGTTTTTAAATATTTTTTTATACTTGTTTAAAGATTAGAAAATTCCAGTTGAAATAAATCTAACTTTGATATTTTATCAAAATTATTCAGACTGAAATTACTGTGTTAATCTTCTGTACCATTGTAGGAAACAAACCGTTTGATTATTCGATACTGTTTTTGTAATTTCATGGTAGTAACAAAATCCAAGGAAAATTCTCTGATTGAGCTCCAAAAAATTCCCTGATTTTATAATTTTAGTTACACGGTATAACTGTCATACATAATGACAGTATGAGAGGCACAATCAGAAAAATTCTTTACGGGGGGCGAGGGGTGCACTATTTTTTTTCCTACCTGAACTTTGTGCAATTCCTTTTTAGGGGGGGAGGGGGGGAGGGATGGAAATAGAAATAGGTCATAATGCAATTTTCTGAGCAATATATATAATCTGCAACTTCTAAGAATTTTTCAGATCTAAAGTTTTTTTTTAAGAATTAAAATTCTCCCTCCCCTTCATCATTATTTAATGATTTCTTGACAAGAATATAACTTTATTTTCTCAAAATTGTGTATTGTCGTTTCGTTGAGAAATCACCTCCAAAAATTTTCTTTTGTGATTGTGACAGTTAGTTCGGGAGTGGGGGGGGGGGGGGATGAAAGAAAAGAGAAACTAAGCTAATGTTCAGAGTGATATAATCTGCAACTGCTAAAAATTTTTAGTCTGTTTTTTTTTCTTTTCTAATTTAAATATAGCTTTATTTTCTCAGGATTTGCTCTTCTTGAGTAAAAAAAAAATTAAAAACAATTCAAAACATCATTCTAAATGAGGAGAGGGATCACAGGCCCTCTAGGCCTCCCCTACTGGTTGCACCACACTGCAATATCAAACCTTAACTTCGGCACACTCGGGGCCAGCGCCACGCCGAATTTCAAAATACGGCCAAAAATGGGACTTACAGGATCGAAAATGGCAGACTTACAGAACCAAAAAATGGCGGATACGCGGAAACTTCAACCCTGCACACGTATTTTTATGCAAAATTGCAATGTTTTCTTAACTCATAGACAGACAAAGTAACTTTTTTTGGTTGCTATGCCAGAGAAAGGCCAAAAACGTGAAAATAGTAATCAACTTTTTTTAAAAAGTGAAAATAGTGACCAATTTTTGAAAAAGTGACTAAAAGTGACCAATGCAAAAAAAAGTGACTTTTAGTGAAAAAAGTGACTCGCGCCGACCCCTGCGTATATATACAGTGGGGTCCGCTTAATTGGATCCCCAGATAATCGGACCAGTCGATTTATTCGAACCAAGCTCTATAGAACCAAAACATTTCCTATTACATAAGACTAATATTACGCGCTTATTGAGACCAAAACTTTGCTTAATTGAACCAGAGAAATGAAAGCAAATATAAAACAAGAGCCATAAGTTCCTGCGTTGAACGGTTTTAAGGCCTTTAAACGAACATAAAAATTAATTAAAACAATTTTTATATTTCCTGTAACTTTCAATAAAATCCAATGACATTTACAGGGGAGAAGTTTAACAAAATTCCCCCTAAGTAGCAGTACTATAAAAGCAATGGTCAAAGTTCAAGTGAATTTTTGAATTTACTCAGCTCAGTACAATAAAATTAAATGACAATTTTAATAAAATTCTTTGATTGTAAAATAAGTAATTTATATTTTAATGGTAGTTCCAATAGCTGCTGTGTGCTTTTTAAAACTTAGTTGGCTGTGATATTTATAGTTATTTCTGAATATTGAATTGAATCGATATTAACTGAACAGAATAACCGAATCTGAACACGTTGTTGAATCAAGGCGGTAAAGTGTTGAATGCATGTAAAAGACTTCTTTGACTTGTGCAGGGCTCGGCGCACTTTGGAGTCTTCAAAATAGTGAAAAAAGTGACCACAGCTTTAAAAAAAGTGACCAAAATAGTGACCATTAAAATGTAAACTAGTGTATGTGTTTTTTAATTTAAACTAAATAGAACTTGAAAAAGAGCAGTTTCGACATCCTTTGAAAACTAAACCTGAATAAATAGAGCTTTTACCCAACTTGAAAAAAAAAATTCATAACCTATTCAAAAATAAGAATCTTTATACCTGTAACTATGTTCATAAATACCTTTTTCAAAACCCATAAATGGGTAAGAGTGAGAGAGACAAAAGTTATTTTTTTAATTAATTTCTTCTCAAATTGTTACTTATTTAAAAATATAAATGAATAAATATTTATTCAAATCGGCAGAAATGTCAAAGTTTAACTTATGTTCAACATTGAATAAAATTTAGTTCGCAAATGCTACTTTTTAAAATATGTTTTATACTTGTTCAAGGATTAGAAAATTTCACTTGAAATAAATCTAAATTTGATATTTTATCAAAATTATTCAAACTGAAATTACTGTCTTAATCTTCTGTAGCATTGTAGGAAACAAACCGTTTGATTATTCGATACTGTTTTTGTAATTTCATGGTAGTAACAAAATCCAAGAAAAATTTCCTGATTGAGCTCCAAAAAATTCCCCCAATTTTATAATTTTAGTTGTGATAGTTACACGATATCAATGTCATACATAATGACAGCATGAGTGGCACAATCAGAAAAATTCTTTACAGGGGGGGAAGGGGTGCAGTATTTTTTTTTCTACCTGAATTTTGTGTAATTTCTTTTTTTTTTTTGGGGGGTGGGGGGGTGGAAATAAACAGAGGTCATAATGTAATTTTCTGAGCAATATATATAATCTGCAACTGCTAAGAATTTTTCAGATCTAAAGTTTTTTTTTAAGAATTTAGATTCCCCCCTCCCCTGCATCATTGTTTAATGATTTCTTGACAAGAATATAACTTTATAACTTTATTTTCTCAAGATGCGTATTGTCTTTTCGTTTAGAAATCCCGTCCGAAAATTTTCTTGTGTGATTGTGACAGTTAGTTCGGGAGTGGGGGGGGGGGGGGGATGAAAGAAAAGAGAAACTAAGCTAATGTTCAGAGTGATATAATCTGCAACTGCTAAAAATTTTTTGGTCCGATTTTTTTTTTCTTTTATAATTTAAATATAGCTTTATTTTCTTAGGATTTGCTCTTCTCGAGTAAAAATTTTTTTAAAATAATTAAAATCATCATTCTAGATGGGGGAGAGGACACGGGCCCTCTAGGCCTCCCCTTCTAGTTGCACCACACTGCAATATCAAACCTTAACTTCGGCACACTCGGGGCCCGGCGCCATGCCGAATTTCAAAATACTTACAGGACCAAAAATAACGGATACGCGGAAGCTTCAACCCTAGCACACGTATTTTTATGCAAAATTGCAATGTTTTCTTAACTCATAGACAGACAAAGTAACCTTTTTTGGTTGCTCTGCCAGAGAAAGGGCAAAAAAGTGAAAATAGTGACCAATTTTTGAAAAAGTGACTAAAAGTGACCAATGCAAAAAAAAGTGACTTTTAGTGAAAAAAGTGACTCGCGCCGTGTTTTTACCTGTTGGCAGTCTCATTAAATTTGTTTAAAATAGGTTTTTCCATGAATAAATTTTGTAAACTTACATTATTTCTTGCGTGTATGTTGGCCATAAATGTGTGCCTCACAATAATCATAAAAACACTTTCATATGTAATATATAGTGTCTGGGCTTATTACACAGGCCATATCCGCGTAATCAGACCAGCTGGTTAATAGGACCAAAATGATTGTGTCCCGATGTGGTCCAATTAAATGTATTTGGAAAATTCTACTCTCCAAGTCAAGTTAAAAAGGGATTTTATGCAATTCAATTTCTTGCCTATGCTCTGAAGTCTTATACACAAGACATTTTGCAAGCAGAAATTTCTTAGTTTACCTGTATCTTCTTTCAATGAAAAAGTTTCTTGGGCATCTAAATCTTTCATTTCAGAAGATGATTTTAACTGCAAATCTTCATTGGATCTAGAAGTTCAAAGAACAAGTAAAATTTATTTTTAACTATTATAACCAGACCACAAAGTTTGATGACCTAAAAATTCCTGAAAATGCTCTAAAAACACACCAAAAATGACCCGAAAAATGCCATTAAAATTAAAAAAAAATACACTTAAGATTTTGAAAAAATGCTCTTAAGATCTGTAGTTAAAATTTTATTAAAAAATTTAAAATGTTTTTTTTTTTTTTTTTTGAGAAATTACAATAGCAATGCCATTAATTGACTTTCTAAAATAAATAAATAAAATAATAAAAACAATGCACCAATAAATGGTAAACATTTGATTTTACTGTTTTAAATGACAGAATTTTAATTGCCATGAGGAATTAAATGATCTTTTAGATTATCAAAGACTGCATACAAAAGTAAGGTTTCTGTGCCTTGAAAAGGTGTTTTAAATTCAGACCATGGGTGATTCTCAGTGAAAAGAAATTTTTATAACTTCACACAAAATTTTCAGAAAAAGTATGCACTATATTTAAAATAAAGATTATGTACTTAGGCAAACTTGCTCCCCCCCCCCCAGCATACAATATGTACATATGTGTATATAGTTATATATAAGCTCACAAAAAAAAACAAAAAACAAATGCTTCAACTTATAATTAACCCACTGGCGGTTTGGGCTGTGACGTCACGCCATGATAAATCTTTCTCAAAATGATTGAAGCTGTGATATTATGATGGGCTTTTGCCACATCAAGATGGTCTGGAGCGTATATTTGAGATATTCCTTCCCCTTTTCCCAAACAGGTTCCCTGGTGCATCGGAGGCGTTGCTTTTCCGCACATTCCTCAGGCCGTGATATCACGGCCAAAGCCGCCAGTGGGTTAAATGAAAGGCATAATATTAATACCAAAAGTCTCTTTTCCCCCGGAAATGTTACTATATTGTCTTGAAAGTTTTTAAAGTAGTACAAAATATTTTGCTTATCTGAAGGAGAAAGAAAAGTACAGATATTATTTGTCAAAAAATTCTTAACATTAATAACCTTGAAAATTTTTCAAAAAACTGACTTTTCTTTTAAATTTTTGGAAATTTCGAATCAGAATCACCCCTGATTTAGACATAGTTGGGGTAAATTTGAAATAAATATGATCACCTCACATATCAATTTTCTTCAAATTCATGCACTACATCTTCTCCAATTAAAACATCAAAACTACTTTGTTTTCTTTAGTTTGTCTTTGTTCAGTTTTTTGCAATATATTTATAGTTCTACCCTTGACTACCCCTTTTAGTGTTCTGTAAAATTTAATGAATTAATCAAACTAAGTTTTAATCAGAAAATTAAAAAAAAATTAAAACATACAAATATGCTATAAAAAATGAGATAAGTACTCAAAATGCAAAAAATACTGTAAAAGTCACTAAAAAAATTCTCAAAAACATTAAAAACTGCAGGAAAAATGCATTATCATCAACTTCTGGGGCCTGGTTATAACGGATGAATCAAAAAACATTTCATTATCCGAGTAATAACTGAAAATTATTTGAATACATGTCTTTTCATTCAAAT
Organism: Octonoba sinensis; assembly: GCA_038502835.1. NCBI lineage: Eukaryota > Metazoa > Arthropoda > Arachnida > Araneae > Uloboridae > Octonoba > Octonoba sinensis. The sequence continues at coordinate 108,142,781 of CM076599.1, read as the reverse complement.
GTGTTAAACAGCTCAGAACATCATGAATTTGAAAGAGCTATAATTAAAGAAAGAAATATCTTGGTCTTAATAAAGTGAAATGTCAAAAAAAAAAAAAAAAGAAAAAGAATTAAAAAATGGGGACTACTGATAAAAAGTTAAAAATAATTATACAAAACAAGGACAAGAAGTATTGTTCAGGTTTTTTAATAAAATTATTTTATATAACTCATGATACAGCTGAAATTTTTTTATTTTTAAGCTAATAAATTATATGCAGCTCACTGAAATTTGCATATACTTTCTTAACCCAGGCAGCAACACATTTAATTGAAGCTTTTAAACTTACATTATTGAAAAGATGGATATTTAAGGCTCAGAAATGTGTTTTAAAAAAGGAAATATACATTATTCAAAAGCTATTCTAGAAATTATATAATGACATTCATATTAATGACATTATACTTTTTATACATAAATGTAAAAAAAAATAAATACCTGTCTTTACTACTGGTGCGACTATTAGTTTCTTTAATTTTCTTTGAATCCTGAGATCGTTCTTTAGATGTTTTATCCTTTCTTTTTGAACTTGTGTAAAGTGAATCATCATTATTTCTATCAGCAGATTTATGCTGGCTTTTTACACTACTGTTTCCTTCAGGCTTCAAAAATAAAGAAATAAATATCTTAAACACCTGCTTTCTTTACTAGTATGGTATTAATGAAATACTCTTAATTGCTTTAACATTTATTGGCTTCAAAAAATAATTTCCAAAATTAATGCAGTAGAGACAAAAGTTACTTAAATGACTTCAAATATTACATCCCAACAAGGAACAAGGTTTTAAAAGGCAAAATTTTAATGTGATGAATGACAATGATTTTTACCACCACAAAATACTTAATATTATGTTTTATGGATGAATGTTGAACACAGGTTGGGCATTTGTTATTGATGTTTATTCTTTGGCAACACAAATTGATAACTCCATTTCGGACAGTTGTGTAGCTTGCAAGTGGAAAAATTTTCGACATGGTTTTTTGGGATAATAGGAAACAATATTCATCTCTTAAATTATCCCAGAATTACACTGTTAAAGGGATTAATTAATATTTTTGTAGCAAGGATGAAGGATGAATCAGGTGTCATTTCAAAATAAGCATCTTCTACTGACACAGTTGAAAATCACTCATTGACAACAAATGTTTTTAACCCCCAGTTCATTTTTACATTTATTCTACTTTTCATTCAAAAAATACCGATTAGAAGTTCAGGGGGTAAAACTAGTCAGAAGACTTACAATACTAACTTTACTGATCAAAATTGATAAAATACTGACCAAACACAGACTGAATTTTTAAAACAACTGACCAACTGTGGCATAATAATCAACAATATTGCAAATACTCCTTATATTATGTAGCATAAAACCCAATTATGACACAATTTTGCTTTAAAGTTGTAAGTTATATTATGTATGTATAATACTATTGTTACTGCACAATGCTGCAAAATAAAAAAAGTAATAATGAATTGAAAATTACTTTTTTTTCAAATGATATTTTTGAGAATCCTGCAAAAAATAGACTTTAATGACTAAATTAAAAAAAAAAACGACTAATACTAACGAAGCTGAAAAATATTGACTTTTACTGACCAGTTTTACGCCCTGAAGTTTCACTCAAATGTTTCAGGTGCTTGAAGATTTTCATCTTTGGGAAGTAATCTAAAACATGTTGTTTAAGTTTTCCAAAGTCTATCTTTGTCTTTAAAGGAATTATTTTTTTTGTAAGCAGTATTTTTTAAACTTGAAGGGACTAATTATGTTCATTGATTTTTCTGAAAACTTTACTTAAACATATAATTCTAATCAACTTATTTCTGTCGAATAGTCGACTTTTCAATGCAAAATGAGGTTTGGTGACCTTCTTAAATGTTATAAAATATTCCATGAAACAGGAAAGCCTACAGATTTCATGGAACTCTTGAACGAGCTCTGCAGAACCAGAGTTCTGCGGAACACAATTTAAGAAACGCTGATATAGCCTTTAAATTTACTTAGAGATGTTCACTTATTAAAATGCTTTATGATCAGATATAAAGCAAACCAACAGCTTCCCAGGTTGAGAAACAATATGTTACATCAATACTAAAATAAACATAATTTTAGGAAAAAGCTTTACATTGTTTCTGATTTAAAGGGTAAATAATAATCTTTGTGCAGTTTGTATATAATAATGTTTGTAAATAATAATCTTAAGAATTCCATCTTCATGGAATTTTTTTCTTTCTCATGTCTATATATAGCACAATGTTCAGGGCCTGGTTACTTTGCAGGTTGCGTAAGGATAATCCTACACAACTCAAGCTCTGTATCAGGTATGGTCAACATTTGGAAAGTTGCGGGCCAAACTTAAAATTCTAAGGAAGTCGCAGGCCATAGAAAAGCTGTAGTTTTTTTTTTCTTTTTTTTTGGGGGGGGGGGGGGGGAGAAAAGAAATATTTTAGCTTATTTTATATATTTGTTAACCAATAAAGTATAGTGAAAAAGTTAGAAGCGCCAGAATAATATATTGATTAGGGAGTTAATATTTACTTACAATCAGCAGAAATTAATGAGAAGCTTGTGAGCTTGAACTTGAGAAACAAGATACAGTCCCGCCACAGAATTTTGACATTTGGACGCTTCTACACATGGCAGAAAAGGACAATCCCATTCAAGTTTTAAGAAAATTTGTTTTGCAGGTGTGTTTGTTTAGTACGTGAATCAGAATGTTTGCATCTCTGTTTGTTGAATGCAATTAAATTTCTAACTGGCATATAGCATCACTTTGGAAGAAATTAAATACGTTAAACGAACTAGAGCGAGAAGAAACACGGCACATTTCTTATACCAGCAGTTCTTTCCTTGAACAGACCTTCCCCCAGGATTGAAAAAGGGCAGGGTGCTACTGTAAAAAAAGGGCACTTTTCCAAATTTAGGGCATTTTACCGAAATAAAGGGCACATGTAATTTGAAGTAGGGACCGTTCATAAATGATGCCACACTTTTTTCCATGTTGGAATTTCCTCCCCCATTGTCACATGTTACGCTATGTTGCACAAGCAGAATGTCACACTTCCTGTTACCTCTCCCCTCGTCACACTTTGTTACAATTTCACAAACACCCCTTCCCCCTACAAGCTTGACATCATTTATGAATCCTCCCGTAGTAATACTTTATTATTGCCATAATTTAACACTTTAGTCAAACATCAACAGCATCACAGTGAAACTGAACATTGAAAAATATATATAAACTAATTTGATAATATTCATTTTTAAGATCGTTTTCAATATTTGAAGTAAAGCATGAAAAAATTCTGCTTGTATATTCAAGGCAACATCAACCAATAATGATTTTAAATTCAATAAAATATCTAGCAAGGATTTTCTGAGTTATACAATTTTACTAATTTATGAGTGTTTCTGTTCATTCCAGTACTTCTGAAAATCTGATCACCTCTGAGGAATAATAAGAAAATAAGAATATATCTTTTCTTAATACAATAAAGCTTCAGTAATAATTAGAGCCCGGATTTTGATGACCTAAACGATCACTGAAAACGCCCTTTAAAATTTTTAACATGTCCTAAAAACAGTAAAATTGCAAAAATGCCATTATAATTAATCAAGAATACCAATTGAAAGCAATGGTTTAGCTTAAAATGACAATAGTTTTTTTTTTTTTTTTTAATTTAAAAGAAGCAAAATTGATGCATTTTCATTAAAGATTGAAATAAATGTTTATTAAAATAAAGAGAGAAAAAAAGGAAATGTCTAATATATGGATTCCTCACACGTTGCCATCTTTTTCCCCGCAAGTTGTATTACATTTTCAAACTTTTTTTTTTTGAAATAACTAGAAAGCACCATTAGATTGGGATTATTAAATGTTTTTTCATATTTTGAATAGTAAATAGTTTCTTGTTTGAAAGAGCATTCTTCTATTTCGGTTAGTTTTCTCAACGTCTACAGATGATAATAAATGCATATTTGACCCAAATGGGTCCCTTTTAAAGATGAAAAAAAGAATTTTCTTATTAGTCTTTGGGAACCTACTGCTCTAAATTTTATGAGATAGAGAGTTTTTAAGAGTTGCAATATAATCAAGCACATAATCATTGGAAGAGTTTCAGACTACACACAAAAAATTACCCAAAGCCAAAAAAGAGACATAAAATGATGTGAAAAAAAAAAAAAATCCCCAAAATCTCAAAGTGCCCGAAAAATCTCGCAACTGTTGGACCTAAAAGAGATCATTATTATCATTATTAATTTTGTAAAATGTTTAAACCAAAAAAAAAAAAAATCCTTATTTATTTTATGATTTGTGATACTACTACTTCTTTTCAATAATTCTTTATTGTTTTTAAAGAAGTTGGATCCAGGTAAATTAACAATTTTCTAAAAATTTCTTATTTATCCACAATTTAGTATTTTCTAAAAAGTAAGTAGCTGTCAATACTAAAATCAAATTTGAAGTAAATAAATAAATGAAACAATAATAGTGATTTAATAATGGTGAATAATTAGTGATAAACGCAATTTTCGACAAACACGTGTTCAATATCGGCACAGTTCAAAAAAAAAAAAAAGCCAGAAACTATTAAAATAAAATGCAAAATAAGCAGATTTAGGGTAGCATGTGGGAAAAATATCTTCTAATGTAGAAAATAATTGAAATTTGCACCCGATGCAAAAGGATTAAAATATCTAACGTAGAATCCAATTTTCGGCGAAGCACGTGCACGATTTTGGCTGCTTCTATCTTTATACTTTTTTTTCTTTTTTAATTGTTAAAATAAAACGACAAATAAGCAGATTTAAGATAGTGCATGCAAAAAATATCTTACAACTTTCAAGATAATTGAAATAATTCCAGCATGGAAAAGGATGGAAATTTCAAACACGGTAAGCAATTTCCGGTAAAAATCGGAGGAGAAACTAGTTTCCGTGTGGCCCAAAAATTAACTCCTATTTCTTTCTTCTTTATTTAATTTTTAGTGGACAAGAGAGTTTGGGAAAAGGTCACGTGTCAAGATAAAAGTTCGGGAAAGGGTTTTAGCTTTAGCAAATGGTAGCCACATTGGCGACTTCAATGAAAACAATGGTCGCAAAGACGTGAAAATTGGTCACCTTTGGCGACTGGCGATCGCGAGTTTTGAGCTCTACAAGAAGGGCGCAATTTCACTAACAAAAGGGCAAGATGAGCGCGTTTCCCGAATCCAAGGGCGGGCAGGGCGCGGCGCCCTCCCGCCCAAGCCTGGGGGAAGCACTGCTTTGAACATGAATGGATTCTTCTTGGCACTCAGCCAGGCAGATTGCTCTGGTTGATGGTAGAACTGTAATCAATGTTGGGAGCAATTAGAATATTTTCAAAATTTTCATCTATGAAACTGGTTCAATACTTCTATTTATTAGTTTCCTTATTATTAATTATCTTAAGATGAACCCATTAGAAAGGTTTTTCAATGTTTCGCCGGCCGGGATCAAAACTCAGAGCGAGCTAGGCGTTGCCCATATATGCTCTAGATAATTTTTTTTTTTTTGCAAATTAATTGTCGTTTAAACTGTTTATTTATTACCCAACAAAATTATTAATTAATTAGAAATTTTACCCAACATAGGCATCATTCATAAATGATGTCCCATTTTGAGGGGGAGGGAGAGGGGATTCTAGAAATTGTCAGTTTGTAACAAGGGGAGGGAATAGCAAGAAATATGATATCACACATTTTGTTAAAATAAAAACACTTAAGATCAGCAGATTAAATTTTATTTCTTAAATATGCAGAATAAAATGAGATAGAAATTCCATAATGTAAACTAATTTTGGGCGGGTTCCTTTTATTTTTGAATTCAATCTCTTTAAGAATATTTTGCGCTCATAAAATTAAGATAGCAAGGTTTATAAAGCAAACTATATCAAGTTCTAAGTTTTCAATTGCTCTTTTAATATTTTTTACTATTATATGTTAATTATAGTTGTAAATCTTAATCTCATTTTATACAAATTAAGTACATATATAATCATTACTGTTATGCTCACAAATGTCATTAAAACACATAAAGTTAAAAAATAAAATTGGAAATATGATCTGTTATGTAGTGCTTTGTTTCGGAACTGCATGTACATGTGCTTGTGTAAAATAGTATGACACTTGACAAGGGAGGGTAAGGGGACATGTTGAATGGCGATAAAGGGGTCAAAAGTGGAGGTCCCTAAACCTCATTTTGCTTTGTAAAGTTGAATATTCGACAAAAATAAGTTGATTAGAATTACAGTAGAGCCGCGGTTATCTGAGCCCCGACTTCACGACTAACCGAGTTTGGGGCAACCGAGGTACATTAGTCTTTTAAAAAAATGCCTTTGGATTGGGTCATTTTAATTACAGTCAACTCTCCGAAATCCGCACTGCTTGGGACCAAGGGTTGTGCGGATTTTAGAATTTTGCGGATTTCGGGTCATTGATCTGTGTATGCATTTTGCGAGGTTATAATGTTGCATTCACCTTTTTACTTATTACTTAAAAAATGTTTTGATAAACCACTAATTATACAGGCATGAATATATAAAAGAGAAATTGATAGAAAAAGAAAATTTATAAAAATTAAATACAATATATGGAGGGGTCAGAGCAACAACCAACCAAGTCCAAAAACGTAACAGCTGAGAAAAATTGAGTTAAAGTTAAAAATTCATAACTTTTACACCCTTTGATCTATGAAATATTTTTTTTTTACTTAAGTAGTTGAAATCCATAGAAAAATTTTGGTTCAGGAAAATTGTTATTGGGAATAATGGATTTTTTTTAATTAACAAGCAAACTTTTTTTTGTGGACTTGGTTGGATGTTGCACTGAACGTTTTTCAGCTCTTGGCTTTGCAATATCCAACCAACTCCACAAAACTTAAATTTGACAAAAAAACTCTATTATATTGCATTTTCAAGGTGAAAATATAATAATTTATTACATTGTTATAGTGGCAGAGGATAATAGATTCAATTAATGAACAGTCAAATTTGAAATTCTTATTTATTACGGAACACTCATACAGATAAAAGATACGGGTAGTTACAGGTAAAAGATTTCATCATTGTCCTCATTAACTTCCTCATCTACTTCCAAATTTCCTCTTCTTGTAGTAACTTCAACTGGTAAGCTCTTGAAGTATCGGTGGTGGGTGGGGGGTATGTAAGGGGAAAGAGATTGCATGTCATCTTTTTTTGCTTGTGTGACCAGTCTACGGTTTGGATAGAGAGGGCTCAGGTGTACTTCAACAAGTGATTGTAAGTGTAATCCCTTTTTTATTTTTGAATTTTTTATTTGTTTTGTTGGGGCATACTGCTTTAAATCCAACTGTCTGAAAGGTTCTCCTTTAACAAGTCTGATCCATCTTATGTTTAACCAATTGACAGGTTCCCCGTCAGTTCCTTTTTTTTGGTAATCTACATTTTCTTCCAGTTCTTTTGTACTTAAAAACTCATTTTAAAACAACCCAAACAGAAGATAGATCAACATAACCTTAAAAAATTGGACTTGGTTGGTTGTTGCTCTGAAACTTTGTTGCAGTCTGTCAGAGCATAAACAAACTAACGCATTCTGGTGGCGAATTATTGAACTTTGGACTTGGTTTGATATTGCACCGAATAAAACTCAATTTTAGACACACGTTACCATAGGAAACTAAAAAAATCTAAATTTTGGACTTGGTTGATTGTTGCTCTGACCCCTCCATATATATAGATATATACATATATCTGCATGTGTGAATTTTAAAAGAAATTTTATTTATTGAACTACTTTGTAAATGTGCAAATTAGTGGTCGTCACTCACCAACTGGCTACCAAAAAATTTTAAAATGGTGACCAAAAAATTCACTGCCGATCGCCACGTTGGCGATCAAAATTTTCTCCATTAACTAAATCAAGGAGGAAGAACATTTGCACCGTAAAATCGATGCAAAAACAAAATTTATACGAAAAAATAGCATAATATTTTTGCTGAATACGATTTGAATTGTGTACTACTGAAAACAAAATAAGAAATATCGCAAATCGAAAACGGATGCAAAAAGATTGATGTCCAATTACAGCAAAACGCTAATATTGCGCATGACACATGGCTATCAAAAAAACATAAAAATAAGCTAAAAGTACACCATTTTCAACACATAAAAGGAAGATGTGAGTTATTGTGAACATTTCAAGTTAAAATAAATGCTTTTAGCTTTGAAAATTTAAGAAATTTCTAGTTTTTTAACCAAGTTTTTAAATTAAGTTTCGCTGTTTGCATCGGAAATCTTGCGCGGATTTTGGGTCCGCGGATTTGAGAGAGTTGACTATATTTATTTATTTTTGGTGGGTCAATGGCACCCTTGCCGATGGAGCTGTCACCGACTAATATCAGTCGGTTTTCATTTTGCTAGTGAACAGTTCGTTTACACTTTGTTTATCTTTGTGTATACCGTGCTGTATTGGTCTCATGATGAGTGCTAAACGCAAACGAACTGTGGCAACTTTGGAGACTAAATTACAAGCCATCAACAAATGCAATAAAGGAAAGACAATTAAAAGGTTGCTTCAGATTTAGGTGTAGGAGAATCACCATTCCATAATATGTACAGCAAATGCCATTTTTCACATCTTTGATGACCTTTTCATTCATTTCACCCACTTACCCACGTTTCCCTCTCGATTTGGACATAGTCTGCGTTATCCGAATTTTCAATTATCCAAGGTACCGTCGGTCCACATTACCTCGGATAATCGAGGCTCTACTGTATATGTTTAAGCAAAGTTTTCCCAAAAATCAATGAATATAATTAGTCCCTTCAAGTTTAACAATCATCAATGAACATCCCCATGCCATAACACATAAAGTATTACTTAAAATCTTCCATAACATGTTTATATCATCACTAAAGAAATGAATAAGTCATTAATAAAAACCTCCACAAAATCATCTCTGTTTAACAAATCATCATCTCCATCACTCCAATCACTAAAGTCATCTTCTCCGCGTGTACCATCTTCTAAGATAGAATATAACGGATAAGAAAGAAAACCAATAATAAATACATATAATGTGAATAAAACCATCATTACATAAATTTAATCAAACATGTTTCTTGAATAAATCAGAAAATCTCGATAGTTTTGGAGATAAAGGGGAAATTCTATAATCTAAAATAAAGGAGATTTGACACATTACAATAATGGAAATTTCTACTAAAAGTAAATGGTAACTGTTGTTTGTTAATAATAGGACTACATATTGACTCCATGCCGTTTGCAGACCTAGTGCATTCCCCAAAGAATGGCAACTATTCTTTCATGTGACACTACTATTGGGAAATGAATGCCATTACTACTTGAGAATTTTAATGAGAGTTAAAATTTTTTTATTACATGAAACTTGAACAAAAGTATGAACTCAAAGGTATAAAATTCGGATTAAGATAAACTTTCTTGGAATGATTTCATGAACGTTGCCATTAGTGATCATTAGCTTTAATTTTTGAAATGAATAACCCATGCTAATATGTCAATTAAAAATAATTATTATGTATGAAAATTTCATGTTTTCTCCCAAAAATGTACTTTAGGGATGAAAACAATCTTATTATTAGCTATTATTATTTTCATTTATTTAAAATTATGCCAAACAATAAAATACAACCTAATAATAACAATAATATCAAAGGGAAAAAAAAGCAAACAGATATTTTCATTACAAAAATTTTCTTAGTTTAATTTTTCTGGATCATTCAAGTAAAACTTTCTTTTTTTGCTTAGATTGATTTGAGTTTTATTTTAATACGTTGAATTCTGTCGAATAGTGAAAGATTATTCTTAGTACATTAAAATACAATCTATGCCGAGTCGCATATTTGAAGAAAAATGGCAGCTAACCTTTTTGAATCACTTGAGTAAATCCTTATGCCAGGATTTAAGTAATGTTAATATTTAAAACTTACTATTTTTTTCTAATTACCTGTTTTGTTTTGTTTTTTCAATTTGTTGAGGCACAAAGTAAAGAGGCAAGCAATTCGCTAAGTGTTTGCTCTTATTTTACTAATGTAACTGAATATGTAGTTTGATTACAATTAAAATAAAACACAGATTTTGTGAGTTTATAATTTTGACCCCTAGTGTATTTATGTTGATGTATACCATTGCGCCTAACTTTTCTGTCATCTTTTTCTTTATTCTTTCCATCATTAGTGCTTTTTCCAACGGATTCTACTTTCTCAGAAGGCAAACCAGAATTATGAGACACATCACTTTTGGGAGAGGATACATCTAATTTACCTTAAAATAAATTAATACATTTCAATATATTTGTTAAAACCATATAAGAAAAATTTTAAACATATTTATGATTACAAACTAGAAATATCCTCACCAAAGAAATAATCACTTTTACATACTCTCTACACAAATTCCTAGAAATTCTAGATAATAGAGAGGCCTCTAACAGCCAAAGGGATTGCAGAAAAATTCACTGCAAGTATTATGCTACTTATATGTTTTTAATGGGGGGGGGGGGGGACATATTTTCCTATTATATATCTTTTCCTTCTTTATTTTTAACATTAAAATATTCTAAAATTGCTTATAGCAAAAACAAAAAAATCTTCAAAGTTTCTTTTGAGTTTTCTAAAACTAAATGGATCATAGGGTCCTTTCACACCAAAGGCGACAAAGAAAAAAAATGTGTCTTTTCATATCTGCACAAACGCAGAGCATAGTTTAGACTTCAAAAATAAGTTCTGCGGTTGTGCAGATGAGAAAAAACATGCTTTTTGTCGTTGTTGCCTTTAGAGTGAAAGCACCCTTAGTTCGCCTACTCGGATTACTGTAGCAATGCTACAATACAGTAACTCAATATTTTCAGGAAAAGTCTTTTTCTTCTTTTTTAGTTGAACAAAACGGGGGTATTGTTGATTCATCTGAATTTGCTGCAGTGAAAGTTATAGCTTTAAATTTTAATTTCACTGAACAACAATAAAAATATTTTAATTAATTTTTATTTTTAAATTTTCCATTGTTTTTATTAAGAAAGTTGTCCAAACATAAGAGTAAACTAAATATTTTTAAGGTTCACATATCTTTTATTTGCATGGTTGATGAATAGTTATTTTTAAAAACTTCTGCCACATTGCGCTTTCGGATATATCAAGATCTTTTTATTGTCCCTGATAACCTCAATAACACAAAGGGCTCCTGCAATATTAATGATATGCTTGCTATATATTGTTTTAAAAACATATTTACTTTCAAACTATTGGTTACACAAAAATTACTCTTTAATAGTAGTTGTATACATAAGTATAATATAATTCAGAATTCAAAGAAATTATATTTGGTTCAGTAATTTCACAGATAAAACTTTACCATTTTTTTGCCGACTGCTACTAGATTTATGATCTCTACTATCTTCTTTGTTTCTTTTATATGAAGATGATGATCCTGAAAAATAGCAATACAAAACAATCATACAATGATAGATAGAAGTAATGCATTTTTCTTTTCTTTCCCCCTATAATTAAGGGGGATCTATCAATGAAACACTGTCATTGTTCCCATGAGTAATATTTTACATTCCATTTAAAATCATTTTTATGTCAAACATCTAACTGAATCAGGGTTTGCGAGTTTTTGTCATTGGTGGAAAAAAACTGATAAACACCACCCTGGCAAAAATAACATTCACTGTTGTGTCGATTAAATCTTCTTTTTTTTTTTTTTTTTTTGCAAGCTGAACTAAAACATCAGACAATAAAAGAAATTTTAGTTTCAAATCAATGTAATTCAAACTTAATTTAGACACTAAGTTAAATGAGTATAGTATATGCATCATCAGGGTTCTCATTCGTTTATCAAAACAAAAATTAAGGGCTTTCAACGACCAATTTTAAAAGAATTAAAGACCTAAGTAATACAGCAGATTTTACCTGTCGTATTCAATAATGAAATTTCTTATGGATACATTACAGGTATAACATACATTTGATAATCACAAGAAATACGTAACATATAAAAAAATAACACAGAGTCGTCCTGCTTGTGTAGTGATCATGGCGCTAGAGATATCTCTGTAAGCAAAGTCTACTTATTGCCAAACAGGAAGTTAAAACTTGCATGTTACCCACACGCAAGACACAACATTAACGTAAACCTAAGGCCGGATAGCTAATGAAATGACGCCAGTGTGAACTTAATGCAATTACTCAGCAGAATGTTGGGATCATCTTTAAGCATTATGTGGGGAGAATATCAGCAAAATCGAAAATTGGTGCAATTATGGCAAATGAGGAAAAAATAGTATTTTTGGTATAATATGAGGAAGGAAATGAATTTTAGCAAAAATTGGATTTGCATCCCTGATGTTTCGAATTAAAGTGAGTGGAAAATACAGTTAGAATAGACTGGCGACTAGAAATTAAGGATTATTAAGGGCCCTTAATTTTTAAAAGAAAAATTAAGAAGTATTCAAGGACCATGGCAACCCTGATTGTAAAACATGCATTTCATGCAAAAATACTCTATTTCATAAGACTAAAAATATAAGCATAAACAAAATTTACAGTAAATAAACAAATATAAAATCAAATGAACTGTTTGTTTTGTGTTTATCCAGTTGCTTTTCCAGTACCTACAGAACAATTTCAAAATGGGGTTTGGAGGAAAAGGGGGAATGATTACTTTTAAAATTTATGCTATGATGTAGGCATTTGACAATGCCATTGATGAATTTCTCAGGATCTGAATAGTAAAGACAAAAAATGAAATTTACTACAAGTGATGAAAGTAATTATATGTTCTTTTTTTTAAAAGCAAGAGGAAGAAAATAAATTAAGTTGCCTTAATAAAACATAACAGAAGTTTTTTCATTGTATAAGTTTGAGTTTATTTTAACTTTTTTTTTTTTCTGAATTTATTTCTTAGCTTAGATTTTCACTAAACAATCCTTTTAATTCTAATATTTATTTATCAACCAAATAAAGGCATTTAATAATACACAAAATTTAGTTTAATTATTTAGGCTCTTTTTAAATTATAGACCTTACTGCACATTATTTAAGCAGAAAAATATTTCCGCCATTTATTTCCATTTTTGCCACTGTCCTGGCAAAAATACCAGCCCTGAATTAAGTACTTGTACAGTCAAAGGCAATGAAATTTTTTAACATCTAAAATACTTCCCACACAACTTTTAAATAAAATAGAGCTTATGCTACTAAAAAAACACATGCACGTACACTCAAGAGCCAAAACATTATGACCACCCCAACATTTTGCAATGAACTCGCCTGGATGACGTGGAAGGCACTTGATCAGGTGGAAGTGGTATTTAACTGCTGCTGGAGAGTCTGAAGAATCATTATTTCACTTACTTCAGTGTGTGATGGGAAAGGCTGTGGATGTAAGCGACTTTGATAGAGGCCAGATTGTAATGACTCGAAGGCTAGGAACAAGTATTTCCAAAACTGCACGACTCGTGGTTTGTATGCAATCTACAGTTGTTAGTACTTATACAAGTGGATGAATGACAGTGAAACCAGCAGCAGACGACATGGTGTTGGACGTCCACACGCTATCAAAGAAAAAGGTCGTCGGAGACTGTCTCGCATGGTGAAGCAAAACCGGAGCCAGACAGTGGCTCAGCTGACAGCCCAATACAATGCAGGGCCAAGCAGAATAGTATCGGAGCACACTGTTCAGCGGACACTGTTGGATATGGGGCAACGCAGCAAACGTCCCACTCGTTACTGACAGGTGGTCATAATGTTTTGGCTCTTGAGTGTGTGTATATATATATATATATATATATATATATAACTGAACCTCAATCAATTGTTTCTCATGGAACCATTTATTTCAAACAATATATGCAGGAAAATGCTGAATGGGTCAGTTTAATACAAGACGATATGGTTGAACAATTAAAAGACCATATGGGAATCCAGAACATTATACTATCTTTCAGTTTATTTTCAACAAATGGTTCAATAGCAACATCCATGTAACTTACCTTATTTACTAAGATTTATAAGATTGTTGCATTATTTTTAATGGAAAATGAAAGATATAAAAGAAATAGGAAAAAAATAAAGAAAAAGATTACCTTTTTCAGATGAAACAACACTTTCAGGAGTATGTACATCTTCTTTACGTCTTTTTGCATCCTTCAAAGAAGGAGATGGAGAATGAGGTCTTTTCCCACTTGGTCTATCTTTTGATGAAGTGAGAGATTTGGCATCATTGGATGAATCATCTTTTCGTTTAACCCGATCTTTTCTATTATTCCTTCCTTTTCTATCATCCAAAGACTAAAAAAAAATAACAAATAAAATAACAATAATAATAATTATTATTATTAAATATGATTTAAATTAAAAAAAAAACATTGCCGTGAAATTACAAATATGCACACTGAATAAAAAATTGGTAATTAAAATCAAGATTCAAAAGCACAGTACCGGCTTGTAAATCTAAGTTACAGAAATCTAAGGTCTACTTCAAGGTGTCAAAAGATTTCAAGCTATATTTTTCTCTCAAAACAATGCAGTTGGTTTTATTATTTTCTGGAATATCATTATTCTTTTGAGATTCTCACATCTCATCCTTCTCTATCCAAAGGCATTTATAAGAAACAAGTAGGAAGGTAGGGGTTGATCTGAAATGAGTTTGATAAGTTGCTCAAGTACAATTTTCCTCCCCCTTTATGTTTTCTAAAAAGGTTGTTAGGTGGTCTCATATGTATACTCCATGATCAATTCCATTTTTAGTACAAGTTGCACCATCACTTTTTCCTATTCCAGCTTTTCTACATCCCTTACCTCTTAGCACAAGTAAAATGGTTGAAACTGATTAGTACTAATTGTAAATAGCATGAGTTAAAAATGAATGGAAAAAGTAAAAGAAAATTTGTATCTATGATTTGCTAAGTTAAAAGCAAATGAAAAAAATATTCATTAGAGAATGTTTAATGAAAAATTATCAAACAATCTTCTTGATAAAATATGCATGAACTGAATCACATACCTAAATGAAACAGTGAATTTTTTTTTAAAGAAAAAATAGCTATATAATGGCAACAGTGCAGTCCTTGCTATTTTGTAGAATTACATGTAATAAGAATTTTAAAATTGTTGGATAAGAAAAGTTTTCAGAAACTCAATGCAGTGTCTGCCCTATTTATCTCCAATTTTCAAGACTCTGTTGTACTAACAAAATAGGTTAGACCCATATAAATGCTTAATGAAATTTTGTGCAAGGATTTGAATTTAAACCTGATCTGAGGAGTAAACCGTCTTTCTCAACTACTTTCAAGATAGTTCAGCAAAAAAAGGGAGTCCAAGAGTAGTAATAAACCTCATGCTTTTGTCTGTACACAAATGGGAGCATGCAACAAAAGGTTCAAGCATGCAAGAAGTGCTAAAATTCCTTAATCCCTGAAAAATATGAGGAACTAGCCCCATGATTGACTCGGCATAAAAACATGAGGTGATCTTTGTTTAGTGGACATGCATTCATTTCAGTCATCTTCTTGATAGAAGAGTAAACTAAAAATGTTTTTCAATAAGGATTCTTCATTATTAGTCAAACTACAGAGAGTTTTTATTATTGTTGTTAATAATAATTTTGCAGGATTTTAGGAGTTTGTTTTTCTACAACCAAAATCTAGGATAACAAAAAATCGAAGTTTTAAATATATTACATTAAAGGGATTAAAAAGAAAAATAAATGAAATGCTAAAATGGAGGTTAAGTTATTGATTCGCATACTAGCCAGCCTTGGAGGGGAAAAAACAGAAGATTTTTCCACTGATGCCCCCCCACCCCCCACACACACCACAAAATGATCACCACATAAATAAACTGACACACAAATATATTTTTTTTTATGTTCATTACAGCAGTATTTGATAAAAATTTAACATTGAATGTTTGATCAAAACATTTCCTAGCAAATTTATTCCTATGAGCAATATATCTTCTCTAGATTTTCATTTGACAACATTCAACTCAACTCAGTTTCACTTTACAGAAAAGGCATTACTGTGCGGAAAGCACAAAATCACCAGCATTATATTATAAAAAACCAGTTCTCCCAAATACTAGCTTACATCTATTCCACAACTATTTGAACAAAATATCACAACCACGTCTTACGTGCACTTAACAAATTATTCTAAAATATTTAAAAAAAAAAAAAAAAGGTAGCCATTTTTTAGTTATATATTGAATGAAAATATGAAAATAGGAAGAAATTTTATTTAATTGTTTATTTTGGTAACAATATGTAAGTAGTACCTAAAAGGAAAAAAAAAGCCATAACCCTAAGACCAACGGAAAAAAAAGTGCATTTTAAATTACATGCAAAAAAAAAAAAAAAAAAAAATTGGCAAAAATATTTTTTACACTAGATTATCAATAAAGATGCAATATTAAGAGCTATAATTAACTAATATGATCACCAAAATATTAAAAAAGGGCTAAAATGTTTCAATGAAATTTCGAGTGGGTGTGACAAAATGACAAGAGTGCCAATCCACTACAGTGGCTGAATCGTAAAAAAGATAAAAAACTAAGGAGTTTTTACCAAAGCGGATGCAATTGGATCTTTAAAAAATCAGGATTGACCTTTAAAAGCATATAAAAAACAAAATGCGGAAAATTTTACTGCTAATTTGTAAAAGTTTTGAAAAGCAAGTATGTAAACATGCTGCTTCAAAATTTCTTTATTAAAAGAAAAAGCCTTCCAAAATTACGAATTTTCACGGAATCGAAGTTTTGACTTTTCAAAATTACCGAAAGTACGGAATTTAATCAAAATACGGGAAATCACATGTCTGCTACTAACATCGGCGAGTAACTACAATCATGTACCCATCTACTGAGCAAAAAATGAAGCTTTATTTATTTTAAACATGAAAACTACTAAAATGGGAGAAAATTATGGTTAAGCGGGAGATCGGGAGACAGACACAAAAAATAGGAGTCTCCCATTGAAAACAGTAGACTTGCCAAGTACGGATTGCCTTTATTCTTAAAAATGAACGAATATTGCCAAAAGTGAATCAAACTCTTTCAAGATGACTAAATAATGTTTTACTTTTTGAGAATCCTCATTTCTGTTATCAATGTTTCTTTCGTGTCGTCCACTCCAAGATCCCCGATTGGACCCAGTTCCTTTAGGAGGCGATCTTGATCTTGCATCTCTAGGTGGAAGTTGTCCTCTTCCTACTTGTCTACAATAAGGAAAAAACATGATATTATAAAAAATATGTATGTAAAAACTCCATAACAATACTAAAACAAATTAGTTTTTAACATTGCAATATTGTAAACTTTGATACATTTACAAAAGCGAAGAAAAAGTGGAAGGTTTATGGAACTAACTAGGGACTAAAATCGATATACGAAAAAGAAATTCATAGCATTTCAGGTTTATTTAATAATTTAAATAGATAAAAATGTAAGGTAAAATATATATATTCAATTTTTGAATGATGTTTCGAGTCAGACTTAAATTTCAAAATATTGTTACATGTAGTACAACCTCAAGTTACTGCATTTTACCTTGAATTTAACCAATTCTACAAAAAAATAAAATGTTAAATTAAAAAGCTCCCTATCTCAAAACAACCTTCACAAAATCGTTATATACTTTGATTTTCAACTTAAAATACCTGAATTATTACTCCCTCATGTACTACTTTAATTCATGTCTTAAAGCATTCATTTTCAGTTGTTCCATGCGAGTAACTGAACATCAAAATGCAACAGTGACAGACAGTAGAAAACTGTTCTGGCAAATCAGTAAAAATGATGATGTAAGAGCAGTTTGATTGTAATGAGTGTTCAGAGACAACTAAAATATTTAATATGAAATATGCAGTGGTTCTCAATTTTTTTGCACTATTAACTACTACACAGTTATATACTGTTCAGAACATTAAAGTTTTAGATCCTGATCCACGGAATATTTATGATGTACGATAATGTGAGCTTTAAAACAGTTGAAATGAAATGGTGAAATTTAAAACAGTTTTGGAAACTTGACATTTTAGCATTTCCTCATACTAAGAAACACTCTGTCGCCCTAAGCACAAACATCGTACCTACACCAGAGATTTTTTGCGGAATTTTAAAGAGTTTTTTGTTAAAAATCAAACAATTTTGTGAAAATTAAAAATTTAAACACATATTGATGAAAAATTTCATTGCTGTTTACCTTTTTTTTTAAATAAATAATGTAGTAAAAAGTATGATTTAGAAGCTTGGAATTTTGTGAAGGGTGTCCATTTCGATTGAGTTGAATTTTGGGAAGGGTCCGTTTTGACTGGTTTGAATTTTGTGAAGGGTCTGTTTCGATTGATTGGAATTTTGTGAAGGGTCCAAAAGCGGACCTGAATTTCCCTTGGCATGACCCTGTACACTTTCAAGCAAAATTGAGTTTCTGTCATCACAGGAGACCTCCTCCCTCTTGTAATTTATTTTACCTAAATACAATGGTTTGTGATCCTATGAAGAATGAAAAATATTTAAGAATAATTTTATCATCAATTTCTCATTTCGAGCTCAGCTGCACCACATTTGTACTTAGCAAGCCTGCACTGCTTCATGGCATTCATTTTCAATGACAATAAAAACATATTTCAGAGATTAAAAAAAATTATGTTTTACAAACTCTATTATAAAACATTCAAAGACTTGCATTAAAAAAAATCACCTATTTTTAATACCTGTGGCTCATGGGCGCCAAGCCAGGGTCTCTATCATCCATTCTTCCCCTCTGCCATTCAGGAGAAGCACGGCGACGTCTGGGCATACCATAACGGTCTTCATCTAAAGCTGAAAAGGAATGTATACAGTAAAAAAAATATCTTTTGTTTGATTAAATAATAAAATCAACAAAGCTTTATACTTATACACACACACACACACCTATATATAAACTAAAAAATGTAGTTTAAAAAAATATCTTTTTGAAATCCATCTTTCCTTATCATGAAAAAATATATTCGAGTGCTTGAGACTAGCATTATCTTGCTCTTTAACCATTTGAATCTCAACTATGCCACTTCCCAGCACCGCCACCTATTATGCATCTTTGATTGGACACCTGTGTTGGGTTGCTAGTGGAAGGCATTTCCTTAAATGGATAATAACACATCGTCAGTTGTCTAGAATACCCGAAATGTGCGAGGTTTTCTCAACCTAAAATCTGGACAGCGCAATCGCGCTGTTTGGGATTCAAACGGTTAATAACGTTTTTTTCCCCCAGAAATAACTTTCCCTACCAAAATTAGAGCACAAGCAATTCAATTTTTTAATAGACTTTAAAAGAATAATTAAATCACGTATAGTACTGCTATAATTCAGGCCAGAGGAAATTAGGGATCATTTTCTAATCCTGCATAAAATTTCAATTGACCACATCAGACCTTTCACAAAATTATTTATTAGCAAAGTAGTAAGCAATCTGAATTTAAACTGCTTTCAACTTATTTATTAGTTATAAGTAATTTCTAATGTTGAATTGCATTTTGGTAATTATATTGATAGATCACTATACATCTAAATTTTAAAATGCTTGGCACAGTATGGTAAATGGTTTCTCTTACACCAATAAAATTAAACCAACTAACTAAATATTGAAATTCAATAAATCTATTTGAATTTCACAACTATATATATATATATTACCAGAGTCCGACAAAAATGCGAGAATCTTAGGAGCCAGGGAAAATTTTTAGGAGCCAGCTATAATATTTCCATTTGTCAACACCTGAAAAACTAGTCGCCAAGGCATTTTTTTAGTCGCCCGGGATTTGTCGGACCCTGTATATTACTATTATTGTTTTAAATTCTCAAAAACAGGACTCTGTGAAAATCCCTAGAGGGATCCCCAACTACAATAATGTTTAAAATGGTCCAGGTGAAATTTAGTACTTAAGTGCTCATATCTTTGGAACAATGGACAAGGAGCTTGAGCTGCTTTAGTCAAGTTTATAACAGCCCCGCCCCCTCTTCCCCAATATTTTTTTGCAAAAACAAATTAATTCCTTCATTAAATAATCTTTCAAATTTTTAACGTTCTACATACCAGCTGCAACATGTGGTGGAAGTGGAGCAGAAGGTATTGTTGAATATGAGTCCCAATCTTCTCTTCCTCTACCTCTTGACCACCTTTCCTCATAACCACGCTCATCAAGAGGCATGTCAGTTAAATAATCTGAAGAAGAAATGCAGTAAGTCAGACACTGATGAGCTCCGAGGGGCACATAACGCTACGGGCTTGTCCCTTTTTTCCACCCAGGGAAAAACTTTCCCAAACAAAATCTCATTTTGAAATTGGTAAATTGACAATTCAAAATTAAAAACGCAGAATTTCTTGTGATTGTAATCACATTAGTCTATTGCATAAAAGCATTCAGTATATACCCATTTTACTATAAAGGGACATCAATAAGTAGGGGAGACTGGGGTTAGTGGGCATAAGGGGTCAGTTGACATTGTGATTTTAAAAAATTCCACGGTTGATTCAGAGCGCCACTGAGCCTGCCACCTGATCATCATTGAAACGTCCATCTTGCATGAGAACGCCAGTTGGATCCAGCCATTGCCTTGAGAGGAAGGATTGAAAACGTGATTTTCATATTAGTAAGTAAAATTTTGATTATTCAGTACTTGTCGTTTTGTACAGTAGTGTAGCCATACAGAGATGACATTCACAAGTTTTTAGTATCTTTGGGCATTTAGCTAAGAGATTTATAAGTCCATTTCTTCTGCAGTTGATGAGCACTTGTTTTGGTAGCTATGTTTATTTTACTTGCCCTGTTGGGGTTAGTTGGCATAGGGACTTGGGGGCTAGTTGACATAAGCTGGCAGGGTATGCCAACTAACCCCGCAACAACGGGTAAGTTGACATAGTATGCCAACATTCATACCGACCAAATTTTAGTTAGGTATAGGCAGACTACTTCATAATAATAAATTATTATTTTTATCTATATATAAATACGGAAGGCGTTTTCTTTTCGCAGTCACAATTCAATAACGGCTGGACGGATATTAACACTTGAGGTGTCAAATTAAAAGTACTTTTACCTAGATTTGCCAATCTCGGAGTTTTAAAAAAGAGCATCATTTAAGTACTATACAAATTTCAGCTCGATTCTGAGCAAACGGTTACCTAGTTGTTATTATGTAATAAATGGTTACTGTAAGTTACCGGTACACTTTTTCTGCCTTACCTATCTATGATAATGTAAATATTTTTTGTTCAGATGAGGACCTATAAACAGAAAACTGACAGGGCTACAGTGACAGCAGATGATAGAAAGAGAGCTGTTGAGGCACACCTAATTGAAAAAAGAAGTTTGAAAGAAGTAGCTGATGAATTCAAGATCTCTGTTAGAAGTCTTGCACGGTACTGTAGGATCGCAAACGAAAAAATGAATACTACCCAAGGGGGGTCTTATTGTGAGGGACTATGTAGCTGTGAAATACATTTGCAGGGTATATATACCCTGGAAAAATTACAGAAATTGGGAATGGCGAATTCAAAGTGTCTACAATGGAGAAATATAGATAAACTGGCGTTGGCCTGAAAACATGGACATAATCTGGTACCAAACTAATAAAATCATCAAAAAAGTTGAACCACCCATTATGATAAGCAGTGACCCAGCATTTTATTCAGTTGCCATGTGACTTAACTGGATGATTTGATTTTGACTTCTTATGCTTTGTACATTTTTGTAAATATACTTTTTGTGTGCATAAAAATGTTTTGTTTTTTCTTTTTTGACATATGCAATGTTCAATTTCAAGCACATTAACATTTTTTCTAACTGCACCTTACATAACGACGAGTAGAAACGCTTGCCTCACATCAGTGCCAACTTACCCCACCACCTATGCGAACTAACCCCGATACCGGGGTAGGTTGGCATAGTTTCACTGGACAAGGAAAAATTTTTCACAGAAAGTGGCAACAATATATTGAATCAATTGTATGTGCCATTTGTAGCCAAAATGTGTACCTTCATTACCTTCTTTACATTTCAATTCTTTTTACATTTCAAATATCTTCAAACCAAAAAATTAGAAAAATTTTAAAGTGCCAAGCTGTGCCAACTAACCCCGGTCTCCCCAACAAAAATATAATGAATAAAATTTTCTTTTAATTAAAATATTAAAAGTATAATAACAGTAAAACAAAAATAGATTAAACAGCAGTATGTAGATACATATTGGCAAATATTGCCCCTCAATGTATATAACATAGTAAAATATTTAATAGTCATCAAATGCTACAGAAGGGAGTTTGTTTTTAAAATTTAAAAATTTTAGAAACCATTACCAATTTGCAGCTATTTGTAATCTAAGCTTACTCCTAGTTAGTTTTGAATTATGCTTTGAAATATGGCAGAAAAGTATATATAGAAAGTGGCAAACAATTTTCAATTAATATGCAAAATACATTATTTAACAACTTAAATATTTTGTTAAATTTGATTATTTTTACAGTAAAACATTGACCAAAAAATTACTTGTACTAACATGTAATTAAATAATTTGGATTTATTAAATTATGATGAATATTCAGTCAATTTCAATTAAAAAATTAATGACAAAATATTTTATTATTAATAAACAATATAGAGATAGATTTCTATTACAACATGCAATAATTTTAGGCATCAAATACATGGAAACTAAATGAATTTTCATTTTGTCCACTTTCATACAATAATTCCAATTTCTTCCAGCATCCTGGACCTTTTTCAAAAAAGTGAAGCCAAAAAAAAAAAGCAACTTTGCAACTCTATGCCTTTTTTTTTTTTTTTTGCGAATGGGAAATGTTGTATGTGGGATGTGGATGGACAAAGGTTTATGCAGTGCCCAAGTAGTTTTAGCTACAGAATTTCCTTCTCTCACCTCGTTTCAGAACTGATACATATTCTGGATTTATATTTAAGAATTTTAACTGAGCAATAATGAGTTTTCACAATCACTAAAATGAAATGAATATTAATCATGAACTAAGAAAATATATCTCACCATCGTTACGACCAGTCAAACTAATTATATCACGATGAGGCAACATATCTCGAGGAGATAATACTTCTCTTGGTCCATATCTGTCTATTAATGCAGGATCTTTAATATCTCTTCTGTATCGATTATCAGAGTACACATCAGAAGAATACATAGGTGGACCACGCAGGACATCAGATTCATACTCAGATGGAAGTCTGTCATTTATGTATGGATCATGCAGTGGATCATAGCCATAAGCGTACTCTCGTTCACTTGGAGGAATATCCGCATCATACATTCTTCCACGGTTTCCTGTTAGAGATTCAATTTCTCTCACACCATGATGCCCATGCATAGGTGACTGAGACCTACAAACACAAGTGGGAGAACCATGTTTTGATAATTGGCAATTAGCAATAAAGTCCATAAAAAACAGAAGTATGAACAGAATCATTGACGATGTTAAAAGGAAGTAGCACAATATCTGCATCAAAGCTAGCAGTTTCATGTTTCTTAAAATATTCTTTTGTATAAACAAAGAGAGAGAGAGAAGATTTTAATGGGAAAAATATGCATTTGAATTGCAAACCTAAAAAAGAGGGATCAATTAAACTTTTTGAAAATTAGATTTATAATTGTTCTATATAACAGGTGGACATGTATCATTGTAACTGGTAAAAGGGAAGGGAGAAAGAAAAGAAAGCGGTGATATTTCACAGATATAGAACAAAAATAGAAATGCATTACTTATTGAAAAATAGAAATATATATATAATGAATAAATGAATGGTGAATTAAGAAACTCTAAATTCTTTTACTAATTTTCCCCCTTGTTTCTTGGTGGGGAGGAGTAGGAAGGAAATTATGGTGAAAAATTTTGAGCTTGGCAATTTATGCAAGGATATTAACAATAACTAAATATTTACTTACAGCAACAGATTTTTAAACTAAACAAAGCAGTACATATTTGATTTGTTTGAAAACAAATTGAAAATATTTGTGTGTATCTTGAATTATGGTCCTATGAAACTTGAACTGTCCTTACAATGGAAAAAATAGAGGACATTATTTTGCTAATTTGTAAACAACTAGGCTATACCATTTACACATGGTCTTGCTAATGGTTCTGTAGTCCAAAAATATAAATTTTCATTTCTAACAAATTTATAAAATGTTTTTAACTTCGTCCTTTATTACGTTGGTGATCATTTTGTGCGAAATTCCAATATATATGTATGTTTGTGTGTATATATATATACATGTGTGTGTATGTAAAAGCAGAAAATTAAGAGAAGAGAGAAATTTACCAATTGCTGATGTTAGCTCTTATTAGCAACTAGATTACACAAGTGAGGGGAGGGCAGGGCACAAACAGCAACTGGGCTAAAATTGTACCTATGTCTTTGATAGGGGTTATCTCAAACAGGCAGCTCGATTTTTAATCAGAAGTGGAGATTTTATTAGCCAATTTTCAAAAGGTGCCAAGCTATCCCAACTCCCTCCCCTCTCTTTTTTAAAGCCAGAACTTTTTGCTATGCTTCAATATCCCTACTGCTATTTGTCTGTCTACAATTAACTAAATAATGTACATTTTGGTGATGCATTTTAATTGAAAGTAGAGTTTCAAGCATCAGAAATTGCCTTTTTTGACAATTCTGCCTAGCTAAAATTTGAACTCTATGCAAAAATTCAAGATAGTGAATTAACAATTTTCACTCCTGAATTGCAGGTGGAGAAAAAAAAGTAACAGAAAATTATTAATGAACATTTTAAATTTGAGGGCTAGGGCACAATCACCAAATTCACTCTGTAAATCAGTCCCTGCCAGTGATCTCCTAGGCAAATTAAGAGGATGCTACAAGAAAATAAAAATAAAGGTATGGGAAAATTAGAGCTAGATTTAATGCTTCTAGGGGACATCCTTGTAGTTTTTTTTTTTTTTCTTCTTACTTTCCTTTGAAAAAAGTAGGTAAATAAGAATTGTGGAGAATATTTCACCTAATTAAGTTTTCCAGTTACTTAAATGACATTCTGTTGCATTATATAAGCTATTATTAACCATTCCGACAACAAGAAACTTTTGCTATCTTAACCCTCTAATTCCCAACTCCGCCTCAAGGCGGACAACACTAAATCGCAGATAAAGCTAAATTATAATTTTTTGCCATAAATGCCCAGGTACGCCGCAAGGCGAGCATACCATTATCAGGTGTAACAAATGACGGTATACCGATAACAAAAATTTAAATACAGATTTAGTTTCAGTAGCATTCATTTATGAAAGGAGAGTTTTTGCGCGACGATAAAAAACTTGAGCATTAGAGGGTTGACACAGAGCGGGCGACGTAGCATGTGCAAATTTTAAATGGGTACAAATACCAGCCCCTCTTTTAAACGGCAAATGCACGAAACGGGTACTAGTACCTGTGACCGCTTATAGGTTGCAATTCATGAAACATGTACAAATACCCGCGCCGACTCACTATGTGTTAATGCTAAAAGTATATAACTTCATACCTTCTAGGTGAAAGTCTAGCTCTATCTGAATCATCTACCACTCTAGGAGGTATATCTTTATCTTTTCTCTTTTTGCGATCTGAATCACGTTCACGTGAAGGGTCATTTCGTGATCCAGATGGCTGGGAGCGAATTTCTTGACGTCCTCGCTGCTCAGGGCTTCGGCGACCAGATAAAGAATTTGATTTTCTCTATATATAGAAGAGTAAAAGAAAAAAATGTCATATTTATAATTTTCCATTATCTATAAGGACTTTAATATAGCCAATAGACAGGAGTGACAAATCCATTAAAAAAAAAAAACATCAAACCAAAAAATTTCAAGACGAGACTGCAAAATTTGGTCTGCACAGTGTGCCACAATCAACCTTTCAGAACACCTGTATGCCAAATATTATAATAAATGAGTTTATCATACTCAGTATGATAGATTAATTTGGGCAGAGCAGACAAATTCACAGTGCTTTATATAAGTAGATATCCATTTTCCTAACTGATCCATAATTAAAGCAGTATGAAGCAAAAATATGTAAGGGATCAATGAACAATTCCAAGAAATTTAATTGTACTGTTTCCATTTTTCCTACATCTATATTTGATAAATAAAATTCTGTTCCCAATGTTTTTAGCATTTTGAGATATAGCCGATTTTTGACATTTCTTAATCTTTTGTTTTGCTTTTAATTCTTTCTTTCTTAAACGATTTCGACGTGGTTGTCAGATTTGCTGCCCAGGTAGCTACCCATTTAACCTGCTGGGCTGGGTTTTTTACCTTAAAAACCCGTGGTTTTTTGGGGAAAATGATTTTTTTTAAAGAATTTAGAAACAAATAATCCCTTGTAAAATATTTCTTTTTGATGAAAATTCTACATATGTAAATACTATTCAATATTTAATTTATTGTTTTTAATTTCCATAATTAAAAATTAGGTATACAAAGAAAAAATTCAAAATCATGTCATAATAAAAAAGAAATAACACTTACAAGAAAGTTGAGGAAAATAACTTGCACAGTTAGAAAGCAAAAATTTATCTTTATTATTAACATAAAAGTTTGAAAAAGCTTTAGTTACATTAAAAAAGGATTTATTTTTAATGAAAAAATCATTTCAAGACATCATACAACTTATATGAAAATGCATAAATTTATTTTCTATACTTTTCAGACCAAAGCAGAATTTTCTTCTTTTTTATGATAAGAATAGTTTTTGTTTTGATCAGACCGAAATTTATTTAGTGGACAAAAGTTTTGGTTTAGATTTGAAGAAGTTAAAGATTTAGTTACATTTAAAAAAATGAAAAAAGCACTTCAGGATATCATATATTTTATATGAAAATATATAAATTTATATTCATTCTGTACTTTTCAAAAGTAAAAATAATTTCGAAGCTCAATTTTCAATTTGTAAAATGCTAATACCCTCTATCTTTCCTAAATATTTCTTTATTAAAATTATGCTTAGATTTGTTGAATAGATTATTGAGATAGTTAGAAGATGAAGAATAAGTGGTATGTATTAACTATGTAAAAGAAAAATTATGAAATAAACCTATACAAGCAGCAAAATGTAATATATCTGTATCTGTGTGCGTGAGATATACACACATATATATGTATATAAATATGCATATGTTTTATTTTTTCAAACAGTAATTTTTCTCCCAACTTTTATTTATAAATAATTTTAAACTATTAAATAATTTACCTAGGATGCTCTGATGATGAATGGATCAATTAGAAAAACTTTTAGAGTAAACATTATTTAATTTTTTACTGTGTCACCCATACTGATCACTGAATTTAAAAAGTGTGCATAAATATACATGAAATAAGATAAAATGAAATTAAATGCAACATTCAAGTAAACTAGTTGAAAAAAAAAAAAAAAAACTACTTTTGTTTTAATAAAAAGAAAATAAAATTTGATCAAAAATGTTTTGTAGTGATACTGAATTATGCATATTCTAATATTCAAATATATACACATATACCATACATTATTAACTTGCTGGAAAAAGAAATTCCATTTTCCCCATTTTACTCAAAAAGCTTGGGTTTTCTACCCAAAAAACCCGGGTTTTTTAATAAAACCCACCTGGGGTGGGGTTTTTACAAAAAAAGCCGGGTTTTTTACAACCCTGGCATTTAGACTTAATTTTCTTACAAGGACAATCAATGGATTTATCTTGATTTCCGTACTTTGACAGCTATTTTTACAAGAGCGTTGCCCCTATTCTACAGGGCTTTTTATTTCTTTTTTTTCAAATGTTATTCTCATTATTCTAATGGAAATTTTTCTGGACTATTGTCGTTTTTTCTTCCACTTGGAATAATTCTGGTGGCAATTTATAGAAAGACTGGAAGTTATTCAATAACTTATGTACGTATTCTAAACGAGATTTTACGAAACAGTTATCTTGACAGGGACTTTAAAGGGGACTGTTGAGGTCTGAGAACTGCTGCCCTTATCATATCAAGGATTCTTGGCAACTATTGTCCTTAATCTAATGAGGATTTTTAGCGGGACTACCTAACATTATTTAAGAACAGTAGTCATTCTTATGGGATGTTTTTGTGACTAATGCCATGCATGTAAAGGGAATTTTAAGGGACTTTTATTCTTATCCGAATGGCATTTTCAAAGGACCTGTCTTTATTCTAATGGGATGGATAAACATGTACCACATGACATAAGTTTTCCTCCCCCAGGGAATGACACAATCCAATGCTCAAGATATCTTGTGCAAAGCTGAGCGATGCAGCTAGTCTATATAAATAAAACAGAAAGTTTGTGTATGTGTGTTTGTCGGTCACCTCCTGGGCAGATGAACGAATCTAGAACTAAAAATTTTAGTCAAAGGAACCTCAGACCATGTTGCGATGCGCCTTGTAGCATGTTTTTTTCTGAAAATTCGAATTTTTTCTTTTCTTATTCCAATTTTAAGCAAATATAATAGTAAATCACCAATAAATTTGCTGATTTTAAGATGAAGAAAAGCTTGCACATTTACAGAATTTATGTCATTCAAAAGAGCGGAATTTTCTGCATTTCATGAATTTTCTTCCATATTTCTATGTTACTGAAGGTAGAAGTTATTAACTATTTTAGAACAGCACAGACAATTGAAAAAAATGCTATTCTCCTTAATCATGCTGTTTTAACAGCAAAACAAATTCTAAAAATTTATTTCATTCTTATGCATATTTAGAGATTTATTAACTGGCAGTAGACAATTTTAAATTGCTTTATCTTGCGTTTGATTTTTTTTTTTTTTTTTTGGAGATTAATTTTTTTTCTTCCATAAAATTGTTTTTGTTTTAATTTTTAGAGACTTTGTTTTGTAATAGGAGTTTTTAATATCTGTTACTCTTATTCAGAGGAAGATTTGTAGAAAGATTTATGTTCTTATTATAATTTGTATTCTTAGAGAATGTTGTCTTTATTCTAAAATGGATTTTAAGGGACTGTTAACGCTTTAAAACAATTTTAAAAATTTAATCTAATGGTAATTTTTAGGTATTGATACCCTGATTGTAATATGGAATTTTAGGGAATGTTCTCAATACTTTTGTCTCTAATTCGATTAGAAATTTTAGACGTAAATGTTGACCTTATTCTAATGAGGACTTTTTCGGACTGCTGTCCTCATGCTAATGAGAGATTTTAGAAACTTCTCTAACTGAAAGATTATTTTTAGGGACCGATGTCACTGTTTAAATAGAGTATTTTCAAAACTAATTTTGTTGCTGATTTCCAATGTGTATTTTTAACTAAAGTTAATAGTTTTTAGAAGAAACCATTGAATGTGTTTCATGTGATTCTACTTCTTTTCCCCGCAAGAAAATTATGCAATATTTGAAATAGCCGGCACAAGGCTGGGCATGTTAGCTAGCATGTAATAAAATAAATGAATAAATAAAATTCTATTGAGGAAAAATATAATCAGGGAAAAAGGGAAATGCTTGGATATGTCAAGAATATAATTCATTTAAATATGATGCCAAAAAAGTACAATACTTTAACAAATAAATAGAAATACTAACATGATCTAGCCATGAACCACCCTCATAATCAGCATTTCGATCTTTCTGGTTATGATCACGGATTCTATCATCTCTTCCCTTCTTAATATCTGGCGACACTATTCTTTTCAATTTAGTTTCAAGCCCTCTTTTGTCATATCCATGAGATTCAGTTGCTCTATACTGTGGTTCCTTACGTGAATCCTGTCGTGGTGATATCTCTCTCACATCTCGCTTTTTGCCAACATCGCTTGTTAGTTTACGACGATCATTTCTCCCGGGGGAAACTGACAATCGACGGCGATCATTCCTATCTTCTTTATCATGGGGAGGTACAGGAGATCCATACATTTTTCTGGATACATTAGAAACTACATCCTGGTCATATCGATCCTTATGTGGTGAGAGAGATACTTTACGAGTATCCTTCCTAGGGGAGAGCTTTGATCGTTTCCCAATTCTATCTCTACTATCCGTTCTCTTGGACAAGGACAGAACATCATCTTCCTTTCTTGAATATGCCTTTGGACGATCATCATAACGATGTCGTTCTCCTGGTTTGTCTTCTGGTACATATCGTGCAGAATTTCCTACAAGTTTCATCGGTTGGATATTTGGAGCATTGTTACGTGGAAGTAACAATGGAGGCGATTCCCGACCTCGATGACGTGATTTCCCACCTGATTCATCTCTCTTGGACTTTTTTGATACAATGGCAGGCATCAGAGCAGTTCTATTTGGACTGCTCAAGGGTGGAGGTGTAGGACCTCTTTCAGTTTTGTATCTCTGCAATCAGAAAACAACAAATCAGCAATTGACATTAATCAAGACTATAATTTGTAACTAATTATTCGATCGCAAGAAAAAATGAAAGGAGACAAAATATTTCATTTGAAAATATAGCAGAACAAATCTAATATGGATCAAATTTGAAAATAAAATTTTTAAAAAATCCCATATGATTTTTTTCATTTGCATGTGAAAAAAGTATTAAATTCGTAACTATGAAAGAATTAAATAATTTAAAACTTTTAAAGAATAAGTATAGATTTGAAAGCCTACTTTTGAAAAT
Organism: Octonoba sinensis; assembly: GCA_038502835.1. Taxonomy (NCBI): domain Eukaryota; kingdom Metazoa; phylum Arthropoda; class Arachnida; order Araneae; family Uloboridae; genus Octonoba; species Octonoba sinensis. The sequence goes on along the minus strand of CM076599.1, from coordinate 108,112,077 downwards.
AGCTTTTAAGGGGGGAAAAAATCAAATCAATAAACCAACTTCAGTTTAAACCAACAATGTTAAAAAGGGTGACTTTGCTAATGGATAGCACTAGATTGCAATTATCGCAAATTAGTTTTGTTTATAGTCATTCTGCTAGTAATGTAAATAATTCTCGGGAGAAGCTAAATTTTTTAATAAAATGAAGAGAAGGAAAGTGATTTTATAACCTTGCCAGGAGAGTAGCACTGGCCATGTTTTAGTTTCACCTAAATTCAAATATTCTAAAAAATATGAAGTGGTGCAATGTTACCCCCCCCCCCCCCTGGCTCAAAGTTACCCTGAATGACTGTACTTGTGATTTAAACACACAGTAGAGTAGAACCCCGGGTAATCCGAAAAGCACAGGACTGTAATGTTTTCGGTTAATTGAGAATACCATAGAAATTTTCGGATAAGCAAGAATTATAGGAAAGGCCATGTTTATAACCAACATGGTCCGCCCTGTGCATTAGGGTGGTTCAAAAATGACCCTTTTTAAAAAATGTTTGATTTTTACTGGTCCTACCCTCTTATGTGGTTCCATTTATGTAAAAAATAATTATTATGAAGTTTAAGCTCATAATTTTAATATTTAGAGGTAGCTCAACAGCCTCAACGTTCTGCGTTTTTCGATTTTATACCTTAAATAAGAAAAGAAACAAAACTCAAGCTACGAAAAGAATACAATTTTATTTTATTAAAATCTCCAGTATTTTGTAAGTAGAAACTAATAACAATGCAACAGTGATATTTAAACAACTATAAATGTGCTTGTGCCAGTACCTTCAAACTCTGCCTTTTTACCATTTGGATAAGCTTGACGATATTGTTCGATAATCTGCAATAAGAATTATAATAGATCTTCAGTGTGTATTATCTTCCCACGAAATACTTTTGCAAGGGATATATATACCCCTTTCAGCATGATCATTATAACAAACTGGATTCCTTCAATAATTTTTAGTGCTTTGTGAAAATCCTCCTGAAGCTCCCAGATTTGTAGATTTATCTATCGCATCTTTCAAATAATGAAGCTGACCACTTTGTTACAAAGTCCATTAATTCCATATAATAAAATTCTGCAGCATAATCTTGGAATGCTTTTCAATATTACTTTTTTCATTTTCTTCTGTCATAGCTACTACTTGATTGTCAAAAGGAGCCAAGGTTTCAAGACCCTCTGTAAATACCAAAAGTGGCTGGCTAATTTGCCTAATGCAATTTTGTTAATTTGTCATTAATCTTTTTAACAGTGATAAAAATTTAATTGAATTATAACTATTATGGGGGACATTTTGAGGTAAAGATGTAATCCTAGCTTTTCAATATGTACCTTCATATAGTGAAAATACTTATCTTTTGCAGTCCCTTTTCTTCTACTGAAGTGATAATAAACTGGAAGAAAAACATCCATATTTTAAGTCAGTACAAGATTTTGACATCAACTGTGCTCCAAGTGCTACACATCTGATTCCACAAGCAGGGGTTTTTGCCAAAACGTATTAAAAAAATCAGTTCAAGAAATACTTGATAATCATCTCTTGAGTGGGAACTGTGCAGTAATTTATGAGCAAATTTAATTCAATCGTTTTGCACATCAGCCACTTGTGCCACAATTGCCTTATTGATTCTTGTTCTATATGCAGTCCTGTCTAACCAGACAGTCATAGTCATCTTCAACGTCTTCCTTACTTGACTGAAGAAATAACTGTTTAGAAACTTGTTTCCTTTCTTTTCTGTACCATTTTAATAATTTTTTATATTTTTCCTCTTGTAATACATTTTTTTCTTGGAGTATCTGCCAGAGTAGCATTTTCCATCTTTGCAGACAGCCGTGTCTATCTTTCTTGGACTTTGCACCGAGTATGTTTGAACAACTTCAGGAGGAAAAAGGTATTGCCCAACTAGCATCAACACAAGTATTTGAGACAAAAGTGAGGTTATGAAAAGAACATTTGACTATACAATTCCTTTCTAGATATCATAAATATAATAGATTTATGAAAATTTAAAACTTATGTGATCGAGAACAGATATTTTATTGACATGCACAGAAGAAATGCAAGTTGAAACTAATTTCGTGGCAAAACAAACAATGCCCGCATAGTGCATATATGTCACTCAATTGGAAAATCATCATTAAGAGTCATGCTGTGAATTCCTTCTTCGTGATCATTTTTTTTTCCTCAAGTTGATAAGTTAGCGTACAATGAGAATTTTGCCCAACTTACTCCTATGCTCAACTAGCCCCCGCCTTACACTACACTTACAGGAAATAATTTTATGCATATATTTACAGAATGTATTTATGACTATTTTTGGACAGTGTATATAAAACAGCATTTTAATAATGCAATTACTTTCTGTTAATAAAAATAGCAATCTTATTTGCAATTAATTTAGTCCTTTGTCAGTACACTTGCTATTTTGCAATGATGCAAACTTCATCTGCATTGAGCTACCTAGTGCTGACGCTAGGATGAAAGGGCCGCTGGGGGGAAGTCTGAAAAGGGCACTATGTTCCCTTCAAAAAGGGGATTATGTTTCCTTCACAAAAGGCACCCTTGAGTCATACTTTAAAAATATTTCTTCACCTCCCCCCCCCCCCCCTACATTGCTTAAATCTTTCCAGGGAAAAAAAATTTAAGCGTTAAAAAAAAAAAGCTTGCAAGGTTTGCAAACTTTGCATGTGTACCTCAAAATATAGGTATATATTTTGAAATATATTATACGTATATATTGTGATATTGCATCACATTTTTTTCGATTTAAAATATTTTTTTTCATTATGCATTAATTTATTTTTTTTTCTAAACTTTTTATCATTTCTATTTTTTTATGTAACGCTAACTTTTAATTAAATTATTCCAAATTATTTTGTTTTTTTTTCACGAAATCGGTATTTTCCGCACTAAATTCTTTAACATCAAAATTTTGCTTATTTTAATTACCGATTCGTAAATTCTTTTACCATGCTAAACTTTTTTTAATATAAATCTTTTTCATTCCTTTTTCCAAATTACCATTTTTTTTACCAAATAGCCATCTTGTTTTCAACGAATTTGTCGTCCATGTTTGAACATCCTGTCTTGAAGATCTTATCAGGTTGTTTTCGCTGCGTCATAGCGATGCCTATCTTCGGTTCACGATTCACGGGTCACGCTTCGATTGGTTCCCGCCAAAATTCCTCCTGCGCTCTCATTGGCGCACGTGACGTGCGCCGTTGCCATCGGAGAAATTGCGTGTGGAGAAAGTGGGAGAGATGCGATTGACTCTCGCCGTGATTGCCGTGTCGAGAGGTTGCCGGCGCATCGATTTCCTTTTCTGTGAAATAATGGCAGACGACCGCCGATATGGGGCTTTCGATCCTGCCCCTGACACCGTGTGAGCCACACGTCATGTCTTAAAAAAAATCTGCAAATATTTTCAAATTATGGCAACAATTATTACCAGCAAAAGTCCGGCGAAATCCATGAGGGCGCAGCTGCACCTGTAAAACGGGAGCGATGCCCGCCACTGCAATTTTTTTTCTCGGAGCCTGGAGGCCCTCATCATAAGTTTATAAGTCATACTTCAAGTTTATTTTTATTGATTTTATGTCCTGGATGATCTCTTACAACTAAAATGGATCAATAGTTCTTTTTGCACCGTCTGAGGATGCTCAAATGTAATCTGTAAAAAAAATTGGATGTCTAACAGTCTAATCTAATATAGTAATTGTGCAGGTGATCACCTATTTTTTTTATTTTATAAAAGTAAAAATGCAGCCAGTTCCTCCATAAATAAAATTTTTTGTTATTTGTTAAAACTTGTTAAGTTTTCTTTTCATGATCAACACGCCATCCACAAGGGGTAAGTCGAATTTTTTTCTTTTCATGCCAATCTGTAAACGCATTCAAGGTAGTCGTTGATCTGGGGAATTATTGTGGCACTTCGCGATTAAAAACATTATTATGTGCAACCACTATTTCGGCCTAATCAAAATTTTCTGGGAAACTAAATTCTAAAAAAAAAAACATTAAATAAATGAAATCTTAATTCCAACTGGGGGGTGTAACAACACCAATTTGTGGCGTTACCAGTGCAACGTTGATAATTAATCGAGTTGAGATTTATTCGCGGCACAAATTTGTGTTGTTACCGTTTCCTGTTTTTTTTTTTTTTTTTCAGTGGTGAGGCTAAACCTAGAATAATCATGGAACCCCAAATTCGTAATCCCAAAATTTAGAACATTTTCAAAAAAAAAAAAGTTCTTAATTTCAATGAAAAATCGGGAAGCATTTTTTACCGTTTTTTTTTTTTTTTTTTTGGAAATAAACATTTTAAAAATAAATTGTAATGATAAGATAAAAATGTTCAGTTTTCATCATTGTGTCCGAAATGTTCTTTTTTCATATTTGAGATTGCAATTTCTGAAAAAGGCTGCTTTAATTCTAAGTTAATGATTAAAATTTGCTTTTTTCTATTTTTTGTACTTTTATTATATTTATTATTATTGTTTCTTAGACTAAGCTCTAACTTTTTCGCGATACAGAAAGTTCGTAAAATTGAAGTTCGGGCTTTCTTTTATTTTTCCGATAAACTGATCTTTTGTAATTAAAAGTCTTTAGTAAGTGGCTAGAGAATATAAAATCATGTCGGAATTTGATGAAATTCTTTTCTTGTATTGTTTAATAAATAAGGTCAAAAAAACGGGAAAAAATTCGACTTTTCGAGGTTTTGCCACAAACGTAAGGCGACCTTTACTTCACTTTTTGTGCTAATTTTATCGACTTTTAGCGAGTATATACAGTGTTAAAAAATGCTATTAATGAATGAAACACATTTATGAATGCATGTATGAATGGCAAATTATACAAGTTCTGATGCTATTTACAAAAACTTTTGAATCAGGACCCAGAATCCGGAGAGATCGCCGCTCTGAGTGTACTGGATTTGAGGTCCCTAAGTACGTTTTAACATTTAAAAAATGTTTTTTTTTTTCTGTATTTCGCTCGATTTTTTTTTTTGAAAAATTGGGAGTTTTCCACATTGCTGCACATCATAGACAGGTAGAAGGTCCTAAGCTGTCCATCCTAACTATAAATAGTACGATTTAACTTGCAGGACATTCATGTTTGTTTAATGCTATTAATACTTGTAAAATGAAGAAAAAAGGCACTTGATGCGTCCAATCTACTACCCCCAGTGATTCCAAGAAGTTGAAGGGGAGAAGACAATAATGCTCTGGAGGTCTAAGAAAACTAGTTTGGGACAAATAAAGGGGGGGAGGGAGAGCCTGGATTGAAGTTTTCTTGCACTTCCTGCTTTGAAGGCCGTTCGGCACATGTGGCATGTCTGAATAGACCACAGGGCGCATAGAAAAGGGAAGAAAGAGGCCGCCAGAAAAAAAAAAATTGAAAAGGGCCGCCGGGCGCAGCGCCCTGCCAAAATGGCTTAGAGTCAGCACTAGCTACCTCTTAATATTTTTGAAACGTTTTCAAATTTTCCCTGATTTATTGAGCCAAATGTAAGGGTAGAACCAAAAAAATTTTCACCTTCGAAATTTTGGACCACCCTACTGCGCATAGAACTTCTTTCAGCTGCAGAATACAATGGATTGCCAAGTTATCCAACATTTAAAGTTGATGAATATGAAAACAGTTTGATCTAGGCTGCTTCTTCATGGGATGAAATTAAAAAAAAATCTTGAGTAAAAGCGTGGAGAAAATTTAGGCCGACGATTGAATCTCCTGTTTTTGAAACAAATGATTTGCTACAAACAGTGCGTGACGATTTTGATGTCAACAATGAAGTGTTCCCTGATATGTTTAAGCTGCTTCCAGGGAATTTTCCTGTTGTGAAAGTAGAGGCCTGGCTCAGTCCAAGCAATGATACACAGGACTTAACTGATGAAGAAATTATTGTGGCAGTTAACAATACCGAAGACGAACCCATCAAAAAGCATACCGGTATTTCTCATACAGAAGCCACAAAAATCTTGGATGAAGCTCTTTGATACATTGAAGCACAAGAAGATGCCACGATTGCAGATGTTTTATTGTTTAAAAGGTGGCACAACAAGGCTGCATTCAAATGAACAAAAAAACGAATAACAAAAGAAAATTACTTCTTATTTTGTGAATCCGAATGTTCTATAAGTAAACCTTTAATGTAACATAGTTGTTGCAATAAATTCTATACAAAATATTAATATTTTACGTTTTTGTCATTTAGTATTACATTTTATCATGCACTGACAATTATTTTTTTATTTATGAAAAAAAACGAGACATTTTCCAATTATAGGAAAAAAAAAAAAAGACCCATTTGCCTTTTCGATTAAGCTGATTTTTGGATAAACAGGATTCGGATAACCGGGGTTCTATTGTACTTTTCTATTGTATAATATTGTATTTCTATTGTATAATATTGAACTACTGGATTAATAAATTTCTAAGATCAAGAAGAGACACTATCAAAAACCTTAGGCTTATTTTTTTCTCAAACTTAACAATTGTTTTATAACATTGGAAAAAAAAATCATCCAACAGAAAATTGTTGAATTTTTTCCATGCTTTTTAATTACATGTTGAATGAAAATGGAAAGAATTGTTAATTTATTTTGTAACAATATTATAATGAGTACTTGAAAGGAAAAACCCTTAATGCTACAAACTGCCAAAAATTTTAAACCTCATTCTGAATTACATACAGAAGAGGGGGGGGGGAGAGAAGTTTTAGGCCAAAATATTTTAATCTAGATAAAGTAATATTTAATAAGTATAATTAACTAATATAAGCACTAAAACAACAAATAACTTTCGAAAATTCCTTCGATTTTCGGCCGAATCTTCAAGTGGGCATGACAATATTACGTCTGTGCAAATCCTTTACTACAGTAGCTGAAACTTCATAAAGATAATTATGGTAAGCACAAATTGATGCCCAAAAGACAGATCGGACAGTAAATGAGAACTAGGAAGTTTTATACCCAAGCCGATGCAATCGGATTTCGAAATGTGAAAAAAATCGGGACCGACCTTTGAAAGTGCAATAAATGAACAAAATGCGTAAGTTTTACAAACATTTTCTAAAAGTTGGTGGGTAGGTAGGTATGTTAGCAGGACTGCTTTCAAAAACTTTCATAGAAGAAAAGGAAGAGGGTTTTCCAAAATGAAGGATTTTTGCGGAAATGAAACTCTTAATTTCCAAAATCCGACCCATCTAACAAAAAATTTCCAATCTTGAGACCTACCTCTTAGCTAACTTAGAGAAAAGAGGTCATAAATATTGGTAATGCTCAGATTCCCTAGTGGCAAGTTGTGGAATTACTTAATGCTGTCTTATTTGTTCTAATTGAAATATTTAAAAAAAATAACCAATATGAATGAGACTGTTGAAATAAGAAATACAACTTAAAATAACTTTTTTTAATTACTTAAATACCTGCAAGGTGTTTTTTACAAAGGTATTTCAATGGGAAGCATGTACTTGTTTCTTATTTCTCTCTCTTCATTAAAGTTTTAGCATCAACTTCAACTTTAGCTACTTTTATTTGCAGACTTCCTATTTTTTTAAATTCATGTGTACAGTGGCGAGAGCCCACTCAATATTCTTCGCTTAAGACCCACCAATGGGTCGCGACACATAGTTTGGGAAATACCGAGTTGATGAGACACCAGTTGAAATTACTTCTACTTATTTTATGTAATACTTAAATTACTAGCACATAATTATATTTATTTGAAGCAAGTAGTAAGAGTTATAAACCTTACATCATTTTTAGGTACATCTTTCTTCTTCTTATGTCTCTTGCCTCTACTACGTTGCAGCTCAGCTGATCGACTATCTGCTGATGAACTTTGACCCCTAATAAATGAAAATATAACAATAGTATTAACATGTTGATTAATACTATTCCATTACAAATATCAATTTTTTTTTAAAACTCAAACAAAAATAAATAAATTTATCTCTTTGACGTATAACTTATGTTCAAAATGTTAAATGTTAGTACAGGGTCCGTACGCTTTTGGCAAAACCAAAAATAAGGACTTTTTAAGGACCTACAAAAAATTTTAAGGATCTCACAATATTTTCGAAATATACAAACTGTTATGTTTATTTCAAAAGGAAGCTTTATTGAAAGAGGGAATTAATTTAACATCGTATTTTTATTAGGAACACAACACAAACACTTTTATGGAGCTCTCTTTGACTTGTTGCTCTTCTAATGTCCAATACAGTCAGGGAGTTAAATAATTATTGGAGCTAGTAATAAGAAGCACACAACACAAGTATTATCATATAAAAGCAAATTATAATGACATGAAAAATTATCAAAAATGGTTAGTGCTATAAATTACAAGTTAAATGAAAAACAATTTAAGTAAAAAAAAAAAAAAGGTTAAAGAAAATGTTGCACTGTCTTGAGAATTTGTGTTTAATTTAGATTTTTTTTTCCATTTTACTTAACTTATGCTGCCAGCATCTCAATTTAGGCTTACTTAAATTCTTATCTCTGCCATAAATAATTTTTTTAAATTATTTAGAAGATCTCGCGAAAACTTTTTCAACTTGAGAAAAATATTTCATTTTGGAAACAACATACAAATAAAAAATGGAGCTTATTCGCTCAAAACTTTGTACATTACCCTCAAATAGTAACTACCAAAATTTAACTAAAATAAAGTTTCAAAAAATTGAACATTTTTTAAAAATAAAAAATAATACAAACAGACTACAAGCTGCAAATACTAAAACAACCGACAACTCTTTTAAATAATTGATATATTTACAGGATGCAAAAAGATAGAAGTCTCAAAAGCTGTGTGCAATTTTCGGCGAAGCACATGCCAGATGTTAGCAAGTTTCCGAAAAATAGGGTTTTACATTTTCGCGTTATAAGTTATGAAAATTCATGTAAATTAATACATGTCTTTTTTAAATTTTTCTTGAAAAATTTTCTTGTTCTGTTGTACAATCCCTTTAGATAAAAATAATTGTACATCAGCTTGAAAAATCGGATCTTTTTGCAAAAATCGAATTTTAGTTTCTAAACGAACCTAGTCTTTAGTTTCTTCGAACCTAGGTTTTCGAATCCAAAAAACTAGGGGAAAACGGAGCATTTGGCAACTATGGTGTATAGGTTTAAGAAGAGGTCGATTTCTACAATTTACTGCAAATTAAGAAATTTCACGAGATACAAATTTTGATTAACGCAGCAAATATCCTTCATCTCCCACGCAACAAAACCCCACAGCGAACGATCGCGAAGACAAATTGGTCGATAAAAATTTAGTAAATATTACAACATTGCTTTAAAACAAATTTTCGATACGGGAATTCATTTTATCTAAAAAAAAAAAAAACAATGGGAGAACAAACTGTTTTGCGAAAGATCAACTGAAAAGCAAGGCAACTCGGCGCTTCTTTTATAGTTTAAGACTTAAGAAAAATAATAAAAATAAATCATTCTTTTTACCTTTAACAGTATAAATAAGCGATAATCATACATTCAATTTGTCAAATGTAGAAAAAGCTGAAAGTTTTTTTTTTTTTTTTTGCCTACATATTAGTTAAATGTATCTCTTTTATTGAGCTAGATGTCAACAAATACCGAAATTTGGCCTTTTTTTTGAAAATTCCCGATTTTGTTTATTTATTAAATTTTTTCCCCTCGAGTCCTTAAAAGTCCGTTTTTCAAATTTTATTCCTTTTTCTTTTCTCTTTTAAAAGCAAAATGAGGGAACTTGTGTAATCTGTTTTCTGAGGTCTGTAAGACCACAGGAAAACAAATATCCATCATCTCCCACACAACAAAACCATTGCATTTTGTACAAATACTTGGTATTTTGATTCGGCTTCTCTACTAAGGGGCCGTTCATAAATGATGCCACGCTTTTTTCTCATATATTTGACCCCCTCCCCCCCTTTGTCACGCATCACGCTATGTTGCATAATGCAGGATGTCACACTTCTTGTTACCCATTCTCCTCCCCTTGTCACACTTCGTCACAATTTCACGAACCCCCCTCCCCCCTCGAAGCGTGACATCATTTATGAATGATCCCTAATATGTTAATTTTTTTTTAGCTGTAGCTCGATTTTTTTTTTCATAAAATTGCAGGAAATAGCAAATTGGGAGCTGCCGTGGGGGTGGGTACAAGTTCATTTTAACTGAATTGGATGGTGTAGTTTGAAGTATTTTATCAAAATCCATGAACATTTTTTTTTTTTGTAAAAATATATAACACATCAATTTACTTATAACTTTTCAAAAAAAAATATTAAAAAAAAAAACAAGAGTTAATTATTTATCTACCAGTTGAGAAAGCACTGCAATCTGTAGTAAAAATGCGATGACGTTTATGTAAATCCGCAATTTTTGGTCCTGTCAATCCGCCGTTTTGGGTCTGTCCGAAAGCCGCGATAGTACCGGAACCGAGCAAACCAAATTTGAGGTTCGACTAAGTAGTTGAAATGAAAGAAGTTTGATTCTTGTGAAGAATACAAAATATAGCAAAACAAATAGAGCACATGGGTACCTTCTTATTTTAACAAAAAAATAAAGCACCTGGAATAAAAAATAAGGACTATTTAAGGACTTTTTAAGGCCTTAAAAATGAAAATGAAGATTAAGGACTTTCTAAGGACCTTTAAGGAACGTACGAACCCTGTAGTACAGAAATTGATTTTAAAAAAATAAAAAGTGTAACCAAAGTTGATTTTTTTAAAAAAAGAGCTTAATAGAAGTTGATTTTTTAAAAAAGAGCTTAATCGAAGTTGATTTAAAAAGAACAAAAAAGCTTAACAGGGGGAAAATTGAATACAAATACAAAGTGACAACCAACAATTGGCTCTGGGCCCAACTAGGCTAGCCCTAGTCAATTTCTCAATTCCCAGTAAAGATCAATAGGCCTCATAAAACTTTTTACCCCATTACAATATAAACAATTGCTTCTGGTAAACTATTCCAAATGCTGACAAACCTATTGAAACTCTGAAATAGAAATTATGTGCAGTTTTAAAATCTCAAGTATACCTTTTCTTGAGATATATGATGAATGAGAGAAATGTTTAATAAAATTAATTCCATCTAATAAAAAATTTTGATAATGCTTCAAAACATATATGATTTGTAATCCAAATTTGTCTTTAGTAATCCCATCATCAGTGAATGTATTGTTTATATTATATCAAAGGAATGATTAGCAAAAAAAAGGGGGAAATCAATGCAGCAAGGTATAAAACCTTAGAAGAAATAGGAAATACAATAATCATATAAATTTCTACGTTTCAAAACACACTTTCAAAAATAAAAATACTTAAATAAACACTGCATCAAACTAATTAAAAACAGAATCTATGAAGAAAATTCCTCATTGACAAAAACACATAGCAATCATTTTCCTCAATGTATAAAGCCACTTTTAATTAAAATAAAGAAAACACAATTGGAAGAACAATACTGCAACCTTTCAAAATATTGATCCTTACAGAAGGATGATCTATTACAAAGACAAATAACTGAGTCATTATATTAACATGAACTATGCCTCTGATATTTTTGAAAAAAAAGAAAAATAATAATAAAAATAATGCTCCAAATAAATTCAACTAGAGAAAAAGGGTTTACTGCATTATTCAGTAAAGTACAACAGGCATTTACCGAAAAAATTTCATTAAGATCATTGGTTTGATACTATTGGAACAAAAAAGAGCAAACAGTAAAACCTAGGTGGATCGATTTCGTGGGACTATTAATTTTGATTGCCAAAAACAGAAAAATAGCAAATGTAGATCAGTAAGTAACTACACATTTAAAGGCACCATAGAAAATTTCAGCAAAAGTTATCTGAATTTTTAATGAATTTGATAAACAGAAAAAAATGTCAAGCAGAGGAGTAGAAACTCTCACCATATTCTTTGCTTTCTGGATGGAGCAATAGGACTGGGAGTTCGTGGACCTCTAATTCTTACATTGCCATTTTTAGCATCAGCACCTCTTCTTTTTGGGGACAGGGGAGAAGAAATTCTTTTATCTTTTCCCTTCTTCCTACCTTCATGATTTGGAGATGGTGTTCTAATCTTCTGAGCTTTTGCAGCTCTGCTGCTCTTTATTTTATCATAATCGTCTTTTTGTTTAAAATCTGAAGATTTTTCGGAAGCTTTTAGTGATTTTTTGCTTTTTCTTTTAGCAGGATGACGAGAACCACTAGAAGAAGAAGATGATGAAGAGGAACTACTGTCATCACTATCTTCTCCACTGCTACTACTAGTGGACCCAGTGGTACTTGATATACTTCCACTATCACTACTACTGCTAGTGCTGCTGCTTTCGCTGAAGGATACCTGTGTTACATTTTTCAAATTTAGTGCTTTTTTCTAAAATGCATAAAAAGAATGAAAAAATTATTACAAAATGTAGATACAAACTATTAATATAGAGTATATTATACAATAATTACAAAATATTACTCAATATTTATACAATATGAGAATCTCAAAATAACTATTCATACAAATTGATATTACATAGCAAGGGTTTAACTTTTGTTACATATAACTCACATTTATCCTCCTATTAGCAAAGTAATCTCCTTAATGCTCATGATTAATCAATTAATTTTAAAACACTTAATGTTGATAAACATTTATTGATATATACAGGGTCCCCACTCTTTTTTCAAAACAAAAATTAAGGACTTTTCAGGACCAATTTTAAAAGAATTAACCTGAAAAATACAGTAGAAGACCTTAACGCACACCTAGTCGAATTTGCTAATCAAATGCTGCAGGTGAGAAGCAAATACAATTACACAGAAAAAAGTTAGGATCATCAGCATAATGTGGGGAGAAGATCAACAGAATCAAAAATGGGCACAGTTATGGTGCAAAGTCAAGGAAAATGGCATTTTTTCATAGTATGGTGCGGGAAATACATTTTAGCAAAAATTGGGATGGCAGTTGCCCCCTGAGGTTTCTAATAAAAGGGAGAGGAAGACACAATTGTTAGAATAGGCTAGTGACTGGAATTTAAGGACTTTTTTACATTATTACTATTGTGTTTTGATATAAAACTAATGCGGGTGCTGTAGCTCTGCAGCGCATATGGACGAACCTACACTGACTTTTTAGGACTTAAAACTAAAATTAAGTATTTTTAAGAGCCCTTAATTCTTAAAAGGCAAATTAAAGAATTTTTAAAGGCTTTTAATGATTGTGACAACTTTGTATACAGATTAATAATCATATAATATTGTTATCTATATTCATTTCCATTCAGATTAAAAAATTATTTAAATTCCCTCAAAAATTTACTGTAAATTTTTGAAAAAAAAAAAAAAAAAAACAAAGACCCAATAAAGCTTAAAAAAACCTAATTAACCCTTTATCTACTGCATTATGATGTGCAGTATTTTTTTTACAGAAACACTTTGTCTAGGTATTTTCACTAAAAATTAAGGGATTTACGTAAATAAAATGCTCAGTCTATAAGCATTTATTTCTTTATAGCTAAGTGCCACAGAGTATTTACCCTGTGAAATTAATTACATACACTCTTTAATTAAAATATTTCATGAAATAGATTTCTAAGTTCTTAACTAATACATTTAAAAAAATCAGTGACTTGATTCTTGAATTTTACTGCTTTTCTGGAGCGAAACTCTAAAGAAACAATCTGAACAAAATGGAAGTTCAAAACACAGCATCGGTTTCAAAACTATCTATGTTCTTTCCTCGCTGAAATATACTTTATAGAACCCTTGCTGATATGTATCCTGAAAAAGGAGAATTTAAAGACTGTCCTGGCAAAGTACCATCAGAATATTGGTATAAATGGTTTCTGGAATGGAATTTATAGAGAATGGAACTTATAAGTACCGTCGGTAGATAAAGGGTTAAACTCAAAAAACCCCACTAGGGTTTTATTAACCCTGACACAAACAAAGCATTTTTTTTTTTTTTTTGAAGAATGAAAACATAAAAGGTTAAAATTTCTAAGTAGAGTAAAGCTTCATTGATACATAGTTTATTGGTCTTTAATGCATTTGTAATTAATGCAGTAATAAAATATTTGATTTTTAGGACACAATGTTTTTATTATATGTTGTGGTTCTCTCTTTCTAAAATTCATACATTTCTGCCTAAAAAATTCTTTTTCTTTCTTTAAAAAAAAATTCCATTCTTCGTTTTCATAAAAGAAACTTTTCTTATAAAACATGACATTATGCAGGAAAATGGAGAATGGATAATAGGAAGGTTAGTCAAATGTCATTTCTAAGAGACATCAGACTGGTTTGACATCAATAAGCAATTCATTCATCAAGTCTTGACTTTTGTACATCAACGTTTCTTTTCTCTTCCCTTTTTTTTTTTGGCATGCTGCTGCTTTGTTTGGTTCTTAAACATATAAAAATTTTGGAAATGTAGTTTTTCATTCAAAGAAAACAGTGAAAGAATTTTACAAGAGCACTGGATTTAAATATAAAATTGGCAAAAAAGTTATACTTCAGTTCATTCCAAAAATTATTTCCTATGATAGAAAAAAATTGGGGACAGGACAAGAACTTATGCTTTTACCATTATTTTCATTGAAAATGCATTGCAGAGTAATATACTATTACTATCCTTAAAATATCCTTTCTATAAACTTGCAATAAGCAAAATTGTTTTTTATTTCTATTTTTAACTTTGATTTTCCTTTATCAGAGATGTGACTCACTGAGGAAAAAAATACTGAAATATCACAGCATAACGAAATACCACATCAGAACGTTGTAACCTCAATAAAAAAAAAACCTTACATTAGAAACATAAATTACTATGCAATAGAATTATCAAATACAAAATGAAGGCAAGTCATTATTTTACATTTTAATATAAAGGAGTAATTGGGGCTTAAAGTCTAACAAAAAAAGTGCAAAAGTCCTGCATCCTTTGAAACTTATATTCATATGGAAAGAGTCTGAATTCAGGGCATTCTATAAAAAATAATTCCATTTTTTAAATACACAGGTTTCCATGCAGTAATTATTTAAACTGAAGTAATTATTTCACATCTATACCAACTATTAAAAATGTTATGAATAAGGTGTGAAGTGAAAAACAAAACAAAACAAGGATTACATAGTACCAATGCATTATATGAGAAGAACAAGATTATCAATGCATAATATAAACATACTTGTGATTTAAACACAAAGTACCTTTACTTAGATATATGTATAGTATTGAACTGGATTTATGAACTTCTAAGATCAAGAAGAGGCACTATTCAAAACCTTAGACTTATTTTTTCTCAAACTTAACAATTGTTTTATAATATTGGAAAAATCTTCCAACAGAAGGATTGCTGATTTTTTTCATGTTTTTTAATTATGAATGAAAGCAGAAAGGATATGTTAATTTATTTTGCAACAATATTATAATGAGTACTTGAAAGGAAAAAACCCCTAATGCTTAACACAATCAGAAATGTTAGAAAACTCATTTTAAATTACATACAAAAAGGGAGGAGGGACATTTTAGACAAAAATGCTTTTTTTAACTAGATTATTAATAAGGTTGTAATAGGTGAATTCCGTGAAAAAGGGGAAATGGCACTTAAATTTTAAAAATTAGCATTGAACCACTTGTAATACATCATTTTCTTCAGAAATAAGTAAACTTTTTGAAAATAGAAACATTTTTTTAATTTGATATAATTTAAGTTTTAAAAACTGTGCTCAAAGTTACTCTTTTATGTCATGCCTTTGTAGAGCCAAATAACTTAAGCTTTAAATAAATTAATCACCTAAATTTAACCTAAAATTAACCACCTTTTTAAAATAATTAATCACCTAAAAATTTGATTAATTATTTTATAAAAGTTTAATAAACAGATTAACTATTATACTTTGGGTGTTCTATTAAGTTTTTCATTCATTTAATAAATTTTAAAAAATATTCTTGCCGGAAAATTAGTGTATTAATTAGTCATATTGCACATGTCCTTCCGTTACCGAAAAAGTGAATATCGATTATTTCACCTACAACACAATGGCTCAAGAATTACAAGTTTTTCAGTACACTGCAGGTTTAAGGCTTGCATTAATTTGGCAGAGTCAAAATTTTTCAAAAATGCAATTTTGGGAGTTTTTTCATGGTAACGGAAGGACAAAAATATGGTAACGGAAGGACCGTCATATTTAAACCCATTTCCACTTAATTTTTAAAATACTCTATTAATATAAGCAACATGTATTCACTGCATAAAACTTATCTTCATTGTATTTATTTGATTTGGTGTGGAAAAAGGTCAAGAATATGCACTGGTTAATGATGAACAAAACCACGGAAAAGTGAGTTTCCGGTTTTATTGATACACACAATGTGTTTCTATATTTGGATTGATTTTTTTTTTCAGTTACGGGGTTTAATAATGCCTGTTTAAACATCAGTATCTATTCATAAATGTAATTTTCATTGAAAAGCAGTTTAAAGATTAAGGCATAAGAAAACTTTGACACCAATCGCAGAAAAAGATATGTCGACAGCGCTAGTGTGAGCAACATTTTATCCAAGAAACTTATTACCTACTGCCACAGCCCCCTTAACTAGATGCCTTCCGAAATGGAGCGAAACCCATTACCCTACCGGCAACGATTTTCTCCCACTGACAACGAAAACACCGCTAGAGGGCACTACCTATTTGCTATTGGTAAACGATGTTTTACTTGTTAACACTTGGTAAACTGTGATAAAAAGCGGTAAAAATTGTTCTTTAAAAAAATTCATTTGAATTTTTTTATAAATCTTTAATAATATGACTCATTTATTACATTTTTTCGCTCTTACTTTATGGTGCAGTGAAGCAGTAGGAAATTAAGTGATATTATTTATTTATGATATCTGGTTACTCTAGGAACATTTTAACGGAGTATCAACTTAAAACTTTTATTTTATTAAAGTGGTTTTCCCCTAACTGTAGGTATTTTAGAAGAAAAATTTTGTTACACAAATGAACAGATTTTTCGTTATAGTAATGATTTAATTATTTTAGTCTGTAAAATGAAACTTCGCTTAAGATAAAATTACTTTTTAAAAATTTGCAAACGTGCTGTGCAGCAAAATAAAACATTGTTTCTGTATTCTATAAATGTAGTTAATTATAATTGCATGTCATCACTTATTTTTAATTTTATTATTATTATTATTTTCGAGTTGAATGGACTATATATAATATATAAAGAAGTGTTGAAAGAAGAAATTTTAAGCATTTCCATTAAAAAATATTTTTTTTGGCATTTTTCTATAAGAACAGTTGCAAAAGTCGAGAACACTTGCGTACTTAGCCAATCTGTACCACAGACAATGCATCAAATTTCGATTACGAAATACTACTTTAAATACTTTCTACTTTCATATCTTAAATCGAAATCGAACTTATGAAATTTTAATTTTGTTACAATCGAAGGTTCTATTGCAACTGAATTAGGTAGTTGACCATAACATTTAAACTAGTTAGTACATTATAAAATGTTTTTAAAAAATAAATAAATGGATAGAAATGTAGTGAACAAAAAAAGAGAATAATTATTTATGCAATTCATACATAAAGAACATAATACACTTAATTTCAATTGAGCATTTTTACCTTGTAAGAAAACAAACAAAAATCCAGTTCATTAAAACTTTTAATTTTAATATTTGTTTGAGAACAATGCTATAGATAAAATAATTAAAGACTTATTTGGAGCATTTTGAAAATTTTTGAGAAGATGTAATGTATAACTTCCATGATCGATTAACAGCAAAGCTATACATGTGACATATATTTGAGTAGATACTTATATGGACTCATCCGTTTTAGAAAAAGAAGCATCTTTTTTATTATTATTATTTACTTATAGTGATCTTGAAAATTAAATCTTTTCCCTGAATTTTAAAAGTCAAGAGTTTTGCAAAGACTCTGAAAAGATGTTCAAAGTTTTGAAAAGCTTTTAAGTGTACTTGAAGTAGCAGATATATTTTCGTACTCTTTTATATTTTCCAAGAAATCATTGCTTCAAAAAACGAGCAGAACAATGAGGACGTTAAATTTGGGAACATGGAACCAAACTCTTCATTTAGCTGAGTTATAAAAAATTTGCATAAAAATCAAGTTTTTACTCTTTTTACTCTTATAGAATCAAATTTAATTTTATTATAGAATCTGATCTATCCCCCCCCCCCCCCCGAAATAAAAACTAGTCCTTTTGGTTTCAATAAATAAAATTATAAATAAATAAATAAAAATTATACATACATACAATAAAAATGTTGAAATATGTGAATAATTACAATTTATAACGCATTGTACTGAAGTCATATTTTAAGCATGAATAATAGGACAAATATTACTTCCAAATTATTCTCATTAATTCACCCATAGAACTACATATGTTCTTGAAATATGGTTAGAATTCGATTCTATGTATGAATAATAATTTGAATTTCTTTCCTTACTAATTTCAATTATTTCTTATTGATCCATATATGCCTTCGTATAACTGTGAAAGTTTTTTAATAAAAAAAATCGATAAGCTTAATTTAATTAATATTTGCATAATATAAAATGCATCATAATATATAATCATTCGTATTCCAAGGACAAGCTACAGTAAAGATTGGACAACATAATAAACAATGTACATTTATATAAAAATAGTTTTTCACGATATTACTATTAATTAATTAATTTATTTTTATTTTTTCCCAAATAGACGCACACATAGTAATAATAATAGTAATAATAATAATAATTCCCTTGTCTTGATATAGCGGAGATCCATTCTTCACGCAAACTAATGTCCGATTGAAACTAATTTTTTCTTTTACTGAATTTATTGTGAAAAATGAAACAACACAGTAAACCATCTTTCATTTAGTTATACTGGTCCTGAAAAGCACCGTTTTTATTCAAAAGAATCAAATTATTAGGGGAAAAAAGAAGAAATAGCAATGAAAACCAATCTTTTACCCTTCAAACTAATGTAAAGAGTGCGGTTTGTTATAGCAGATAAGTAGCGTTCCTGGTGGGGGAAAAGGTAACTAAAATCCGCGGCCAACTTTCCCCGCAAATCGCTAGGCATCTAGTTAAGGGGGCTGCAAAAGACTTCACAGACATTGCACACTCAGCTAAAGTCTTATAGTTGGACATCTTCCCTCACAGGATATCTATCAAAATTCAATGAGTACCTCACTGGAAGATGGGAAGAAATCCATTCTTTGCCAGAAATACAAAGCACCCATTAAATAGTAATTAACACATTCTAGCCTTTAAACATAAATAGGAATATTTGTTTCTAGTAGAAAGAAGATTTTTAATCTTACTACATTAATACTTAGCAAAGTATCCCTAAAGTGTAATAATAGAGCTGCAATTGTAAGTCATAAATGTTTTATTAGTTGAATGGAAAGGAAAACATTTAACCAGGTGAGGCAAGAGATGAAGGTAGGGGAGGGGGGATATTTTTTAAAGTGTTGCATTTGAAAAACTAAATTCATGAATGTTTGACTTATATTTATCCTGTAAAAGGAAACAAAGAACAAATCACAAAAAAAAAAAAAAAATCAAACTTAAGATAATTATAGGAACTGCCCCAGCATTTGACTGAGACGCAGGTTCAAGTATAAATCTAATATACAAATACAACCAGTGATATACCAGTTGATGAAGGTTTTACACATTTACACATGACTTTCACACATATTTGAAAGAAATTCAGCCTTTTTAATGTGTATCTTGTACTTTGGCACTTTTGTCCTTCCGTTACCGTCCTTCCGTTACCATGACAAAATATTTATATTTAGTGAAAAATATAATTATTTTCATAAAAACTCTCCTAATATGCATTGAATGATCCTTCCTTAAGATGCCCAAATGTTTTCAAGAAACTTCTGCACATAGTTTAACTGAACTTTAAAGTTGAGAGTGCAACCAAAATTATCATGGCAGAAAAATTTCCTTCCGTTACCAAATTTAAAATTTCAATTAAAAAGAAAGTTATTAATTGTAAAATTCCAAGTTCACTAATTTTCATATAACTTAATAGAAAGTATAAAGGTTTGACTGTAAGTTTCTCGAAAAGTTATTTTTTTAAATTTACAAGCTCACAAAGTCCTTTTTTGTTGTAAAAAACGTCCTTCCGTTACCGACGGAACTCACCAATATTTAATAATTATAATTAATTGGTATAATCAATAAAACTTAAAATAATTTTCGAAACATTCCTTATATTTTCGGGCAAATCTTCAAGTGGGCGTGGCAAAATTACATCCGTGCAAGTTCTTTACTACAGAAGCTGGAACTTAATAAAGATAAAAATAATGGTAAGCTTAAGGTAATTGATGTCCAACAGGCAGAATCGGACAGTAAATGAGAACTAAGAAGTTTTACTGAAGCTGATGCAATCGGACTTCGAAAAGCATAAAAATCGGAACCGACCCTTGAAAGTGCAAAAAACGTATAAAATACGTAATTATTTACTCTTAATTTGTAAAAGTTGGTAGGTATTTACGTTGTTAGGTCACTTTAAAAGATTTTCATAGAATAAAAAGGGGAGATAGTTTTCCAAAATTAAGGATTTGCACGGAAACGAGATTCTTAATCTCCAAGTAACAGAAAATACGGAATTCCGTCAAAATACGGGAAAAAAATCACATGTATGCTTCATACATTATTTTACACCGGTCCTTTGAAAGACATATAAAAGGCACTTTACTGCAGTTATCCTTTATCTTTTTTCATACAAAAAGAAAAAAAAAATATTGATTACTTATAAGATATATAAAAACATAATTACTGTTTTAGTTATTGTCACACTTTCATTGAGTAATTTTTCCCTCTGAAGTTCTAATTCTAATTCTCTTTGAAGTTGTTGCCTCTTTCTTTCTAAAGTTAATTCTTCCTTATAATCAAGTTGAGCTGCATCCATTGGCCAATCTGAAATAGCAAGCAAATTACTATAAAGGGGGGAAAATAAATATTATTGAAAATAAGAAACATTTTAATTTTGATAGTAACTTGTTTAAACACAACAATTTCAGATACATAAAAACCCATAGAGCAAATTAGAAGAGAACAAAATCATTTCAAGTTTATTTAAAGTATCAATGTCTTGCCTACTACTTTTTTAGATGTAGCTCTATGTTCCTTTTTATGCAATGGAGGCAATTCACCGATAGAGGGACTCGTGAACGATCACCGCTGTCACGTGATACCCGCTTTTTGTTTACTAAGATTTTCAATGGAATTCTATGTGGAGTACACAAGGCAAAATTAGTTATCTTAAAATTAATTAGATTTTTTTTGCAGCTTTTTCTGATTATAACCCAGTATTTACATTTAATTTAATCATGATTCAAGAAATTTATTAATTATTACAATAGTTATAGTGTTTTCTTTAATGTTAATTTTATGTAATGTAGAACTTCATTTAGACCTAATTTTTAATTAGATTTGTCGAACTCGATGTAAAGAGATGCTACGGCTTCCATTGTTTACATTTCTTTACTCGCTGCCACGTGACCAATGATGCTGCTTGAATTGCCTCCATTGCAGGTGATAGCAAAATAGTGAACATAGGTATTGTTTATTTTGGCTGAATTGTGTGTTGTAATTTGGGCCTTTTGTCAAAATCCATGAATAAATTATTTCTGTTCATTAAAAATATAGTATATTAACAAATCAATTTACTTAAAACTACCTTTTCAACAAAAAAAAAAAGAAAACTTGTTTATCTACCAGTTGAGAAGACACTGCAGTTTGAAGTAAAGATGCATATGTCAGTGTTGATGTTTGGGTCGGGTTCCGAAATTCGGCAAATTGCGAAATGCAGCACAGTGCCGGTCCCGAGCATTCTGAATTTAGGGTTTTGTACAGCACATTTATACAGCATTTTTGGAATGCAGTATAAATGTACATGGATCATCGTTCTTTTATAATAATTCAAGCTTTATAATGCAATAATATTATTAAATTTACAAACTGTGTATTCGAACTAGTATGAATTTGAACTTATGGAAATGTGGATAAAAAACAAACTGAACTCAAGGAAAAGACTCAAGCGGCTCCAAGCATCTTTTGCTCCCGATTAAAACATAAAATAAACTATCAAAATTTATACCCAACAGAAATGTATAAAACATTCCTCAAATAATGCAATATACCATTAAAACTGTTATTTGAAGAAATAAATGCAAGTTATGGAAGTAATTTCAGCCTCAGAAATGAGCATAAAGATAAAGTAACTTATGAAACAAACCATCCGAGTCTTCTTCCCAATTGCCATCAGATTTCTTCTTAGCTTCAGGCACTTCTGGAATAGGATTAGGAGCAGAGGGCGATCTGGGACGAGTGACGACAACAGTTGACTTTATTTTACTTTCATGCTCTCCCTTTCTGCTACGACTGTTGCTACGTTTATTTCCTTTTCTCTGCAAAATATTAAATTTAAATTGTTTTTATGTTTAAAAAATATTTCCTTATGAACAAAATGTACATCATATATTAGAGTGATCTTTAAAAACAAACTTAGATGGAACCAGAAATTCAAACGGAGTATCATACCTGCCAACCTTCAAAAGAAAAAATCCTGAGGATTTTTCAGTCAAATCCTGAAGATTTTCAATAACGTTCCCCCCCCCCCCCCCCCCACAATAAGCATAAAGACATACATCATATTACAGCATAAATATTTAAACTCCTCCTCATTACTTTAGAATTGTTTGTTAAAAAAATTTCAGTAATAGAATGCTGTTTTATGCGGTCATTGTTATTTCACCATACTGCCCAAACTTTTTTTTAATTCAAATAAAAATTGGAAAAAAAAATGAAATGGAAACATCTACTTTTGAAAAATATTTATTCCCCAAATTATAAAATATAGAGGATAAAAAATCAAATTTATAGAATATATTAAATGACAAAAATTAACTTAAAAACTAAAAAAATATATACTCATAATTAAAAAATACACTATATCGATAATGGCATTGTTCACAACTGATGAAAACAAAACCAACTATGCACTCTCAATCGCCACCCGGAAACACGTTTCTACCACCAGGCGTAGCCAATGTCGCCAACTGCGCTCATGCTCTGATTGGCCAAGAACGTAAAAGCACATAACCTACTGCGCAATGCATTTATATCGAAATGCAGATTCCCACATCCTCGTCCGATTAGTGGATTCGCCTAAGGTGTTACTTTTTATGGCAACCTACTACTCGCAACCCTCTATGAATGCTACCGGTCGCCACTACTGCCCTTGTGAAAGTACGCAAGTAAAGTCAGTGAGCACAGCTTAATTGGCGCATTATGGTTGAAATTGGCGTGATGGAAAAAATTCTCAAAAGGAAAACAGAAATCCGGAAGATTTCTTTCCCGTACGGAAGGCCGGAAGAAAATGCGTTTTTCCTGAAAACTTCCGGATTTTCCGGAAGAGTTGGCAGGTATGGAGTATAGCCCATTTTGTTTTGGACCTAAAATGGGCTTGTTGTTTTTGGCTTTTAAATAATTTCAAATTTTAGAAATGCATTTTAGGACATATGTTGTGCTCCCAGCTAAAGTCTGGCTCTAATTTTCACATGCTCATAGTGCACACTTCACATGCTTCTTTACTTAAGGGTATTTTCAAAGAGTCTATCAAATTAAATCACTTCTATAAGACAAATGATCAAAATGCTTTGTGCGAAAATATGAGTACACGGATAAAACAAGGTAAAAAAGCAAATTGTCAGAACAAATAATGCAAATAGCTATTTCGAAGCTCCATTGCAGCCTCGAAATAGCTATTTGTCATATGTGTTTTGACAATTTGTGCTTTTTTACCTTGTTTTATCTTTGTACTCATAAATCACTTCTAGTTAAAAATATAAATTGTATGATTTCTGCAGCCTTTCAAGTTTTGCACTCATGACATAACCTCTTATGTGGGTCTTCTCTCCTCTAACCTAAGTTTTACATGTTTAATGCTTATTATACTTTGTATTACAGGTTTTGACACAAAAAATAAATTCCCATTTCAAAAATTAAACTGCCTCTGATTTAAACAAGCAGCCATTCTATACTCTATTTACATCACTGTGGCATTTACTAAAAGTACAAACTGTGTGCTTAGAGTGTGTTCCAAAGTGAATACTTCACACAGGCCACCTAGTTTGACTTGTTTTTCCCCAAGAAATGACTTCAAACTTTAAAGAAATCTAAAAGAGTGCAAAGGTGTCAATTATAAAATACCAAAGTGTGCAGTGAAGAAGTTTCAAAGAAATTTATATTTTTTAAAACTTGGATGATCATAAAAGTTTTTTTAAAAAGAAAAAAAAGAAGAAGATGAATCCTATACAGCAAGTGAAACAATAGTTGAGTTGGTATATTAACAGTTTTACGAGGTATGATTGGAAAGTTTTATGAATTGGCTTGTAATTTCACAATGGCGGTACTTACATGCTACTGTAATGCAACTCCTTCAAAATAGTCCCCTTCTGACTGAGCACACCGACTCCAATGGTGTTTCCATTTTTGGAAACATTCCTGGAAATTTTTTTTTCTTGAGTGTGTTAAGGACGCTTGCCGGATTCGCCTGGATGCCTTCAATTGAGTCAAATTGCCTCCCTTTCAGTGAAAATTTCTGTTTAGGAAACAGGTAGAAGAATTTTTGACTAAATTTAACATTCCTGTGCTTCCACAACCGACCAATTCCCCTGATACAGACCCTGCGGACTCCTACCTGTTTCTAAACTGAAAATTTCACTGAAAGGGAAACGATTTGACTCGACAGTGAAAATTTCAGTTTAGGAAACAGGTAGGAGTCCGCAGGGGCTATGTCAAGGGAATAGGGTGTTTGTGGAAGCACAGAAATGTTAAATTTGGTCAAAAATTCTTTTACCTGTTTCCTAAACTGAAATGTTCACTGAAAAAGAAGCGATTTGACTCGATTGAAGACATGCAGGCGAATCTAGTGAGTGTCCCTAACACACTCGAGAAATTTTTTTTCCAGAAGTGGAAACACTGTTGGAGCCTGTGTGTTCAGTCAGAAGGAGACTATTTTGAAAGAAATGCATCATAGTAGCATGTAAGTACCGCCATTGTGAAATTACAAGCCCATTCTTAAAACTTTCCAATCATAACAACTCGTAAATGATGAAACGGAACATGGAGTGACAAATGGCAATGATGAAAGTGTACAACAAACCCAAACAAAAACAGTATGTGTTATTAATCATTGTTGGTAACAATTGAAAAACAAATACCTAAAATCAATAACCCACTTTTATCTCTTAGGCCTCTCTGTTTCTTAAGATGCTGCTGTACAAATGTCTGCAGCAGAAAGGATTCAAAAATGTAAAAAATATCACAAATTAAAATTACAGTGTAACTGAAAAAATAGATCTTAACCTTCATATAAGAACTACAATTATAAACTTATATTTATGGTGTTTTAAAATGAAAAATATTTCAGAAAAAAATAAGAAAATGATTTTAAAATTCAAAAACTACATTTCATTACAAATCGCCCCAAATGATAAAATAAAGTTAACCTTTGAAAGTACTTACTTCTATATTATTGCAAAAAAGAGTACATAATTATGTACAGGATATTCCCTACTTACATTTTCAGTGATACACTACATAGCTTTAACTAATGCTAAACTTTGTCTAATAAATAAAAATGAAACTTAAATATTTTAAATTTTAGCATGAAGTTCAACAAAAATTTAACAATTTCAATTTTTGTTCTTCAGTTACTTTCATTCAAAAATTTAAACCACAATTGAGAAAAATGATCCATTCTCTCATTATGAAATTTATTTGAAAATTTAAATGTATGAATTAAAATTAAATGGTGAATATTCATAGAACCGAATATGAATGCATGCCCTTGCAAATAATCACTTAACCGTTTGAATTAAAAACATACAGATACAAAAGTTACCTTTGGAGAAATTGAACCAGTTCTTGATTCTTTTGGTTCATCACGTTTAGTTCTTACTTTATGTCTCAAATCTTTTTCATTGGGATCCCTAGGAATATTTAACAAAATTTTACATTTTCAATTTTTACACTTGAAAATAAACTTTTGGAGGGGGAGGAGGTAATTTTTAACTACTGAATTAAAAACTAAATTAGACATTCAATTTTCTTTCTCCTTAACACATATAATAAAACAACAGCATATATATAAAATCATCAATATTTTTCCTCATAATTTTCAGTTTTCTCCAAATTAAACATGCATATTTAATTCGGAGATTGTGTGACTATGAAAAATTATGCAATCATTTTTAAATTTCAAGTTCAGTTAAAATGCTAAAATAGCAGTGTTAACTGGAGGATTAAGTAGGTATAAATAGCTTCATTGAGAATGAAATGAAAGTAGTAGTTAAGCAAAAATTTGAGCATATTGCGCAATAAAAGAAAAACAGCATTGCAATAAACGTTCAGATCTTTTCAATGAACCAAAGGAGTCAAAAAACACATCTATAAAATAAAAATGAATTACATACAAAACTACAATAGCATTCTATGTTGCAAAAGAAATTTTATGTAGTACATATTTTTTTAAATGTTATTAGATAATTAAGTTAAATCAAATATTAAAAATTACATTAAAGAAAAAATAAATGAAGTAAAGGTAAACAAAATGAGATTATTCATTAGTAGAAAATAAACCATTGCTACAAAAAGATAGTTATTTTAAGGTTTAACATTGAAAACATACATTTTAACCAAGTGACATTTAATTATCACAAGTATGGACTGAGCTAAATATTTGAATGCTCAAGATTTTTCAAAAACCAAAAACTAACAATACAAGTTTTGAAGAAATTAATTTTTAATTCTTCCCACCACATGATGACATGCCAACAGAGAAAAGTGTTCATTACATCGTGTCATGCAGCTTTAGATGAAAAAAAAAAACATTTTAAGGAAAATTGAAATAATCCCTTTTTGCTCAAGGGAGCTGTACAGACCTATGAAGATCTTAAATATCTTAGGTAATGTCACTATTCATTAAAAATTGATAGATTTAGTAAGGGTGTTTTACCCACCCTTCCCAATTCTTTTGACTTGGCATCTGTGAAGTGTACTTAGTTCATACACTGGTTTCATTTTTTAACAAAAAAACTTTATCGATATTGAAGATGTGAGAACTCTTATAGAGGACTCCAAAATTCAAATCTTTTACTATGTGCAATTCATATCCAGGGCATTTCATAGTATTTGGGACATAATGTAGTCCATACATACATACATCTTTGCGTTTTCTACAAGATTTCGTTAAAATTTAGATTTTTCAAGGATATATATATATGCATGATACGTGTTAAGGACTCTACATTATGTCCCAAATTCAGTGAAATGCTCCATTTGGCTAGAAATTTAACAGGAGGTCATAGGTAGCAAATGGTAAATGTGCAGTTTCAGTTTATACATTTCGAGCTAATCACATTTTATCATCAATGTAGAATTTTTGTATTTACAAAATACATATATAAATATATTTTTTTTCTTGTTATCAACTTTTTCTGCAAGAATAAATGGATATTATATATAACAGGGGTCGATCCACCATTTTTAATAGGGTTCGGTTTTTTTTAATTTTAAAAATAATTTTGTGAGAAATTAAATAATTTAGCGGAAATACAAAATTTAAACATATAGTGACAAAAAAATTTATAATTATTTGCGTTCATTCAATAAATAGTAATGCAAAGATAATGATTTGGTAGCTCAGCATTTCGTTAAGGATCCGTTTTGATTGGTTGGAATTTTGTGAAGGGTCTCAAAACATACTCAAATAACATGCTTTTCCCCCCTTGCTCTAAAGAGAATTTCAACCATTGCTTTTTTCCATTTTTTCTTATTAAATAAACACATTAAAGTAGAACAATTAAACTCGAAGAAAAAAAGCTAAATCATGCTTTTATTGTATAATAGGCCTAGTTTAGAAGAGTTTTAGTTTAGAAAATTTAACTAAGTCACCAGCCTGAATTGAACATTAATGCACAGAAGTATGATAATACAGTACAGAACCTCTTATCTGGCATGCTCGGGACCATTGCTATCCCGGATAACGGAATTTCCCGTTTTTTTTGGATTGCTAAAAAATGCCGATAGTCGGAGGTTTATCAAGCCCAAATTACAATAACAAATAATAATAATGCTTCAAAATAAGTAGAAAATAGTAAAGAAATACTTTTAAATTGAGAAATATTGAAAGAAGAGAACTTTAAAAGATAAAAATCAATAACATTCACAAGTAAAAATGAGAGGGGGGGGGGGTTGAAAATGACATAAGATTCAAATATATAAATTGTATTTATTTTTTAAACCTTTCATGAAATTTCAGTTGGCGAAAATTAGGCTTTTGCTGTAAAAACAATTGCTGGATTTTTCTAACAGCCAATATGTGCGTTTCGTCTATAAAAGATTTTTGCTCCATTGTTGCTATAAGTTCTTTAGTTAATTCAACGCAACGTTCGTTAGATATAGCAGGCAAAATTGCATTATTTTTATCTTCATTGCTATCTTGCTCTTTGTCATCGCTCGGGTGTAGCACCATTTGAATGATTTCCGAATCGGACATATTTATCTGCATCATTGAGGTTGGTTTGTATCAAAAGATCCCATTCCAGCAACTTCTAGAATACTCCCGAAGTTCAACTTGGATATCCATTTCTTTTAAGAAGCATGTTTACATAAAGAAACACTCAAAATTCATACTTGTGTGCAAAGACTTCGGTTTTGCAAACTCCATTTCAATAAAGAATTCATTTTCACAGTCGCAATTTTTGTTGCCTTCATACCAATTTAAAATTCTTATTACCTTGTTGCAGCTCTTAAATAAATCAAAAAACTTAGAAAACAAAAATAAATGAGCTCTAATTTTCACACGATCAGCTATTATGGAAAATTTACGAATCTGCGATATTCTTTTTTCGAATTTTCATATAGTTCAACTTTTGTTGCAATTCTTCTTCAAATACTCACCAGACAATTAAATAAATTAAAACACATAAGAAATATCTATTTAGATTCTTATACAATCTAAATAGATATTTCTTACATGTTTAATTATTGAAATAAAATAGAGAAAGCGTCGGGTTTTCTCAAGTTTCGGTGGAAAAAATGTTTTTTTTAATTTTCTTCTGCAAATAAGCTTACGCTCCCTCCCCTAAAAAACATCATTTTTAGACTAAATTATTTGACTTATAATTACTGAATATGTAATTTGTAACGAAAAAATGCATATTTTTTAAGGTATTTTCAAAAAATTCGTATTTTTAATAAATGGGGCAAAAAAATGAGAACTTTTCAAAAATGGCGGGGAAATTCTCAAAAAAAAAAATCCTGTTTTTTCGGCTCCTGGATAAGAGGTTTTGTACTGTACATATAATATTTGAAAGCAAATGCAAGATCAACCCAAAACCGAAGAAAATTAATCAGCTGCCTGATTAATAAAACATTCTAAAATTTTGCCTGGTAAAAATTGAAAAAATGATATTCATACTTTTCTGGTTTTGGAGGACGTCTAGAGGAACCTGGAAAAGGATCATGTTGATAGCGGCAAGTATTGCCATAAGCACAAGCACCGGTGCGTAACCAGTTACGACATTTCTCATTTGGATCAGTTCGATTATGTCTCTGGTGAAAAAATATGTAAATGTAATTTTGTCTTTGATTACACAAAGCAAGAACAGTGAACTTCTTATAAAAAATGTACAAAGAAATTATTTGCTAACCAACAGATTTGCTCAATATAAAATACTGCATGTGAATTTTATGAGAAAAACAATAATAAATGACAAAATTGAAACAATTGGAATTCCTTAACAATAATAAAACATTTGGAAAATAATAATAAGAATAATATCAATAAATAACTTAATTAAAGAAGTGAGAAGTTAAACATTAATAACTAATTGCTGTAAGGGTAATAACGCTTCATTCAGGTGTTACAATTCAGGGCTGAATGCAAAACTTCTCAAAATCCTCTCCTCAAAAATATCCTAAGCGAAAGACTCCCATCTGCGACAGATTCGCCACAGCCCAAACAAAATAAGTGTGTGACTATGCAGTGGTGACTAAGTACATAAACAGCAGCAGGGTTCGGGTTTTTCCGCGCGATCTCGCGATTCCCGCAGTATTTTTTTAAATCCCACCCAAAAAAAGTTTGTTTGCGCACTGTTCCCGCAACTAGCGGACAGGCGTTCAAAACATCGCACAATGAAACTACTATTCTAAGCTGATAATTCAATACAGACTAAATGGAGTATGTTAGTTTTCTACTGCCATCTTATCCTCATTAATCAAAAGAAGAATCTAGGAACCCTATTTATCATATATAATAACATGGGGGAAGATTGACAACTTCCTCATTCCTTGGGATTATTGAACAATTTAAGCCCTTTGTGAATGCATACATCTTCATTCATTCTATTCACAGAGGACAAAATCAAAAAAAAAAAAGGAGTGGAAAAAGGGAATCTTCCTTGGTCAAAAGGGAAAGAAATGCTGGTTTCTAAAATATACTGTTTTCATTGAAAAACATCAATAGATAAAATGACATATGATCAGAAAAAATAGAGGAAATATTAAACTGATTTTTAGGATTTTTTTTGTAAAAATCACACAAAGAATGTTGGTTAAATAACCAAAATCCCAAAGAGGATCTTTTTCATGCTTAACATTTTATAAAGCACCCATTTTTGCGATCGCGAATTTTGTGAAGGAACCGTTTTATGTGAATCTTGTTGATGTTTATTCTTTCATTGCTGAGCATAGCTTAGATATAGAGGTCAATACTCAGAAATTTTGGAAGTGGCCAGTGGCCACTAAACTTAATTAACTTGGTGGCCACCTATACGAAACGGGGAGGGGGACATGCCCCCCTCCCTTGCAATTCCTTATGTGTCTTATTTTCAGTGAAGAAAATATAATAGTTTGTCAAAATTATTAAGTTAACAAAAAAAAAATCTGATGAGTTTCAAATTGAAAAAAGAAAAAACTAGATTCTTTGGCGATGGTAAATTAAGGAAATATGAATTTTCGCGACCTAGTTTTTTGTGTTGAATGTTATACAGTACAAAAGATTTAAATGTAAAATTTTTGTTTTAAAAATAGAAGCAACATATAACAAAAATCCCAATAACAGAAACGAACCTTTTACAAAAAACAGCAATCATAAATATGAACCATTTTCGAGCACAATTATAAAAAAATGTATATTTCCAGTTCTAAATTTGTTCAGTACATTTCATTTCAAAACTTTTTTTTCAAACTTTCACACCATTTTCAAAATGGCGCGACACTTATGTTTTATAAGTTTTTGCGAAAATGGCCGATTTGAAATGCAAGTGTTGCGGCTATGAAAAAAAAAATCAAGATTTAGATTGTTTCCCACTGTATTTAACAGATTTATATGGCAGAGAGAAGGAATAAAAAAAACAGCGCAATAGGGAAATGTTTTCGCCAATTTTTTCTTGTGAAAGGGGAAATGAAGATCATCGGCCGAAATTCGGTCACTTGAATGCCGATTTGATGCGTTTTTATTGTGCTTGTGTGCATGAAAGAAGCAAGAGTTGTAAATTCTATAGATGTATTTGAAAAGGAAGAATTTACTTTAAAAATTAAAAAAAGGAAAGGTGGCGATCGATCTTATTATTTTGAATCGCCACATTTTCAAACAAGGTCGCCACGTGGTGAGTGGCGACCGTGAATCTTGACCTTTACTTAGATAATCATCTTTTATTACATAGTTTGTATTGGATCACGATCAGACAATTTAGTAACATTTTTAAAGACCAAAACAAAAAGAAAAGTTCCCACTTAAATTTTAAAAATCCCACTTAAAATTTTGGTCAAGGTGTTGAAATCCCACCTTGTATTTTTCCCCAGTGTGAACCTTGAGCAGTACTGCTATTTACTCTCGTAAATTTATTAAATTTTGGAATATTAATGTACTTAGAGTGGCCTAAAAGTACACAATTGTTAAGAGTTTGCATAAAGTAATTGGCATAAAAACATTGAGTGAAAATTTTTAAATGTCAGAAGAAACAAAAGGTTGGAATAGTGAAATAATGTCGTAATTTTTTCGCTTTCCCAAAAATTTGATCCCGTCCACATAAAAAGCTTGGAGGGGAATCAGCCTTCCACTGAAAATTTTTAATTTTAATACCTAATCAGGGGCTAAAATTCAAATTTTCAAGCGGAGGGGAAAACCCCTTCAAGCTTTATATATGGAAGGGACAGCAATTTTTTGGAAGGGAGAAAAAATAAATATCGCAACTTTGTAAAAAAGTGAAAAAATGTACACATTTTCATTGACAGTCTACCAAGTTTCACAAAGTCAATTTGGTGACTTTTTAGTGACTTTTCCGGGTCTTTGTAAACTTATTTAGTGACCTAGTATATTTTCATAAAACCTGTTTTTAAAAACTTTATTTTTAATAACGATTAAATAAAATGACAAATAGATGCTGAATTTCTTAATATAAATTCTTTAATTTTAAGTTTTTACATTTTTTTATTACTGGAGCTGAATGTCTAACAAAAAAAAGTGTGGTAAGTCCTACATGCTTACGAACTTATATTAGTACGTAAAGTCTGAATTAAATCTGCAAAAACCCACTGCATTTTTTAAAGAAATAAACATATTTTCGAGCATCAATTTTTAATACTTGTGTACATCACAGTAGATGTTTTATTAATATATATGTGTATTAATTTGAGCTACTTGACTAATGAATTTCTAAGGTTAAAGAGAGGCAGAATTAAAAACATTAGGATCAGTATTATGTCGAATTTAATGACCACTTTATAGTATATGGAAAACAATTGCTAAATTTTTTACATGTTTTTAAAATATATATTAAAAGAAAATAGAAAGAAATGTTATTTATTTATTTTGTAGCAATATATAATGAGCACTTGAAAGGGTAAAAACCTATTGTTAAAGACAATCTAACATTGAAAAACATTTTTAATTGCCTGCAAAAAAAATAAGAGAAATTTTTTTTTGGCAAAAATATTTTTAAAATTATATTCTTAAGGCTGCCATATTTGATAATTGTAATCAACTGATATGATCACTAAAACCTTAAGGCTAAAATTGAATTTTAAAAACTCCTTAATTTGATTAAAGTTCGAGGGGCCGCAGCAAAATGACGTCCGTGAAAGTCCTTCACTGCAGAAGTTGAAACTTGCGAAAGATTAAAAATAAAGGTAAACTCGAAGTTATTGATGTTCCAGAGGAAGAATCCGATAGCAAACGAGAATTAGGAAGTTTTACCAAAGCCGATGCAACTGGATTTTGAAATGCGTAAAAAATCGGTATTGACCCTTGAAAGCGCAAAAAAAGGACTACCTGTGCAAATTTTACTCATGATTTGTAACATTTGGAAGGTATGCACGTAGGCTACGTTAAAAAAAAAATCATAGAAAAAAAAAGAAAAACTACCAAAATTACAATTTTTTGCGAAGACGAAATTTTTTAATTTTCATTTTCACCGAAATTACGTAAAAAATCATACATCTGATAAACCGAAAGTGTGAAATTATTTAAAATTAATGTTATATCTACCATCTACAGCATTAATCAACCCCACTTTCAGTTCTAAAAATAGCTGCGCCGCAAATTGTGTCGATCATGGCTGAGAAAAAAACATTCAGTGTCGTCGAATTTTTTTCATGACCGGTTATCTAGTTTCGTTACTTTTTGGGGACTTCCATGACCCCTTTTCCGATTTGGTGACTTTTCGGGGACTTCCGTGACTTCGGTGACCGGTAGACACCCTGATTGAAATCCTTCGAATCTTTTGTGGATTGGAGTATATTGCCTGATCTCTTTTCAAGAAGGGAATCAGAAATTTGGGCATGAATCCCACTACCCTAACCTGAATTTTAACGCCAACAACTACAAATACAATGACCAGCAACAGTCAATTTATAATATGTTTAATGTCTACAATTTTTAAATAAAAACATCAAATTAAATGTAAGGAGAACATTTAATGTTCTACTTTACATGTTGCATAATGGATCTCATATAAACCTTTAAAGGTTATTATGAGAAGATAGAATTTTGATATTTCAGATAGAATTTTAATCAGAGTTCAATTTCTAACAAAAGTGCAAGACCAATACATTCTGCAGAACTTATACTCATGCATAAATAAATGCATGAATGTAAAAAGTCACTGAAAAGGAACAGAAATACAGAAGCGGAATTCTTGTGAGTCCAATGCAAAGTAAGCATTGATTACGATATCTAAAAACACCTTTCATATTTAATTTTATTCCCTCGAGGAAAATTGAAAAAAAAAAATAAATAAATAAATGTTCTCTTTTTCACAGAAGTAAAAATTAAAAACCTGGGTCAACTCCTGTAAACCAGAAGGTTTAGGCTTCAAAACACAGCATTACAGTGGCTGCTTTGGAAAACAACAAAGTGAGGCGATTGCCATGACATTCTGTCTAATCCTCATTGAACTGCTTGGAAGAAATTTTGTTTTTTTTCCCTGTTCATTATGCATAGGGTATCTTATGAGTCTTTCTAGGAGGCAAATTTGCCCAAGGAAAAAAAGTCATGAATAAAAACTTCATCTGACACAGTATGAGCTATTGAGAATCATTAGACACAAAAATGAAGAATAGAAAAAGTAATGAAAACAGAAATGGCCAAATCATGTGAGTCACTGACTAAACAAAGAATTGCATGCCACATTTCAATTGTGAATTTAAAATATTATAACTAAAACTTCTTAAATATCAACTAGTGAAAAACTTTTCTTTATAACATTATGAGGCACTGTTTGAGGGGGTCACCAAATAAAAAATGCTGTTTTAAAATCTTACATCAGCAGGTTGAGCAGCAATATTTACAGCATTTGGTCCAAGTCGTTCAAAAACACTAGGACGTCTGGGATGTTCATCATTATCCTTTGCATTTTCTACAGTCACTTTTCTTTTCACCTTGTTAGACATCTATGATTTAAAATAAAAATATTGTATAAAAAGGAGCATATTTTCTGTAATTAAATTAGACACTCTCAGAGAAAGAATATTCTCCTGAAATAAAAATTTGGAGAATAATCAAGAATATTTTTATACTGATACTTCTCATTTAAGGGAACATTCTCTGAAGTTTGTAAGAAGTTTAAGTTCAACTGGAATATTATTAAATATCAAACTTATACTTGTTAAAAAAAGCTGAAAAAGAAACAGTACTTATTGGTTAAAGGGCCTACAATACTAAGCTCGTCAAGAGACTTACCTACATTACCATCAAATGCAAAAAGGAATTCTATTGAAATTAAATAGGTGGCGTTTATCTTGTTCATTTTGGCGATAACTTGAAAAACCGTCGAGGTTGGCCCTTTAACCGATAAGTACACCCAGTTTAATGTTACTTTGGTTCAAAAAACGCAAAATGTAATCTTCTGTTAAAAAACTGTTTATAATTGATTTATTCATTCATTTTCAAAAACCTTTGGAGATGTATTAAAAATTAAATGAATAGCATCTCATAGAAAACATTAAAGGTAAAGCCTGAAATCCAAAGCAATTTGATGGTCCAAAGAACTTTAGATAATTGTAAGTATTTTACAAACTTCATTATCAAATACCCTATCTCCATAAAGCTCAATAAAATTAATTACTTCAAATCTGCATTAAAGAGGAAATTTAGGTGCTTCTTAATGCCAAATTTAATTAGAAGGGGTCTTTAAACACCTCACTTATTTAGGTAAAATACAGCGTATAAAGAATTTTAAAGAACACTAACGAATCAGTGCATTTTTGAAGAAGAGTAACATCAAATGGTTTAGCATGTTATTTAAAACTTAATCGTGAAGCACTCTCAAGACTAACAAATTACCAAAGACTTTAAAAATTACCTTAAATTTCAACAAAATCTACTCATTTTTTCTAAAGTTTCGGTAGGAAAGTTATAAGATACTTGAGAAAATTAGCATACGACATAAATGGCATTATTAGAATAATTACAAAATGAAAGTCATTTAGGAATTCAGAGTTAAAAAATACAAACAAATCAGCTTGTTAAACCTAAAATGTACAACAACCTTAAGCTAATGCTATTGAAGGCATAAATTTTATAATTCTCCATAAATTATATAGTTGAACTAAGAGAAGTAGCCTTTAGCACTTCACTTAACGGAACTTACTTTTTACACGATGATGAATCATACTTTCATGGATTTAAACAATAGAACGGTACATAAGGAGCTTTTAAGGTTAGAAAAGTCGAGATTTTTAGGGTGATTAGGGACTTATCGTTTAAATAGAATAAACGCCGCTACCAAAAACATTCCTATTCCTTCCATCTTTGTTTACAAAAACGTTCCACAGATGTGAGTGGTCCATATCCATTGCCACTTTCTTGCTACGTTTTCATAAATGATGACATTGGATGACATATTAATGTTCTTCAACTTCGAACATGTTATGCTTGATTGATTGATTTCTTCCTTGATAAAACTTTTAGTGCTAAACAATATGCAAACAATGTTTATATTTTAATGTTCCTTTCAACAATTAAAATATTACAAGATTTTTAATCAGACGAAAATTGTAAAATTTCAAATAATTACGTCAATGGGAGTTATTAACCCCTACACCCCCCTCCCCCCATGCCCACCTCTCAGGTGGTGCATAGAGCAGGGGTAATACACAGCAATTGTATAGTGTTTAGAATCCCGACCGGGCCGATAGGAGTCTCAGGATGAAAAAACAAAAAAGGCATTAAAACTTATTTTTGGTGTATCTACTATCGTATTTTGCGATAGAAGAGGACCCGTGTCATGAACTGGCAGGACAAATAAATTTGGTAAGACCTCATTTTTGGAGTATGCTCTTCAGTTCTACTCCATATATAGAGAAAAGGATATTACCTGTCCCGCAGTGGGCCAGTAGGTAGAAGCTCGGTTCCCGCAGAGCACCGATAGTGAAGCAACATCGACTTCTGTCAGTGTTTGGGAGGGTGACAACCTCTCGCGGCTGGTTCTTATAGGGCCGTGTACGCTAAAGAGAGCTGGTGCACGTTAAATAGGTCCTGGCTCCTCTGTACTTCAAGTGAAACAATACTTCTGGGGGTGCCAATCCCAGGTGACGGTCTCTCATCTGGGAACTGGTTCAAAAATGAAGAGACCTTTCAAAGGGGCGGAAATCGGACTCCTGCCCATAAGGGCCCCGTTAGACTCAGGAGCAGCGTACCCATTCTTCCTCACTACGTGCGAGGACAAAACAACAACAGGATATTACCTTTTGTTGGGTATTACTTGGTTGGTAAGTAGTCTCTCAAGACTTATAGATTATAGTCGGCTCAGGCTCAGGAGCGAATTACGAAGATTTTGGGGTTCCCTGCCAGTAAAATAAATGTAGGACCAAGACCGTATCCAGACACTTTTTTTTTCTGGACGGGCCCTGACTTCGGCACACTTATATGTTAAAGAAAGTTTCAGAAAGGAATATATGCTATATTGCGAAAATTTTAGGGATTTCGAATGGGGGGCGTGCCCTCCCCCCCCCCTCTGGATACGGTCTTGAAGGTCCTCTTATATCTTATTAGTCGTCAATAGTAAATTTTGAAGTTGCAGTTCAGAAGACAAAAATTAAAATCGCTTAAAACAAACAAAACAAAAAAAATTGTGTATTCTTGTACTTAAAACGTTTTGAAAATTTATTCCAGGAATTTTCCAAGATTAATTTCACTAGCTGGAAAAATGGAATTTCCGACCTTAGTTAAACAGACACACATGTTCCCGATTTCAAAACCCTGCTTTCAAATTCTTTATTTTTCAATATTTATTTAATTACTTAACTTATTTTTGACCCTTTTTATTTTTAACGGTACTTTTATGATACATTAGGTCTTCTTTCATTATTTTCTTTATTTTTCTTTTACTTTTAGGGGAAAGTCTAATGTAAAAAAAAAAAAACTGAAATAAATTGATGTAGCGTTAATAATAATGATCCCTGTGCATAAATAAAGAGAGAGAAAAATTGTATTTTTCTTTTCAATGGAAATGCACTCTGAATAGAAAACACCACTATTCCTGCTTATTTTAATCTCACACTATACTTTAAAATCAATAACTTAACAACCTGCCCCAAACCAGAAAATAGTTTTTTTGTATTTCTTTACATGTAAAAAGAACCTTTCCCCCCTTCTTTTTCGCTTTCCTTCTTCCCTTTTTTGTTTTTGACTGTTTTCTTTTCTTTTCTTTCTCACTGCAATTCATTACAATATAGTTTTTTTTATTTTAAAATATTAAAGTTCTTTTGAAACATGATGAACTACCATCAGTTTTCAGAAAGAGAAACTCACGGACTAAAACTTTATGTACATTATATTAGGGCTCGACCGATGGCATTTTTTGGCCAATGGGCCGATGCCGATTGTTCCGAGGTCGGCCGACGGCCTATTGCCGATTATTTTCCTCTTCCATCGACCATCGGCCGATGGAAAAAAAGTCGCTTTAAACTATTAAAACGTATAAAATGCTTGTCAAAATTGTCATTTAAAACATTTATTTATTTTTATGTTTATAAAAACATAAATGCATTATTCAAACACCGTAAAACTGTTTGGGGGAAGTTTACATAGTAATTAAAAGTAAAAGAATCATTCGCGATTCTAGTAAAATAATTAAACTATTTGGTGGTTAAAAAAATTTAAAAATGCTATATCATAGGATTTTTAATTCTTTTTGGTTATCTTTGCAAAAAAAACTCAACAACTATCGGATCGGATCGGGTCTAATTCCCTTTCCTTCGACATTTTCTCCTTATAACACCTGCACTGCAATGCCAAGGGCAGCTGCCTTTATTTTCTTTTTTTTTTTTAATGGAGAGGGATGCAGATATTATAATACAGACTAACAAATATTCTGGGTTTGTATCTTTAACGAAATTGTCAACCCCCTCCTCTCAGATTTTTCATAATTCCCCCCCCCCCCCCCAGTTTTTAAAAGAAAAGCGGAATATATTTGTTTTTCATTATAGAAGTTACTTTAACTAAAAACTCTTTTTCTAAAATAAAAATTAAATATTTAAAATTTTCGCTCGCAGTAACGTTTCAGTTCCTGGTTCAGTATTTCTTGGTTGTGAACAGGGGGTGTTCATAACCAAGAAATACTGAATATTGCTTTAAACGCCTAAGAACTAACCTTATTAGCTTTTTTTTTTCTTGTGAGTTGAAAATTACACTGGAATACTTGACATGTTCTTTATATTTTCATGAGCACAATGTAAGGTTACCGAAATAAACCAATATTTTGAGCACCAGCAGTTTTCTGTTGACAAATGATCTTCTGAAAAACATGTGATCGGTTATAAAAATTAAGATGTATTTTACAAATGTATAATATATTTATATATACGTTGTCAGTTTTTGAAATTATGAAATTGTAGCATTTATATTAAGGTATTATTCCACCCGGTCGCTCGAACTCGTTTTTTAAGAATTAAATTTTTGAAAATTGTAAGTCGAAACTTGGACACATAAAATTTCGATCAATAAACATTTATACTGAAAAATTGATTCATATTTTTTATCAATATGCTCTATGTTGTAAACTAACAATAAAATAACAAGAAATATTCTAAATTGAAAGCAGATACAATGAGATTGTTACACAATAGCAGAAAAACTGTCAACTGTCCAACACGTGGCGTCAAAAAAGCAAAAAAAAAAAAAAAAAAATGCGCTAAAAAAACGAAGTATAAACGGGGAAAAATTAAAAAAATTATCGTATAAAAAAAGTTAGGATGTATTTTGAAATAAAAATATGCTTTGATCAATCTTTGAAAAGAAAGAAATTTTAGCATTTTTATTAAGATGTTATTAAAGCCTTTCGCGCGAACTCGTATTTTGAGAATTCAATTTTAAAAAGTTGCAAATCAAAACTTGGACATAGAAAATTTCGATCAATAAACATTTATACTCGATATTTTTTTTCTTATTTTTCACCAATCTTTTCTATGTTGTAAGCTAAAAATGAAATAATGAGAATAACCGTACACTAAAAGCAGATGAAAACGAGATTGCTGCACAATTGCAGAAAAACTAACACGCGTAATCGAAGAAAAAAAAACGATAAGAGAAAAAAGTTTACACTGGTAAAAATTAAAATTATTATCGTACTTTGATAGAGTTGACTTTGTATTTTTTACAATTTCGGAATAATAAGAAACATGGCAAACTAAAAGCAGATGGTATAATATTATTGCACAATGACAGCTAATGCACTTAAGTCTCTATTAAACGTAAAATGGAAAAAAATGCGGTAACTAACCTAGTGCGAAAAACAAATAGCACTCATAAGGCGCCTCTATTACATTTACTTCAACATATTCTATTTCGCGAGCATTCTTTTCAAAGAGAAATAATTATAATATTGCAGGTTTCAGGCAGCGATCGCTTAAACTATTTTTCCAAATTTTTCATCAAATACTTTGTAGAATGATATTATTTTTGTGCTCTTTTTAACTGATGTGCAGCCTGTTATTGTATGGAAATAGAAATCCAGCTATGGGGAAAAAAGAAAGTTAAAAGACAGAATGTTTTCTGGAAAGTTGTCAATGCGAAAAACATCGGCCTTGCATCGGCTTTTAGATGTTTTTCAAGGCCGATGGGCCGATGTTTTTCCTAAGTTAACATCGGTCGCCGATGCCGATGGCCGATGGCAACTTTGCTGAACAATCGGCGCCGATGCATCGGCGAGGCCGATGCATCGGTCGAGCCTTACATTATATAATTCATTTCTTCAGCTGCAAATTCGTTGAATGTAACCTTTAACACAGGGATTCTTTCTCATTCAAAATTAATTTTTCTTTTAATGCTGCAGCACTTTCCCTATTAAAGAAGCACTTTATTTTATGTAAAAATACATTTTATGACACACTTGTCGGAAACATCAATAGTGCAATTTCGAAATGATGATTTTTTTTTTTATGTTTTCTGGGAATAGATAAAATACTTGTGGGGGCCGCCAAATTTTACAATAACATTAAAAGTAATCAGACGCTTATTAATTATGAACTAGTGGGTCACCCAGTGATCAAAATTCGACCGTAATTTATTAAAACAAGTACACAAGTAAACTTTCTCAATAACAGTAACGTTTCATTAACAATAAATATATATCAAAAGCTCGAAATTGATTCTCTGCTAAAATTTCTGCTACGTATTTTTTTACACGCTTTTAGAACCATGTATGGTTAACAAAGAATCATTTATTCAAAAACTGTCGATATATACCTGGGCACTTCATATACGAATTTTTTGTGGGACCCCGACAATTTTCTGTTCCTTGAAATCAGTGCCTTGACCCCGGTAGTAATATAAGTTGGGTCTTGCCTGTATCGTCACTTCCTTGCCGATAGACTACATTCGCGGCATAGTTCGCTCTACAGTGAAAGATTGTCATTTACGAGAGATAAAGAAAACAGAAGATATTGCAGCGAAATCGGCTTAGGATGTGATTCTAATCATCTCTCATAAATGTAGCTATTCTTGTGGATCAGTATTTACGCGTAACGTTACTTGATCAGGAAAAGCAGTAATTTACTTCAGCTAATTTTGGTCTGAAAGTATTTTCAAAGCACTTTGCTTCGTGACTTTATTTTCGCTCTTTCCGTCGTAAGCAATATTTTTTATACTCGAGAAATAGACATCGAGACAAAATCCAGGAATCGAGCTGTATAAATTCCCTTCCCTTGTCACTTTTGGTTATAATCCCTCACATGTGCATCCTGTTTTAAAATGAAACATAACAATTTATGATGGTCACGGTAATTAAAATAAAGTCTGAAAGACACACATATTCCACTGAAAATGCTCTCCGCAAGGTCATATTCAGGGGGAGCGCCTAAGCCACCCTCCCGAAATTTTTCGCAATGTAGCATATATTCCTCCCAGAAATTTTCTTTAACATAAGTGTGTCAAAGTCAGCCCCCCGCCCGAATAAAACAATTTCTGAATACGGCCTTGGTTCTCAGACAAAAAATAGGTTAACAAAAAAAATTTTCATTTACGCAAATTATCGCGTCCGTAATTCAATTGTCGCAGACAACAGCCAGCAGTTGCATTTCAATCATGTATGGGCCATTTCACAGTATTTTGTCCAAACGTAGAGTCCGCAGCATGACACTTTTTTTATTATAACTACGTAATTTACAGTTTAATTATCACCAAATTTTATTTTCAAATAATGTGTTGAGCACATTATTTGAAAGTAAAATTTAGTGATAATTAAGCTGTAAATTACGTAGTTATAACAAAAAACGTGTCATGTTGCAGACTCCACATTTTTAGAAAATACTGTGAAATGGCCCGTATATGATATGCAAATGCAACACTACTTATGGTTCTGAGCGTATGGTTATGACCGATGAGTTATTGGGAATTATAGCTGTGCTGTATAAAATAAAGCACTATACAGAAAGCTTCTTTTATTGAATACAAAATGTACATATATATTTATTACACTACATACTTAACATTAAATATAAGCAACATGTCTAACAAGTTTCAAATAAATCAGTCTGTGCAATAACCTCATTCAGGGGGTAGCGAGGAGTATAATAGGGGTTAACCCTCCGCTATAATCTTTGGTTTGAAGCCATGGTTCCAATCCTAGTACTGTAATATATACAGGGACGTCCCCCCCCCCCCCACACCCTGCCGATATGAAAGAATCACGACCTCTTTCAAAACTGCTAAAAGCCTCTGAAAACAACACCTTAAAAATTTGAATGGCGCAGTTTGTGCCATGACTCAACTCCTCCAGGCACCCCTGATGTATATATGAACGTAAAGACTTTTATGCCCCCCCCCCCCACCACCACCACGTCCCCACCAAGAAAAAAATTCTGGTTGCGTTAGTGATTTCATTTAATATTTTCAACTTCAAAATTAAATTGAAAATATTTGGATTTTTCTGTTCTATTTTGAAGTTGAAATTCATTTTTTACTTAGCTTAATTCAATGCAAGTGGAGAACAGATTGTTGCTTCCATAAAGTGATAGGAGCGTGAAAGAAATAAAATAGCACATTATAAGGGCATAGGAGGTGGTGAGGAGAAACATACTTGCGTAGACATATTTTTTTTTTGAAAATGTAGTTAATTCAGGTTTTCATAACATGGGATGTCATCTACTTTATTTACATCAAACTAAAAAATACTCCAAAAGTTCTTATTCAGGACTGAAACGAAAAAACCGTAATGCAAAATACCGTTTTTCGCAAAATGTTTATCGCTATTACGAGGGAGGTCTGGGGAGGTTTCTGGGAGTCCTTGGTTTTAATTCTTGTTGCAGTATGGCAAGGACATTTCTGAGCTCCCCGCCCTTAGGAGAAAATTCCAGGTGTGTTGTGCTCCACAAGGGTGTAAGAACGACTTGGCTCAATCACATATAATGTCATCGGATGACTCAAGATAGCGTCACCATAAATACGCAGCTCCATTTTTAGACCTGGGACTGAAGGGGGGAAAAATTCTCCTACCTTCGGTACCCTCAGAGCGTCAGAAATTCTTCGGGTATTTCAGGGACCATATAATTTACGTGAACGTTTTCCCAAGTGTACATGGGGATCTCCAATGAGTCGGGTATGAAACCGCATACCCTCCGATTCGAAGTCCGACATCCTATCTACTAGACTACCACGGCCAGATAGGTCTTCTATGCTATATTATTATCAATTAAAATGATGAACAGGCCCACATTTTGAGTTCGACCACAAAGTTCTGCCACTTGGACGTTTCTACGTATGGCAGAAAAGGACGAATCCATTCGAGTTTTAGGGAAGTTCGTTTTGCAGGTGCGTTTATCAGCGCGCGAATCAGAATGTATGCTTCTCTGATTGTTGAAAGCAACTAAATTTATAAACTGACACATAACACCAGTTCGGAAGAAATCAAGTATGCTAAACGAACTAAAACAAGAAAAAAACGGCACATGCCTTATACCAACAGTTCCTCCCTTGAACATGAATGGATTCTTCTTGACACTCTGTCAGTCAGATCTCTATTTTTTTTTATTTTAGAACGGTACATATATTGTTGTTTTATTTATAAGCATAGAATTTATGCCCTTTGCTTCTGTCGTGAAAGAACTCTCCCACGCTCTCGAGAGCCCTCCCGTTTGACCTTCAACCTCTGACGATGGGGTCTTGGAGGGGTTGGTGGGAGTCGTGGGAGGTTACTGCGGAGATTGTCCGGAGAACGGACGTGGCGCAAGAGCTTCCGTGGTTGAGAGATGATGTAAATAATTTCTGTGTATATATATTTAAGTATTTGTGTTGTGTCCCATCAGAAATGTGTTAACAAAAATCTGGGACTA
This sequence comes from Octonoba sinensis, assembly GCA_038502835.1. Taxonomy (NCBI): domain Eukaryota; kingdom Metazoa; phylum Arthropoda; class Arachnida; order Araneae; family Uloboridae; genus Octonoba; species Octonoba sinensis. The sequence goes on along the minus strand of CM076599.1, from coordinate 108,067,679 downwards.
ATACCGTCCCATTTCATTTCGCATCGAAGTCGGGGAACCGTCCCAATATGGATAACGCACTCAATAGAAACCAACAAAACCACTCGGAAACGTTACAATAATCTCATGTATGAGAGATAGACATTTCAACGTATTTACGACAGCCCCCCCCCCCCCCCACACTCACGCAGAAAATTTTGAAATAACGGCTCTGTGGGGATAAATGCGGTTTGAAAATAATTGTTTATTGTAGTACATTATATATTAAGTTAATTCTAGAATTTTTTCAACCTGAATGGAAGAAGTACAATAATAGTACAGATTATAACACTTCTAGAAGTGAGGAGCAGCAATGATTTTGGTCTTTAATTGCTATCAATAAAAGCTTTCTAAAATCCCGGTATTATAGTTGAAAACTTCATGAAATGTCGCACTCACACATGAGAGTGAAAAGCAAAGGGATGTAAGTGACAAAACTGAAAATTTGGAGATAACTGGTGCAAATGATAGGGAAAGCACCATTCTATATTGTGACAAGAAATGTTAACGGGAAGAGAAACTAACGGGTGCTCCGCTTCAACGTGATTTAGACAAAAATTATCATTAAAAGTCCCATAAGATCTAGACTTTGAACACTTTTTAAGTGGTGTAGTCGAGGGAAACGGTGTCCCCCTACTTTTTTTTAATAAAAGCGTCCCCCCAATTTTTTAAACATTTTAACATAAGCGTCCCTCCCCCCCCCCCCTTTTTTTTATTTCAATTGCTTTCTTCGTATCCATACGCGTCTCCCCAACTTTTTTTTTTTCATGACTATACCACTGTTTCGTTTTTTTGGTCACTTACATCCTTTTCCTTCTCACTGCTTCATATATACTAGGCGTTGCACGGGCTAAAATAATAGATTGAGGGTGCCATGCTATGCCCGGCGCTGCGCGAGCTTAAATACAACGCGGCATTGAAATTCTTTATTATCTATCCATACACAGAGATACAGACCTTAGCGTGCGCCTAAATAAGAGCAACAGTCCCTAAAAAACATAGATTTATTAAGTACAAGGCTCCCAAAAGGTAGTTTTTTTTTTTTTTTTGGCGTTCGATTTTTGTTAAGAAACCGTTGTACGCCTAGCGCTGCGCGAGGTTAAATACAACACGGCATTGAAAAACTTTATTATATACACATACACAGACATACAGGACCCGGACCGATATTAATAACAGAGAAATTCAAAAAAATCGCATCAGAATAAGGACAATTAATTGCCCTTTTCAATCCTTTTTCGATTTTTCGCCATTTTCGTGTCATGCATTCAGAATAATTAACACAATCTTTAAAAAAAAACCCCTTAAAATACGAAAAATAGTTTTTATTAGATAGCAGACGGTAAATAAATTAAAAAGAAAGAAGGATTAAATTTTTAACTGAGGTTGCAAATATAGCGAAGCCTTACTCAAAATGCTAGAGAAACATTGATCATTAGAATTGTTAACATTTGTTTTACAACAATGGCAACGGCATTGATTTTAATTCAAAGGGCAACTGTATATTATATATTGTTGGAACGATGCAACAATGAAAAAGTAAAACAAAATTTGCAAAAATTGGCGTTTTTAATTAATATCTCCGCTAATTAAAGCCGGACACTGATGAGACCGGGCGATATGGCTTCCCCGGAAAATTCCGAATCCGACGATACCCGTCCCGACGTCGTGCAACCAGCCGTTCTCGAGGAGATGAGGTGACAGACACACACACACACAGACAGACGCGGGCAGGTTTTAATAGTATAGAGTATAGACTATCAAAATTACTCAGTGTTTCCCTTTAATATAACAATAAATCAGTCGCGCAACAATTTTCGTTGCAATTTTATGCTTTTAATAGGGCTAATTGTGCAGTAGCGCAGCCAGTAATCTGTTCTGAGGGGGGGGGGGGGGCATGATCGTTGTTCCGCGGAGTACTGAAATCTGAAAAATGTTGGAGAAACAAACTTGCATTTGAAAGTTGATATGGTACGTATGTCGTGCTTTGGGGTGCTTGCGCATTGCTTTAAATTAATTTATTTGCATATTTTAAAATATCACTTAAAAATTGTGATTATGCATTTGTATTATTTTCCTAAATCTTCAATTTTTTATCGTGTTTTGTCATGATGAGAAAGAATGTTGATACATATGAGATGCAAAGTGATGCACGATTTGTATACGCGGATGTGACTAGGTGTTGCATTGAATTTAAAAAATAAACATTTAATATGCCAATATGAAAAATCGTACAACGCTTCATTGACAAGAAATATTTCATCAAATCTTAAAGAAATAACCTCAATTCCTGAGATAACATGTCATAGGGTTTTAATCTAGAAATAACACATGAGGGAAAAAAAGTTTTGTTTTAATCGTAAAATATTTTTTTTTTTTTAATGTCGTCTTCTGGGGGGGGGGGGGGGGGTGTCCTTTGGTCTCCCCCTCGCTGCGCTATTGTAATTGTGTTCTACCAAATGAGAATAAAATTAGCTCTACCTATATTCGTTACCATGGGAGTATCCGGGGGAGGGGTGGGGGAGATATCGGAATATGTTTCTCCCACGAACCTCCGATATATGTAATATAAAAACCTTTTTGTGGAAAAAAAGGAGGCATTAAATAAGAAGCTGCAATACCCCCCCCCCCCCCCGTTCTGAAGAAATTCCTGGATGGGATGGTGTTCGTTACCAAATTCAGAAATACAATAAACCACCGAAAACTGATGCTAGTACTAGTAGGTAAGGGCCATGGTAGCCTAGTGGTTAGCACGTCGGACTTCCACCTGGAAGGTCGCGCGTTCGATACCCACTGAAGACCACCATGTATACTTGGGGATATGTGCATGTAAAATCCGTAGACCCCACTACCTCTCCCCGTGCGTAAGCAATCCTAAGGCCTCGGCTAACACGTAGGGGTTCTGGTGGAGAAAAGTACTAGTAGGTAGGATTGTTAGCCCCCAGCTTCAGCGCACCTAAGGCCTGGGCTAAGAGATGTTCGGATGTCTAGTGGAGAAAAGTAGGTAGGATTGTGATACTTAATTTTTTTTAATTTACACTTCAACTTTTCTTTTTGTATTTACAGGACTTAAATTCTAAAAAAAAAAAAGAAGAAGAAAGGTGGACTTTATAAACTATAAAACTGATTTTCAGTCATAAAAAAGTCTAAATTTTGTAAAATATGTAAAAATTCACATAAAATTGAAAAGAATCGCAGAAACCGAGCTCTCGTGAACTCCTCTGCAAATTAAGATTTATATGCGAAATATACTTGGGTACTAAATATTGACGTTTAAGCGAAGAAATTAGATGAGCAGAATTTTCATAGAAACGGAGGAAAGGGCCGCGACAAAAAGATAACAATAGTATAGATCAAAGTTTTGGTTACAATGTTTTAGCTACAAAAAGTTATACAAATTAGAGAAATACTCCAAAAATAAGAATTTACTATAAAAAAAATTAAATTACACTTCAAATATTTTACTATGTGCATATTCATTAAACATTTAATTCGTAAAATACTTCCGATTCACAAAACCTATAAACATTAAATAGTTTTTTTTTTTCTAAGTTCTCCAACAGAGAGACTCGAAAATACGAATAAAAGTGATATATACTTAAATAACTAATATATTTACATAAAAATACTTATTATTGGGCATAAAAAAAGCTAAATTGCTTATCCTAAAATCAAAAATGACCCAATATGCTGGTAACGAAATCGAAAATTTATTATGTTTTAAATTGCAAATAAATAAATAAATTATTAATAATAGGTTGAAACTTTAACTGATAAATAATGCTGTCATTTCCTTTGTACAATGTTGTACAGAGTTAATACAAAACAAAAAGGTCAATTTTTAAAATTTTTCAATTATTTTATTTATTTTAAAAATGAATTTGGTAATGTGTTTTCTAGGCAAAATTATTGTCAAAGATATGAGTTACACTTGAAGTATATACTGAAAGAAAATTTTGAGCAGTAGTAAACGGAAATTGTGAACGACATTTTTGAAATGCAAGGTACATTATCCTTCTTAACTTGGGAGAAAGTTCTTTGCAACATACGCAGAATACAATAAGGGAAACACAGTGTGGCACATATTTTAAACTCATCTGAGAAATGTTCAACTTCATGAATCTTTCCATGTACTTCATTATGGATTCTTCATCCACAGGATCTGCAAATAAACTCCTCTGAATCATAATCAAAAGTTCAGTAATTTTTGATGTAATTTTCAGAGCATTTAGCTTCTCAGTTCTGTTTTTGGAGAAATATTCAAATGTGCCTTCGCGCAATCCATGTTGGGAGGATGCAATCTTTTTCGACATGTTGCAAATACACAATCAAGTTTTAAAAAAAATCTTTTAAAATCACTGAACAATCATTAATCGTCGAACAAAAGAACAATCTTTTTTTATACTATAGTATAAGTTATTAATATTCTGATCGATATTTTTATCATCTCCATTATTTATGATTCATGATATAAGAGTGGTCGAAAAACTCTTTGAGCTGAAGAATGTCAATTATTTATTATAGTTTGATGAACAAGCTAGAAAACAAAGTTCTTATAATTAAATATTTAATATGTTTTGTTTATTAATACTTATTTCAAATGGTTTTGCAGCGCCATCTGCAAGCGACGTATGTAACTATTTTTGCGGTATGAATCGGTGTTTTGTTTGTACCTATTGCTTTTCCCTACTCCTGCCGGATTGTTATTTTGGTGTAGGTGCGATTAAAAGCCGCTGAAGTAACGATAATGTCAGAATATTTAGCCTTAACTTGTTTTTAAACAGCATGATTAGCTAGATAGCAATTTTATAGCATAAGTAGTGTTTAAATACTACACTTATGTAGAAGTTTTAAAAATGGGCAACGTACAAACTGTCGGACCAAATGAAGCACTTATTGTTTCTGGTAAGTGTTATTTTTGTTGCAGTTTGACGTCAAATGTGTGACATACTCCGTATTTTAAACATGACAAACAAGTTGTATAGTTGTATGCAAAGTATTTAATGTAGATTTCGATCATGGTGACTTATCTAACAGTCTCTCATTGCTTTATTTTAACGAATGTTTTAAGTAGTCTACAAAGTGAAACGTTTCCCTTGTTTCTTGAGTAAAATGTATTTTTTACAATATTTTTGCCGATTTTCGATTGAAAATTTGAAACAATTTAATTTTTAGCTGAAAAGCTAAATTGTTTCGTTATATTTAATACTACCATTTCTCCATCACCCTATTCTTTTTGTTTACAAATTTCAACCTTACAGAATTAGCAAACAGTTAATTTCGGCTAGTAGTAATTGATTTTCTCCATTTAAATTTTTTAAAAAGTAATATTATCGTATTTTATTCAAATTCTTTGAACCTATTTTCTGCATTGTTAATAAAGTCACATTGTGTTAACTAGACCTGAAGGTTCAAACATTTAGATAGTGGCCAGTGGAGAGTCCACAATTTTAATTTATTAGTGCTATTTTTTTATTATTAGCAGCGAATTTATTCAGGGATAAGAATAAAAATTCTTTGTAATATCTGTAAAGTGATCTTAAGTACTACGCTAAAGTTAGACTGGAGAAATTCTCCTGCATTAATATTAATACAGGAGAAATGTTGTGATGTAGCATATGCATTTTATATAAAATAGAAAAAACGAAATTAAAAATTCATTAAACTTCAATTCTAATGAAAGAAATTAAAAGCATGTACGCATACTTTTTAAACAATCAAACAACTTTTTGTTATTAATTTTTTTTTTTTTGAATGAGAAAGTAGCAATTTTAAAAATAAATTGTAAAATTAGTGTATTGAAATTTAATCTGCGAAAGAAAACAGAAAGTTTGAATTTTAGTATTCTCTCAAAAATTTGGGCTAAGGAGACCAACAGGCATGCATATCTTCATCTCATAACCCCTAACTTAGATATATTTTTACAATTTTTTCTCTTTTTTGGAAAAATAGGCAAAATCAAATGGGGCGCCTGCTAATTTTACGAATTTTGAATATTGGGAGCATTTTTGAATATTTTAAGTGGGTAATAATACATTCAATGGTTTGGAGGCAAGGAGAGTTATAATTTGAAACTATTGTTATATAATTCTATATTTTTTAATGAAATCATATTTTGGTAAGTGTTAGGGGGAGATACATCATCTCTCTAAGAGTCTCTGGAATTGTTAATGAATTCATTCATCATGTTTTCTTGTTTTTCGCATACTAAAAGTGATCTTAATAAATTATAGTTTCAATAATTCAATTGAACGAAAAGAATTTCTTAATGACCCACTGGTTTCAATACTTGCTTTTCTTTTCTCTTTACCAAATCCTCTGGATACTTTTCTTTCTCTTAAAAGAAAGCAAGGGTTTTCATTGTTTTTCCACTTCTTTGAAAAGCACTCTCTACCTTGAAGACCTTTCCGCTAATGTGTGAGTCTGAATTGACCTTGGGGAGCATAGAAAAAGGCATTAAGGGCCACTGCAAAACGATTGAAAAGGGCCGCCAGGTGCAGTGCCCTGCCAAAATGGCTTAAAGTCGGCCTTAAACAGGCTCTGTCCCTACTTTCACTGATCCTAGTGCAAGAAATATGAGAAATATTATCTGAAGTTATCTTATAAAACAGCAGTGCCTGCCACCTCTAAGAGCGATGACACCCCCATAACGTTAAAGAGCCCACAAAATAATAATCTCAAAAATCAGCTAAAGTCCCCTGAAATCAACCCCCTTAAAGTTGCAATGGCGGAGTCTGTGCGATGACTTCCGGTGCATGTGCATCTTTGATTAAAAATTTCTAAAAGAGTTGCTTGTTCCCTATTCTTGGATCTACCCAGTGGTGTTTCGAGAGGGTAAGAGCAAAATATTCTTCTTATATATTACATTAAATATTATATAATATCATATATTTTGCTTTTTGACTATTCTTTATGTAATATAAATTTTCTAATTTCAGGTGGTTGCTGTGGAAATACTGGGAAGAAAATGGTTGTTGGAGGGTGGGCTTGGGCATGGTGGATGGTAACTGATGTGCAGAGGTATATATTGCTTAAAATAATGAATTTCTGTAAATTAAACCGAAAATAACTTTTATATAACATGTATGTCTGTTGTATTTCAGGTTGTAATACTTGATGTACAACTGTTGCTGAAAGAGTTAATTTTTTTTCAAAAAATAAAAGTGATTTAAATCAGCCAATCTTTCCTGAAAATAAAACATTTAAACCTGCCTTTAAATTACTAAGCCTTTAAATTTAGTGTGAAAACATCATTTTAGTACATTATATATATTATGACGGGTATAGCGTATTCCTGCCACAATTTATAAATATGACAGGAATTTTTTTTTTTCACATCAAAACAAAAAAAAAAAAGGGGAAAATTTATAATATTTTCTTCTTACAGAAATTTTTCTTTCTTCCCAAAATGCATACCCAAAAATAAAAAAACTGTCTCGTCCCCTAATTTTATAACAATCACATGCATTAAAATATTTAAATTTAGAAAATGGAGAAATATTTTTAGAAGTAAAATAATCTAAACAAAGGTAGTTTAAAAACTAGAGCATGTAAGAGCAGAATGGAGACAAGGAATTTTTCTTTTATGAAAATAATCATGTAAAAAGTCATTTTCTATTTGTTTGCTTAAAAGGTAGTTTAATGGGAAAATCTTGGGGACCCAACACCCGTTACAAAAGTTCTCGTGTTAGTTTGGTGGCATCCAATAATAAAATTCTGAAGAAGGGAATAAAGGGATTTTGTAGAGGGAGTGAGATTTTGAAATTTCTGTTGTTGTGTTAATAATTGACATTGTCCCCCCCCCCCCCCCCCACCGATATATAGATACAGTAAAACCTCAATCAATCATTTCCAAGAATACCATTTATTTCAAATGATAAAAACGGAAAAACAATGAAGGCAAGCAAGCATAAAAGTTCATCTCCAGAAAAAAAATATATGTATAAAGCAGTAAAATATTTATCTTTTCCTCTTAAAACAGACTAAATTTTTAGTACTTGCGACATCTTCATGTTCTCTTTCGCTTTATTCACATTGATGAAGAAAGTTCTTAATGATTTTAAATCCTGTAACTACTTCATTAAATGTTGAAACTTCTTATGTATTGGCCTGTTCATCTTCATCAGCTTTATCACCTATTTGTTTGTTCTATGTGATTATTTCTTGAACAGAAATCTAGCCATATGGCGCAATCTCTTTGCAGGGAACGGCCATCAAACATGATGACAAGAGAGTGAATTTACTATTTTATTCAATGTTGGTAAAAATTTTGAATGATAGATACAGAAACAATGTAGTTTCAGAACCAATCTATGTGGGAAAAATTAGCATTATTTAGGTAGTATTTGGGGTATGAATATTAAAGTAGAATGGTATACAGTCAACTCTCCGAAATTCGCAGTGCTTGGGACCAAGGGTTCTGCGGATTTTGGGTCACTGAGCTGCGTACGCACTTTGCGAGGTTATAATGTTGCATTCACCTTTTTACTTATGCAAGTGCAGATTGGTGGTCGCCACTAGCCAACTGGCTACCAAAAAATTTTAAATGGTACCAAAAATTTCATTGTCTATTGCCAAGTTGGCAACCAAAATCGTCTCCATTAACTAGATCAAGGAGAAAAAACATTTGAACCATAAAATCGATACAAATACAAAATTTATACTAAAAAATAGCTTAATATTTTTGCTGAATGTGATTTGAAATGTGTACTAATGAAAATATAATAAGAAATATTGCAAACCGAAAACAGATGCAAAAAGATTGATGTCCAATTACAGCAAAATGCTAATATTCGTGTGACATGTGGCTATGAAAAAAACATAAAAATAAGCTAAAAATACATTGTTTTCAACGTATAAAAGACAGATGTGGGTTTTTGTGAACATTTCAAGTTAAAAAAGTGCTTTTTGTTTTGAAAATTAAATTTCTAGTTTTCTTAACTAAGTTTTTTAACTAGTTTTTTGACTAAATTTCAGTTTACATCGGAATTCGCACGCGGATTTTCGGTTCACGGATTTCGGAGTGTTGACTGTATATAAGAAAATGAAGGATGAAGGTTCTACTGTAAACATTATCACTTCAATTATAATTCTGAAATAAAAAATAATTAACTTCTTTTAGGTTATCTTTGGAAGTTATGACTCTTACTCCAAGATGTGAGCATGTTGAAACTGCTCAAGGTGTTCCACTTACAGTTACTGGTGTTGCCCAGTGTAAAGTCATGACCGAAAAAGAGTTTCTTGCAACAGCGGCTGAACAGTTCCTTGGGAAAGAAGTTGATCATATAAAATCGGTCATCTTACAAACACTAGAAGGGCATTTAAGAGCTATATTAGGTATGAAGTTTAGGCTTTTAAATTATATATTTTTTTGTCGAATGTCATAATACTATATTTTTTATTTGTGTAGTTGTATGAAGGCAGTCATGGTATGGATTCACTTAACGTTTTCAATCCTTAAAGAAATGTTTCATTCATATTCCATAATAATTTAGATTTTTTTTTTTTTGCCCTTGTAAAATATTTCCCAGAAATTTTTATTAAACATAATTTGATTAAAACAAAAAGTTTCAGTTTTTTGTAATGGAGTGAGTATATGATTTTACTAAAGGAGTTAGTTAAGAACATTTCAAGTTACTTCATTTATAAAATAGAAAAAAAGATTAAAGTGGCACTCAATATAACATTAAGTGCACACAATTGTTGAATTTTTTTCAGCTTTTAACACCAAAAGAGTTCAAATTGAATTTGTTCACTTTTTCTGTACTTAGAGTGAACCGTTACTCCTGATAGGGTTACATTTCATTTGAATCATGCTATTAAAAATTTGTTAATCTATATTATTATTGAAAAATATTTACTGCAGTGAAAACTACTTTAAATGTGTTTTTGCATGATGTTTAACATGTCATATTATTTTTATAATTATAACATAATAAATATACATATCAGTTAAGGGATGTTTGAAAAAATAAAAAAACCTTATTTAAATAAAAAAAATTGATTTAAATTTTGAAAAATCATTTTTTTTTTTTTTTAATCTAAAAAATCACAAAAACTGTTTTAAGGCAGCTTCCACACTTGAGTGTAGCTCAACCCAAGCCACAGCTATTGAAACCCAAAACTTAGCTCACTCAAAAGGTTTTTCAGCTGCCTAGGACATGCTCAGAAGCTATTTTTCTCCTTTGTGATATCATGCCCTGATATTTCCTTAGTTTGGATGCTGCTTAATATCAATTTGAGTTACCCCCTCTGGATACGGCCTTGTACGCAATAGAAAAAGAAAAAACATTCTACATATTCTTAAAAACGCCTTGGCTACAGTAAGGATTGACAATTACCATGCAAATATAAGTACTTATATAGTTTCTTATTTACCTGAAAAACTGATTTATCATCATTCACTGCTGACGTTTTTTTCTGACTGTTGGAAAATTACTTACCATATTTTTCAACACATAATCTGCATTGCGATTACCTGGCCCAAACAAAGTTTTTTGATGCATAATTTGCGGCGGTGTATTATTCGCACATGTTTACTAGTTTTCTTACTATACGCACCACATGAGAATATTAGTTGGCATTCTTATATACCATATATTTCTGAATATAAGCCAAGAATGCAGTATTCCTGCAAAAATGTGCCAAAAATTCAAAATTCATATATAAGCCGAGATAAAAATTAGAAGAAAAAAATTACAGTTCAATCGCCAAAGGGGGGCGAAAATTTCTCCAAGCAGGTAACACAGATCACGTATTTTCCAATCAAGATATTGTGAAAGTGACAAGCTAGGCGCCAACAGCGACAGATTGATCTCTCCTAACCCTGTATGAGGCGAGCGCCGAGAGAGCAAGCACATTTTCCCCTATTCATTCATTGCGTTTTGCCCTAGCGTTTGCTAGTTTGTTTTACTTTTTTTATTGCTTTTATTCAGTTATTTTCTGCATTTATATTAGAAGGATGAGTGGGAATAGAAAGGCATAAACAGCTAGTCACAAGTAAATTATTATAGTCGAGAGCAAATTTTGCCATTTTGTTTCAGCGATGATTTCACAAAATCCAGCTGTGAAATATATGTATATTCTTTTAAATAAAACTCTACTTATTGTGAGCTAATTATTTCCTTAATGTAGGAAAATTACATTTCAAATGCTTGGATGATTTCACAATAGCTCTTGAAATAAGTTTTGGTAAGGAACATTCAGGATAGTAAATATGTATCAAAAAGTTTATTTTCATTGATGTCTAACCATTTTTTTCCTAGTTTGTTTGTAGATGTATTCTATTTTGACTGAGTTTTAAAATGTTTCATTATTAGGGATGTACTGAGTATTCGGTATATACTCGATACACTAAGTACTCTGCCAGTTTGCCGAGTACTCGGTACTCGGCTAGAATTTTACTACTTTGCAAAATTCTAGCCGAGTACTCGGCCATTATCCAGTAGTTGTAAAAATTTCATAATTTATTTAATTTAAAGATTACTAATAATAGGTAAATTTATAACTGATTAGTACAATTATATGCAAATATATATAATGGTGTAAAATACAAGTTTTTCTACATTTTCTGGAGACAGGCGATTTCTTTTTTCATTATAAATGTCTTTTAAAATCTTTTTTTATTCACAACTACTTGGTACTCGGCTACTCGGCACATCCCGCTAGTGACTTGCATGATAAAATAATTGTACTAATAAACAAGAAGATTTATTTAAACTTTGATGAAATTAATTTGTTTAGTTTTAATTATAAGTAAAAAATAATTAGCAAGTAATTTTAAATAATTTTGCTACTAAAAATCCTATTCCTGAAAAAAGATGTATTATTCGTACTAATGGGAATAGATTGATAGTTTTTCTAATCTTTTATGTTTCGTACTTATGCTTGCTCTGATTTCTTTAGGTACTCTTTCTGTAGAAGAAGTGTATCGTGACAGGGATCAGTTTGCTTCTTTAGTTAGAGAAGTAGCTGCTCCTGATGTAGGTCGAATGGGTATCGAAATTCTAAGTTTTACTATAAAAGATGTTTTTGACAGAGTAGAATATTTGGCTTCATTAGGAAAAGCAAGAACTGCTGCTGTTAAAAGAGACGCTGACGTTGGTGTTGCCCAAGCAAACAGAGATGCTGGAATCAGGGTATATTCAATTTTTCTTAATCAATGAGCAATTTATATAAGCATGATTATGAAGGGTCCCTATTTTTGAAATCATTGAAGTGCCTTTATAAAATATATAAATTTAAAAAAGAAAATCACTTTATTTTCCAGTTTTTTATGTTGCTGAAGTGTGAAAAGCTTTTTTGAGCATTTTAAATCAGTCATTACTTTGAAATTAAAACATTAAAAAATTTTGATATATTTTTCTTCTCTTTTTATTACAGGTGGATGACTTAATAACGCAGTAATAAAGCAAAATTATTATTAGTATTATGCTATTAGTTTATTAATAAAAAATGTTACTATATAAGTCTATTAATAACATATTGCTTTGATCATCATTAAATAATGACATACTTGATTGACTAATCTTCATTTCTTAAGCCAATCCACAACCTAACTGTTCCATTTTCCTGAAATAGTTAAATTACCGGTAAATGAAATTGAAATAAATAAACGTTATCTTTAAAATAATTTTTTAAGTCATAACTTATGTTATTTTTGTTTTAACCACTGTTTAATAGTATTGACATAAATGTATATTAAATTGCTTAGTAATAAAATAACTAATAATTATTTCAAGACTATTCAATATGATACAACCTTTAAAAACCTGTTAGCCAATTCATTCGTGTGGCTGCAACGAGACGATATGAGAGAACAAATTTATTTCAGAAGATTATGCACAGTTATTGGCGTTCAAGATTAAAATGAATGAATGTGTAATATGATAAGTTTATTGTGGAAAAAATTGTTTCTCAGTTCATTATGAATGTACATATACAGGAAAAGCTGTATTTAAACGAATAACTTAAAGGCTGCATGAGTTACAATGAAAAAATGATTTTTTTTACTACTTTCTCTGCATTAAGAACGTTTTATTGGCAAACACATAACCCTGCAATTTACTATGATAGTAACGTATTTCATCAATACTTAAATATTTGGCCATCTCTTAAAATCTAAGCTTTTACATGCTTTGATATTACTGTGTCTGTCTGCCCTTTAAAACCTCATACTTTGCGTCATGCGTTCCTTGTCCAAATAGCTGAAGTGGCAGAAAATGTAAGTTCTGAATGTACAGACTTTTTTTCGCCTGTTTGGACAGCTGCTATTATTGGATCATAGGCAGCCATGGTTTCACTTACCTCTTTAGTCGTCACGATGTCACAACTATTTCTGCCACCAGATTGGGGTGAATTCTTTACTCTCTTCTTAAGTTACTTTTTGGTTTACTGTTGTACACTTTGGATTTTGCTGTAAAAGTTTTCTTTCTAGGAAGCTGAATGTGAAAAAGCAGCCATGGATGTGAAATATGGAGCCAATACAAAAATAGAGGATTCACATCGCTTGTACCAGTTGCAAAAATCTAATTTTGATGCTGAAGTTAACACAAAGGTTTGTAAGTTTCCAAAGTCAGGAAACCTTGAAAAAAAATGTATTCCTTAACAAAAATCTCTTAATTGCTGTATTAAATAACATGTAAGTAACATTTTAACGTGTAATTTTGAAATGTTAAATGTAAAAGAAATGTTTAAAATTTTTGTATCATGTTGCTGAAACCTGAGAAACAGATTGTGGGTTTTAACATATTTAACAACAGATTTTAAGTAGTGAAAGCTTAGTACCTCGACGAGGGGAACTGAACACAAGTCCGCTTAAGCAGATATCCACTTACAGGGGTTTTACATTTCAGCAACTAAAATACGCTTATATTACAGCACATGTGGTAAACTATTGTTTGTTGCACCCCAAAAAATAATTTCCTTATATTTTACAAGTAAAGAATAGCCATATACTAAGTACTGAAATTTAAAAAAAAAAGAAAAGAAAAACAAAACATAAAATTCATATTAAAAAACAAAAACAAAACAACAAGTTTTGTTTGTCTTTTTGTACTGAGAACAAAAATTCTTCAATGTAATTTACTATCAATTTTTCAGCATTGTGCTAATATATAAGAATTAACGTTAAGCTTCAACAATTTTTCCAGCATCGTAAAAGAAATCGGGTACATCATCTTCGGAACTTTCGATATCTTTTTTTCAGTTGAAGACACACTTAATCTTTATCTACTAAAAATTTCTCAGATCATCTCATCAACCCAGATCTGCCCCTATCTGCAAAATACACTGTTGACTTCAGCAGGTTTCTGTCAGTATGTAACAAGTTACCAAGGTTTTTTATATGTACAAATAGCATTGTACCAACCATGGAAAAAATATGTGTTGAGTTACCGGAAGTCGAGTCTAGGGTGTGGAGTTAAAGAGTTTCCACTGTAATTAATAATTAATTTGCATACTTTTCATGTTTATTTTAGAACCTTTTTTTTAGACATACTACTAGTATTTAAGAATTTTAAGTATTGATTTCCGCTTAATACATTTAATTTCTTAAAAACTCCTCAAATTACAGTCAATGGGCAAAGCTATTGTAATGGCTATTTAGAGGATGTTTTGTCTGAAACTTGTGAAAAAACTTTATGAAATTGTATCTTTTAATACAGTCGAATTCATTTTTAAAAGCACTAATTTCACTGATCAACAGTTTGTTAATAGTGAAAATCATCACAATTAGAGTTCATATTGAAGAGACCATCAAACCACTTTACTTTTAATGTCATAGTTCAAATGGTAATTTCAGTTTTAAAGTCATTTTTTCCTAGGTTTCATTTTCGAAATAAAATTCTAATAACTTAAGCTGAAAAAAAGTCATAAATGCACTACAGTTACCACCTTCGTCGCACCACCAGTTGTTGAAACTAGAATAATTGAACTTAGTCCTTAATCTGTGATGCTTATTATTCGAACTCAACAAATTTAATATTGTGAATTTAATCGTTCATCATGATGTGAGTGCGTATGAAACTGTGGACGGCATTTGGCAAACTGGTAAAGAAATAACTGACTTTAAAAATAATCCTGAAATGAAACAGTTTTGAAATCAGCGACATTGATGAAAACCCTACTAAATAGCTTTCTTTACCCACTGTTAGAGAAGCTTTAAAATAGTATCATAATTTTACAAAACCAAGGAATGATTAAGATCTGGTAAAATATATTTTCGGATGGTGAAAATGATTTAGAGAAAATATTTTCTCATTACTGTCATAAAACATGTAATGAAAGCAATTGCTAATGAATGAGGTTGCTTGCTGAAGATTTTGCTCCTGCTTGTATTGAGAATCTTTTACATATTTTTTGATATTTTCTGTTTAATTACTTGTATCTTTGATGCAATTTATGAGGTAATTTAGCATTTTAATTTTGGGGGACTGAAATTCCTTTTATTTGTTTTTTTGAGGTATTTTTCAATTAAGCCTAATCATGTGTGATTGTTTACATTTTGTAAGTCTTGGAGACTAGCCTAGTTTTGTTGTTTACTGTCATTAATTGTGTTTGAAATCTAATTACTTGCATTTTTTCTATGTAATTTGTGCTTTTAAACAGTTAAGTATTAAATTTGTAATGGGATTTGGTGGGTCAGCTGTTATAGGTGTGAGATGTTCAGTAGATTTGAGGAAAATGCTGATACAGCTTCAGAGCAGGACTACCTACATTTGTATAAAATGTGCTCAATTGGGAGATTTACATATCAAGGTTATAGTATTGGAAGTCCAATTAGTAATAAATAACTCTGGTGAAACTGTTGAAAAAGAGGTGGGAACTTCTTGTGGTGGGCTTGTTGGAGAGAGGGTACATATTGTTAGTGCATATTTTTGTAACCTGTGACCTTTGGTCATTTTCAATCTATTCAACCCAAGGTCAAAAATTGGGATCATTATTAAGTCATCATTCTTACCGAGTTTAAGGACCGAGTAAAGTCTGTATGTAACTTTCAGTAGTTTGACATAGAGTGTGTCCCAAATTAAATATTCCATGCTTAAAATGCAATTTGTATCTATCTTAATTTTGTTTCTATTAATTTCTTTTGTTTGCAGTATTACAGCAGAGTGTTTCAGATTGATGTGTGCAGCAATCTGCAACACACTGCTCAAAAGTTATTGCAATCTTATCATATTGCACTAATTTTTTTGAAAATGTTAACACAGATTTAGCATAAATTAATAAATATTACAAAAACTCCTTAAATGTAAACTGGATTATATTTGTTAATTTCAGAAAGCAGAAGCTCAGTTATCATATGAACTGCAAGCTGCAAAAATGAAGCAAAAAATACGCAGCGAAGAAATTGAAATCGATGTTGTTGAAAGACGAAAACAAATAGCAATTGAAGAAAAAGAGATTTTACGAAAAGATAAAGAGTTGACTGCAATGGTGCGACTCCCTGCAGAAGCTGAAGCTTACAAAGTGGAACTTATAGCTCAGGGCAAAAGGTATAATTTAAGTGGTGTGTTTTTTCACACTATTGAGATTTCATAATATAATAACAATATTTCAATTAATTTTAATTCTTTTGTTCGTTGAAAATCCATTTTATGGCGAAAAGTATTGCCCTCTATTTTAAAAGTTAACATTAGTCAATTTAAAGCACTTTCTTTAGCAAAAAAAAAAAATTGCAGCCAATGTTTCTCGAATGCAAATGTTTCTCGAATATCATAATTTCTGGAAAAAAACACCAAAGCCGAGGAAAATGGCCTAGAAAACTGAAATGCACAGATATGCCGCAGTCAGGAACGTTGCGTTATTGTGAGCCACCCATGGTAGCTCCCAAAGGATTGCTTGTCTCATTCAAATTTGTTTTACATTTATAAAATTACCTTATTAAAAATCAAAATCTTACTGTAGCTATATTAATAAAAAATTCACAAGTTGGGAACCACCAAAGTCATCACTATCGGTCTGTAGTTTGCATAAAAAATACTCTTAAAATTAATATATATGGAAAAAAAACTAAAAATTTTAAAGTCTCGAAAACGTTTGTTATACTTCTTTAATAATGAAATAAATTCTAGCCAAAAATGTTCATTTAACGTGTGAAAAAAATTTGAAACTTCAAAAGCATATTGGAGAACAAGGGGCAGAAATGAAGCATGAAGATGAGGTGCCAAGCTGGCAAATTCCACTGATCAGTTATGCTCTGACACTTAAAAGCAGTCCTTGCTAACATCTAAACACTTCCTTCGTAATCACCAAATGGCGCTAACTTGCGCAATGACGCGGCATTTCCTCCGATATGACAAGCGCAGGCGCATTCAATGCCGAAGTAATGGGAGGAACTTGAAATAATTTATTCTCGTCATTATCTTCTCAATTTTAACGCAATTCACAAACCACATCATTGTCGTTACCTTTGTTATAATTTTCATTCCTTATTTCTATGGATGATTTCTTAACAACGATAAACTGTAACCGATGCTCCAAATACTGTACTGCTAAGTATGGTTATGTGAATTCGGCAGAGCATATGCAGAGGTCATTGAGACCGGTTTGGAGACTTCCCAGGGGATGGGCCGTCAGGAAAAATAGTCCGATTTCAAGTGCCGTTTTTTTTCGGTCATATACACCGCAACAGCAAAAGCCCCTCACTGAAGAAATGTTAACTTTTAAACATTTAATGGCTACGCCGTTTCTTCCTGAAATTTCAGTAATCATAAATTATTTTTCATACAAGAAGCATAGTAGATGTATTTCGAAATGGAGGGTCCATTTTTGAGCATTACAGACATGCCAACTCTCCAGCTTTTGGCAGGAGGCTTCTGCTTTAAAGTACAACGGGACCCCCCCCCCCCCAAAAGAAATCGTATTTCCAGTATCCAAATGATTATTTAAAATAACCAGGACCTGATCTGGCACGAGAAATAGTCATCCGGGATGTCAAATTTGGTTTAAAAATAATTCAATTTTTTAATTAATTTGCATGTTTTGAAAATATATGTAAATTAAGAACATACTACATTTTTTAAAACATTGATGTTTAAAATATGCACAGAATTTACAGGTTTCAAACACCAGAGCCGGATATGCGGTGTGGATAAGTCTCACTAGAGACACCAGATTTCCGGTATGTCGGAAAGTATATATTTGGCTTATCCCTAATCAGGACCTTGGTATACCACTCCCCCCCCCAAAAAAAAAATCCCGGGTGCACTACTGAACATTATTATATTCTTACTTTGTGTACAAAATTGATGTCTGACACAAATATAAAGTGTTTAAAACATTTTAGGGGTAATGTAAGAAATTTCATTTTTATGTTGATTATGTTACAGAACTCAAACAATGGAAGTTGCTCGAGCAGAATCTGAAAAAATTAAAATGTTAGGAGCTGCCAATGCATATTCAATTGAAGCTATTGGCAAATCTGAAGCTGAGGGAATGAGAATGAAAGCTGCGGCCTATAAACAGTACGGAGATGCTGCAATAATGAGCTTGGTACTGGATGCCCTTCCAAAGGTAACAATTTTTTTTTATTGTTTCTCTTTTTTTGAAGCAATATTCATAAAGATTGATGTTAGTTGGCATTTACTAAGAGTATGCATGACCGTTTCTCCATTTGTCATGGCATATTTTTTATCGTTGTAAATTTTACCAAAACTTATCTATAGAAATTAGAACAATTGTTTTTAAGTTTGAACTGTAAAATAACCTATTTATATTTAATAAGTTCAGACAAAATATCTAGTGTTTTATGTATTTTTATTGAAATGTTTCATTTGCCTAATTTTAATAGTAAATTTCTATTAGTTGTGTATATCTTTTTATTTTCTTTCTATTTTATTTGCATATTCCATAACTTGTGTGGTGTAATTGAATAATTTTTAATGCATTATTGTGTTCTTTTCCATTTCTAGTATTCCTATTTGAATAAATTGAAAGGAAACCTTTTCATCAATTCATGTAACTAGTTCTTAGTTTGTTAAAAAACAATTCTTTATGTTTTCAATTTTTCTTCATTAAAAATTTTGAATTTTTATAGTACTAAATATGTAAAAATATGCTTCATCTTTATTTGCAATTAGCTATCGTTTTTTTTTAGCATTTTTATTGTTTGTTAAGTCTCTCTCTCTCTATATATATTGGTCAATTTTCAGATTGCAGCTGAAGTAGCAGCACCACTTTCAAAAACAGAAGATATTATTTTGATTGGTGGCCAAGATCAAGTTACGAGTGAAGTTACAAAATTAGTTAGTCAAATTCCACCATCAGTTCAGGCTTTGACAGGTGTAGACTTAACAAAGGTACTATTTCTCTATTTATGAAAATCTGTATCAGTGTTTGTATATTTATGTGTCCAATGTCCAGATGAAATTTTGAAGCCATGACATTAGCATGTATCTAGTCTTTAAAAACTGTTCAAAATTTTCATGCATGTCATCATTTCATTTGACATTAGCCATTGCTGAATAGTTCAGAACTGTAACAACAGCTTCAAAAATTCTGGCTAAAAGATGAAGAAAACATTTGAAATTTCCTCGTCAGTCATAGCTAGTCGGGCATTGTTGCAGTCAGTAGACAGTAATGCATAAGCTACAAGTTGCTTAATAACTGGAGCCACTAATTGGAGTGTTAAAAATTCAGTTCCTATGGAATGTTCTGAATGCGTGAGCTGACCAGTATCATTTTTTGGACCTGGATTAGAAATAATTTTCTGTTTGTGTATGCATGATTTGTATCATGGTAACAATTGTACAACCTTTTAGATTTTATGATTACAACTTTTGTTCTTCTGGGAGAAAGTATATGATGTAGCTTCAGATGTTCAGAATGTATGAGTGTTTCAGTTACCACTGACCGTTACAGATGCTTTTAATTATTTTTATTTATAAGTTTTAATTATGTCATGAAAATATAATTTAAGAAATAATTTATAAAGTTAGATTCATACCTTTTCTTTCTTTCTTTTTTTAAAAATGTAAGTTGATTTTTAAGTCAGTACAGATAGGGTGTTCTGGAATGCTAAATTAGTGATTCAATGCTGTATGCCACTGAATATAAATTAATGTGTATAACTTTTTATTGAAAGTTGAGTTTTAATGTTTTAAGTTGTAGAACCATATATCTGTGAGTATGCAGATATGAATTTCTTTCACCTTCGCACAAAAGTATGGAGTGAATTTGAAGTAAAAATAATATGAGTCATTATTATGTTCATAACATTAAAACTTCTTACTTATAGTTATATATATTGAAGTGATAAAAGAGGGTTATCAACAGCATTAGAAAATATCATAATATTTATATAAATATCATAATATTGGGTATTTACGATATATATATCTGATATGAATCACAGATGCTTTCATTCAAATTATTTGAAAACTATGTTTATTTAAATGTATGATGTTATATGAACCAGAGTATTATTCAATGAGTTAACTACTAAATAAACCTCACATAATCGATACAAATTTGCTTGTAATAATAAGAAATATTAGTATTTCAAGATTTTTAATAATTATTACTTCATAAAACAATAGTTAGGGTTTATATAAATGTGTACCCGTTATGTTGTGTGTGGTATATTTTGTTTTACATTTACATCGTATGAAATCAATGCACATTTGTTCATCATAATGAGAAAATATCAATTATGTTATATCTGATACATACTTTTAATTTTGGTATAATACCATTATTATAGAACTATAAACTGTAAAAGCTTCTATTGATGTTGATTGGTGTCATGTTTACTATTTAAAAATTAACATAGGAGAAAAATGACTTAACGTAATAACATTTTAAAATGATACTTGTCTAACGAGTGAGTCAAAGTCAAGTTTAAAGAGAAAATAACTATTATTGCAGATTTTCATATTCTCAGTCTCATCTCATCCTGCTCGTATCACTCTAAATCCAGTTACATTATGCTTCCTTTTGCATAATTAGTATTATTATTTTTGATTAATTTAATTTGAATCATTGGGGTAATCCAAGAGGAATTTGAAGTGTTTAACTTTATACAACATTATATTGTGGTTGGATATATATCATGTGTGTGATATATATCCGCCAATGCTGTGTCAATATTAATAATGATTTTTATAAATGTTAAAATTTAATTCTTAATTTTTTCCCCTTAGGTGCTGTCCAAAATGTCTACCACAAAATAACTATAAAAGTAAAGTATTTTATGAATTTTGCTCTGGTAAAGATGTAGCCTTGATTTGATATATCAAGAATATTTGACTGAAATTGATTGACAAGTTTTTCGCATTTTTGTAGACATTGTACATAAACTTTTAGATATGTATTTAAATTTTAGAAAGAAAGGTCTTAGTGACTAGAAGAATATTCATTATAAGAATGAAGCAAAATTGTATTTGTAATTGTTGTATCAAAACATTTATTTATTATTTTCATATCTTTCATTATTATTAAAACTCTCCGAAAAAAGAAAAAAATGAAGCAGTTATTTATGGTCCATATTAGGTGGCAGTGCTCCTTATGCATGTTCTTTCTCTTTCAGGGTTCGTACGGTCCTTAAAGGTCCTTAGAAAGTCCTTAATGTTCATTTTCATTTTTAAGGCCTTAAAAAGTCCTTAAATAGTCCTTATTTTTTATTCCAGGTGTTTAAATTTTTTTTTTTTTTTTTGTTAAAATAAGAAGGTAGCCATGCGCTTTATTTGTTTGCAATCTTTTGTATTCTTCACAAGAATCAAACTTCTTTCATTTCAACTTCTTAATCGAACCTCAAATTTGGTTTGCTCGGGACCGGTACTATCGCGGCTTTCGGACAGACCCAAAATGGCGGATTGACATAAACATCAGCGCATTTTTTCTTCAAATTGCAGTACTTTCTCAACTGGTAGATAAATAAGTAACTTTTTTTTTTTTTTTGAAAAGGTGTTATATATTTTTACAAAAAAAAATATTCATGGATTTTGATAAAATGCTTCAAATTACAACACCCAATTCAGTTAAAATAAACTTGTACCCACCCACATGGCAGCTCCCAATTTGCTATCTCCTGCAATTGTATGAAAAAGAAAATCGAGCTACATCTTTAAAAAAAAAAAAAAGAAAAGAAAAATATTAGTTGAGAAGTCGAATCAAAGCACCAAGCATTTGTACAAAATGCAATGGTGCCCACTAACTGGGCACCATTTAAGACCACAGAAAAACAAATCACACAAGTTCCCTCATTTTGCTTTAAATAAAGAAAAGAAAAAGGAATAAAATTTGAAAAACGGACTTTTAAGGACTCGAGGGAAAAAGTTTAATAAATAAACAAAAGGCGGGAATTTTCGAAAAAGGGCCGAATTTCAGGATATCAAATTTGTGATTCGATACTATTTATAAAGTTTAGTTGCAAAGTAAATAATATTTTTTTGCATGAAAATTGTTACTAAATCATCTACATTCTAAACAATTATCAATAAGGCAAGTAGGAGCAGCTCTTAACAAGTAATCAGTAAATAAATATTGCTTTTGAAACTTTTTTTTTAATTTAAGGGGGGGGGGGGGAGAATACTTCAAAAAAGCCTGTTGTTGACATCTATTTCAATAAAAGAGATACATTTAACTAATATGTAGGCAAAAAAAAAAAAAACTTTCAGCTTTTTTTGCGTTTGACCAATCGTTTGTATGATTAGCACTTATTTATACTGTTAAAGGTAAAAGAATGATTTATTTTTATTATCATTTTCCTTATATCTACACTATAATTAGCGCCGAGTTGCCAACTCCCCCAATCGCTTTTCAGCTGATATTTCGCTAAACAGTTTGTTCCCCCATTGTTTTTTTTTTTTTTTAGATCAAATAAATTCCCGTATCGAAAATTTGTTTTAAAGCAATGTTTTAATATTTAGTAAATTTTTATCGACTGGACCGATCTGGCTTCGCGATCATTCGCTGTGGGGTTTTGTTGTGTGGGAGATGATGGATATTTGCTGCGTTAATCAAAATTTGTGTCTCGTGAAATTTCTTAATTTGCAGTAAATTGAAGGAATCGACCTCTTCTTAAACCTGTACACCGTAGTTGCCAAATGCTCCGTTTTCCCCTAGTTTTTCTGTTTGTATTTGTGAACTTCGAAAATTCGATTTTTTGTAAAAAGATCCGATTATTCAAGTTGATGTACAAGTATTTTTATCTAAAGGGATTGAACTACAAAACAAGAAAATTTTTAAAAAGACATGTATTAATTTACATGAATTTCAAAGTGCAGCATTTTCTTTATCACCCTTTTTTTTTTTTTATTGTTTAAATTGTTAAATTGTTTTTTATTTGACTTGTATTTTATAGCACTAACCATTTTTGATAATTTTTCATATCATGATAATTTGCTTATATATATGATTAATACTTGTGTTGTGAGCTTCTTATTACTAGCTCCAATAATTACTTAACTCCCTGACTGTATTGGACATTAGAAAAGCAACAAGCCAAAGAGAGCTCCATAAAAGTTTGTGTTGTGTTCCTAATAAAAATATGATGTTAAATCAATTTCCTCTTTCAATAATGCTCCCTTTTGAAATAAAGATAACAGTTTGTATATTTCGAAAAATTTGTGAGGTCCTTAAAAATTTTTGTAGGTCCTTAAAAAGTCCTTAGAAAATCCTTATTTTTGGTTTTGCCAAAAGCGTACGAACCCTGTCTTTCAATTTTTTTAGTTTGTTGCCATTGCTAATGTAAGTGTTCAACTCTAATTAAACCATACTGTTTATTATGCATTATATTTTATCTTAATGCTCTTTAATCTCTTTCATATAATTTATATTATTGCAATATTTAACCTATAAGAAAGATCTAAATATCATGTTGCTCATTAATAGCATAATACACTTACTTTGTTTTTTATTCTTTTAACCCCTTTCATAACTTTTTCTTAAAATTACTTTTTTGTGATTAAAAGTACGGAAACAAATAATGAATTTACTTCTAGTTCTAAAACCTTTCTGTAGATGTTGCTTGTATTGTGTACGAAAAAACTGCCAATTTTTCAAGTGTTTATCAGCTTTGTTTTATCCTTATAGAATCTATTTTTGTTATGTTTTATAATTTATATAGCATTTTTGAGGAATACTTTCTTATACTGTACAAAATATGGCATAAAATGTTTGGCCATTTTTTCATTGAAGTAGTGATTGATATTTACTGTTTATAAGTAATACTTTTGATAAATATACCAAAAACCAAAGATTTATACGTTACAAATTGGCATCTTTCATTTAGAACTTATTTATCTTTTGTGTACATCATTTTAGTAATCAGTTTTACAAATTCACAAACATTATGTAGTTTATCCAAGTGTCCTAATACATCTGTGTACTTAATTATGCAACAATTGCTTTTTCAGTTGTTTTACAATTCATGCTATGTGTTTCCCTTAACATTTTGAAAAAGGAATTTAATTTCAGCTTAAGAGCCTCAAAACTGATATTTTACTCTGTTTTTAAATTCAGTATTATCACACAAATGTAAAATTTCTTCCTTTAAATTAAATATTTACTGCTACGATTTTAGAACGACTGCAAGTATTTAGGCTCGATGTACACTAGCAGTTCGGTTCCATTGAGGTGCTGCCTGCTCGTATGGGTCGTCCCGTTTAATGCAATGTGCTTTTGGACCGGAACTGCGACACCTGACCACAACTGGAACTTTTGTGTGCATCAAGCTTTATTTGACTTTTATGAGCTCTGGGAGGCAATTTATATTTTATAGTAGTTCTGGAATCTATTTTATCTTTTTAAAATAAATTATATAAAGGATTAATTTGCATTTTGCTATTTAATTTTCTTTCCATTTCAAATTATGTTTTGCTTTTATTATAGTTTTTATAGGAAGATGGAAACAGATAAAAATGGCTTTTGTTGTTCCAGTATCTTTTTTTTATGTGCTGTATCGAATGTATTGGTGAAACAAAATAATTTTATTTGGTGCTATACTTAATTAAATGAAAAGGTTTTTGTTCTGAGGTTCTTATTTTTTTAAAATTTGTTCTGAGGTTCTTCCAAAAAATGTGATAATGTGATATTTTAACATTTTAAGTTTTCAAAGAATTGTCTTAATATTAACATATCTTTGTGTTGCAAAAAGTTTATCTGATTTTTTTTTATTTTTTTAAATGCAAGAATAGAAAAATTTGCTAGTTCGAATTATTTTTTAGACTGAAAGAAATTGGGTATCTTGCACTGCATGTCAGTGTTCAAAGATGTTTATTTTCATATTGCTTGAGGTTCTACTTATTTACACTCATGTTTATAACTCTTTGTTTATTTTTTTTCCTTGAAAGATGTTTTTGCTTTTAATTTTTCTCCAAAATTTACTATTATGCCCAGTAGCAGTATTTTCCATTGGGCCACCAGCTCCACGCTTTCGCAGGCCTAAGGCTTCGGCTAACAGGTTTGGGGTCTGGTGGAGAAAAGTATTTTCCATTGTATAAACTCTTCAAACACAGGCAGGCCAATTATGTCTGTCATATTTGTGCATAACTTTAGATTGCCCTTGGACACTTCTCTCCAGAAAATAACCAATTTGTACAAATGTCTCGAGTACACAAATTTGAAGTTTTACTGAAATAAAATATTAAGTAATAAATCACAAATAGATTCCATGAGAATTCTATCTTTAGGTGACTTCTGTCTTTATGAAAATAACTGAGATGGAAATCAAGATAGACAAAACTGTTGATGACGGTTTGTTTGATTTTTAAAAAAAGAAATTTTTGAAACAAAAACTTGTTATATTGATTATAAAAATACCTTATTATACTGCATAAATATTTGTACCGTGTAATTCAGTTTTGTTTGCACCTTGTAAACCTATTTTTAAATTGCACACACATAAAAAAGACTTATAATGATATTGTCAAAAATTAGACAATCCAAAGTTAATTATTTTTATAACATAGTTTCCCTGATAATATTTAGAAATTTAAATGTATCATGCGTGAAACTTTGATAAGTGTTTTAAACAATTGTGCTAGATTAGTAATTTTAAAGTTGAATTTAATTATTTTAAATTAAATATTTGACAGCATTATTATTTTGTTGTTGATTCAAATTACAGTAGAGATTCTCCCAGTAATTGTCATCAGAATGCAATTCCTATTCAACGTTGTTATTATTTTAACTGTTGCTTAAAAATTGTTTAACTGTAGTCAAGTAAGAATTGTTTTACTAATTTTCTGCCATGTTTTTCCCCCCACGTTGTTTATTATTATTATTTTTTGGTAATTGTTTTTATGTAATTTTAAGGAAGTCTGTGTTGCTTGATTATTAAGTATTCAGCAATCTTGATTTCCAAAAGCATTTTTATACAAAAGTTTTTTTTAATTTAATTTTTATTTGTTGTTATTATTATTGTCATTTGAGAAGAAAATAAGTATTGTGTTCAATTTCATCATATTCTCACTGCAGTTATGTTGTAAGATTTTATGTTGCATTTTTATTTTATTAATTCTAATTTATTTTGTTGGGAATCCTAGCAATATTGTCAGCCCCGCTTAATCGGGTAACAGATAAAGGAATACCCCGCTTATAAGGATAAAACCTTACGGAACCCAATATTTCCCCATAGACGCCGGTTAAAGATCCCCGTTTAATTGAATAATTTCCTCAGATAATCCAATAATACTGGTATGCTTTTGAAATATTTTTGATAAAAAAATTGATTAAATTTCAAAAATAAATAAGTAAATAAGAGCAATTTTTGAATTTTAAAGTTGATCTTTCAGCAACACCTCCCCATGCCCTTCCAATTTGAGAGTTATTCGTTCTCTTTCATGATTCCCCCCTCCTACCCAGAAGTAAAAAGAGGTCATTTTCTAAAGGGTTTCTGGAATCTGCTATTTAGCAATTACAAAAAAATTGGGAGAAAGCTGGAGGGGCTATTGCAATGGTGAAGACAACCAGGTTCCTTCTTTCTAGAAGAAATGGTGAAACTGGTTTTCCTCCTGATGGTCCCTGGTCCTTGTGGGGGCAAGGACTGATTAGCCGGTGTAATGCAGTTGGAAACAAGATTTCTGTTTTGTCTGATTCTGTAACTTTTCGTTTGATGCTTAACACTAACATTAATAACTTCTTTTAATTAGATATACTGATTTTTTATTATGTTTTGAGGCAATGTTATCAGTTCTGTAAGGTAAAGAAAATTTCCCCGCTTAATCAAATAAAATACGCTGGAACCGAAGGTACTCCTTTAAGCGGGGCCGACAGTATATGCAAAATAATTCAAAATTTGCTTCTATAATCAGGGTATACGCACACCTGGAAAGTTGTGTATTTCGATTGCGATCGAAAGTAGTCATGATTTTCAGCAAAAAATGCCCCAAAATCATGGATTTTTCGCTTCAAAAAGAATGGATTTTAAGCTTAGAATATAAATTTGCTGAAATGCCATTTTTCTCTGTTTTTGGAGTATTCACCATATTTAAGGCTGAAACCTTAGAATAACTTATTTTGTTTTTTAATTTCATAATTTATTTATTTTCATTTTTTTTTTTTTGTGAACTTGATTTAATTGTTAATAAACCATAAGTAAAGTTATGTACGTTTTGGGAAGAAACTAAATTTTTAAGAATAAATTTTGAGTTCTTTAGTTTTTCATTTATTTTTAAAATTAAATATTTATATTAAAATTCCTTTTTGAAATAAGCAAAAATTAAAAAAAAAACAATCTCATCAAAAATATTAGCTTGGTAATTTGCTATTCTAGTATTGTATTACGTAATTTAAATTCAGAATTGTATCATTAAATAATCCTGAAATGTATGTTAGGGAGAAAAAAAAACCATAGTTCAATATTCATATATGTACTAAATTTAAAGTTTTTAGATTCATTCTTATTTGATAACTCAGTTGCACCCATAAAAGATGAAACTTTGTATATCACATAAATATCTTGCTAAACTTTGAAGTGTTATTCTTAATGAGATCTTTTAGCTTCACTTTTTTTATATTTTGCTGTCTTTTAAAACATTAGATATTTCTTTTGTATGTGTCTTATGTTCATATGTTTACAACCTCCCTTCACTTTTTTTAAAATGCTGGTGAAACATTATTTTACATGCCATTATATTAGAATTTTTTTGTGCCATACATTTTGTCTTGTTTTTTTTTTTTTGTGTTTTGCCACACACGCACAAAAGTGTCGCACTTTAGTGTTGTATAATTGTGTATTTGAAACTCATTTCTAAATGCAAAAGTGCTGTTTAACTATTTTTAATGTAGAATGCACCTATGCACACACATCATTTGCATAGATAATTTGAATATATGATCAGTGAGCTACTCTATGTTTGTTCCTTTCTTTGCAATATGCAAAGGTAAAAATTTTAAGCATCATGCTAATATAGATGTGATGTTTATGCAGCAATTTATTGAAGTTTTAGAAATTTATTTATCTGTTTATTTCAACATTTTTAAAGACTTTTTTAAAATGTTTTTTTATCAGTATTTTCAGTTTGTTCTGCATATTTGTTTTGGTAAATTATGGATAAAAAATAACGATACGTAAATGACTTTTCAAGCATAGGGGAAAAAAAGAATTGTGTATTTAATTGACATACATTTAAAAAAAAAAAGAATGAAACATTTCTCTTTTTCAAATTCAGTTCAGTCATGCACGATCTAATTTCATTGCTTAGTTTTTCATTTTGTTGATTTCTGATTGCTTTTGTGTCCATACTCCAGTGTAGTCAGAATTAACCCTCTTGGGAACGAACGACACGTGTGTGTTTGGGCTGGACTCCCCTCGGGGCCGAATGGCGCATCCGCTTGTTACGGCGGAAGTGCCTCTAGGAGACAATCTACGCAAGGATGCGTTTATCTTTTGGAATTAATTGCTTACTATGCGATGGCGTTACTAACCCATGCTTTTTCCAACTCCGTTTCAAGTGGTTGCTTATAATTTCTGCGCTCTGTTTAGATGGGATGTTATGGGAGATTTTTTAATTAATATGTTGTCTTTCTCAGTTTCAATTGAGGAGCACAATTAAAGCGCAAAACGCATGCAGTCAGAGATAAGAATATTGAAGTAAAATATATGAAAGTAATTGAATAATATTCAGAAGCAAATCAATGAGGTTTAGTAATCGTCATTTTCTTTAATTGGGCATTGAAAAAATGGTAGAAAGCTTAGAACAATGTATATAGTTTGCTTGAAGCGAAAGAAAAGAATTTGCACATAAACACAAGCTGTGTAATCTCTCTCTCCCTTTTTTAAAAATCCTTGAATGATTTTGCTTACCGTTTATAAGTATTAGTTACTACAGTATTCATCAAATATATATTTTATGTTGTTAAATGTAAATATTTTTTCCTGTGTTTTTATAAAATCCTGTGTATACTTTTTACGAAATTTTATGTGCATTAGGCTTAGCGGGAGAAAATGCTCTGACCTATAGTCAGGGGTCGGCGCGAGTCACTTTTTTCACTAAAAGTCACTTTTTTTTCATTGGTCACTTTTAGTCACTTTTTCAAAAATTGGTCACTATTTTCACTTTTTTTAAAAAGCTGGTAACTATTTTCACTTTTTTCCCTTTCTCTGGCAGAGCAACCGAAAAAAGTTACTTTGTCTGGTTATGTGTTAAGAAAACATTGCAATTTTGCATAAAAATACGTGTGCCAGGGTTGAAGCTTCCGCGTATCTGCCATTTTTGGTTCTGTAAGTCCGCCATTTTTGGTCCTGTAAGTCCGCCATTTTTGGTCGTATTTTAAAATGTGGCTTGGCGCCGGCCCGACTGTGCCGAAGTTAAGGTTTGATATTGCAGTGTGGTGCAACCAGAAGGGGAGGCCTAGAGGGCCCGTGACCTCTCCCCCCATCTAGAATGATAATTTTAATTTTTTTTTTTTTTTTTACTCGAGAAGAGCAAGTCCTAAGAAAATTAAGCAATATTTAAATTAGAATAGAAACTAAAAATTTTTAGCAGTGCAGAGTATATCACTCAGAAAACTAGCTTAATTTCTCTTTTCTTTCATCCCCCCCCCCCCCTTTCGAACTAACTGTCACAATCACAAAAGAAAATTTTTGGAGGGGATTTCTCAACGAAAAGACAATACGCAATTTTGAGAAAATAAAGTTATATTCTTGTCAAGAAATCATTAAATAATGATGCTGGGGAGGGGGAAATCTAAATTTAAAAAACAATCTTTAGATCTGAAAAATTCTTAGTAGTTGCAGATTGTGTATATTGCTCAGAAAATTAGATTACCTCTTTTTATTTCCATCCCTCCCCCCAGGTAGGAAAAAAAATAGTGCACCCCCCCCTCGTAAAGAATTTTTCTGATTGCCACTCATACTGTCATTATGTATGACAGTTATACCGTGTAACTAAAATTATAAAATCACAACTAAACTTATCACAACTAAATTATAAAATCAGGGAATTTTTTGGAGCTCAATCAGGGAATTTTTCTTGGATTTTGTTACTACCATGAAATTACAAAAACAGTATCGAATAATCAAACGATTTGTTTCCTACAATGGTACAGAAGATTAACACAGTAATTTCAGTCTGAATAATTTTGATACAATATCAAATTTAGATTTATTTTAAGTGGAATTTTCTAATCTTTAAACAAGTATAAAAAATATTTAAAATCGAGCATTTGCAAAATAAATTTTATTCAATGTTGAACATAAATTAAAATTTGAAATTTGTGCCGATTTGAATAAATATTTATTCATTTATATTTTTAAATAAGTAATAATTTGAGAAAGAAATAACTTTTGTCTCTCTCACTCTTACCCATTTATGGGTTTTGAAAAAGGTATTTATGAAGATAGTTACAGGTATAAAAATTCGTATTTTTGAATAGGCTATGAATTTTTTTTATTTTTTTTTAAGTTGGGTAAAAGCACCATTTATTCAGGTTTAGTTTTCAAAAGATGTTGAAACTGCTCTTTTTCAAGTTATATTTAGTTTAAATGAAAAAACACACACACGTTTACATTTTAATGGTCACTATTTTGGTCACTTTTTTTAAAGCTGTTATCACTTTTTTCACTATTTTGAAGACTCCAAAGTGCGCCGAGCCCTGTATAGTGCAGTCTGCGCTTAGCGGGTCCCGTCCTGTGGGAGCCCTTGTTCCACGGGCATCTGTCCCGAGGGGGTTAACTAAATTAAATTTTACCTTGTCTTTAGTATTTGTCCTTTTGTGTATTTATTTTAAAATGTTCACTATTATTAACTTGTAAAACTTTTTAAGTTATGATATTATTGTTAAATATCTTTTTGATTTCCATAAAATGAATCAACATATTTTATTATACCATTTTATTTTACATAACTTTTTATTGCACTCTTAATCTGTTAGAAGGTTTATTCACTTTTTTTATAAATACATTTTTCTCTCCCCCCACCCCCATCTTTTGAATCTAAAAATTCACAAAGAAACTGAAGATAAATTGAGAAAATTAAATTGCATGTTTGTGTAAAAGTTCTGCTGTAATTGAACATGTTATATAATGTGCTTTTTTTTTTTTTGAAAAGGGAATGAAAAGGCTTTTTGAGCTTGAAATTTATACTCTAAAATGAATTTCTATGCTGAAATTAAATAATTCAAGCTTGGGATAGAGAAATTTCTTATAATCTGTTCCTAGAAATTTTTATTAAATGAATTGTTTAGAAATGGTAGTACATATATCCAAGCTATTGCAGTAGAAAGAAGTTTGCAAAATATGCGTTGCCGTCCATTTATATTTGCTATAGCTTAGATTTGATTATTTTGTAAGTTTTTTTTCTTTTCTTTGAAAGGTAATGTTTACATTTTAGGTTGTGATTACTGATCTTAGCTTTGTATTTTGCCATTTTATGTGATTTCTTGATTCTTGTTATCTTAGATTTTGAAAAACCTACATAACATAATCCTCTGAAAACTAATTTAGTGTCTTCCAAATGTCACATTATTAAATGAATCCTTTAGTAGTAAAATGATTTTAAATATCAGTCTCTTTATTTTTTATGAACTTATTGTAATTTTTTTATTATAATGTGCTTTAATATATTAATGCTATAATATTTAATGTAACACATTTTTCAAAAAGTCTCTTGCTCATACCTTATAATGGAAGCTGCTAATTTCATAATAAAATACTTTTTTATTTTAAATTTATTTCTTTACCATAAAGTTTACTTACTGTTTCAGTTCAATGTTAATTATAAACTAAATTATATATTTTGGTTGTTATGTATTCTTGATTAATTTTATTAAATTTAGCTATTTTATTTTATATGCATTGGTTCTTCTATATGTTCATAGCTTCAATTGGTTTGACAGTACCAGAATAGTCCTGGAACACTAAAAATAACTTTTATCACACTTGCAATGTTTAATAGATAGGGTCAATTGCAAAAAAAAGAATGATTTTTGTCCACACTATTTTCTATACATAATTTGGCATTTGAAAATCAAGTAACTTTGAAGGGGGGAAAGGAGAATAGTTTTTGTAGTACAAAACAGATAAAATCATGCAAGATTTTTTTAAAAATAGTTTTTCTGTCACATCTGTGGTCTGTGTCGAGCTCAGTTTCATGACTTTGTCAATTGACAAACAAAATAAAACATACAAATTTGCTTTTTAAATTACAGAAAATCAAATGTGAATTCTAGCTAGGTAGATTAGAGTAAAAATGGTATTGGTAGGTATACCATGCACAGATAGGATACATGTTTTTTGGTTTTAAAAATTTTTGAAGACTTTCATTTATTTATTTTTTAAGCTTTGAAATTCAAATAGTTCACTTTCTTGCTATTGACCCATTAATCAAATGAGGTGGACCTGATAAATATTTACTTGTGATAGCAAAGTGTAAATAACCATTGATAGGATAACTAGTTATTTGGCGAGTAAAATGTGTTGGAAAATTATCATTGGAGCAGCAAGAAAATATATGGTAACTACTATGTCTTGTAAATTTATTTGACTTTATCTCAAGTTGTTGGTTACGTTTTTACAAAGAACCCAGAATATTCCATGCAGCAACAACATCCTGCTACAGCATGAGGTCTTCCAGGATTTTTCCCCTTCCAAAATACGGATACATGATTGTCATTTCTTCCACGCGAGACATTTACAGAACAAATTCGCGAGTAGTTTCTGATCCAAGGAGTGTGTCGACTTGCATTGCCAAACTCATGCATTTTGGAATAGCCATATGGGCTACCCCTGATTAACTAGGGTGGGGTATGTGGTGCAATTAGCATGATCCAACTAGCAATGTGAGAAGGTGCACCACATTACTAGCTAAAAAACCTGGGGTATAAGATTAGAAAGTCTCACTAAATTGTATTTTGTCACTCGCAGTTAATTGTTTTTCTTTGTCTATGTATATATTTTATTTAATTTCTTTACTTTTTAAGTGATTCCCAAAATAATTCACTAAAATTTCTCATTTATCAATTTTTACTTTTTTTATTTGAATCTTGATTAAAAGTTACAAGAGTTAATGAATATTTCTGCAAGGCTATAATTAATTTTTCAAGTTTGAGAAATCTTTCACATTTGTTAGAAGTATTAAATGTTACTGAGGTGCCATTCATAAACCTCATGAGGCACTTCTTGTCTTAAGGTTTACATTTTCTTTAATTGCAACCACTATGCAGATCTTCAGTCTATGCAGATCATTTGTCATATAATGCTTATGTGAGTTCATTTTTATCTCCTAATAGTCTTGATGCGTTAAGTGTTATAGAACTTATTCACGTTTTTCTTGTATTTATTTGGCTTTTTAAAGCTAGTTATTCAAAGTGAGTGTGTCCTTTCATGTGTTTGTTTTTAACAGAGTATTTATATGAAAAATGTATTTGCAATAAAAACAAGTAAAATAAAAAAAATTCCGAAAAAAAATAGAACCGATGTCAAATTAAAAATTGTGCTAAAAAGTAAAAAAATTAATTCATTCTTTAAACAACATCGATACGACTTTTAGAAGTCTGCAAAATTATGATAGATAAAACCTTTTGTAATCAGGAATCAACTACAAATATAAATGGCACAGAGTTTCCTACAGTTCTAATATAAAGTAACACATGGTGTAATGGTAATTAGCCTGTCATAATTTTGCGCCGACCTCTTAAACTATATTTAAAAGTCGTATCGATGTTGTTTAAAGAAGGATTTTTTAAAAAACTTTTTAGCGCAATTTTTAGTTTGCAGTAGGTTTTATTCCCCCCCCCCCCCCCAAAAAAAAAAAATTATGTATCTCAATATGTTTTTTTTATTCTGTCTGTTCAAATATGAATGTCCATCTTACTTAAATGTATGGAACTATCAACTCATTTTCTTTTCTTATTTTTCAATCATTATGTAATATAAAGGTTAAACTTCCAACTGTCTTGTTGAAGTTTTTAGTATAACTAATTTTTCTAGGTTCAACATATGTATACAAAGCAAGTTTTTGCTTTTTATATGCAAAAAAGAAATTTATTGGATCTAGTTTCATTTTGCATTTTGAAAAGTAAAACTCTGCTTTATTTTGAACTGAATATGACTACACCTAATAACATTGTTATTATGTTTGTACTTTGAAAAATGCAAGCTATTATATGTAAGTATCCATTTTCATGCACAAAGACATTTTCCATGGAATGTTCAACCAAAATGAATTCTTTTTAATACTGAACTAGAGGATATACTGAAATGAGAGAGAAAATAGATATGTTTTATTTTTTAATTTTTAATCGTGCATCCTTTAACGCATTCGTCTATGAAATAAAAATTGTTTAAAAAAAGTCATTGCAAAGTAATTAACACTGCCATATTACTTTTTGACCTTTTATAAAATTACTGAAAAAATTATTGCATTTATTTGAAAATGTTAAACCTGTCTTAAATTCAAATTTTACTTTTAAGCATTAATTTTGATTTAA
Organism: Octonoba sinensis; assembly: GCA_038502835.1. Taxonomy (NCBI): domain Eukaryota; kingdom Metazoa; phylum Arthropoda; class Arachnida; order Araneae; family Uloboridae; genus Octonoba; species Octonoba sinensis. Next base: position 108,032,789 of record CM076599.1, on the reverse strand, counting down.
TGTATGTATCTCATTTAAAAATAATTTAGTGATTGTAAGTAATCTTGGCCTTATAACTGCCTCTTACTGTGATTTATTTTGCTTAGTAATAGATCATAAACATTTATAAAGGAGGGTTCCTCCATTTCTCAGTGCTTCTTGGAAATGCGTGTGATACATCATTTATTTCCTGTTCTCTAGTATATCTATCCTATATCAGAATTTATTGTAAGCTATTTATTTATAGTGAAATGACTCTTTAACAAAGAAATATATTCTTATGAATTTAAAAAATAAACTGCAATGAATTATGTTTTCAAATGCTGCTATTTTCATTTAATTTGTAAAATGTGATTCTGGGGTCGAATGAAAATCCTGAAAGGTCAAAGGAAAAGTACCTTTCGTATTGCTAGAGGAGAGGAGTCGAATCTTACAATGTTCAGAGCTATTCTTTGTTTCTCGTCATGGGAGACAAAAATTTGTCAAAACATGGCCATCTGGTCGGGATTAGGGGAAGGAAATACATATATATTGCTTCTAGTTGCCGGATTTCCGGTATTCCCACTCGAAATCCGGCAGCTTGAAGCAATATTTTTTATCCTATAAAAATTCTGGAAAATTACATAAGCTCTTAAGGATCATTCATAAATGATGTCACGCTTCGAGGGGGGGGGGGGGGGGGTAACAAGAAGTGTGACATCATGCATTATGCAACATAGCGTGACAAAGGGGGGGGAGGGGGTCCGCTGAAGTGTGACAGATTGTGACAAAGGGGGGGAGGGGGATCAAAAATCTGGGGAAAAAGCGTGACGTCATTTATGAACGGCCCCTTACGTGACTGCCTACTTAAAATCTGGGAAATATTTCTGGATATTATTTAAAGTTGTCATGAGCAGAAGTTAATCCGAAACATATATTTCAATGAAAAAGTGCAATGGGAAAGTGATTTTTAAGCTATCTTGCAGTTTACTTTCAAAGATTTCAATTATAGACAAATGGTATTCACAGGTTACGTTTTAAGGAGTTGTTACATTATTTCAATTAATTAATCTCACCCCTTCTTCCGTGTAAAAAATAAAAAAAATGCCTCAGCAAAATTTGCCTCTGTTATTTGTATCAACCTTATGGTGACGCTCTATCACGGATAAACTAAGAAAACAATGAGACAGTATAAAAATTTTAAAATACATAAGTCATCCATATCTTTGGGCGAAATAAGTGATAATCTAAAACATGCTGAGAGCTTTAGAAATGGGTGTGCCAAGTGCTCAAAATTTAGATTACATCCATAAGATGGGAGTCCCGGGGTGGGGGGGGGGGGGGGGGGAGGAGGTCTCCATGAAAACTTTGTTTTGATAAATTAAGCGAAAAGAAGCATTTCTTTCTCTGATGTATGTATGGAATTCGTGAATTTATAAATAGCAAAAGTTTTCCAGTTTTAAATTAGCGTTCATTTTTATGCCGTACACCCCCGTGCGTACGCCGGTGCTTTCATGCTGCACGGGGAATGGGGGAGACCGCAAGCAAGTCAAATTAACCATCTACTAGAAAAGCGTTCTCTTTCTTTCTGAGAGTCATCCTATAAATTTGAAGGAAGAGAGCTTGAGAAGTTATTATGGGAACAAAAAGCATATAGCGGGTGCAGCAAAAGCATGAACTTGACGTCGCCTTCCCCCCCTCCCTCAAGATTTTTGTATTCTGAAGTGACTCTTGACACATAAAGCTCTTATGGTTAATGGGGTTTTTAAAAAATGTTAAAAACTCATTGTTACAGTGTGTGACGAAAAAAGAAAAACTCCTCCTGACATCATACGCTGTCAGGAGGAGAATCTTTTTTGCCAACCCGGTAAAAAATTTCCTCCTCAGAAAGGACCCCCGTCCCCTTCTTGGTTATTGGTTATATTGCAGACTAAATTTATGACAAATACTAAATTGTTGAAAAAACACTTGGCTGAAAAGTAATCGGCTCAGCTTGATCACGTGGTTATAGTTGAAAACTCTACAATGTTTACAGTGCCTCCCTAGTTTTTATCTTTTATGATGGAAAACCTCTTTTTAAAACACACACTAAATCTATCTACACTTTTCAGAAAAAATGAGTTACTGAAACCCGGTATTTCCTTTTTAACTTCAAATACCATATTTGTACTCCGCATGACGGAATAAACCTTACCCGGGTGACGTCACTTGAGGGTTCATCGTGTGCGGTAAACAAACTCCATCTAACGATGATATAAGAGCTTTCTTTCGATGTTATTTCTTAAATTCTTGCTGTTCCCAAAGCTTTTAAGTAAAATAATAAAATGCTAAAAGTGCGTTTGTTAAAAAGTAGTTTTTTTTCGTGTTAAATCTGTGTGATGATTGATGTCCGTATATTGTAACAAGTAATTAAGTTACTCTAAGTAATTTTTACTTTGTTTAGATAGTTTTATGAATGGCACAGTTTTGGCTTAGTTCTATTATAAAAACAAAACAAAACACTCATATTAATCTTTTAAATATTTACTTACAAATCAATGAATTTTTAACACCTCCCCCTCCGCTTCTAGTCTTGCGTTCCAGAAGAAAATTAGAATCAGAGTTTTTCTTTCATAAATACTGAAAACAAAAATACGTCTTGTTTGAAACTTCTTTTTCGGGCCTCAGTGGCTGAGCGGTCAAATCGACTGGCTCCGGTGCCTCCCTGCGCGGAGAGAAACAGGCGTGGGTTCGATTCCCACCTTTGCCCTGGGTGTATTTCCTTCTTTGTATATTAAAATCTGTTGTGCTGTCTTGTTCTATCTGTCATATTGGACGAGAGTTTGAGGCATATCCTTGAGAATAGCAAATAAACTCGAATATTTATGTGACCTGAAATGGTCGTAAACAAACAAACAAACAAACTTCTTTTTCAGTCGTATTTTCCAGATATTAAACTTATCGGGTAAAATAATAAAAATCGTTAAAATTCGCATGTTTTTCTTTTATTCCTTTTCCACAGCTCTAAACAAAAATAGGTTTTTAACAAAACCTACGCATAAATGCATACATATGTCCGTTATTAGATAAAACGATACTTTTTAACGTTATAACAACAATCATTAGCACTAAATGCCAAAGGTAAACGCCCGCTGCAGACAAATTAAATATTTTGTTGCCACACCTTGGATAAGGTCCATCTGTTTTGCTTTATGAATAAAAAAAAGTATCTCGTATCATTCCACTAAACTTTGTATTCCATTATTATCTAGCTATTGTCTAATGTTTCTACGTGTTTGGCAACACTTTGTGGAACTGTTTGTTAGCTTTCAGCTTTCCAAAGCAACGATTCCTGATTTTATGTATCCTATTTGAGGATTTTCTAAGTGTTTTGTAAGTACTTAGTATTTTTCATCTTGCATTAAAAGCAGTTCGTTTGACTTATTATCTTATGTCACAATAGTTGTTTATGGCGGAGGTTTGTTAAGGATAAAGGTAGTGATATGACAATCTTCTAACTTTGTGGATGACAATTGAAACTATTCGCCTGTAAATGACAATTGATAGAGTGCTCGTCTTCTAATTTCACGACATAAAATTAGTTTAATCTTTCTTGAATTTAGTAAAATCAATTGTAACCAACGTGATATTTCTATCGAGCACCATTCTGAAGCAGTTTTCGAAAAATAAAAGTGACGTCCAAATGTATAGTCAATAATCAACTTTGCAAAAATCACTTGACATTTATCCTTGAAATGATATTTAAATAGTTAATAATTTTATACTGCCTCTATGTAAAATGAAATATTTTACCCCAAGTCGAAGTTGATTATCTATGACGCCATTTATCGGATATTGTTTGAATTATCACCACAAGATTGATTAACTATTGTATCATTTTCAAAATATGTCATGGTCTGTTGTTCTTTTGTTTTCCATCTAACAAGCATAAATTTTGTGAATTTAATTTTTGATTTGCATCATAAAGTTCAATCCATATGCGATGCTATTTACTATGACATTATCTACTAACTATGTAATGTTTTATTATAATTTTGAAGTGCCATAACCAAGAGATGTCTTTACATGTCATCCAGCAGTAGAATGTTTTGCAATGTTCTGTGATATGTTCTGCATGATGCATAGTAAATTAAGAGTTGGATAAATATATAATAAAATTTGAAGTGGTTAGGGGTGGAATTTTGCAGTGGTATAGGCTCAGGCCTCATAGAATTTTTGAGAAATGAAGACGATTCCTTCTTGAAAATATCTCAGGTTGATTCTGATCCATTTTATATCAATCTGATTTATCTGCGATTCTCCTGCTGACAAAACTTTGTTCTGCGTGTGTGTATTCGACTTTTCAGCACATTCTGCTTTTGGGACACATATTACTTGAGAAAATAGAAAATTGCAAGCAAATTGTTTCTTATTAAATTACAACTTTTTTAAAATCATACCATTCAGAAATTTTTATTATCAACTAAAAAGTCGCCAAAGTAGATTCAAACAATATACTTGCTGAAAATCAATCATAATAGTAACTAGCTAACGTCTACCTGTTGCTAAAGAAATGCTGGGAATTAAAATTTGGATAGCCAATTTTGAAAAGACCTGCTTAAACCTACACTAGTCTGTGCTAAAGCTTATTTTCAACCAAACTTTTATCAAAATTATAACCAGAGTCCGACAAAAATGTGAAAATCTTAGGAGCCAGCTATAATATTTCCATGTGTCAACACCTGAAAAACTAGTCGCCAAGGCATTTTTTTAGTCGCCCGGGCGACCTGGCGCCCGGGATTTTTCGGACCCTGATTATAACAATAGTTTCATTAAAAATATATTTTGACATGTGTTAAAATTTTATAAAACCATTGTATATACATAAAAATGTTTAGTGCTTTTCACAAAATTATAGTTTGAGTGCTGCATTAAAAAATGTTTCAGTAATCTTAAAAATACCTTAAATTTGAAAGTTTTAAGGGATAAATCTGCAATCTCTATTGGAATGACTGATAAGAAAAAGCCATTATTTTTCATTTCAAAATATCGTAGAAATCTTCCTCTCTATTTTACCATGTAAAACAAATTTTAAAAGTGTTTAAATTTGTATTAAAAAGACATTGAATGATAGAAATCTGTTGTATAAAAAAAAGATGTTTTAGCACTATAAAAATGAAATGTAACATTAGACAACTTTGATTCTATAAAATGTATTGATTTATGTTGTAAACATTCCATTGGTAGAAGGGATTTTTTAAAAAATTATCTTTTTCTGTTAATTCACAATTTATGCTATTGTAGTGTACATTTCACAATTTGCATTTAAAATGTAACTTTTTTAAACAAAAAATTTTTAATTGAGCTTTGTTGGTGGTTAATAACCAACTTTTCTACTTTTTACTTCTGTTACTTGCATACAGGGTTGGCAGGTTTTTACCGCTTGATGGTTTTTACCGTCTGTGGAAAAACCTGTTTTTACCATGGTTTTTACCATCAGGGGGAAAAACCTGTTTCTCCCATGGTCTTTACATCTTCAAAAGTAAAAATTGTACAGTTTATATTATTTTTTGCAAACATTTAATTTAAAAGATCGATTTAGGTAGCATTATAAACATATATATATATATTTTATAGTATATTATACATATATAGATAAAACTAACATTTTTATTATAAAATGAAGATTATATATAAATAGTATTATATATTTGTATATATTAATAAGCATATTATATTCTTGCAATAAGTTTTATATACATATATGTTCATTCTAAAATGTAGTACTCTAAAAATATTAAGTATAGGTGTAATTTTCTAATCTTTACCATACATTTGATAAATAAATGGAAAAATATTTGTTTTGGTTAGAACAAAAAATTCATGCATTAATGTTGTGTTTCAGAATTTGGTTTTATAACTTGATATAAACAAAAAAATTAAATAATTTTTATCATTCTTACAATGAAAATCCTCACATTTAAATTAATATCTAATAAGACAAAAGAAAAAAATAATCACTGAATGAATAATTGGTTCTAAAGAAATATTTTTTAAAACATATCAACAAAATAAGATAAACACTGTATATTTTTAATTTAGTTTTATTAACTAACAAAAAACATCTACCAGTCTAAATCGTTGCAACCTCTTAACATTCTGTAACAAAATACAAGTTTTGCAGCTTTTTGAACACCAAGTCTATTTCTTAATTTATTGTGAATAAAAGAAAAGTTCGAAAAAATTCGCTCAATTGATGCTGAACTGCATGGTACTGAATGTAATTTAACCGTAAGATGTATGAATTCTGAATTTATTTCTGTGTTATATAAAGCCTTCCACCAGATTTTGGCTTTAACATCTTTTGTTTTAAAAAAAAACTTCTTGGAAATGGCTCTGCTTCTGCATCATATGTTAAAAGCAGCAAAAGCGAATTTGGCATAACAGACATAAGCCATTCTCTTGCCATTTCTTTTCGTTTTACATTCAATTTTTCATCGTTTTTATGATTTGGATCTGTCATAAAAGCCAAAAAATGGAAAGGCTTCAATGCCAGGTTCATCCGTTTTGATATAGCATCTTTATGAGGCATTAATGCAAGACAGTTCTCTAATTTCAGCCATTCGTAACAAGCATCAGCTATTGTAGCTTCATCACTTTGAACAATGTTCATAGCTTCAGCTATAGGTTGAAGCTGTTGAAAGAGGTCTTTAACTTGTTTAAATAAGTTATAGTCATTAACTAGTCTTTGAATGTAGATATCAATTTCACTCTCATGTCCTAAACACTAATTATAAATCAAACTTTTACTTATTAGTAAATTCACATCGTTAAATAGGTATTTCCCAGTTTTTACCATAGTTTTTACCATGTTCTGGTAAAAACCCAACCCTGCTTGCATATCTGAAAGCATTTATGTAAAAATAAGACTAATACAATGCACAGGTAATATAAAATCTCCTAGAAAATTTGTTTTATTTTCATGATTTGTTAAATTTATATTTCTGAGAAATTGTGTGAAATTTTCATATTTCTAAAATTTATAGTATGGTATATTCTTTTTTAGTTATGATGGAGGACTGTAGTGATTTAGATCGGCAAATTGAGCAGTTACGAAGGTGTGAGATCATCAAAGAAAGTGAAGTGAAAGCATTATGTGCTAAAGCTCGTGAAATCCTTGTTGAAGAAAGCAATGTTCAAAGGGTGGACTCCCCAGTCACAGTAAAAATATTTTCTGATTATTTTGCTTATTAGTTTTATTTATTGTGTGGAATTATATTATTTTCACCAACAAATGATGTTAACCCCTTGCCAGTGTCGCTCAAGCTTGGTGAGATTAACTCATACAAAGCGAATTTATGATCCTTGAATGGAATTTGGGCAGAACAAAAAATAGTGTTTCTATTCCAGGCAGCCAAACAGAGTTCGTTATACAGTAGTGCAGTGAAGTCCCGATAATTTGAGCTCTGGTAATCCTGAACAGGAATAGTATATATTTTTGGAGCATATTTCTTCAAGTCTAAAAAAACCATAGTAATACTCATTAGTGTTAAAAGTATTTTTCTCAAAATGCTAGAAGAAAATTAAACCAGCTGAGCTAATAATTAATGAACTACATGTTTGAAGAAAATTGTCTAAGGCTTTCTTTTGTTGAAATAAAGATTGAGGACCATTGATTGATGATATCACTTTTCTTCAATATATTTGATCCCCCTCCCCTATCTGACACAAAATATCACACTTCAACATATTACGCCTCAGCCACATGTCATGCTTGTATTATTACCTAAGCATATGCACTTGCAGTTCATAAACAAATCACTACATATACGGACTTTTCCCCAGAATTGGGCGGGAGGGCGTCGTGCCCTGCCTGCCCTTTGATCTTTGAAATGTGTCCTTCTTGCCCTTTAATCCCTGAAATGTACCCTTCTTGTCCTTTGATCCCTGAAATGCGTCCTTCTTGTCCTTTGATCGCTGAAATGCGCTCTTCTTGTCCTTTGGTTGGTGAAACGGCGCCCTTTCTGCTTTTTTGTTTATAAGCTGAATCTTTTTGGATTTTGAAGTCTTCAAAAGTCAAAACCTCAAAATACCAAACGAGTGCCCCTCTTTTTCCCTTTCATAATATGTTAGTTCAAGTGATGCCTGGTCCTTAGCTTATAGCTTCAGAAGCAGAGGAAGAAGTTCTTTTTTGTCCGATCAGCTCTAAATACACCGTGCGGATTCGCGTTTCCATTTACCTGATTTTCTCTTAAAAAAAAGATATAAATACGAAAATACATTAAAAAGAAATAAGCAATTGCAAGAAATAGTTTTCTTTTTTGCTGCTCGAGCAGTTTTGTAAAGGCAGATGTAAACAAACTGTTTTGGGGATTCATAGTTCTCAGATTTCGACTTTGTTTTATTTGTTGAATGTCATGTGAATGATGAACCACTAACTTTTGATACAGTGCCAAACCCCAAAGTTGTCATGCTCGAGACCAGCTCTAGGCCGGATTTTAGAATTTGCCAAATTTTGAAACCAGACCCAAAATGCCTGATTTACAGGACCAAAAATGGCGGATGGTATGCGCATCTTTACTTCCAATTGTACAGTTCAATTTGCATTAGCGATGTTTGTTAAATGTTGCTTTTATTCCTTCTATAAAGTTTCAATAACAAATATCCACTATCCAGAACTTAGAAGATTGTCTGTTTTCTTGTCTGCTGTGCATCTCAAAATACAGGAATGGCCAGAAGCCTATCAGTTCTGCTTGTATTTAATTTTATTTTACTATTCTTTTATTTTCTAGATTCAGGCAATCAAAATATATTTTGAGGTTTTTTGTTGTAGTTCAGTTGGTTTTGCCGCCGTAGGCATTTGCCTACCGCCTAGGGTAGGCAAAACCGCCCTGCTCAAACCAGGACATCATTTTTGAGTGACCCCTGTGCAAAGTACACCTTTGAAGCTCAGAAAAGTAGTGTCCATTGGATTTGAGACATTCATAGGTTCTTTCAAAATCATTTTAACCACCTACTTATGATGCTTATTATCAACAATGTTTGAACAGACCTTATGGAAGGAAGATTTCACTTAATCCGAAAAGGCTCCAATCTCAATCAATTTTGGATTATCAGGACTCTGTGTTGTATTATAATACCTCATTAGTCATTTTCATCATATATGGAGATTCTGCTCCTTTCCCAATGGCGGATCTAAGGGGGGGGGGTGGCGATGGGGCGATCGCCCCCCCCCCCCCCCTGGGCTGATTCAAGTGGATACTACAACGACACTCCTAAGTGAGTTTTTACTCTTTGTGCCCCGGGACCAGCCATTTTTTTATGTTCTTGGAATCCCAGCCTAAACGCCCTTCAAGTTCTATGCTTTCCCCCTGTTCCTTTGTCCTTTAGTATTGCTGAGTTGCTAATCCTCGGAGTAATGGGAAAGAGATTCCCTGCTCTTTTCTTCTACCTATCAAACTGGTGACAGCTAGCCAACCCTTAGCACGTGGTGTAAATTCCTGCAGCATTTACGCTAAAACCTGGAGTCTGAAACATTTCATTGAACATTCATAATTACAAATGTTTATATAAATTGCACATACTCGTTGATGGTTTTTTAGTACATATTTAGTATTACATTTTGAAAATTTTAGAAAATATATTACTAATAATTGCTATTATTTTGTAATTTTGACATATCAACTCAAATTTAGAAAATGTATTTACAAGCCTACATTTTTCTTGAGAAAGCTTGAAGGAAATCCTAACTCGGTTAAAACTTGGCTAAGAAGCAGAATGAGTGATGATAGACTCGCTGAATTAGCGTTATTGCACATCCATAAAGATATTACATTGGACGTTGAAAAAATTATAGACAGATTTGCGAAAGCAAAAAAACGTCAGCTTGTGTTCCTTTTATAAGGGCTTTGAATAAACGTATATGCATTGAAAAAATGTGCTAGTAAAATTTTAAATAGCACTACACTAGCATTTTTTTTTTGTTGTTCCTGCTGTTTGAAAAAAAGGGGGGGGGGGGCGGAGGGACTGTTGAAAAGGAATGAAGAATCTCCTCCATCCATCCTTACATTGAACCCCGAGATTTCTTCCCTTGAAGATTTTCTAGATCCGCCCTTGTCCTTCCCCCCCCCCCCCGATTTTAGGTGCAGGAAATTTGAGTGTATTCACGTGTAAAAGATGCATTTCTGAAGTGTGTTTGTCAGGTTTTTAAAAAAATTACTGTTTCAATTTTTCATGAATTATATATATATATTTACTCTGTCTGTTTCTGATATCACTAAGGAGTACAGTTTAGATTCTTTAGGCCCATGTACTAAAATCATATTGTTGCTTAAATTTACCATTCATTTATATTATACTAGCGGTACCCGCAACGGCGTTGCCCGTGCAAAGAGTTAAAATAGCAGCGCCTTCGGCGCAACTTGTTTTTTTTTTTTTCCTCAAGCAATATGCCGAAGGCGACCTTTGAAGTTAGTTTTGAGCTGATTAAAAACTTATTTCAGTCTATGCCTTTTTCCATAAATGTATACCTACCTTGACTTAGGTATAAAATTATTCCAAACTATCACTAATAACCTATATTTATAGATCTATGTTTGTATCACGTGGCATATTTATCTTTATTAAATCATCAAAACCTTTACATAGCTTTTTTTTTACTTTGACTCTGATAGATAGCAGTACATTCTTTCTGAGTCTGAATTCAAAAATAAAAATATTATTTCATAAATGTTTATTTAAACCAATCAAAAGAGTAAATTGTGGTACAAAAAGTAAAAAATAAAGTGTATTATTAGCTTTATACATAAACATACATTTTGAAATCAAATAGGAGAAATGAACTTATTTCAAAATATGAAATTTTAATTTCTATAAATTAAAATAATCTGGGGGGTTTGATAAATTGACATTGATTGATAAATTGATAATGTAGAAATGATAAATTGATCAGACAAAGTTTAGTAAAGATTATCTGAAAAATCTAACAGTTACTGATCATCCTTAACCTATTCAAGAAAAGCAAAAGCTGCAGCGAAGAGATGCTGGACTATATATCTGTAGGCAATTTGATGAAGTATAAAAAAAATCAATGGAGTAGCTAGCATGGGTAACACCCGAGGCGGGTAGTGATAGTGTCACCCCATGGAAAAGATTATGCCCTCCCACTAAAAAAAATTAAATAATGTAAGCACTGAAGTATGCGTTTTAATGGAACATAATAAAGTTAAAAAAAAAAAAAAAATTGCAGCTTTGAAAAAGAACACCATTTGCATCATGAGCCTCATAATATTTAAAGTATTTGTTGAGGGCAATGGTTATGATTAGCGGTTAAAAAACATTGTGAATATATTTTTTAAAGGATACACTTTGCTCAGATCGAAATAGAAACTTAAATTGGATATTTTTTCCTCCCATTTTAAGTATTTGTTTCATTGTATGGATGTAAAGGTTCATTCTTTTTCTCCGTCGTGGCTGGGTGTCACTAGAGCCACTACAGAATACAGGCCGACCCATCGCCGCCATTTTCTTTCCCAACCCAAAATGTAAACAAGAGCGTGCTGCTAGATTGGCGCCTTTATCGCTGTCAGTGGCGCTTTTAACAGCTACGCCAAAAAGAAGGAAATAAATGGGATTCCTTAGCTACATACAATACCGAAAAACGCTCTCTGAATTCAAAAGGCATTATATATTAATACAGACTGGCAAAATAAAAAAGCATATTAGAGAAGTGCTATTTACCTTAACTCTAGCCAAATGCTTAAGCCTTTTGCTCTACATATTTATGAAAATTTTAAACTATTATAATTTCATCAAGTCATTTTCCTACAACATTAAATAGTTTCAAAAGTTATAAAAGTCATGCAAAATTAATAAAGATTTCTATTTCCCTTTTATAACCTTTTCTTTTAACTTGGTATACAAACACAATTGTTTTTAATTTGATTTGATTACTTATTATACTTTTTATTTATTTGTAATTATTATTTATTCATTTTTCTTCATTGGGAAAAAGTTCTTAATTTTGTTGAAGCATTGCTGTTGCTGTTTGCTTATGAACAATAAATTTAGAAGCATAATCTTACTCATCAAAAATTTAATTACTAAGACGAATGCAAAAATTTATATGTTATTGTAAAAAATTAAATATCAATTTTTCTGCATATGCTTGTGTGGTTCTTAGGCATCAATTTGTAACAGGCTTCTTTCACCAGAATATTCTGCATTATGTCTATGTATTGTACTATTCATGCAGCAGCTATTGAATGAAGTTTTATATAGATATTACATAATTATTTTTATTGCAAAACCATCATCATATTGAAAACAAAAAATTTAAAGGATTCATATGGTTCATAAAATAAATAAAAGCTTGAACAATACTTCAAAAAAGTTTACATTAAAATATATTTATATTAGATCAAGTCTGTAATTTACCATATTTACCATTTGTATCTGTAAACAAAGTCCAATTAATAAAATTTAATTATCAACCAAGTCAAATAACAGAAATGACAATTTAAATATCAAATCATTACTATACCCAAATCATTTACTATAAAAATTTGAAAACTAAAATATATTGTTTATAGACTCAAGCACTTAAGGTTTTTATAGTTTATGCTTATTTTACTTTGGAATTTTAACAATTAAGTAAATAGCAAAGAAGAAATTTAATTTTAATAATTATTCTTTTTATATAATTTCACTTCACGCCAGTTACTGTATCATTTTATTAACGGAGAATAAAAATAAACGATTTTCTGCATTCAAATTCCGCGATAAATTTCTGTATTGTGTAGGTGTATTAAAAAGTATATAAAATAGCCAATTTTTTATACTTGTGTTAAGTATCATGCATTATTTTATCATAATATATTTCGCTCAAAAAGAACAATACAAAAATTACTGAATTTAGTTCAATTGGCGACAAGCACATTTCGTCGCCAACAATTGTTGCAAACCTGCTGGTATCCAATTTGGACGCCGGCAATTAATAATCAATTTCTTCTTTCTTTCTTCATCTGTTGGAAAAGTAAACAATCTCCACTTGTTTCTGGAGTGATTGTTGCAATTAACTGCAGCACAACCACCCATTTTTCAATCGAAAAAGCTAACGAAATACCAAAATCTAGTCTTAAGCTAGCACAACGCAATACGACCCAGGGAACGAGTGGGAAAGAAAATGGCTGACGAGTCAGCTCGTAGTTATAGGAGCCTTAGGTGTCACCCCTGGATGGGTGACAACCGGGGCGGACAGCCCCCATTCAGCTACGCCACTGATAGAATAAAGAACAGTGGACAAATAGACATTTCTTTGATAGTGGATAATGGAATATCCTGCTTATAAGATTTAAACCATCTAAAACTAAAAATTTTCCCACAGACACTCTTCACTCCCCGTTTGATAATAGAATAACCCCATATTCTGAACATGTGCAACGAAAGGAAATTCCGCAAACAAAACTCCAGACGCTTGCCGGTTTGACTATGGGAAAACTATAATTTTCCCTGATGTTTCAGAAAACTTTAAATATCCTTTGATATTTTCCAGAATGTAAATTTCCCTGATTTCTTGGTTGTGCTTCCACCCAGTGTAATTCTTGAAAATGTGTGACTTTTATTTGTAAATTGATTTCAGTCGTTACAGATTTTCCGTGCGGCAAAGTTGAAAATTTTGTGTTATTCTTAAAAATGTAGAATATTCATTTGTAAATCGATTTTTGTGCCACCCACATTTTCTGTGCTACAGAGATTAAGATTTTAAGTAATTTTTGAAAATGTAAGACATTGATCTGTAAATTGCCCTTCGTGCATAATGCACTTTTTCTGTGCAGTGAGGATGAAGATTTGATGTAATTCTTTGAAATTGCCAGCTTGTTTTTTTGAATTTGCTTTTGGAGTATCACGCCGATTTCTGATATACATCGCTTAAGAGACATATCTTGACAAAAGCATGAAAGTGCATGTGAATGCTGAAAAGGGAAATTTTACAGTTCAAAGCTGAAAAAGAATGTGTTACTAAATTAATAGGCTAAAAATGCAAGGAAAATTCAATTCTTATCGCCGAATCCTACCTACAGTTCCTAATGTTAATGCAATGGACACTTGCTTAGTTATGAGCAGAACATGGAATATTGCTTTTTTTTTACAGCATTCAATAACACAAAAATGGCAATTGGGGTGATGTTCTGACACGAAGATACATATTTTTAATACGCTCAACGTCAAAAGTTCATTTTATATATATATATATAGATTTAGTTTTGAAATTTGGTTTGAATGAATTGAATTCGGTTCATTGAATAAAATGTATGACTAATCCTTCAATGTTTTATATATGTGTCAGAATTGTAAATATAGTATTTAAGTTATTGCATTTAAAGTTTCCCTTTTTACTCTATAATTTAAAAATATATTGATTTAAAGAACAAAATTAAATTGGGGAAATTTCCCCTCTTATTTTTTAGGCTTTTTTTCTGAAATAAATGCCACAGGTAAGGGGTTACAAGCATTAAAATTAAAAATGATAACTTATCAGTCATCCTATATATAAGTCAGTATTAAGGGTGGCACATAATTTAGAGTACGTATTATTTATTTGTATTAATTGTTTTTTAAAATTTAAATCTTATGTAATAAAATTAAATCTGGCTGTTAAATGTTATATAATCTTTCCATATGATAACTCACAATCATTACTAATGAACACTATGTCTTTTAGGTCTGTGGTGATATTCATGGTCAGTTTTATGATTTGAAAGAACTTTTTAAAGTTGGCGGAGATGTACCAGACACAAATTATCTTTTTATGGGAGATTTTGTTGATCGTGGTTTTTACAGTGTAGAAACGTTTCTCCTTCTTTTGGCTTTAAAGGTGAGCAAGTAGTTATTTTTGTTAAGATTTTTTTTGTTCTTTGTTTATCATAATTGTATTTCAACATTAACAACTAGAAAAAAGAAAAAATACTGTTATTATTTTCTGTTATATTAAACTTTCAACTACAACTAATTATGTGTGCAAGTTTGAAGGTGTATATTTGGATGTGAATAAATTAAGATATTAAAGAATGCAGGAATTTATTAGAAAAATGTAAGCTTGAAAAACTTAAAAATCATATCTAAAAATTAAAAAAAATATTGATGTTGTACATAAACATATAGGTTACTCAATTTTTAACAAAGCAAAAAATCTTCCTAAACTTTATTTTATTTATTTAGTAAGAGCATATAAAGAAATGTTGTTGACCAGTTTATACGTTTACCTTACCAACGCACGTACATTTGTTGGAAGGGATTGCAAACCAATGTTACAATTAGATGGTAATTGGAACTAAGTGCAAAGTTAGATCCTTATGTCACAATGAATTACTTTACGCCAGAGATGTTATATCCCTTTTCTCAGCTCAAACGAAAAGAAAGTTGGCTTCAAAAGACTCCAGAAAATAACAAAATCGAAATCATGCAACTATGAAGCCCCAACTTCAGGCCCTCTGATTCCATCACAAAAAATGCGTTTCATTCTGAATGATTAGTAAAACAAAAATAAATGTAAATCTAATTTTTTAAGCAGAAGTATGAAAATGTACTAGTAGATTATAGTTGAAAATAGGATACAAAAAATTGCAATAGGTAAGAAACAACCCTCTATGTTTACTTATGGTATCACTTTTCCCTGAAGGCAGAATAGTGACCCGACATTATATATATGTTTTAAGTAATTCTAATGTTAGTCTAAACTTTTATTTATTTTTAGGTGCGATACCCAGATCGTATAACCTTAATACGTGGAAATCACGAAAGTCGCCAAATTACTCAGGTATATGGGTTTTATGATGAATGTTTAAGAAAATATGGCTCTGTAACAGTTTGGAGGTATTGCACAGAAATATTTGATTACCTAAGTTTATCTGCAGTCATTGATGGCAGGGTGAGTAATAGATTACTGTACTTTGTATGTTAATTATTTGAAAAAAAAAAAAAAAAAAGAGAAAAAAAATCTTCTATCTACATGTTTTCAAAATGTTCATTGTGCATTATTTCCCAATATCATTGATATTACTTACATTTTCAAAAAACTTTTTGCCATGCTTTTTTGTAATTACTTTTTTTTGCTCTTGCTTACTTTGAGTTATTGAGACGTGAAACTAAAGAAGTGATGATTTATTTTCTTTGAATAAATGAAATCATTCCAGCATTTTAAGATTTGTCATAATAAAAGCATTGTAAAGGAAAATATAATGAGACAAGAAAATCTCAAAACATTTTAAGTTTCTGTATGATGTGCTTCCAAAAAAATTAAAAATAATGAGTTTTGCATTATCTTTATAGCATAGCTAAGTAATGCTCAAGTAAAAATTACCGCATATTTTTATTGCGAGTACTGGTAATATGCATTTTAAGATACAACATAATTGTACTAATTAATAGGGATATTCTTCAATTTATGAAAAAAGCTTTACGTTTTTTGCAAAATAGCTAATTATGTATACATGTGCATATAGTGTAGGGAAAATCAGAGTTGCATGGACTTTATTAAATAAATGCACCTGGGAATAGCACAGAAGGTTGTTAAAATTCTTATGCAAGCTGTAAGTAAGCTAAATCATATATTTGTCTTTAACTTGCAAGTATGCTACAGAATGATGTACTATCTATTAGTTGTAACTGTTTGATGATTTTCATTTAAAATAAGCTGAGTATCATCCACTATGATGCATCAATTTATATTTAGTTAGAAGGTATGTTTATGTAACTTGTTAGAGCTTTTTTTACATAAAATGCATTCTATATTGTTCTGTGAAAGTGGTGGAAGAGCTACCCGTGACCACTAAGCAAAATGAGATGTCGTCCCATTCTGCCTCCCCATAATTGTTGTCACAGTATACATTCCTAGCAAATGTTTTCAATAGTTTAATATATTGTGAATTACTCTAGAAAGATGAATAGATGACCTACGTTGATGGAATTGTCTGTACAAACTGTAGCTTCATATGAAATGGGGTATTTTAATTTAATCTCAGTTCTCCTATAAAAGCAAACTCAATACACCATTAACCTTTTCCTTGATGCAGGCACTTGTGGAAGAAAAAGCTCTGTTGGCATATATTTTTGCTAGTAGTTACTGGAAGGGTTTCAGCTGTGTTGATTTATAAAACAAAATCTATATCAACGTAACTACCATACTAAAGAAAACATCAACCTTGGATACCCTACCTATATTGCTAATAATGTTTTGTGGTCATATATTTTGTTGGTTACACCCCCCAGTTGGAATTAAAATTTTGTTTATTTAATGTATTTAGAATTTAATTTCCCAGAAAATTTTGAATAGGCCGAAATAGTGGTTGCACATAATTATGTTTTTAATCTCGAAGTGCCAGAATAATTTCCCAGATCAACGACTACCTTGAATGCGTTTACAGATTGGCATGAAAAGAAGAAAAATTCGACTTACCCCTTGTGGATGGCGTGTTGATCATAAAAAAAAAAAAAAACTTAACACGTTTTAAACAAATAAAGAATTTTATTTCTGGAGGAACTTACTGCATATAACTCATATAAGATAAAAAAAAAACATTTAGGTGATCACCTGCACAATAACTATTTTAAATTAGACTGTTAGACATCCTTTTTTTTTTACAAATTACATTTTAGCATCTTCAGACGGTACAAAAAAAGCTATTGATCAATTTTTGCTGTAGGAGATCGTCCATGACTTAAAATCAATAAAAAAAAGTTCAAAAAATATATTGAGATGAAAGAGGAGCGGGCCTTCAGCCGAGGATGGATTAGGATGGCATGACGATCAGGTAGACATAATACTAGCTCCCAGGCAGCCACAATGCGCCTCGTATTGGGAAAGTTGAAGAGAAAAATCAGCGTGCGTGATTTTTATCCAGGAGCTGATTTATAACAGATGAATGATGGCCTCCTGGCTCAGAAGAAACAGATTGAAGTGGCAAGCATCGATGAAAATGTTGAGATTTTTGGAATATTCAATTGAAGAAAAAAAATGATTTAAAAAAAGTTGTCATGGCTCGGCGACTGTTACGCTCCGGCATCTTTCCATTTCTCCGACATTTTCGCTCACGCACGGGAGCTTGGATGTGCCGACATCTGCATAGCACGGGAAGCAAAGCAGTTGTGATTCGTTTCTCCGTCACTTTCTCCTCACGCAATTCTCAGATGGCAACGGCGCACGTCACCTGCGCCAATGAGAGCACAGGAGGAATTTCGGCGGGAACCAATAGTTGGACGACTCATGATTCTAAACCAAAACTGATAGATAGGCATCGCATGACGCAGCGAAAACAACCTGATAAAATCTTCAAGACAGGATGTTCAAAGATGGACGACAAACACATTGAAAACAAGATGGCTATATGGTTAAAAAAAGGTAATTTGGGAAAAGGAATGAAAAAGATTTATATTAAAAAGAGAGCTTAGCATGTTAAAAAAAATTACGAATCGGTACTTAAAATAAGCGAAATTTTGATGTTAAAAGAATTTAGTGCCGAAAATACCGATTTCGTGAAAAATAAAATAATTTGGAATAATTTAATTGAAAGGTAGGTAGCATTACATAAAAAATATTAAATGATAAAATTTTAGAAAAATAAAAATAACTTAATTAATAATGAAAAAATTTAAAATAGAAAAAAAATGTGATGCGATATCACAATATGTGAATGAGATATTTTAAAAAAAATTCTGAAAAGTGGTAGCTGAATCCATTACATGGAGGCAGAAAATTTAAATTGCCTATATCTCATTTTGAGCTCAGATGCAGATACCACATTTGTACTTATCATGGCAGTTTATAGTTATCATGGCACCAAAAATGAAATTTTTACTGGTACAACAATTGTATCAGCACCATAGGGAAAAAGGTTTTTTTTTTTTTAAAGAAAAAAAGGAGGTGAAAAAAAAAAGTGGATAGAAATATAAGGTAGGGGAGGAAAAGGGAACTGACTAAGACTGAAAGTTTTAACAACCAAAAGGACTTCGTTGACTGCCTATACTGCCGAGTTTTTTATCTAATGAATGTTGAGGCCCAAGTTTCGAGTCGGAACCAACTAATTCAAGTGGCATCAGAAGTCTGTGCCAGCAAAGGCCAATAAGGATAATGAAGTCTTTTTATGTGTATTTTGTAAACATCAGGCTGACATTTTGGATTTTTCTTTCTTTTATTTTATGTTCAATTAAGGGGAGAATAGAAGTAAAACTCCCACTTTGTGTCATCAAAATCATTGTAAGAGCAGAAATATTACAAAGCATTTTGTGAAGTTTCACATTTGTGAAATTTGTTTTATAAAACTGCAAAATAATGCTGCTGTGAAGTGAAATCTTTAAACTACTTTATGAAGAAATTTTACCTATCATATTTTATTAAATAGAAGTAGAATTATTTAAGCTTATAAAGTGAAATAAATGTAGTAATATATAAGAAAAATGAATATTTAAAGTGATATGTTGTATTTTTAATGCTTACTTTTTTTTACAGATATTTTGTGTGCATGGTGGACTTTCACCATCAATCCAAACTCTTGATCAAATTCGTACCATTGACAGAAAACAAGAAGTTCCTCATGATGGTCCTATGTGTGACTTGCTTTGGTCAGATCCAGAAGGTATTAGTTTTTGCTTGAAATTACCATAAGTCATAAGATTAAATGTGTTGGGAACATATTTATTGTGTACTATTTTTATTTTCATAAAAGCAAATATTTTTCTGCTGTTTTATTGGTTAGTCCGTAAATGCATTCACAAGCATCTTTTCTTCCAAAACCTTGTGATAAATGGAAAAATAATCAAACTTTTTAATGATCCTACTTATGAATTTTTATGTCCAATTCTGTTCAAATTATTAAAAAAATAATCAAATCCATACATCTTAGTTGTAGCCTCACTTGTGATGTTCTTATTTCTTGTTTTCCTTCAGAAAAAATTGAGTTAATTTTCAATGATTTTTTTGTTTTTGCATTTTACTTTGTTCAATGTATTCTTTATTGAGCATTGTATTAAAAGTGTTTCAAATAAAAATTTCTCTCACTAATTTCTTTTTAATTCTGCTATAAAAATTTTTAAACATGATGCTCAAGATTTCTTTAATGTCCCTCATGTTATTCTTTGGTTTTCCAATTAATTTTGAGTGCTGTACTACTAAATGCTGTAATACAGAAATTCCAGAGGACGTAAAAACACAAACCAAGCTAATTTTCTGAAAATTTTGTATCCTAACTGATTTTGTTAGTTTAAAATTGTTCATAAACAAGTGAAAGTTTCAATACTGAATATATCTAGTATTTTTACATTTTAAATCTCGTAAAATTATGCTAATTGTTTTAGATACTCAAGGATGGGGTGTTAGTCCAAGAGGGGCTGGTTATCTATTTGGTAGTGATGTTGTAGCCCAATTTAATACAGCAAATGATATTGATATGATCTGCCGGGCACATCAGTTAGTCATGGAAGGTTACAAGTGGCATTTTAATGAAACAGTTCTCACAGTATGGTCTGCTCCAAATTACTGCTACAGGTATGCATGTTTTTCATTATTCTCTTTTCTTGTGTTAAAAAATATTTCTACCCTTGTGTGTATATATTTTATAATATATTTTTGTTCAGTAAACTTAATTAAAAATGCTTCATTTTATTATGTATGTATGTATGTATGTGTTTTCTAAGTGAGTGCAGAATTTAAGCTTATAATGTTTAAAAAAAAAAAAAAAATTGTTGGCTAAGTTCATTATTTTCAAATACACATTCTTCAAATGTCAATTAGAAAATTAATATTTAACCCTTATTCTCATAAAGTAGCATATACGCTACTTTATGAGAATAAGGGCTAGCAATTAACAATGCAACATATGCGCTGATGTCGCTTAACAAATAGAAAGTAGGGGAAAACCCCAGATAGCATATAAGCTACTTTATGAGAATAAGGGTTAAAGGAAAAACCTTTACAGCAGAGGTCAGCAACCCGTCGAACGCGAGCCCATTTTCGGTCGATTGCGATAGCATTTTGGACTGTTTGTAGTTAAAAAAATAAATAAAATAACTTTTGTATTGGATGGCGATTTTATTATTAATTTTTCCTTCAGAAAATGTTTATTAGTTTGTCAGACCATTCACTGGACATAAAAAAACTTCCAATAATATGGAATGTCAGTCGTCACATTAACTATGCTCTTGGTGAGAGTTAATTCGAGAATGTAACTACATTTCACATGTCTTTTAGTTAAAAAACAAAACAAAAACTGACGGTTTTTTTAATCAAATTCAAAAGAAATAATATATTTGTATTGTTTTGATGCGAGTTATAGTCTGTGTAATTAGAATAGGCGCATCAAGGTCGCGTTTGCTGCTTTGTCTCCATGGCAATGCAAGAATGATAACAGAGCCAGACTTTTTTTTTTTGCACTGCAGTTAAGGCAATTACATTACCACACCTCCGATTCAAAATATTAGAATAGTTGAGAAAAAGTAATAAGAAATAATTTATTTTCCAGTTATTTATTTTTGGTATTAAGTAAATGCAATTAAATTTCATCTGGAATATTTAAATAAGATTTTCACATTTACAAAATATAAAATACGATTAATTAGCTATACAATAGCTTTCTGAAACACATCAAAATGTCAGAATAATATTTAGATTGGTTGAAAATATTTGAAAACTTTGTCTGACGCAATATATTTTTGCCATTGAGAAATAATTCTGATTTTAATCCGTCTATTATTATTATAACTAAAACAACAAACTGACATATGTTCCCAAACCAAGTGGGGAAAAAGTTTCTTGCATGGAAACCATGGCGACCAGAAGGGGAAAAGGTACAGTTGTGTGACCTTGACATGCCGACAGACTATAACGGTGTTAACAAAACATTATTTTAGAAATTTAAAAGTAGGTGTTTTACCCGGGAGCAGAAAGTGCTTTAAAGTGCGACGTACGTCGCAGAACAAACGCGATCTCTGCAGAACATTTCATCCTTAAAAAGAAGAGGGGGAAAAAAAACTTGAGCACAAACGCAAACGAATTTAAAAAAAAAAAGATATGTTCTGCAGAATAAAGGTCAAGATTCGCGGTTGTCACTCGCCATGTGGCGACCTTGTTAGAAAAAGTGCCGATTCAAAAAATTAGGAGCGATCGCTACCTTTCCTTTTCTTTAAAATTTTCTAAAGTAAATCCCTCCTTTTCAAATACCTTCTATGGAATTTTCAACTCTTGCTTCTTTCATGTATGCAAGCACAATAAAAACGCATCAATTCGGCATTCAAATTACCGAATTTCGGCCGATAGTCTTCATTTAACCTTTCACAAGAAAAAAAGTGGCGAACATTTTTCCCGATTACGCTATTTTTTTTCTTTGAATTCCTTCTCTCTGCCATATAAATCTTTTAAATATACTAGGAAACAAAATTAATCTTGATTTTTTTTTTATAACTTTCATTTCAAACTTACATTTCAGATCGGCCTTTTTCGCTTTATAAAATCGGACTCAAGTGTCGCGCCATTTTGAAAATAGTGTGAAAGCTTTAAAAAGAGTTTTGAAAAGAATGAAAATTAAATGTACTGAACAAAACTAGAACTGGAAATATACATTTTTTTATACTTGTGTTCGAAAATGGTTCGTATTGGTGATCGCGGTTTTTGTAGAAAGTTTGTTTCTGTGAGGGGGATTTTTGTTATCTGTTGCTTCTATGATGAAACAAGTAAAATTTTGCATTTACATCTTTTGTGCTCTATAACATTAAACATGAAAAACTGTATTGAAAAAATTCATATTCCCTTAATTTACCATCGCCAAGGAAGCAAGTTTTTTCTTTTTCCAATTTGAAAGTCATATACGTTTTTTTTTTGAAGACTTGATAGTTTTAACAAAATATTAGGTTTTCTTCACTGAAAATAAGACACATAAGGAATTGTAGTGCACTGATGCACCATTCATCCCGCTCCCCCCTCCCCCCACGCTTTGCACTTCTGTTTTATGATGCATAGGTGGTCATCAAGTTAATCAAGTTTAACTTGTAAAATTTCTGAGTCTTGACCTTTACTGCAGAACAACTGACAAAAGAATGTTTATATATTCCAATGGTGCACCACCTGGCCATAAATCCGTTAGAAAGTTGTTAAAAGCAGCCATTGTCACAATGTATGGGCCAAATTTTTATAAACATTTTGTAAACAGTACATCTGTATTAATGTCGCAGTCTCTGACTTTAAAAGTCATTGACAGAATTGCAAATTCTGAATGTTTGCCTTGGTTTTAAATAAATAATTTAATATGTTTTGTCAAAAATGAGTAATAAATATTCTACTAGTTAATTAATATTCTTATATCTATTTTGTGTTGTACTGTGGTCCATCAAATTTGGATGACATGCCTGCAGAACATTTGGAACTGTTTGAGGTCATGTTGTAGAACACTGAATATAATTCTGCTCCTGGGGTGTTTTATAAGCATCAAAACTTGTTCTGGCAAGAATTAACCTACAATTTGAACCCAACCTGCCCTATTAATAGTGTATATCCCCCCCCCCCCCCTTTCCTCTGAGTCGATCTTGGTGTTCGCCCAACTTGGAAAGTAGATCTTCAGCAGTTTAGGTTGCCGACTGCTGCTTTATAGGCTGTTTG
Organism: Octonoba sinensis; assembly: GCA_038502835.1. Lineage (NCBI taxonomy): Eukaryota > Metazoa > Arthropoda > Arachnida > Araneae > Uloboridae > Octonoba > Octonoba sinensis. The sequence goes on along the minus strand of CM076599.1, from coordinate 108,009,211 downwards.
ATTTTCTTAAATCATGCCAACATTTTAAAATGACTTTTATGCCTAATTCTGTTGTGTGCTACTAGTGCACACACTTTAAAAAAATTAGAACTCTTTTACCAGTTTTACCTTTTTTCAGTTATCTTTTCTTTTTAGACACTGCTGACATCTTATTTTTTCCTGTTTTCCAATAGCATTGTTTTCTCTCAGATTCTTAAAAAGAATTAATTCTTATTTAATTAATTTGAAAGCTAAAACCATCTTCATTTTTAAAATACTTCTATAAATTATGCAAATTCTTGAAATTTTACTTTTTTTTTTTGTTAATTGTTTCTGACTGACAAATTGACTTATTACAATAAAATTACTACTATCTACATTTTTCTGCTATCGATTACTTATTAACGTAAGGTTTTTACTTATAAACATAAATTGATCTAAGTTAAAGTTAATTTCATTTATATATCTTTCTCACTAATGCTTTCTTGTTTGGTGCTTTCTGCTGGCATATAAATGAGAGATTACTGTATTTTTATTTTACAATTTTTTGTATCAGTTGCAATTTCACTTTCATTAAACAGGAAAATTTTATATCTTCCTTACTCTGTTTAAATTTGTGATTTTAATAATTTTTATTGTAATTTTATGTTATTTTCTTACTTTTTTTTTGGAAACAATCCACTTTGAGCCTTGTCTTTTTCACTCTTATATGTGATCTTTAGTTTAAAATTAAATCTTATTAAAATGCGTGCTCAATATTACCTTTGTTTTAAAACAAGCTATCACGTCATGTTACGTCGAGTACTTGTGTATGAAGAAATGTAAATTTTTTGATTTACATGAAGCAGTTTTTTCATGACATTTTATTTCTAATGTCATTGTTTGATTTTTTGTACAGATGTGGAAATGTTGCAGCTATTTTAGAATTAGATGAACATTTACAAAGAGAATTTACAATATTCGAAGCTGCTCCTCAGGTAAGTTTTATTTTATGATATATTTCTTGATTGGGATTTCACAAGTTCTTATGCCAATTTTTTTTTTTTAAAAAGGCTTTCTATGTGTTTTAATCTGCATATCACTAATTTCATTTGTGTTTCATAAAAGCAATCAATATTTGAATTATCACTTTCAAGTATTTTTGCTTTTGAAGATAAAATGATAAGATAAATTTCCCTACTTTTTTTAACAGATTAAGCAAATAAAAATATGTTAGTGCATCAACCTAAAGAGTTTGACACTAACTACTTTAACTGCACCAATATAGTAGTACATTCTCGGACATAAAAATGGTGTTGATGAGTTGGTCTGTTTATCACTGCTAAAGTTTCCATTATTGATCTATGACATGGGGTAGATTTGTATCGCTAAACAGGCAGCAAACAATAATGAAGACCTTTATATAAAATCATCAAGTTTAGAAATTTTAAATTCTGGGGCAGTAGATATGCATGTACTTTTTGACCTCAGGAGTATGAGGAAGCAAAATTTGGCTCAATAGCCTTGGATCCTTCATACAACAGTTTGAAAATTGTGAAAACAGCTTACCAGACCACCATGGGAGAAAATCAACAATAAGGTTTTAATTAAAATTCACATATTTTAAAATCGGGTTTACAGTAAAACAATGTTTGAATTCTTTCTTTTCAAAATGTTCATTAAAGAATAAGTTTAGCATAATTCTCATAAATTTGATGAAATTTAATTTCTTTTCTTGATTTATCTCACAAAAAGTATTTAACATCTATTTAGACTAAAGTTTTCAAACAAATTTTATCTTGCCCAGTGTTTTGCTAGCTTCAAGACAATATAAAGTTTGAAAAAATGAAATTTTTTAATTGTAAAATAATAAAAATTCTTCATTGAGATTTGTGAATTAAGCACCTAATTTTATTCCTTTCTCCCAAGTGATGTAGCTTTGTATATAGAGAAAACATGAAACCCACTTACTTCAGTCTTTTACTTTCATTTTATGGAGTTCCAATCTAAATGTTGTGAAAGTTTACCTTGTTATGCAGTTTTACTTTTAAATGAAATTCTGATGAACTGCATGAAAATTTAATACTATTAAAAAATGTTTTAATGCTTTTACACTTTTAAAATTTTCTGTTGAAGTAAAATTGCATTTCATTTTTCGATATTTTTTTATATTTTGACTCTACCAAGTATAGTGCAATTGAAAATAAGCTAACAATCTTTCAAAAACTGCAAAATCTTTTGATTTATTGAATAATTGGCTATTGTAATAATAATTCGAAAATTTTGGTACCTTGATTTTAAATTGAAATAAAGCACATGTATATATTTGTTTGTATGTAACTTAAGGATGCTATAAAGTTTTTCCTTTTTTATAGGAAACGAGAGGTATACCTACTAAAAAACCACAGCCAGATTACTTTTTATAAAGAATCCTTTTGAAAACAGTCCATTAGTAGCTATGGATTATTTATATAGCTGCTTGTACTATACCACATGTGTGGCTCATCTGTGGAGTAGACAAGAATAGTTGAAACTGTGCCAGTTGGAAATATAAATAATTTAAACAGTAAGGATGTACAGTTGCTATGCCTCATTTTTCCTGGAAGTATATTTTAACTTGAGTATTAAATTGTAATTTTTTAAATGAATTGTCCTGTACATAATGTCTCTCATGTTAGCATTTCTTTTATTCTTACTCTTGTACAATCTTTTTCATGTCAAAAGAAATTTAAATAAATCTCGGCATTGTCTAAATAAGGTTTTCATGTAGTGTTTTTTTAGCCATAGTATGAAATAAGATACTCTGGTTTAAGTTAGTTAAAATATCCATGTAATATAGCCAGATAAATCATCAAATTATTTGAATATCTCAATTTATCCTTATTTTGCTAGTCAAGACTGCGAAGCAAACTTAAATTCCATGGTAAATATTGGTTATCTTAATGTTCGCTCATTTTGGGAAAACTTTTTTGAATACCTTGTACATTAGAGTGAAGTGATGATTCCTCCCCCCCCCCCCCCCCCGAAAAAATTGCATTAGAGGTAATGTGCAAAAGTTCTGCATGAGGTAATATACTTTCATTAAAAACGAAAAAGAATGATATTTTGATTGTAGCGTATTGAAGTATCAAAAGAGGAGGTTTCCTCGCTTTGAAAGTGACGTTTTCAATTTCTTAAATCTGATCTGCCTTGCAGGTGATTGAAGTATTATTTTAATTGCAAATAACTTCAAATAAAAATGAAAATGGAATTCCAACCTATCGTCACTGCTATAATATGCCAAAGAGCCATGACTTTAAGAAGATTTGATTTAAATGAACTGGTAAATGCAGGTGTTATTGGGTAAAATACAGAATATAGTCATCCCTAAACATGTTTATTGCTCATTCCATCAAGAAAGATAGCCTATGACAAAGAATAAATAACTTGAAATAATCTGTAAGTAATGTATAAAACCAGATTTTATACTTGTTCATTAAACAACTTTAGAACGAAAACTTCAATTAACTTGATAAAGGTTTCATTTTTAATATGGGGAGCACCTTTGAAGGCTGTCAATAGACATGCTACACATTAAAAACATGCATTTTCTACATATATGTAACTTTCATGTTATGGAAACTAGATAAAGCTTGACTTTTTAATGCTTAGAAACAAAGTTTGCTTTCGGATTTTGTTAAGAAAGCATTCATAAAAGTCAAATCCTTTGCAAATGAAAAAGATTTAAAATGATTAGCTGTTTTATTTCCACAACATATAAACATAAATATGCATATGTTTTGAAAGGTAATGACTTATTATTTACAAATTATTACTAACGAAAATTCTGCAAATTGTAATTTTTTCTGATAAAATATGCTTTAAGATTTCTTAAAATCAAAAGTCAAACTTCATCCTTTAAATGAATTAAAAACATTTGGATATATCTCTTTAAATAAAGAATAGGCACAATAAAAATAATCACAGTTACACATTTAAGTAAATATATAAATGCTATGACATTTTCATTACATTACATAATGACTAAAAATGAAAAAAAATATATAAAGTATACAGGCATGTCAAAATTTAGTATTACTTAAAAGTGATAAAATTTTAGAATATGTATTCATCTTTTTTTTAGTTTGAAAGAAATCTTAAATTACATTCAGAACAACATTAAAATTGTTGAGCTTGAAGATACAAATGTAGAGAAGTTTGATTTTATGAAAGTGTAACTGCTGTCATTTAACCATTTAAGTTAGGTTAATTTTCAAGTGGAGGAAAGACGCCTCTCCAAGCTTTATATATGAAGGGGATAGCAGTTTTTTGAAATAGAAGAAAGAGCAAATATTTCACTACTGCAGCCTTTTGTGTTTTCTTCCAACACATTGTTCAAGTTTTTACGTTCTAGTCGAGTATAAATTTTGGCTGCGCCCTTGTTAGCATAAAAGGAGTACATTAGTGTGTATTTAGCTTTTGGGACAATCTGTTTCCACGGACATAAGAAAGTGCTAAAAAAATTAAGTTAAAATGATATCAAAATAGATGGTGGAAAATTCAGTTTTTACAAATATTAAATTTCCCATTTTAAAGATACATGTAATTAATTGATCATGGTTAACAACATCTACATACATTTTACACCTGAAATGTTTTTTTTTTAATGATAACTTTATATACAAGTGAAAAAATGCGGATTTTTGCATTGTCACTGAATCTTTCACGTTCAAGAATTTCTGCGGTCTATTTTCAAATAGGGTATCCCATGGGATATTTATAAATCATGTTTTAAGCAACAAAAACATTTTTTTCTTCCTCAGAAATATTGTAAACCTTTGCATGAGTAATTGATTTTTCAGCAAGAAATTGAAACAATTTACTGATATAATAGGAAGAGTGTACCAGCGCTTGTTTCACAAAAATATTAAGGGCAAGGGAAGTTTAATGCAGCACAATATGAAAACATGACCCTTATCTTTTAAGCTATTTGTTCCAGCAAGATTCAACTGAATTTATACTTATTGAACAGTGAAGTTGAGGGGGGGGGGGGCAGTGTCTCCCTACCTTTTTATTTTAATACTACCGTCCCCCCACATTCGTTAAGTTTTAACATACGCGTTTCTCCAACTTTTTTTTCAGGACTACACCAGTTATTGAGCAAATCAGTATTTTACAAAAAAAGATTGCTTGCATGTGTTGTGGGACTTCAAAGACTTTTTTTTTATAAAGGTAAAAGTTGTTAGCTTTGGAATGTAAGTAATACAAGTCCTCCTCGCACATTAATTTCATTTAAAAACAATTAGCAGGGTGGCAACTATATACATTAAAACGGTTTCTTGTAGCCCAAAACATGTGCACACAATTTCTTTTTGCAATCTGTGCTATTTATTGATTTTACTCAAAGGTAAACATTTTACTTCGAAAATTTGTGTGATTAATTTAATTCCCTTAATTAAATTAAATAAGCAAATTAACAATAATTTCAAATAAAATTCACCCAGTGTGGTATACAACAAAGCAATTAAAAATATAAAAAGAAAAGGTTTATAAAGCTTTGTTCTATTATGTAATGCATATAAATTAATAGCTACTTGTTTGGTTTGGGATCCATGATTAATATAAAAAGATGTACAGTTTCTACTTCTACCCAAATACACAATCTAAAAGAAAGAGCATACCTAAAAGTTGCAGGTTGTCTCAAAATTGTTATAAACTGTGAGTAAGTACAAGCTCTAAAATAAGAATTAAATTAACTTGCTCTTGAGGCAACTTTAAAACCATTAAAAGTTTTCATATAATGTATATTTAAATCTACATTTTGTAGGGGGGTTATGCTTTGACATTTACTGTACTTATTAGCACTTATGTGATTAAGTTTAATAGTGAAAATTTTGGTATGCCTGTAGAAAGTTTCAACACATAAAACAGAGAACTAATTTCTTTGTATGTATAATAAATGATATGTACAGTTACTCATCAAATTAGGATGTACACAACGCTTAAAACATTTATCTAAATTAAAGATTAATATGAATTTCATTGAATAAAGACACATATAGAATATACTTTTAAATTACAATTATTATAGAAGGAAAAAACGTAATTTCTGTACAGAGGCTCAAAAGAAAAAGAAAAAAAGGAGTCCCAACCTGAACCACATGTTACAGTCACACCGTAAGGCACAATAACATACTCAATGCTATAAGAGAATTCTAAGTTTAAAAAAAGAAAAAAAAAAACTCTCACAAAAGAGAGAGAATAATTATGACATATAAAGAATATTTCCAGGTGCCTATAGAGGAATGTATTGAGAAAACTTAAACTTACATGTGAATGTTTGTAGATAAACTATTAGTGTGAAAGTAACATGTGCAATTTAAAAAAAAGAAAGAAAGAAAAATGAATTAAAAGAATACTTTTCAATAGATACACAGCCCATGAAACTTTTCATCTAAGACTTTTAAAAATATTATTCGTTACAGGGGACAAAAGGAATTTTAATAATATTGCCAGTCAATAATTTATACTTTTATTTTTAATATTGAAAATCATATCCAATATTTAAAGATATATATATTTTTCAAATTATGAAGTTAAAATACTTTTGTAAACCATTCATCTACTTTTGTAACTCATCCTCTACTTTTACACAATATTTTGACATATACTTTTATTCATTTTGCAAAATATATTTTAAGGTTTATGATTTGTGATAGCTTAGACAAAAATCTGATACAGATTTAGCATACATTTAAATATTTTGATTTATTTTTTATTTAGTAAACTTCATTCGCAGTAACAAATTTACACAGATAAATTTTCAACATTCCTCAATAGAAAGGGCTATAAAACACTTTAAATACGTTATTTTGGCTTCCTTTTTTACACTAGATTAAGATAATCGCATATTAAGATTTCATATATAAGATTCATATCGATGATTGTGTATTCAAAGGGTGGTTTTTGAAACATTAATAAGTTTATTAGTATGTTTACTTATGCACACTGGATGTAATAATTGCAACCAGGTGCGGATACATGATTTTGCTGGGGAGGGGGCAGTTTCTTTGGGATTTTATGTATTTCCCAGAAAATGTGCCCTAAAAGGGGAAAATTATGAAGTTTTGTTCCACATTATTTTTAATTTTTTGTTAGGGCAATTGCTTGTTTCCTCTCCCCCTCTCCTGTACCCACATCTGATTGCAACCCATATTAAAGTTGATGTGTTTCTTTTATCTAATTGAATCTATAAAATTTATAGGGCTGCTTAGATTTTTAGTTGAAAAGAAAAAGATATTTAAAATCTGACCAAAAAACAGCATTCTCACAAGATGACTTCTAAACTCCAAATATTTACAGAATTATATATATATATATATATATATATATATTTACACTGAACTTCGAAATGATCTGGTGGAATGACAACACCAAAAAATCGAAAGGGGACAAGAGTTCAGTGGGACCTTTTTTTTTTAAATTTTATTTACCTATGCTACAAGTTTGAAGTGGCCACTAAAACGACAACAAGATTTTTCAAAAAAGAACAGTGTTCTGAGATGAACATCACCGCTTTCATGTTGGACAGAAATAGAATTCCTGTAATGGCAGTGGCTTGCAGTCATGCCGTAATATATATGTATACATATAAATATTAAACTATGCAGAATTCAACTCCTAGGGCATGGTTAAAAAATGTGCATGAAGACATTAAATTTTCGAAGAAAAACTATAACCATCATATTAGCAGAGTTAAAGGGAAATGTTGAAAAATACTTTTATTATTTATTTTATTTTTTTTTTTTTTTTTGAAATCTACATGGGTAATAAATAAATGAAAAAGAAAACAATACATCTATATTTAAAAAAAATGCATATCTTATTTCTGAAAACGTTGGGAAATAAATTTGTGCTTCACAAACATTATTCAAAGATGAATTTTCCCCAGGGAATATTACTTCTCTAAGCATAGTACAATACAAACAAAAACGGCTCTATGTTTTGTAATCAAAGTTTTTGTCTAAGTAAGATTGAAAACTAAAGATTGTCAAGAGAATTACTTTAGCTGATTTATTAAAAAAATAATTGCAGATTTCTTGTAGGCAATGAATACCATTTTACATATTTACCTATGAACAACAGCTAGGGCATTCTATATTTGCAGTGTCTTTCGGTAGCTATATCTTCAAACCTAACGACAAGAGTCATGTTGTTATCACACTGAAGAAAATTGCCTTTTTACTCTACAAAGTTTCCTTAAGCAAGTTCAATCAATAGTGCACTTAGTTTAACAGTTATTCTTAAATCTTTCAAGAAAATCACATATTTGTTTATTTGATCAGACATTTATCTCCTTTAAATGCAAAGAAACTTTTGCATCCATATAAATTTCAATTAGAAAATGAAACAAATCTATGAACAGCTACCAGTTTTAAAACTTTATTTCAAATTAATTTTTCTTACGTTTTCGCAAAATCTTCAATGAAAACGATCAAAGTTCCAAATGCGCCACCATCCAAAAGTCAAATTATTTAAACACTAATAATTTAACAAAATCAGTTTCCATTAAAATTTCCATTTTTTACTGAACTTAATATACTAATATTAACATTTAATAATATATATATTTTAAAATTAATATTTATTAAATTAAAAAATTAAACATTAGTTATTTTTAAATACTCAAGAAACAATAATACTAATAAATAACACATTTAATTTACTAAATAAATTAACTAGTATTTTATTTAGTAAATTTTAAAAAAATACCAGGAAAAACATATGTCTTCTCAGTGTGTTTCAATTTTTTGGCCTTTTGCAATTTTTTGGCCTTTTGCAATTTTTTATATTGTTATAAATGTTACATTCTTATAAAAAAAATTTTGACTGGTAGAAATTTAGAATAAAATGTATTGGAAATTAGTTCTTATCAATCTTTCTAACACCAGTGAGACATAAAATATTTTACTTCAAAAGCATATCAAGGCATGTCGAAATGAATCCTTGTAAGAATCAATTGATAAAGGAAAGTATTTTTGAAATGTTTAAACACTTTATGCCAAACGTTGGTATTTTTCTATTGGTTTTGCATGCAACATGGCACACCCCCACTAAAAAGCAATGGAGTCCCCCCCAAAAAATCGGACAAAACCCTTGTGGGTTACCTCCTTTTGCCACATGTACTATAAAATTTCTAAAACTGGAATAAAATTGAATTGATTCAAAACACTATTTCAGAACACCTTATTTTCTCGAGATAAATTGATGAAACTTTATGATAAATTAATAATGCAAAAAAAGTTTTCCAATTTCAGCAATGTTTTGAACAGTGCAGGACTGCAAGAGTATTTTACAACTATTTGTGACCTTTCGTTTTATATATTTCCCTTTTGTATCGAGTCCTGGAAAACAGTTTATGTACATAAAAGCTTTAATGTAGTCTTATTCATTTTATTTTTCACTTGCATAGTGCAAAATATTTATTTTAATTTTAAATATCCTTCAACAATCAGTTTAATAAAAGTATTGTGCAATTTATTTTAACCAATTTTACCCAGTTTTTATCGATCACAGAGCTATTATAAGTGAAACACCTTCATGAATTACACCCCTGTTTTTATTTTAATTTTAAATATCAGATAAGGGCAACATTTTCCTACATTCAAATACATTGTATAAATAATTAGATATACAGTATTGTATCAGTAGAATGTACGGAAACATTAAAATTTTTTATCTAAATATTCATTTATTTAATATCTCATAATATTTTACCTGTTTACATGACTGTAAACTGTATAATCAACCCATCTTTCAGCCGAATTATGGCTACGTTAAAAATTAAATGCATAAATTATATTACTTTGGGAATGTTAACCTTGAAAAAATATGGATTACAAAAGTTAGGTCACTAAAGGAGATAAAGCATAGACAGTCATAGCTATTCATGTATCACTTCTATAAAATTCTTTTAAAACTTGTTCCACATACCTAGCCGAACAACTGTAGCTTAAAGGCTATGTATCAATAACTTTACAGCATCAGAAATATACAAGGGAAAAACGTTTTAGCTAAACACACAAATGATGGCACTGCAAAAATTCAGATGAGAGAAAAATGGAAACTGGTTGAAACATGAAATGAGTAAAATTATTATCTGGCCAAACTATGGTAGCACTACCCCACATTTGTCAATCATATCTATTAGAATGTTAAGAAATGGAAATCACAGAGTCAAAGTGTATAAAAAAAAGTGAAACACTAATGACAGTGGTGTGATGAGTTCTGCAAATTTCAAATGAAAAATAAATGAGTAAACGGCAATCTAATGAAACTGTTAGTCTCATATATTGTCAAATGATTTTGCATTTTCACTCACTTCCTAAATCAGGAATGACATTTTAAAAAGTTTTTTTGAATGAAATTGGAGATGGAGGAATTTCTTTCTTTGCGTCATGCGAAAACAAAGTATTGCCATTTAACACTTTAGTATAAGCTGGAACAGTGGCGTGGTGGTAAGGCGCGGGACTCGCACGCCCCCGTTCATTAAGCCTGGCAGTGTCTGTATCTTTTCAAGACGCAGGAAATCATCTGCGCCCATGTTGTATGATCATGCGGCATGTAAAAGATCCCTTGAGTGGACATTTGGCTTGGATACTCTTGTCTAAATTAAATTCCTAGTGCAATTTCGCATAAACAGAGTCCGGGTGCTCACCCTTTCAGGTGAAGAAACTGGATGTCAACATTCTCATGCGGCAACAGTACCACACTCCTTGTGGTGCCGCCGAAAGAGTTGGTACCAATCTCTGTGAATGCACTAGGTCTGCAATGGTTAGGAATACACGCAGCCCGTTAGAAGTTACGAAAAAAATACTTTATATAATAAGATAGTTACAACTGCAATACTTGAATTAAGATTAAATTGTAATATACTTCACAAAATTTTAATGCTTCAGTTAAAAAGCTTACATATAAAATATTTTTGATATTTTTTTCCTCATATTTATGCCAAAGTTTGAGCACCACAGTAACAACAAATAAAATAAACTTCGAAGGTGATGAAACTGCACAAACAATAACAGGGAAAAGAATAGACATGAAAAGAATATTTCATATTTACACACAAACATATAAGATAAACTCCAGAGTATTATTGCTATGAGATAAGGCAAAATGATGATAAAATATTTGAAGGTTTCCTTTAACAACATATTCTGAAAAACGTTATTTTCTATTACATTATATATTAGTTCTACTCTACTAGGAACTATAAAAAAAGATGCATTTATATTAAATAGTGATATGATATTAAACTCGTATGGACTCTACTTGCATAATATTTTCTTATAGGACTAAATAGATAAAGGTATTAAAATAATATATATTTTTCTCACCCACTAGCAAAAATGCTTAATGTCGTAGAAATTTTTCAGCTAGCGTTCTTCAAATACAAATTTATTAATTATAGGAAATATCTTCCCATTAAATAACTTGGTAAAAATTTTTCCATTTAAAAAATAATTTATGATTCTAAACAATTGGCATTTCATATTTGAAAGATAAAAACATTTTTATACAGAGAAATATTCCCCTATCTTGTACATGATAAATTAACCATATTGTTTCAAAAACTGTTTTCCTTATTTTAAAAAGATTTTAAGAGAATAAGAAATACTATATGTGCGCTTACTTGCTATAAGATTATTCATACTATTTATCTGCTTAAAAGCTGTCTTAATATTATGACCATCCATCACTATGGGAGGCCGAGGGAACAGTTCGCCCTGGTGACACCTGTTTGGGGAGTGCTAGGGGTGACACCCAAAATGAGTTAGAGTTTTTGAAAAATACATACTTGAATTATACAATTTTACTGGTGCTATTTCAACCTATCATTACTGAACATAAACGTACTTCAGTGAAAGTTACACCAGATAAATAAAAGGGAATATCTTAAGTTTTTTTTTGCATTTTTGCAGGGGAGGGTGCGGGTGACACCTCAAATTACCGCCCCAGGTGACATTCATGCAAGGAACGCCACTGCATCTATTCATGCATATTACAGCATGTTTGCAGAGCTATGCCACAAATAAAATACCTAACATTTCTGATCCAACGTTCAGTTTGAAAGCCAATTACTTGAAACAGTTTAATATAAAGTAAATCTATTTCAAAACACTACACGTAGAAATATATACAGAACCAACAGGTACAGATGACTACATCACAGAATCAGCCAAGTTTGTAAACATTTACTATTGCAGCTGTTAACAGATCATTACCAGTATTCATAATACATCATATATATGTATATGTATATACACACACACAGATATATATATATACATACCATACAATCAAATGTCAAAAAGTATAAATATTTCCCATGTTTTTGGAGCAAGAAGTTGTCATATCACACAATAAAAATGAAACAATTTTTGAACACATAGATTTGATGAATAAAAATTTCATAAATTTGGAAAAATCTAGTTTCATACGGATCAGTCAACATTTAATAAACAAAATATGAAAAATTGTGTTTATGATTTTATTAGTTTAACCAGTAATAAAAGTTAATACCAATAAGAGACAATCATATTTTCAAACATAAAACACATATTAAAATTTACTCATTTATTAAAAAATATCGATCAAAATTGATGAATATAAAACTGAAAATGATAAAAAATGCTATGACAATGATAGAATTCTACAGAATGAAAAATGTAACAATGCCCGTACATTTTGAGATAAATATTTTACTTTCTAAAACAGTTCCCTATAGTTACATATACATTCAGAAATGTGGGATAGCACTACCAGTTAGTAATGGCACCTTTAGTGAACTAAGTTATTTTTTCCCTTTGCAACCAACAATTAGGGAAGAAAAAAGATTCAAAATTTACTTCCCTCAGAGTAAGGTTGCATAATGAGTAAAATGGTGTAAGGTGCAGCAAGCTGTAGAAGGTTACATGCCAAACATTCCACCAAGAGTGGAAACCAGTACCACTACCAGGATAATCACACAAATCATGATCATGATCTTCTTCTGCAGGAGGGAAAAAAACACACAATTCATTAGAAAGGCATCAATATATCTATTTTAACAAAATATAGATTAGATTGCTAATATAAATGATTCCAATTTATAACTGGCCAAAAAGTCGATTATAAATTTTAGGTGTATCTAAACTTGTATGAGGATTTAAACATGGTTACTTATGCAAGATGCAATGTTGCATCTTTCTGCATTTCTCTTTGTTTGTTTACCTTTAATTTGTTCTACTTCACACTTTAAAACTTCTTTCAAAATCTATCTTTTCTACACAAAACTTTTATTTTCTTCAAAAGTTGAGAGAGTATTTGAATATGATCCAGCTATTTTTATTAAAACATTCTTTATCTACATGAAATATCTTTATTTTGATGTTTTTTCATTTCAGATTCCATGTTTCACTTTACAAAATTCTTTACAAAATAGGGCTAGGTTTTCACCAAGCCCTAAAAAAAAATTTGCTGCACTAATAGTGAGTTAGAATTTACAATTAGCTATTTCATGATATAAACTAATTACACAACTTAGAAGTTGCACCAGTAAACCTGCTGTAGGAACTAGAGCTTTTTAAAATGATTTTTACTTGTTTTCAAAACAATTCAAAAATTTAAGTCGGCAAAATCTCAAAACTGGAGTTCTGAATTTAGTGACTTTTACTACAATGATGAGGAAATAGCAAAAGAGAGCATTTTAACGTTGTTGATCGGCAGTTTTGCACATAACTTATCATGTCACTGGTTATGGTGTCGAAATTGGATGTGAACGTGAATAAACTTATTTTTTTAAAATAATGATCCAATACATAAATACATTTTATTTAATATTCCTTTTTGGTATGATGCGATGTAACAATCACCTACGTATAATGGCACACAACAAATTTTTCAAATATGTTTTGTTTTTCTGCAATTCCTTTTGAAGATATTCTAGTTGGATCCCACCTCCCTTCCACAGCTTTGATTATTTTCCCTTCTTCTAGAATGCACTAAACGAAGGAAGCTGAGGTGAAAAAGCTCACCAATCACGAGTTTACTTGCGATTTTCATATTTTTCTTTCTTCGCACTAGTGCAGAAAAAGTGGGAAATGGTAGAAGAAATATAAGTGGAAAATTTAAACTAAATCAATGAATATTTACTGATACCACTTTGTGAACCACACTTTCGAAATCAGGGAAAAGTAGAAATAAGTGTTTTCATATTTTTAGGTATGCTTCTACAACTTTTCCATATTATTGGGAAGACAATTTATATAAAAAAACCTCATTCTTACGCGTTTTGTCATTATGTTAATTTATTATTTCATTTACATTAGCAATTAAAAATTCTGCCATAGCAATATTATTTTCATGAACTCTCTTCATACGCCATGTGAACCACTGGGGGTTCACAAACCACTGGCCAGGAAATGCTGCATTACACAATTATTCTGAATCATGACAGGAACCACATATGTAATAAACTTCAATAAATTGTGCAGATCAAGGATCTCTTTAAAAGATGAAATTACCTTACATTGAACTAGGTTTTCACAACAATAATTGATTATTCTTAAAATTTATAAAAGTTAAAATTTTAATTTTACTTGCTTTCATAAAATTCAATTATGTGCATAAGTATAAAAGCTATTTATTTTCTTCTAAAAAGGTTTTACTGCAAGTAAATTAGGAACATAACAGAAGACCAATAAGGACTCTGAATTTTAGTGGAAAATGTGTGAAAAAATATAATCATGCACAACAAAAGAATAAATTGTTCATATCTTTAATATAATTTATGTGGGACAATTTACAAAATCAAACAAAATATAAAGAAAATCAATAACTTATAACACACATTAAAATCATATTATTTTTACATTTAAGGTGGGACAAAACAAAATGTCTTTTTTACACATAGAACATATTTTATATGCATATATTTTGAAAATTTTAAATGAATTATAACAATGAATAAAATGTATTTTTGAGTTTACACTACAATTTATAAAATTTTGAAGCAGCATTTTGTTAATAAGAAAAAAATAATAAAACAAAACCAGTGTACAATTATTTAATGAAGAGGAATGTATTTATCACAATTGAGAAAATGTAAAACTGTAATATATAAATATGACTCCTGCTCAAATGTGAAATTGGAATTTATGTAAAACAAATATTTCCAACAGTAA
The DNA here is from genome assembly GCA_038502835.1 of Octonoba sinensis. Classification (NCBI taxonomy): domain Eukaryota; kingdom Metazoa; phylum Arthropoda; class Arachnida; order Araneae; family Uloboridae; genus Octonoba; species Octonoba sinensis. Next base: position 107,994,050 of record CM076599.1, on the reverse strand, counting down.
TATGTTAGAGCTGAATTTTATCGGGTTCCATTTTTTTCTACCTTTCCTTTCCTTATAATGAGAGAATAATTTAGTTGAAAAAAAATGACCTTGTTTCTTCGGCTTTGATTTCATTTTCAGCAAACCATTCATTTGCATTAGAATAAAAAAAATTCCAAGTTTCACTCATTTTGACTATTTCCTTTGCTAATCAGACAGGGATTAATATTCAGAAACTAAAACATAACATCATGACATGAAGATATCATTAAAATATCTATTTCTAGCACTGTGAGATAAGCTGCAAAAAGCTTACTGGACGAAAGCACGTCCATTTCAGCAAACTTTCTATTCCTCTATTACCCATAGGTGCAAAAAATCACAGGGAGAAAACATAATTTTGGAAATCTGATAGAAACAAAACTTTTTAATCTCATTTGTTCGATTTCGTCAATGAATATGGTTTTCATTAGTGGGCATTATTTTCTAGTAGTAAGCCTTAATCACTGCTCAAATGTTTTGCTGTTTAGAGGTTTCAATTAGTAAAAAATTTTTGCACATAATTAAGGCACAAATGGGCATTAAAATGCAAACATGTGTTTCGGGATCGCTTGGAATCCCTTTTTCAATGCAATACTGGAGCTTCCAGATGCAAAAAACGTCTAAATGAAGCTCCACTCTTTGCATGTAATTAAAGCACATTTGTGCTTTAATTACATGCAAATATTTTTTACAGTTTATTTGTGCACAAAGTTCCTCTATTTTCTGTTTCAATTAGTGTTTTATGGTAATTGCTAAGGACTAAAGAAGGGTGTTGTTGCTCATAACAGTACAGATTTTAGTGTGCGTGTGCATATGTATTGAAAAATTTCTTGGTACAGTACTGCTCAAGGTATTACTTATTACACTGGAGTAACCATCAACAGTCAAGCAGTATGAATAAATGAGGGCCGTGGGTAGCCCAGTGGTTAGCATGTTGGACTTCCACCAGGAAGGTCGCGCCTTCGATACCCACTGAAGACCACCATGTATACTTGGGGATATGTGCATGTAAAATCCGTAGACCCCACTACCTCTCCCCGTGTGTAAGCAATCCTAAGGCCTCGGCTAACAGGTAGGTGTCTGGTGGAGAAAAGTAAGAATAAATGAGCCAAATATGCATCTTTAAAAAAAAATTAGATGAATTTTGAATCGAGACCTATCATTTAAGGATCCCAGGTATAGACCTTCTGTTAGACCATCTTAATAGTTGTAGGAATCATCTTATTCAGTCTTTGAGGAAATAAAATCAGTCTTTTAAAAATCATAAAACATTTTGCTTAAGAATTAAACAATGGTGAAGTCGTAGATGATATTTACAGGACAATAAAATTTGATTAGATACGATATCACTTCAAATTCAGAGGTGGCAGTTTCATTATGTAATGTTGTACTAAGTAGCACTCTACTGTTAAGATTTTCAAAACATTTCAAGTTTAATACAATATTATTAGCACTTATTCTAAAACATGGCACACATTACAAAACCACTAACCACTGCTGAGTTAAAAATTAAGTAGCTAATGCCCATGTTTAGTCTTTATATACAAAGTAGAATCTCAAGAGCATTCATTTAAAAAAGAGTATTCCATAAAGCAACAATATTCAAAACTCAATATACAATTTTCAAGAAATTCACAAAACATATCTACAAAATAGAGAACATTTAAAAGTAGATTTAATTAGGTAAAAAATCTTTAATGAATGGCAGTGTTTGAAAAATGTAACGTAATTTAGTGCAAGGTTTTTGTGACATCAAATACAATATAAATGTTTCCTGGGGGGGGGGGGGGGAAGCATGGTTTATTTTCCATTTATATTATTTTTCTCAATTTTCAAGATCATGAAAAAAAAATAACATAAATTAGTTTTTAACAGCATTACTTTCTTTTTTCTCTAGAAGTTAATGGAGTATTTGTCAAAATGAAATATCTTATTCCACCATACACTTTCGGTCAATTTTTATTTAGTAAGATTACACACATCACATTTCCTTAAAAAACATAGAAACAAATTAGAGAAAAACTAAAAGGTCTAAAAGTTAAATAAAGATTTTGATTTATTTACTATTTGTAATTGTTTGTTTTCAGCATTACATGTGTTACTTATGTTTGCCATGCAAAAAAATCTCTTTGAATGGAACGTAGGAAGAGTTAAACTTGTGATATATATTTTTAAAAATTTAATTTTAATATATTTTTTTTTTCATTTTAATATCAGAAACTTAAATAAACTTAAATGAATTTAAAACAAGAAATAGATTTCCATCACATAATATTCATTGGAAAAACAATAAAAACTTTGCCTATGTACTCGTTTTTTTTAAAAATATTGTTTTATTTTTCAAGCAAGATAAAGATGTGAAGCATGACTAAAAATAGTTTTAAACAATGTGCTGTCAAAACAGAGTGACAAATCTGAAACAGAAGTATATTAAGCACCTTTGTGTTAAAATCCATTTTTTACTTTTATAATAAAATGAGTAACGTTTAGAAAGACAAATTATATTTTAAAACTTATTTTAGGCACAATTCAGAAAAAACTGAAATTTTTCGTATATAAAATAGTCTATTTGATGACAAGAGCATCTAAAGGAAAAACTGCATCCCTTATAATTTTCTATTTTATTTCTTTTTGTAACTAATCTTTTTTCTAAAGTAAAATTTCTTTATGTGTAATTATATTTTAATAGAACTAAACAAAGGGGGAAAAAAGAAAGAAAGAAAAACTGATCTATTGACTGAATCTGTTATAATAAAGGATTTTGTTTACTATTTTGTGTAAGTTTTACCATTTAGGTCAATTATTTTCAATATTTTCGTGAAATCTTAGAATAACACATTGCTCAAAAACTCATTGAAAGGATATTTTGAGATAATCTGAACATAATGTTTTTATTTAATAAATTTTTTCTGAGGATTTTGTGGTCTGATTTTTTTTTCCTGTATGAAACAATTCCATTCATTTCAATCAAACACTATTGCTTTGAGGAGGGAGGGGGACATTTATCTAGTGCACAAACATCCCTGATTACAAAATTTGAATTTGTAAAATTAAGAACTTGACGAACAAAAATACATCAATAAAAAACACTAGGTTAAAATATATACAATAAATACTTCTAATGACAATAAATATTAAACATATTTTCAAAATTTATCAGTATTGGAACAAATTTAAAACTTTGGTAAAAGAGAAAACATCACAATAAATAACAAAATAGTGATATAAATGTATTATATTACAAACTTTTCTTTGTAGTAAAAATAATTTAAGAAGATACCAAGAGTACTTGCGAGCGTGAATTATTTACAAAAAAATTACCAGGCTCAATTTTATTCTCAAATATGGTAAAAAAGTGTCCCTAGTTCTTTTTCCAAAGAACCTTGAGTAGATTCAAGATTTAAAAGCCACCAGCAGCATATATTATCACGATGATCAGGATTATTAAGATGATTATACCTGCTATAATCAGACAAATTTGCTTCTACAAAGGAATGAAAATATAAATCAAAACAAGGTGTAAAAAATCATAAAATAAAATAACTTAAAATAAAATATCTCAACTGAATATGCTGAGAAGTAATTCCAAAAAGTCTGATTTTCTGGCAGGACATTTAGGACACCGCTCAGGTCCCACTACTTGATAAGTATTCCAAATTATCTTTTCCTTCTTTCTTTTTTTGAATTAAAAACATTGAAAAACTAAAAACTTTTTTTAAAATCTTTTTTACTGAATTACTTTTTGACTCATTTTAGGGAATAAATGAATGTCTCACAGCCTTTTGAAAACCAGTATTAAAATCTATGTGGTAAGAAGGAATAGTCAATGAGTTATTTTGTCTTTTAGTTGGAGAAAAATTAGGCATTTCCAATTAAAGGCCAGGATCTCCATTTCTATAAATTGGACAATGAGTTCATTGAATTTTAAAAACTAAAACTAAAAAATTTTAAAATAACATTTTAAAACATATCATTTGATGCTTAGATATAAATCTCTTTGAGCAGGTTGCTGAGTTTCATTGAAAAGTTTATTCATAGTATTTGTATCTAATGCGAATATAATACTTTCATTTAACAAATTATTTATTTCAGTTATAAGATATTTAAGAAACTAATTTTAATTTAATTGAAATAAATTTGAACACAATTTTTAAAATGCATTTTACATGTATGAAATTTCAAGCCTCATAAAGTTTTTTAAAATTCATAAGCTCTTTTACTTTTATCAGTTAAAAAAAAAAGTACTAAAATTTTGTGAAAATATTTTCAACGGTGGCGGGGGGGTAATCTCAATTTTTTTTTTAATTATGCATTTCATTCTATAAAAGTAGCTGAAAAGTAGGATTAATAATGTTTAATTAGAACGAAACACATATACAAAAAGCACTATTTCAAAGACATTATTGTTAACTTCTTGTAGAATAACAAATGTTTCTTAAAATAGTTTCTTTAGATAAATTAAATCAAGTTACATGAATTATGCTAAAATTATGCATGTTCAGTTGAAATATTGGCCAAATAAAAGTATAAAAAATGAAATATATAATCCAATCAAATAAAACATAATACAGTAAAATATAAAAAAAATCATAAAAAGAATAAATGAAATAAAATAATCTACCTTTGGATAAAATGTTTGCCTAATGGCTATAAATCAAAACTAGTAACTGAGTGGCCTATTGAAGAGTACTGTTAGTTCAAAGTCTGTTATGTATTCATGAGGTGTGTGTATTTAAAAATACTCAAATGGGATGAATGGAAGATTATTATTGCACTTGTTCAGCAAAACTATTAGAAATACTAGTTAAAGACACTAAGAGTTGATGTCAAGCAACTCATAAAAATCTCATACAAGATAGTTATAAAAATTTTGCATTAATGTTCACTTAATTCCTGTATACAATCAACGCGATGAAAAAGTGAATGTATAGAATACATAACACGATCTATCATTTTTAGTAGCACCTCAAACCAACTGGTATCACTTTAAGAGCATAGTTTTTGGATTCATCCATACCCGAAGCTTATTTTTATACATAATATAAAATCAACTTCACTATTTATTACGAAAACTGCTAACGTAGGCATTTAAGCTATTTTGCATTGTTTCACTAAAGAATGTATTTACAAGAAAGGGATATTGTGAAGTGTTTCTTAATTATCACAAAAGTATGGATTATGACATCATTTTTGATTTTTATTTTAAATATTAAGATTAATGACAGGTGACAAAGTTTTGGAGAAGTTCATTAAAGTTTTCAGAAGGAAACTTTTTCTCTAAATTCCATACATCTGATTAACTAAACGGGATTTAGTGTTGCATTTTATCCTATTAATTGATTCGTACTTACTTTTATTAGCACTATACACATACATTTTTTAAAGTATTTTTATTCAAAATAAGCTCTTTCAGCTGCAATACATTTGTTACAGTGGTTTAACAATGATTTGAATGCTTGTTCCAGCTCACCCCCATTGTGGGACTGCCTCCAAAGCTTGCATCGAAGCTGTTTGTATAGTGTCAATGTCATCAAAGTAAAAAAAAAAAAAAAGTTAAATGAACTGAGGTTTTGGCAGTGGATCAGTTGGTAGTTAAGGAGTTTCACAAATGCTCGATAACACAGATAGCGCCACTGTAAGCTTAGTTCCAGCAGTACTCTTAAAAATTCTTTGACACACTGTGTACAAACAGCTTCTACGCCAGCTTTGAAGGTAGCCCCACAATGTGAGCTGGAAGAGGCATTCGAATCATTGTTAAACAGCTGTAACAAAGGTATTGAAGCCGAAGGAGCTTATTTTGAATAAAAATACTTTCAAAAATATAATTACTGGATTTTATTTTATAAACTTAGTCTTAAAAATTCTTCGACTATGTAAGTTCATAACATACATTGTGTAAATTCATAAGATACAAAAATTTCTTTACTGTCAGTCTCGCTTAAAAAAATTTGGTCAGAACTTTAGCATTTCAACTAGGAACTTTTAAATTCTCCCCAAGAGCTTGATGGAAGAAATTATTCGGCTTCTGAAGCAAATTTTACTCTCATTAAATCTGGTTCTAATTAAAGCATTTTTAAAAATAAGCCTGTCTTTTTAGAGGGCCAGAAGGGGGCAATTATTCCTCTGGCTTTTAAATGTAATGTTATACATGCATGTGTATGCCTTTTGTAGTTTCTTTCATGTAGGTAATTGCATTGAGTATACACTCTTTATCTCCTGCTTTCCTGTAAAACTTCGAAATGATAGCCCTGTTTACAGGCTTATACCAGTAAAGGCTCAAAGGTGCGGAATTTTCCATATTATGGAATTTGTTGTGAGAGTGTTATTGCTTCAAGAATATTATACATTGTGCAGTAATTAAAATTTAACAAGACACTATTAAATAAAATAAAACTTACTCTTCGAGCTTTACTCTGGTAAGCAAGAGCCTTTTTAGTATCTTGAACTGCCGTCTCAATATAATCTCTAGCATGTTCACAATGATATTCAATCCTGTCAATCATTTCTCCCTGTATTGAAATAAAGAAGATTTAGCACTTCTTTTCAAGAAAAAGGAAGCCTAATCTTTAAATGTTTTATGTTATTTTTTACAGTAGCTTCTCATTACATGCAATGCAAATCTTAATATTCATAAAGATGATATAGTTTAAATAGTAGCAAACATCTAAAAAATAATAATTATACACACACATTGTTAATTTTTGATTATCCATGCAAGATGATGCGGAAACCACGGGTGAGCAAATTTCCTGGATACTCTACAAGATGTCTGAGCAGTGTCATAAATTGAAGCAAAAAACACGTTAACATTTTTTAATTAGCTATAACACTAACACATTAAATAATGACTTCATTAACAGCAACCTTTCATTTTTACAAAAAACGTCCAATTACTGTTTGTTTTTTTATTTTAAAACTCTTCGTTTTTGGAATTGAAGATTTTTTTTTAACAGCAGCTTTTTACAGTGACAGGGCTGCCAATGGCATTGGATAAAATAGTAAGTACTTAGTGACCTAATGTTAAAAAATTAAGGACATGACATTAGGCATAAATGTTTGGGGTATGTAACTTATGTACATGACAACTATTTTACATGGTCTGCAATTTAAATATTATGAAATTTAATGCCTGAAAAAATAAATCAGCCATTAGCCTCTTGCGGCTTTCTGTACCCAATTGGGTACATTTTAAAATACTGTTTATTAACTACTGTTTGTGCAATTTGAAAGCTAAAACACCCAATTGTTTTTGAAATTAATCAACAGATAGTTTACTTTGTTTTAAACATAGAAAACATGAAAACTGGGGATTAATTATTATTTAAATTATTTATTAATTAAATTTTTTTTTAATAGTTATTTTGTTTTGTAATCATTTTTTAAATCAGAGAACCAAAAAATTGTGTTAAAATTGTTTGTGCTTAGTTCTGGGGTCTGAAGAGGTTATAAATGCCCTTGAATGCATCTAAGAAATGGGGTTTTCACCTTCAACATAACCTGCAATTGCTCAATAAAATACTAAACTCAGTTTTAAGGTATTAACAGATTGTTAAGATTTTTCCAGCCTCTCAAAAAAGCTTGGCTGGCTGCATGCAGCCCATGGCCATCAGGATAAGTGACAGATTAAGTAAAAAATTGAATTTTTCATTTAAGCAATATTTTTCTCTTTATTAATTACAAATTTTGTTACATGCTTTGCAAACTATTATAAAGAACAACATTTCCCCCCTACACATTACTTTTTACAAATAAGAAAGATGTTTATATTTACTTATTTAATTTCCCTCCACTTTTCTTTCTTTTTTGCTAGCTCCTAAGAAAACCATAATTTGAGTGAAGTTTTCAAAACACAAAGTAAATAAACATATGAGGGCCTTATTTGAATAGAGGTCCCACACCACTTATTGAAAAAGAGACTTTTAGGGACCAAGTTGCAAAAAAATAAATTCTACAATTGTTGATCATGACTTATATAAACTGTCAACAAGTGTGTATTTAGTTATCTTCATTCTATAAACCATTGTCATGAAAAATACGATCCAGAAAGTCCACGGATAGCCAACAAAACAGATAATCCATCGGCTGATAGACTTTTGATTGAAAGAAAACCAAATATCATCCAATTTCCACAATGCAGTTAGCCTAATGCCTTAACATTTGCTTAATTTTTCCATCTGACATAAAACCATTCATAACTTTTTTCAGGAGGAAAAAAGGATACAGTATTAACTATTTATCAATAAATAAGATGAAATGAATAAAAGACACATACCTGACTTTCAACTAACATAGCCATATCCATAAACATGTCATGTAGTTCCCTAATACTGTTCTCTAACTTGATGATATCAGCATGCCTGGCTTCTATATCAGCAAGGGTCTGTTTTGCTTGTTGTGTTTCCATGATGATCTGAAGTAAAATTAAGAAAAAAAGTTATTCAACAATTTATTTTAAGCACATACCTTAGGCAAAAACTACCTAAAAATATTTAAAACGGTAAAAAAGTTCATTTGTCCTTCTATTTGTTATTTTTCAGTTCTTAACTTTCAGTATACATACATATTATTCTGAAGAATCAAATCTTACTTTAATTTTTTCTTTAATTTTACACTGTCAAAAACAACTCCCCCTCCCCCACCTCCCCTTCATACTTATCAAATAACCTGACTCACACACCATACTACAGTAGAATACAGTAAAACTGCCAAACTATAAAACGTAATCCTCCATAAACCTTATAACTTTTCAGAAGTAAACAGTAAGTTGTGCATTTAAAAAAGCCCTATAGGGATTGCAAACATGGCTGCATTCTCTTGCAAACTAAATTTTAAAACAGTTTTTCAACTTTCAACTTAAAATTAAAGTTTTTAAATGAAAAATATTTAATTTAATTTTTATAGTAAAAAAGTCATTCCAGATTGTCTTTAAAAAAATACAGCTATGCAAACTATAACAAAAGCAAATGTGTGGGATGATGAAATTACTATTGATTATGATGGCATATTTAAGTGTGAATAAAAATCAAGTTGCTTAATTCCTGATTTAATACTCACTGTATTTTATACTTGGTTTAATGTACAAATATATTGACATGTATTCCAAATATTATTTTATATAATGAGATTATCTATATAACACCAAAATCTACAACTTCTGGTCCCAAGGTGTACAGTAGAGTCTCGATAATTCAAGGTGGGCGGGACAGGAGCTACCTCAAACTATTGAAATCATAACATTTAATAAATAAGTAAAAGGGAGTACAGCAAATTTTAAATTTCAGTATTGTATATTTACAGGAAAAATGTACTCACATACAGTTACATGATTGAAAATTAACTATATTTCAAAACAATTGTCAATTGTTTTAATACATTGCTTCTACTTAATGAAAATTTGGTCAAAAGTCATGACTAAAAGTAGCTCAATTCGCTATTTCTCCCACCATCTGGCAATAATACGTCCTTAATCTACTTTTGGAATGTGGGGAGACATGGTATCAGGTCCTTTGCAGAAGAAAAAAGGGGTGAGGAGAGCAGGGGCTCATTGTACAATTATTTTCTTTTAATTGACCTGCACTATCCCCTCTCCCTATAACATGTATAGGAAGATGGAGCCGTTTTGTTTGTGAGGGTGGTTTGGCTGGCGGCTTCAAGGTGTGCATTAGAAGCATGAACCGTTGAATAAGAATAAAAACCAGACGTGGTATTGCTTTCATAAGTTTTGCTGTCGTTGGTCATTATTTGACAGCTAGCTCGATATTTTTTCACTAGCTCGGATTTATGGGAAACTCGAACTATCGAGACTCGAATTATAGAGACTCTACTGTATAATGGGTTTTTACTGCATTGGCAATACATATTATTTGATTATTACATGGTTTAAAAATTAAAAGCTTAAACATAAACTTACTCCTTGTGTAAAAATTGCAGGATTTCCACTTTCTAACATTTCTTCTAATTCATCATTTGTGGTAACTTTCCCAGCTAAAAATTTAGAAAGTATATTATTTAACAAAATATGACATAATAAAAAAGTATACTATATAATAAAAAACATGTTTAACAAAGGGAACTTCAAATTCCTTTCCCCTAAAATAACATTCTATTAATTCATTCTTCACATTAAATGAACTTTATATAATTTTGTATTCATTGCAACTCATATTTTCTTTGCTTGTTATATTAGCATTTTACTAAATTAATTAATTTTATGAGGAATTTTTGAACACTTGAACTATTGATGAACACCATTTTTTTGTTGAATAATGACTAATTCCAAATATAGGTACTGAAATGACAGAATAACTCAAGTTACTTAAACACTTAAAAGAACTTTTCACTTTTTTACCTCTTTTCGTTATAAGAATGAATTCCATTTTTAAAAAGAAGAAAAGCTGATAGTATTTATGTATGTAATTATTTAAATCATATAAATGCATAAAGTATAAAAATAATTAGTAAATTGCTGTATTCTACTTTACTGAAGCTTATCTACTTCCAAAAAGTGCTGATTGGAGAATAAATACTGTCTCTTATTTTAAGTAAGCAAAATTTAAGCAAAGGCATTCTATAAAGAGTGAGATTATTAATTAGCATGAATTGATTTTCTATTGTACGCTAGCCTCACACTGAAACTATCACTACATATCTTTTCATTCGACATTACCTTTCATCTCATGTTTTTTAAACTATAGTTTTTTAAACTATAGTAAACTACAGTAACGCTCAAGTAAAAATGAGTCTTCATGCAATAGTTCAGATCTACAAAATTATATAAACCAGATTTCCATGCTTCAAATAAGTGCTGCATTTCATTTGAATAAAGAAACAACTTGTACTGAACGCACAAATTTTTAAAAAAAGTTACTCTAAAAATATATTAATCATAAATTTCACTTGAACTTAATTAAATTACAGTAGTAATAAAATATAATAAACCAATTTTTAAGATAATTAAACAACATTACAGCATAAACAGTAAAATAATTCTAAGGAATATTTCAAAAACTGCTAGATTTAATTACTAACAGGGAAATGATATCAGTTAATTACTTATTTCTAGCTGCCTTTGAATACGAGCTTTGCATCGCTCCCTGTAGTCTGTTTGAGTCTTGTTGTAATCTGTCATGACTTCGACAAACTTTTGAGACAACATAGAATGCTGAAAGGAAAAAAACAAAAGAATCAAGTTTCTTCTTCAATCAATTATTACTATCACAAAAGCAAAAGTCGAAAGACATGAATGTTTATTATACAGTATGAGGGATGTAACTCAGCACAATGAAACATTCGCTCCACTACTAGAGGACAGGAACAAAAATAGTTTGTGGTCAGTAATAGTAACTTTTAAGGGCACGATCTCCTGTCTTCTGACTTCAACTTTTATCCAAGAACCAAGAATTTAACTGGTTAATATAGCTATGTGATCATTGAATGCAGAGAGAGCATCAGCCTAAGAGGTTATTTCTTCCAGTTTTGCAAAAATATTAATTTGTTAGGACAAATGAAATATTATTAATCTTACAACAAACAAATATGAAAAAACAAATTTACTTTCAAGAAGTAAAAACATTTATATTACCATGTAAATTATATAACACATTTATCTTACAATACTAGAGCAAAAATGCAACATTGGTACTTGGTATTGTTTGCAATGTTGCACTGGAATACTACTATTACTACAGGTACTAGGAACTTTTCAAAAAAGCTACAAAAATAGTTGCTACTTTGTTTATTTTCTGTATGTATTATATTTATACAATGCATAAACTATGAAAATATAAACAATTTTGATGAGTATAATTTTTTAAAAAGTACTAAATGTCATAAAATAATAAAATAAGAGAACTAAAATAATAATTACAGAATTGAAAACAAAACTATAAAAAATAAAACATTAAAAGACATTATTGAAAAGGGTAAATATTGCATAAAAATCTTGTTATGCACTACACTATTGAATATATAAATAGAAAAACATTAATACAGTCGACGCTCGTTATAACGACCACGCATTATAAAGACCATTCCATTATAACGACCAGTGATAAAAGCCCCAACTTTCTTCCTATGAACTCTATGTTAATTTGCTTTCGGTATAACGACCGTTCTGTATCGCCCAATCCAATACAGCGACCGCATTCAACGGACACTATTTCCGGTATTTTCCCAAAAAGAACATGTTTCTAAATTTGTAACTTGAAATGACCTTGATTATAGTTTACTGACAAGCTGCATGCAGCCTTCAGTGTTCAGTCAGTCCAACTTTGACAGGGGGAGGGGATTACCACTCACCATAGTATGGAAAGAATAGAGAGGGGGAGAGAGCACGTGGACTTTACGGATTTTAGGAAAAGGGGTTGACAGATGTATTGGTAGTTTTTGTCATTTGAATCACGTGTTTTCCCAAGGGTCGATTCTCCGAAATACAAGGAGTCTTGCTGTCCGTGACTGGTGGTGTCATGTCAGCTCAGAAGTTCTGCTTCCAGAAATGTGAATGAGACGGTTCGAGAAAAATTAACCTGCTCTTCAACCTGAATGTTGACAGGTTCCAGGTCACGTGCCTTGGATTAGTTATCCTCTGGGGGAAGGAGCGAAAAAAGAATAAGGTTCTTCAGTGAAATGCATACTGCAAACAGGAGTTGCATTTTCGCTATTGAACGAGATGGCAGGTTCAAACAAGCGCAATGCGATATGTCTAGATACTAAAATTAAAATCTTAAATGAAGTTGATAAAAAAGTTTTAAAAAAATGCGAAATTGCTAGAGTTTTCAAAATTCCCAAAAGCACCTTATTTGGCATCATTAACAACCGGGACTCAATTTTAAGAAAAGAAGAAATTGGAGTCAAATCTTCTAGAAATCGGTTCCGTGAAGGGAAATTTCAGAAGATCGAAGAAGGTTAAATGAATGGTTGAAAATAATGCGATCAAAAAATGTCCCAATAGATGGAAATTTGCTGAAGTCAAAAGCTCTAACTTTTGCTCAAAAAATGGACATTGACGAAACTGTGTTCAAAGCTTCGGACGGATGGTCGCAAAAATTTAAAACCAGACATGGTCTTTCATTCCGGAAGCTTTGTGGCGAAAGTGGCTCTGTGAATGAAGAAGCAGTGGACACATGGAAAAAAGAAAAGCTGGAAGAAATTATCAAAAATTATACTCCAGAGGATATTTTTAACGCAGACGAGACTGTACTGTTTTTCATGATGAAACCTGATAAATCTTTCGTTTTAAAAAACGAAACTGCGAGTGGAGGGAAAGAAGCCAAGCAAAGACTAACAGTTCTCTTATGCTCAAATATGTCTGGTACTGAAAAACTTCCACTCTTAGTGATCGGAAAATCAAAAAAGCCGAGATGTTTTAAAGGACTCAAAACCTTACCTGTCACGTACAAAAACAACTCCAAATCGTGGATGACATCTGTCATTTTTGAGGAATGGCTACGTTGCTTGGATAAGCAAATGACAATTCAAGGTAGAAAAATTATTCTTGTAATTGATAACTGCACGGCTCATCCCAAACTAAATGGGTTGAAATCAATCACCGTGGAATATTTTCCACCTAATGTCACATCTGTTCTTCAGCCACTAGACCAAGGGGTCATTATGAGTTTTAAACGCAATTATAGGAAGTTACTACTGCGAAGAGTTGTTTCTGCACTCGACGAAGATCAAGATTACAAAGTTGATGTCCTAACAGCTTTGCATCTCTCTAAAGCAGCATAGAATGACGTCTCAGAAAAAACCATCAAGAATTGCTTCCATCATGATGGTTTTAAAAAGCAAGAGGAAAGGGAATCTACTGCTGAAATAATTAGTCCGGCAATCGAAGATGAAAATTTCGTTGAAGAAGAGGAAATGCTGCAAGAAATTTCTCAGAAAATGAACATGGATGCAACGTTGAACTTTGACGATTACGCTAAAATCGATAATGACTTGGAATGTGTCGAGCATCTGTCAGAAGATGAACTAATTTCCCGTTATTGTGGACAGGAAGAAATTGATGCATCATCATCAGATGAAGAAGAGGAAGAAATTGTAACAAAAACTCCTAGCATAAAAAATGTGTCTAATGCTATCGAGACTTTAAAATGTTTTTTTGAAAGGCAAGAAAATACAGAACACTATTTGTCATCAATAACTGAAATGGAAAATTATGTTTTGCAAAAATCACATGTGCTAAAAAGGCAAACAACCATTTCTGATTTTTTCTTCCGAAAATGAATGATTTGCAAGTATGTAATTTTTTCCTTATATTTTCTACTTTAAAATCTGTTTAACATTTTATTATAACATATTGCACTGATAATTTTTTTTAAATTCCAATGATAAAATATAATTTGAGCATTTTGTTGGAATCTTTGAAAAATTGGCAATTTTAATGGAATTACTATACTGCATGATGCATGCATATACATTTTTAAATTCTACCTCTTATAGCGACCACCCGTTATAAGGACCTTTTTTTGTGGAACGGAGATGGTCGTTATATCGAGCGTCGACTGTATTTCTGAAATGTGCATATTTCTGAAATATGATCGCAAAAAATGTAATACATATATTGAACTGTCATTAAGATTGGAACATATTTTCAGTGATGTAGTTTTGGAAAAAAATGATGAGGAGACGCTTACAGATATACAAATACGAGCATGACTTACTGAATTTATTTAAAAAAGTGGATGGAAGAGTGTGTTAAAATAAAAAAGTAGGATGGCAACAGCACAAAACTGCATAAATTGTCTTAAAAATAAGCTTTAGTGAACAAAGTATTGTAGAGGCACAACAACACATACCTGCGTTTTGCGTATCCTGAAATCAGCAGACATCATACTCGTCTGCTCTAACTGTTCAATATTTTGCTCCATAACTGAAAAGAAAAATGTATTAGCATTATTAAAGTAAAATGGAATACATAAATTAAATTTTATCAGTTTTTTTTTCTTGTCATGAGAAGGGAATGCTGTCAAGTTTTTTTTTGCTTGCATTTGTGAAGGGAAATTAAGTTAAAGATCATAAGTATTAATGAATACTAAAACATAATCCATTCATATTTTTTGAAAATAAGTAGTAACCCATTTTTCTTATACATAAAATGAGCAATATATGATATACAAATGTATTTGAAGCAATTTTTATGATTATTCCACAATCCACACATAACCTAAACAAATTATTATCAGTCCTTTATGGTTCCAACAACACCTTAACAATGAATGCTTATCGTATATTTTAACTTTCACTAGATAGGGGTTTAACACTTGTATGTATTAGAATGGGTTATAAAAGAATTAGTAAATCCTTCATATAGTTAAATTTTTAATTCAATTTCACAAATGATCATGTTGTTAGAAAATGTCAGCTATGACTTTATAAAAACAAAGAAGGCAGAATAATGTGTTTTTAAAATTGCATTTGCAATACCCTACAAATATGAGTTGAGAATTTTTCACAAAGATGAAGGCATTGAATGCGCTAACAACATAGTTTTGGTATTATATATTGATTACCCCTATGCATATTTTCACACATTTCATTCCCCAATGGCCAAGCAGCAATGTATTTTTTGGTTTGGAGATTCAAGGACTTAGATTCTCTGCATTGCACACTCACAATTAGTTGTGATATATTGTGTACCATCAACTGTAAAATACCAAACAAGCGCCCCTGATGGATTAGGATCACTCCTTTTTTTCTATAATTTTCTTCAAGTAAAAATACTAAACATCCATACCTCCCTCCCTCCTCCCTCGGTTGGTACTGGAATTATCAAGAAATAGAAACAACATTTAACAAAAAGCACCAACGGGAGAATGAACCCTTTACAGAAATTGCGATCGTAAAAACGTACCATTCTCAAGTACGAGTACGAAACTTGCTCATTCCCAATCTTTTATTCGTTCATTAAATTTTATTTTAATTCTTCTCAAAACATTTATTTCCAACTTTCGCACAATTTTAAAAATAAACAACGTTTTAAAAATGTCAAGTTCAAATGAAAATATCCGATCTAAAATTAATAAATTAGGAAAAAAAAAGTACAAGATTAAAAGTTTTTTGTATCAAACTCAAGGACCTGATACAACTAGAACATGGAGGGCTAATTGGGAAACGGGGGGGGGGGGGGCACATGAATAGCTGGAACAGATATTTAGTACCAGTCATATAAGATACATATAAATAAAAGTTTTTCCTTACAGAACCACAGATAAAAGAATAAAAATCTCATCCTTATCAATTAAACAGAAAATTCTCTCATTTCAAATGCCCTCGCCCCAAAGAGTAAATGAAAATAAATATTACCTTTTAATTTAGCGCGTACTCTATTGGCGGTTTTCTTGATGTCAGCCATAAGGTCTTCCAACTCCTGTTTGACTTCTAAAATAGAATTAAAATAACAAATTTACTATCTCAATAAAACAGAAATAAACCAATTTTTCAGAATTTGTTACAAACAGTTTAATTGACTGCATATAAATACTTTTCTTCTTAAGTTAAAAACATTTAAGTTAAATGTTTAAATACAAAAATTAAGTTAAGTGTATAAATACAACTGGGAAAGACAAATAAAAGCCCTTTTTTAACCACGTTTAGTTTTTTATATGTATAGATTGCTTAAGAAGAAGACAATTTATTAAAACTTACTTTCATCTGTCTGTGGTGCTGATAATATTGCACTGTGTTTCTTTTTGACTTCTTCCACATTTCCTTGTATTTTTTCAATATTCTCCCTAATTTCTTCAACCTGGAAAGATTAAATAAAAAAACATCAGAACACATTTTACTTATGTACCTTAAACAAAATAAGAGCAGGAAACTGTACAAAACTTATTGGAAATATTTATTAAGGCCTTCTCTTTCTCTCTCTCTCTTTATATATATATATATATATATAATATATATATATAGTGTGTGTGTGTGTGTGTGTGAGGGTTATAATAATTTAAATGTATTTTTATTGTTCTTTTCTTTGACTTAGTAAAATCAAACTGGACCTTTTACCATAACTTTCTCTAAACCTGAACTAAAACCTACTGGGTTCCTTTTACGGGTCTACTTTCAAACGTGAATTAAAACTTTTCTCCGAGTTTTGATTGGCTAAGAGATCCCAAGAAGGGACTCGAAAACTAATACTAAGGCACTTGGAGAGCTTTTGAATGAAGTATAGCATGCTGCATACTGTGCTCCTGCGAGATGTTCCCTATGGGGACTGCATTTGTAAATATTCATCTGTATTCATCTCGTTCATCATTGTACATAGTAGCCTCGTAAATACATCATGAGTCAAAAATAAAAAGAAAGAAAAAATGAAGCTGTTGCATAAATTAAAGAAACTTCGCCCGATTGTCGCTACGTGACGTAACGTATATGTATATACATATTCATTCATATTTTTAATTTCATTTCAATTTTTATTTTAATGATGATTGCCATTTTTAGCATAAATAGTCAAAAGCAAAAGTTCCATACTATTAATTTGTTTTCGTGTCATATTTTTTAAAATTTATTGTTTAAGCAATTAAAGTAACTCCCTATGCACCACAGAGTATCATACAGGGCCGGAAGGTAAGTAACGCAGTAATACAAAAACAAAATAAAAAGTAACATCATAAACAATTAAAATCAAACAAGAATGAATAAAATGTTTTAAAAGATTAAAAGTCTCAACTATCTGAACGAGAGCAGATGGAACAGGAGGCCAGGAAGCGGACAGCTTCCTCAGCTCCTGCACAAGAATTTCTCTCTGGGATCTCAAACGACTACAATGGAACAACAGATGTTCTGAGTTCTCCCTATCTTGTCTACAATCACACAAGCTAGTAGTATGAAGATTGAATCTAATGTAAGTAATCTTTAAAATTACCATGACTAGTAAGGAATTGAGTAACAAAGAAGTAAGTTTTGAAGTTTTGCAGTTCCAATCTAAATAAAGATAGCACGCAAGAAGCGTTTGGTCCAGTTTACGTTCTTAGAAGAAAGATATTCTGAATTCCAACCCTTAATAGCTCCATTAAGGCAGAAAAATTTCCAGTAGGAAAGAGGCTACGCTACACACAACAAGGAAAAAAGTAAACGAGTAGCTTCTTTGGCCAAAGCATCAGCTCTTTCATTTTCTTGAATACCTGAGTGACCTCGCACATGGGTAAAATCAAAGAGGATCATTTTTCAACACCAACCAATTGTTACATATCAAAAACTATTTAATGAAAGTCAGTAAGGAGAGAGATGTATTACGTATCTTAATCACAAACTAGTTTATAAAAGGTTTATTCAACAAAGATATTTCTCAAAGATGCTGTAAATTTAAATTATACTACAATTTCTGTCTCCGACCAAAATTATTCAATTTTACAACTGCTTCATTAAAAAATGTTCTAGAAAAAAATAATAAATAAATTAAATAATTCAGTTTTTAAACAAATTTCATCAGCTAAGAGGAAATCTAGTTTAAATAATTCATAAAGATGAAACATAAATGAAACGAATTCTTTCCATTTCCAAAGCACATGACAGTAACTAGGCTATCATTATTTGCAACCAAGTCTGCAAGATCAACATAATTACATTAAGCGGCGCTCATTCGATTCACAAATTAATATGAATTTGCTAACCTAAAAAAGGTAGAATCTCGAAAATCCAGACATCCAAAATCCGGACATTTTTCCGATTTCAGGTTTATTAATTTTTTTAAGGAGGATAGTTTAAAATTTTAACATTTCTTGTGAAATGCATTTAAACCTTTTCAATTGAGCAACAAATCTGTTCGATAATTATTAAAATGTTTTTGAAATCGAAAATGAAATCAAATCATAACTTCAAAAAAGCAAAAACATAATACTTTGACGTTTGCAAATTGATTTTTTAAATGAATGAATAATTTTAAGTTATATGTTGTGTGTACTGAATTTAAATTATTATTATATTGAATTCCATTATTTAATTTATCAATTGTATTGTATTTTACGTTTACATTAGAAAAAAGATGTATTGATTATGATATTACATTGTTATAAACATCGTTTTTTAATCAACCTCTAAAATCCGAAATCGCCGAGGTCCCACCGTTTTCGGATTTTTGAGGTTCAATTGATACTATACGCAGCTAAAAACTGAATCGGAACTAAGACAATTTAGCAAAATTTAGTTAAATGGTAAAGTTGCTTGTCCAATTCTGTACATGCATTTTCATAGCAATGATACGTTCATTGCGAAAAAGCAAACTTTACACTAAAGCAAAAGAGAAGATCGCATTCTTCTCGATTGCTGTATACAGTAAAACCTGTTTTTGTGCGGTCCTTTTTTATGCGATTTTGTTTTTGTGCGATTGGTTTTGGGCGATTTTTTTCGTGAGATTTATTTTTATGCGGTATATGAATCTTAGCGGCGTTAGCACCAGTTTAATGTTTCCTATCAATGTACATATACATATTTAAAAATGACAACTAATTATAATTTTTATTTATACAGTAAGCACATGGTAAGTGCCCATGTGCTTACTGTATAAATAAAAATTTTAGGAGAAGGCTTTGATAATTTCGGCGAAAATGACCTTGCCGAGATGATTGAGGACCAAACTATCGATGATAGTGACATTATCAATAGTTTGATAGATTATGAAAATGGACAAGAAGAACCGGCATCTATTACAGCAGATAAAATATATGCTGGGATCCAGATTTCTAAAAAATTGGAAATGCATTTTCTTAAAATAGATACCAATACGGAAAGACGCTTAAAATTCCAAAAAGAACTGAGCTCATGCATGTCTCACTATCGCGACGTTTACAAGCAATTGACCAGTCGACCATCGTCACAAAAACTGATCACTGACTTCATGGTACCAAAAAAGAAATCAATTGAAATCCTATCTTCAAGCAACGAAAGCGATTTTCAACCAATTCGTCACAAGAAGATGCGCGTTTTGGATTACAACGAGTAGGAGCAAACTATTTAATGTATAATTTGAAAACTTCTCCATGTATATGTACAATGAAGAATTAAATATTTTTGCAATTTCTTTAAGTCTAATTTAATTATTTAATTTAATTGAAAGCATTATCTCATCTATTTCATAAATGATTGATGTATTTTCTAAGTCCGACTTTTTTTATGCGGTCCCTATCCACCGCATAAAAAAAATTTTAGGTGGTATATCGTTCAATGTTGTTTATTATATGTAAGAATTTATAAAATTTCCGAATATTTTTTGTACGATTTTTTTTTATGCGGTCCCTATCCACCGCACAAAAACAGGTTTTACTGTACTTTTACAATGATTTTAAAACATTACGTAAACTGACCTGAAAGATGCAAACGCCAATATTAATGCAGAAACAGTCAATGACAATATGAACATTATTAAAGTAAAAATGAAAAAAAAAAAAAATGCATATACGTGTTTTGTGGTTCAATGGGAAAATTTTGAGTTTCGAAAAACTAAGCAATAGTTACAATGAAGCATGTGAATGAAGTGCAATAAAGTCACAAAGTTTCATTGTAGTTGTTGCCCAGCGTATCGGCGTTCGAAAAGTTCTGGCATCAAAAAACCAGTTCCTTATAACGCCGAAACATGTCCCAGCCATATATTTGTGTTTTGCAACGTTTCACGATTAACAAAAGATTTTTTACCATTCCATTGAGGGTATGCAACCGTACAGCCAGATAATGAATCAACACGCATCTCATGACAAGAATCAATGAGTATTAAAATAAAATGGGTCTTTCCATGTCAAACCAACAAGGCACTCAACTTGAATCATCTTAGATTCTAACGAAATTCTCAGAAATTACTCGCTGACATCGTTAATTTACATGATATTTTTAAAAAATGTATTTTTGTTATAGTTAATACGTTATTAATCGTTAGAATAAAAAAACGCTCTTTTTACTTGCCTGGAGTGGTTAGAAATGCTATAATTAAAGTTTTGTAAGGTCAAAGCTCTAAAAGCTCATTTTAAAGAGAAGTGCATGTCGTTTTATTTGATATATAACTAGACTAACTTTCCTTAAAAACATTTCTTAGAAAATTTTACAATAAAAAAAGTTTTCAGATGATACATGCTTCTTTTTCTCTTCTTTTAATGTACATTAATAAATGCATCACTAAAAACTGAGCGAAAATGTGATAGGATTCGCACTTAAGGCAAATAAATACGTTATTTAAATGACAGACATTATGGAACTTAAATAGATTCATTCATCATAATTACCTTATAGAGATTACACATCGAAAAAAAAAAACCTTAAGTAGCTATTGATATAAGGTATACCGGAAAGTTATGTCCGTTTTTAGAATAAAAGAAAATGCAAATTTTTCTTACTGCCAAATAACTTTATTTAATAATATAATTGCCGTCATCATCAATGACTTCTTGCCAGCGTGCGGGTAATTTTTGAAGAATATTTTATCTTTTGATTCGAAAATTCAACCAGTGCTTGTTCGATAACTTCTTCATTTTTGATTTTTTTGCCTGCCAAAACATTTAGTAAAAACAAAAACAAGAGGTAGTCGGAGGGTGCTATGTCTGGGGAATATGGTGGATGCAATAGAATTTCCCAGCCTAGTTCTGCAATTTTTTGACGAGTCCTCAAAACAGCATGTGGCCTGGCATTATCATGATGCAGTATGATGTCTTTCCTATTGAACATTGCCGGCTAATGTGAATTAATCTTATTATAGCCAATTTGCTACGTCAATATGTATACATTAAGCGATAAAAACATAGAACCGAACATGCTAGAACATGAAATATAAAACGTGTCGAAACTTGTTGTAATAGAAACGGACAGAACTTTCCGGTAGACCTTATATAATACAACATAAATATACCTTGTACAGCTACTTTTTACTTCTCTCCTTGTCCTTATCCGAAACCTCCACAAATACACTGTTGCGTAATCGTAGAGTACCACAAAAGTTAATGAGCATTTTAAGCGTTTTATATATGTTTTCCTCCAATAAAAATTACGTGATAAGGAATCTAAACGAAAACTCAGGATTTTGAAAAGTCTTTAAACGCGCGCACACACACACAACCGCAAAAAAAGAACAGAATTTTTTCTATTCCTGCATTTGCTAGCATAAAATGCTAAAGACAACCAACAATAAAAGCTGATTACTTAGACAAAAGAATTTCGCTAATGAACTGCTAAAATGGCACCTAACCTATTTACGATTACAAGCGATAAAATCAAGACGGATCACAATCACGATTAGGCAAAGCATGGAATGCTATTAGAATACAATTACAGTAACACTCAGTATTATGGAAAGGGCAAAAATAAATAAAAGAACATGGAAAATCATAGCGAGGGAATAGCACTAAAGCGAACAAGTGTATGAAAGCCGATAAACGTGATAACAACAGGTAATCTCGGAAGAATTAGAGATTACATAAAAGGTTTGATGTATATATAACAGAGCGAGATTA
Source organism: Octonoba sinensis (assembly GCA_038502835.1). NCBI lineage: Eukaryota > Metazoa > Arthropoda > Arachnida > Araneae > Uloboridae > Octonoba > Octonoba sinensis. The sequence goes on along the minus strand of CM076599.1, from coordinate 107,971,596 downwards.
AGATACATTATAGAGGAGAGGATTTATTCAAGCGCATTTTATAAACCTATATTAACACCGTCAAGATTAAAATTGCCTTACTGCAATTTTAATCTTGACGGGGAAATACATAGTGATTGGAAAATAATTTTTATTATATTTGAAATAATTGCATTTCGAAAAGTTTTACAGAAATAAAAATGAATATCGTTATGCATGAAATACCTCATTGGAAAAGCAAAAGCTTCACACTTTTATTCCAGCTGTTTAAGCATACGATATGATTATTTTTCATAGTATGCTACAAGTGTGTACGGCAGTCGAATTTTATTTAATTATGCTGGATTTTAAACGCGACGCCGAAGTTCCTTTAAGTTGCGGTTTTGTGAAGAGAAATCGATTAGTGAAGATGGGTACTTTGGTATTGGGATGAAGTATTGGACTTATCTTGTCCATACAATAGTAGAAACGCAACCTAAAATTTCCAACTTTCAGCAGGTTAAGATTACACGATTACAAGGCCAAATTACGATTTATTCTCTTTAGATTACAATTAAGATTAGGCGAGAAAAGCAATAATGCAATGTGCTTATGAGAGTACGTCATGGTCAGATTACAATTATGATTATACCAAAATTTAAAATGTAATCGATTACATAGGAAAGAGTACGATTACGGTAATCAAGAATACTCCAAGCCTAAAATGCAAACATGTAGTCCCTGGTCAAATTAATAGACGCACTACAGGAGTTTTCGTAATTTCATACTTAACACTCAGTCTGATGCAAAACCCACTTATTTACTTATTTGGTTATGTTTTAATACACAATTTTCGCACTTTCCAGTAAAAATTCAGTCTCTTGCATTCAGGGGACCGTCAACAAATTGAAAAAAGAAAAAAAATATTTCGGTCGATCCTGCATCGTAAAGAGCCGGGAATAAGTTGTAAATTTCAGAAAGTAGTTTAATTGCCAAGTACATTTATTCCGTGCATTTTTGTAAAAATTGTACTGATACTGACGAAGATATAGGCATTTCTTTAATTTGGAAAGAATTCCTTATCAACCTAACCAAGAACATGGGTTTGTGAATAAATCCTCCATCCATGTTCCTTGGTAAGGAATTCTTCCCAAATACTCAATTTTTATCACAAATCACAGCACAAACGCGATGAATGATTGCAAGCACTAGCGACTGATTTTTGAATATCCCCATAAGAAATAGGGGGAATTTTCCAGAAAATGTTGAAATACACCTCCATGAATTGCCGATATCTTTCTAAATTTTCAAGATATCCAACTGATTATTTTGAATGAGTTGCTCTATATACTTTGGTGCGAAGTTATGACAGTTAAAAATTGCTATCTTTCAAGTATGCGTAGTAAAAAATCAATTCCTTCAAACGTCTATAATTTATCAAGTATTCAACATTTTTATTTAAAATTTCAAAATAATGCTTCTCTTGTGTGCTGTGAAGTTTTCTGAAAGTTTGCTAACTTTTGTAAAAAAACTTTGCGTCTTATAAGCCAAAAACATGTGAATGAAATTGAAGAAATGCCCCATATCTTCGTGAATATAAGTACGATTTTACGAAAATGCACAGAATGTTGTACATGGCAATTAAACTATTTTCTGAAATTTACAGCTTATGTGCCCAGCTTGTTACAACGAAGGATCATCGGAAACATTCTTCTTCTTTTTTTCAATTTGTTGACGGTCCTCTAAATGAAAGAGCAAATGAATCTTTACTGGAAAATGTGAACATTATATATTAAAACATGACCAAATAAGTAAAAAATGGGTTTTTGCATCAGACTGAGAGTTACGTATAAAATTACGAAAACTGTGTAGGGGTCTATTAACTTGGTCAGGGTCTCCCTCAATATATATATATATATATATATATATATATATAAAATATAGAGTTAAAAAAATATGTTTATAGAAGTTGTTTATGCATTATAATGTGTTCATTATGTTTTTATCTAGCTAAATTTGGCGTTTATTCCATTACTTTTTACTCAAAATTGGCTTAGTTATTTGAAACTTGATTTTCCTGCTGAGCTACCATTTCGTACACGGTTCTATGGGCTTGGCGAGAAAATGGCAAGATTTCGCCAAATTTAACGATTTCTTTTTAAGCTTAGCAACTTTTCGAACCTTATAGATAATTCTACATTTTAGTAGAATTTTCCCGTTTGTTCATGCTTTTTGAGCTCCGAGAGTATAAACAGAGAGCTGCAGAGTTTTTAGCTAGTCATTTAACTGCGCTGCGAAGCCTTAGAGCTGTTGTCTTAACCTTACTTTTGTGTATTCGTACTTGGAAGCAAATACATGGCTAGCGTTGTGTTTGCGGTGCTTAAAAGATATTTGTGCTGTTGCAGAAGAAGTTACTTTTTGTAAAATTGTATACCTGTAAGTAAAAATGTTGTGTGTTTTGATAAAGTCCGAGCCATGCTTCAAGAACAAGTGAAGTTATAGTATCGAGATTTCTAAAGTAAAATTTCGTGAAATTTTCGTGACCTCTCAAACATATCGGATATCGATTTTTCCAGATAGGAGACATCCGGTGCACTGTGTATAACGGATACGTATAGGATATTCGGCCCTGATGTTTGAAGTATGTAAATTCTATACATATTTTTAAGCATCCCACAGCTTCCAAATATGTAGTAAGTTTGTAATTTACAAATATTTCAAAACTTGTCAATTAATTAAATTTAAAAAATTCAAATGTGATTTGCCGGATAACCAGGCATTTCGTGCAGTGGCCGGATTACATTCCGGATGTTTCAAAATCCGTTGGAGCCGGATATCCGATGTCTTCGGGGAGGAGGGAACTGGTGACGTCGGATGGAAAATTTTTGTGACCTATTCGTAACTTTCGTTACCGATTTCTACATTCGCGACTTTTTCGGAACTTTCGCGAACTAGACATTCTGCATATATACGTACATACAAACAAGGGCGCACCGACAAGGGGGGGGGGGGGGAGCGACCGAGACCAACAGGACAGGTCCTCCAGCAGGTATCCGACTATTTTTTTAAATATCCGGTACAGGATCTGACCACTGAAAGAAAGATCCGGTTATCCGGCATGTAAAATGTTAAAAATGTCTAGAAAATACAGGTTTCAAATAATAGACTCCTGGGTAACCGGAACCTAGGAAAATGAGTATCCGTTTTTCTCTCTCCAAATCCCGGCCTTGGTCCCCCCTCTCCGAAGCAAAGCCCTGGGTGCGCCACTGCACACTGTGTTTAAATCAAATATATTTGAAAATGATTCAACTGTTATTTATAAACCTAAATAACAGTTAAATCTTTCAACCGAAAAAAAAGAGATAATTGAATTGCAGAGAAAACTGTGATACAACAAAAATTTATGTTCTTCCGTGTTTTCGTCACTGGGTGTCCCAGCATTTTTTTTATGTCAAGAATTTGATAATTCGCTTCAGTAATCAACTCCAACCCCCGTGCTGTTTTAATGTACTTCTCTTATTATTTCGAATAAGTATGGAGCACATGAGGGGTCCACTCATTTGCGCATCCAAAGACACACAATAGAAATTCCAAAAACATGAAAAATTCTTCCTCCTCGTAAAACCGGACGCATTTCCTTAACTTGATAAAACCTTTGTCGCCAAAGGTGACAGAAAATAAACGCTCCAATTGTTCTCTGCCCAGAGAGTAATAAGCAACTTCTTCCACGGCGCTTAAATCAAAACTTTGCGTAGGAGTGCCATTTCGATGGTCCCTCAGAAATATTTATGAATAAACCTCTCTGCCTCGGCATGTAGTCTCAGTTCTGCCGGTTGCGTAATGAATGAAGACAGTTAACCGTAACAGTTAAAGGAATTTTTGGCAACGTGCCATTTCGTTGCCGGATCGATACTCCGTGGCAAAGCTCATTCCCCCGGCCGGGGAAGGTGAAATCCGGGAAAAGAAAAGCAAAGCCTTATATTTTTAACGTCGTGATTTGCAGCACACGAGAATCCCCCACCCCCTTCAGCCATCCCTCTTAGCTTTGTTTTTTTTCCCCTACACGGGGAAAACAATAACATGCCAGAGGCCATGAGCGATGTCGGCAATGCTTTTATGGTTGGGCTCAATATGGAGAAAGAAGTTTGCTTTATAGCCTATTTTCCCGTAAAAGTTAAGGAACGTATGACAGAAGGCTTAATATATCGGGAAAATATTGTTAAAAATAAAAAAAGGTTAAGAAATTAAATAAAGATTGAAAAATAAAAAAATTGAAAGCAGGGTTTTTAAAGAAGGGGAAAATGTGTGTCTGTCGGTATGTCCTCCTCCCAATAGGTTTTGAAAGAATAATTGTCCGATTCGAAAGATCTCATAACATAATACACAGCTTTGTTTGAGGGTTAGAAAATAATTATTTTACATTTGAAATTGTTCGTAACAGCAATTATTTGCCTTAATATGTATTTTGTAAAAACAGCTAAAAAATATTTTTGTAACATTTGAAACCCTTTTGAAATACACACAGAAAATTTTAGTACAAATACATATTAGCTCTAAGAGAATTCTATAATAATTAAAACTCGTTCAAAATACAACAATTCTTAGCATGGTACATTTTATTGATAACTCAAAAAGAGGTCCGTAACAATTAAAATTCACTTTAAATGCCACACTATCAGCCGATTTTATGAGCGTTTTCTTGACAGCTCGAAATAAATTCTGTAACACTTCAAAACCATTTGAATTCCATTAAATGACTTGATGCAATATGCATATCACTTGCGATGGAGGATCAAAAAGAATAATACTTGCACTTCACATGCAGAAATAAAATGGTTCAGGAATTTGGAGTACATTTAAAAAGCGCTGCTTTAATGAGATCGGATTTACAGATGCGGGTTCAGAAACGTTAATTAATAGCAACGCAGCTAAGAGCGATTTATCTGGCAATGATCACGATTGTGACATCTTCGAGAATTTACACAGATGACACAAGCGATGAACACGATAGAGCCCTTAATATTCATCTTACATGACTAATGGCAGGTAGTCACGGATGGCATTATTGCAAGAACTATCGGTTGCGCATTTCTGCATTATTCCATGATCAGGAGCAGGAGGAGAGAATTTGCAGGTCAGAAATTAGTTGAAAATCTGTTAACTCAATTTTATTACACGAAATATTCAGCCGATGGTCTCTCACATCAACCGTAATTCATGCCATGGGATAGGAAAAGCAAAAGCAAGCTTTGAGCTCTTCATATTCCATCTGCGAAAATTATATTTACAGTCAGGATCTGTTCAAAGCCTTTGTTGAAACCCAATTATATTGTTTTTTAGCAGTGTTTTTATAGTATCATTATAATGATACCATAAACTAACATCATTATAAAGAACTATAACTATTAATTAGCATTGTTAGAAAAATAGAAAACCTAATGTTACATCTTCAGTCAAAGCAGAATAGAAAGCTAACTTGATTTAACATTTTTAGTTAAAAAGTCGCAGACGACATTTGAGAACACCGTCCCTTTATTCATTTTTATCTATTTATTTATTTATTTTTATTTTAAGGCTTGAGTTCTTGCTTAAAAACAACCAAAGGGCTCTTCACAGGTTACAAACCTCAATAACGTTCTAACTTAAAAATCCAATGAATTACGGTCGAATTTCGACCACAGGGTGATCACTACTTTACATTAAGGAGGGGGGGGGGGATTAACACCATTTTGCTACGGTAGTAACGCATAAACAAAACTTACAGTGGATATTGGAAGTGTTTTGTAACTTAATATATGTTTATTTTCTATGGTACAAATATGAAGAACGGTTTCTGTTAAATATATACAGAACTGCTGAAAATATTTCAAAATAACTCGATGCTCAATTCTTGTTAAAACAATAAAACGATACCAAAGAGCAAACCAAACAAAAAATTGAACTGGAAAATTAAGACCTTTGCTGGATTAATTGAAGTAAACACAAAAATACTCGCACGAGAGAGTTTTCTCGGATGAACACGAAAGTGTTGCAAAAGAAACACAGCCTGAGAAAAGGAAAACAAAAAAGGCATCATTACCATTAAATTAGCGGGGGAAGAAATTGCCATTTACCCATTTATATTTATACACCGTGCTTAAACGTATTCGTCTAAATTTATCTACGTAATTCGATTCGTTTTTGTAAAAAAAGAAAAGAATGAGAAAAAGAAGAAGAAGCTGGTTCCTAACTGAGAACTCCTTAACAACGGCAGACCCGTTCTTTTTTTTCAAGAATCTAATCGAAACCTTTTTGGTGAACTAAACATAAAAAAGAATTAGTAAAGAAACTGTAACGGTGCGAGAGAGGCTGGTGAAGCGCCGGGAGTCGAACCAAGATCGTTTTGGTGGTAGCCGCATTCTTTACCGCTTTCCCAAAAGGCGCGCCCCCTGGGCAGGAGCAAAGAGGGCTATTTGAAGGACTGACTCGCACCGCTACATACTCCGCCCCCAGTGAACGAGTAGCGGAAGAGTGAACGATATTTTACCACAGATGGGTGCACCAGCGCGAGAGAAAGGCTGCGTGAGGTTGCTGCGTGAGTGAGTGAAGTTTGAGCCTGTTTGCTCGGATCCGTGGCTGGGCTCAAGTGCGAGCGCGTGCAGACTGCACGAATGCGTGCGAGCAAGTCATCTCGTGGCGCCATCTGTGGAGTGTTCGGGTTTCCATTGCTGCGTGCGTAAATGCCGGGTCACCAGATGTAACGGTGCGAGAGTGGCTATGAAGCGCCGGGAGTCGAACCAAGATCGTTTTGGTGGTAGCCGCATTCTTTACCGCTTTCCCAAAAGGCGCGCCCCCTGGGCAGGAGCAAAGAGGGCTATTTGAAGGACTGACTCGCACCGCTACAAAACAATTGGAAGTAATCACGCTGGCGGCGGAATGTTTCCAATTGAACGAGTATCTACAGTAGTACTAGTTCAGATCTGCTTGAAGTAACATAGTATATTACGATCCAATGATTTATCAACGCTACTATATTTTACATTAACTGTAGTTAGTTTATTTGTTATGAGGGTAAAGCTTGATTAGAGATCTCGTAGGGATAAATGAATTTTTTCATGAATATGTAGTTTGAGGTATATACTTCAATAAGCATATTGCTACAAAACGCATTTATTGTGATAAAACTTTTGAGTGATGGGAGCTCGCATTAAAATAAGGGACATATACATTAACGAAAAAAAACTCAATTTCACACTACGACGTAAAGAACTTACCGAAAAGGCACAAAAATATTCCAATATAAACAAACAAACGCCAAAATAAACACAAGAACATTAAGAAACCAATGTGTGGAATAAGCGATGGAATAAAAGTGAAGCGAAAAACTGGTGCGTCATAAGGGGAAAGGACCTAACTTCACTACATAAGACTCTTTCTACATTGTAAGTAGGAAATCTAAAAGACTTGCAGCCTTCTTTGAGAGCTTTCGAACGACAAAATACATTCAAAGAAGGAAATAGTATTATGAATAGCAAGGAACCAACACAAAAAAAGGAACGACCAAGCGACGATTACGGAAGTAAATGATGCAAAAACTGGAAAATGAAGGGAAGGGGAAAAAATAGGAAAAAGTAAAAATGAATAAAAAACCACCATCAGACATTATTGAAATAATATTCAGATACTGAACGAAAATATTTCCCGAAAAATTCAGGTGAAAATTTGAACCACAAGTAATTATGACTGAATTTAATAAGGTTTTTATGAAACTTAAGACAAATGGCAACATACGGGAGGACAAGTTTAGAATTTTCAATTTTTATCGTAAAGATATTGTCCCCGTTGTGTCTCCAGAACACTGCAGCAAGTGCAATAAGAAATGATACACCATACCTTTCGCAACTCTTACCGCTTTTGCATTATATGAATTGCGTAGAAGAAATACGTGGTGCAACCGAAATTAAAATCCACTGGTTTAAAAAATGTAATGATTTGCAAACTTCTCGTACAGAAATTGGCATGCAAAATTTTGAGTTGATGGTATTATTTTGTAGGGGGGCTTTGTCCACCCCTTTCTTTTTTCCTTGTAAAAGCCAGTTTTTCTTAAAAACTGTTTATATTTAATTTAATCGATTTTTTTACAAAATATATTTTGAAAACTATTTGCAAAACAAGAATGGAACAGTGGGTAATTTAGTAAGAAAAGTACACAATTCAATGCGAGCATTCCATTTTGTAAATTCAATTAAAAAGGCAAAAAGGATTTCCTCAAATAACTCATTTAAAGATCACAAACAAAAGCCGGAACTTGGTCCACAGCCAATTTAATCATGTTTAGCAGGCGAAAATAAAGCAAGTTTTCTTCAATTCTTTCACACAGTCATAACCGCAACAGTCACAATCATTCGGCAGGAAAAAAAACTTAACATAACAAATAGACATTTTATACTCCATTTGGCAGCACAAATCTTCCAACTTTTCACCATTTCAGAAGCCTCAACTTCAAGCCTCATTACGCAATTTGAAGCAGGAGATAATTCTACTCGGAAAACTTCTACCAGACGCAGTTGGAATAATTTACGGGGGGGGGGGGGGGGCATACGAAGTGGATTGCAGAAAGCGGAAATGTTTGTCTCATAAGCCAGGAAACAAGGATTTCATTTCAGCAGATGTGAACGACGGTGTTCAGTGTTTTGTCTGGAGAACATTAACAGAAATCCGGACGCATTTCAAAGATACACAAAATCAGCCATTTTGAAGCAAAGGTGTCAAACAAAGACACACTTTCAAGAGTAAGATATTCGAAAATTAAGCTGAAAGTTTGCAGTTATTCATAATGACGGCAAGATTGAAATAAATTGAATAATTTTTCAAAGATGCAAATTAGAAAAAAAGGGGAAATGTACATCTTACAATGTGAAGCATTCAATGGCAGCAAGCATGGAAGCACTCTGAATTTTTTTCGAGTTGATGAAACAGTTTCTTCAAGTTAATTTTTACAAGTCAATTTGTACTCACAAAGTGAACACGAACTTAATTAAGATGGTAGTTTAATTACAAATCAATTTGAAGCTTGCAGATAACAGCACTGAGTGTTGATGGAAAAATAAAGAACCCCATTTTCTTTATTACCATTGCTGTATGTACGATGTGTTTAGTTTTTTTGTACATTCAGAATGCAATAATTCATGTTCTTCAGCTCAGGATAAACAATTACTTGGAGAGTAAGGTATTTTTAAACACTATTTATCAACGTTTCAGGATAATTGACTGTAAAGTATTATTTGTTTTTTCATTTAAAGCTCAATGTGCTGAACAGTGTTTAACCATTAACTATACTTCAATTTATATATGATTTTTAAGCATTTTCCTCATGATTTAAGCAAGAGATAAAAACCAAAAATCACTTTAAAAAATCATTCATTTAAGAGCTAGTATAAATAAAAATGAAACAGGCAGTGAATACACAATAATAAAAGGTTTTCCTGAAAGATAAATTATTTTTAATCGATTATTAACAAATTATAAGCAATGACACAAAAGCAAGACTTTTTTATTATTTTGACAACTACTAATCCTCTGACAGTGTTGCCTATCGTTTGGTTCCATCTCGAGCATCTTCGTACAGTTATTCCAAAGAAATTATGCAAATCTAATTTTCGAATACAATTCGACATATGTATGAAACGAGGAATTGCATGTACGTTTAACATTGTTAGTAATTAGTTTTGTTGAAAGTTATTAAAGCTAGTGCAGTACAGTCAATCAGGATAACTTTGATCCACAATTTATCTATTTTTAATTACACCCCTCATGTTTTAATAGTGTTATTGTACTTACTGGCATAAAACCGAGCTCCTAAAATATTGCATAGTCACTAAAAATTGAGAAATAACTATAAAAACCAATTAAAATGAACTGTTAACCCGTTTAAAAGTGATCCTTCGATTTAGGGTAACTTTGTACCACGTGAGAAAAGTGATTTTAAAAAGAGTTATTCTAATAAAAATATTATAGTTGTGCAACTTTTAACCAGAAAATAAAATTTTTGAATATTTAACATTTTCTATTTCCAAACCACACAGGATTACTATAATTTATGACAGTGCATAGAACAACTTCAAGAATTATAACAGTTTCAAGGGTTTCAACAGCCTGAAACTAGCATTGAAGAACAGCTTCCGAGCAGTGATTTCAGAATTACTGTAATATACAATTATCTGTGTACAATGTTGCAAACTTTTTTTGTTAAAATTAAGAGCAGAAAACTGATTTTATAACCTAGCTAGCCGATTGAAACATTGGACCTTCTTTTTTTTTGAAGTCAAATGTACTAAAAAATATGACGTGATTCAAATTTCACTTCCTAGGTTCAAAATTACCCTGAATGACTATACTAGGGAAATCTATTCCTACACTTATATTCTATGTCTATACTATATCCACTATCCTTACACAAACTCATGACCCCGTTGAGTTTCGGAAGGGCTCCATAAATTATTTGCGCTAGAAGATGGCAGGTATGCCATTACAAGTGATAGCTGGGGTCAGTGTCGACAAATCCTTTACCAATAACTTCAAGCACAAATCGAACACACTCATTTAAGAGAACTCGCGTTCGAAAGAGACCCTTGGCGCAGGCAAAAACTCCGTTTTGAAGAAGCCGCCTATCGATTATGCAATCAAGCGGTGCAGGGGAGCAAGGGAAACACCGCAACAGAGGCCTCACACAATCAATGTCAAGGCGCGAAAAAGAAATTCCTTTGGAGGAAAAAATGCGCTGTTCCTGCAGATACATATTGTAAGTGTAGAAGGGGAAAAAATAAATTCCACACTGAAAAAGCACACGTGAGGGGTTATTTCGTCTGTTATGACTCCAAGAAGATGCGTTGGGGCTCCTTTCGACATGTATATCCGCTAGTCATGTTGCGGTTTCATTTTAAATTACAGTTGCATAAAATTTTTAAGATAAAGAAGAACTTGAAAATGGAGCAAAAGCAAATTTCGCTGTTTTCTTCGTTTGTTTTCTTTGTTAATTCCCTTTTCATTTTTTCTTTATTTAGTATTTCTCTGAGGGAGAAAGAGAGCAAAAAGAAACCTCTGCACTTTTATTTTGTACAGCAAATGTTTGAGTTGAATAAGTAAAACAAATGAATGAAGAGAAAAAAGTTTTTATGAAATACTATAAAAAGGCTCCTAATATTATATATAAAGCCTAAAATCGTATTAAACATATATAGAGACAAACACACAAAAACAAATTGAAAAATATAAAAAAAAATATAATAAATAAATGATAAAATAAAATAAAAAAATAAATATAATAATATTAAATCTAATTTTTAACCGTTGATAAAGGGTTAATATTAATGTTATTACATGTTAATATTAAAAATTAATTTTGAAAAAAAAATTCATCTCAATAATAATTTTTATAAAATATCGTTTGCCACTCTTTATTTTGCGTGAAAAATAAAAAGCGCTTGGAAACCTCTTCACTTTTTTTCAGCTATCTAGTCTATAACTTTTGTTAAGGTCAAGTTAGTCAAGCATACGGGAAAATCACTTTCAGTTTAATTAATATATATTTTTTCTATTTCTTTTACTGCTTCATTTATTCGTTTATTCATTCATTCATTTATTTTTTCATGCATTAATCCACTCATATTCATAAATTCCCTAACCCATTCATACATTTATTAATTCAAAAATACCATAAAAACACAGCTCAAAAAGTTTAATGAGAAAGGAGGTTCCTTTAGTTTTGAATGAACTTCCTATTTGTAGTACTTGCTCTACCGTCATAAGTTCCTTCTGATAAAATTTGTGAAGGTAATCCCTCTGTTGGATCAGGATTTGTATAGGATTCAAAATTTCCCGTAGGTGATAATGTTGATTTTTTTTTTTGAACGTGCAAAAGTCGTTCTACCGGATAATGAGGTTAAGATCCTAAAATTGGAATATTGTCGATGTCACGACGAATACAGCGAACTGGGAACAACTCCAAAAATACCAGAATTTCTTTGACAGTTTTTTATATCTAACGGTCCAGTTAACAACCGGCAAAATAACAAGAACTATACGAGCCTACTTTCTCGTTGTACAATTCTTACAAGTTATTAGGGGGGGGGGGGGGTGCCAGACAGACACACATATTCCCCATTCCAAAACCGTACTTTCAATTTTATTTTTCAATATTTATTTAATTACTAAACTTTTTTTTGACTTTTCCTTATTTTTAAAGATACTTTTACGATACCATCAAGCCTTCTTTCATTCTTTTTCCTTTACGGGAAAGTAGGCTAAAAAGAACGTTTCAAAACATGTCATAACTAGTAGTCCTGAGAATAAATTTAAAAGCATTGATATCTTGTTTTTCAATCTAAGGGTCCCATGAGCTGCGGTAAAATAATCACGACCTTACTCAGAAATCCTCTTAACGAGTAATTCTGAGAAATTCTCATTAAAAATGTTTGTAAGCTTCTTCAAAGCTCATTATACGGAATTTGGGGTTTTATACCGAACGGTCCCGTGAACAATGACAAAATAACTATTACCTTCATCAAAACTCGTTAATACCAACATAGCGTAACCATTACGCATATTAACGGTTGGAACATGCGCTGAATATTGTTTATAGCTTAAAAGTCGGTAAATAACATTAAATATTGGAGGGTTCTTTTTCTTTCTTTCCTTAAAAATAAATGAATGAAATAAAATTAAAATAAATAAATAAATAAAATAAATAAATAAATACAAATTTCGATAGGTATGACTAGACTCTGAACGAATGTGGAAGCATAAATAATGCTAAGTTATTTTACAATCTCTAAGTAAGTCTAACACTGAGAATGCATTAATTCATGAATTCTTACATGTGAGAAAGACTTCCTGCTCCAGCGTCAATGGCAGACATGTGGCTCACTGAAGAAAAAAGATACTGAAATACTATCCGTTATTCTAAAGTAGAGCCATGAAAGAATTTGCGCATGCGTCAGGTCTGCTTTGATTTTAGTAAAATAGGGGTGATCGGCTGATAGAAGACTTAACGATGAGTGGCTTTGTTTTTTTTTTTTTTTTTTTTTTTTTTTTTTTTTTTTTTTTTTCTGTATAAATTCAGCCTTACGGGTGTGAGTTTGTGCAGATTTTTTTTTATGTGCAGTTTATTTTTATGTTCCTTTCTAAGCGGATATTGGAACGTTATACTAAACTTTTCAACAATGTTGCCGCGATGCATTTTTTAATAAATTATTTCAACTTGAACTTCAAATACTTATAATCTTTTTAATGGTGCTAACTGAAATCCTGGAAATTTTACTTGCCTGTTTTGGATGAGTTACTGGAATATCAGTGGCTCAACCAGAAGGAGGCACAGTGGGGCCCGTGCCCCTCGCTCTGACAATGATGATTTGAAATTTTTTCATGACTGTTCTTTTTTTACTCAAGAAGCATAGTTCTGGAGCGGATCAGTGGTGCAACGAGATTTTGCTGGAAACTGGAGTGGAGCAGGAGTAAAGAAGTTTATTGTCCTCCACTGATCGTTTTTTAAAAATACTTTAAATTTTATCCGATAATAAAATAAGTCAACTTTTAAAAAGGAGATAAATAATACAATCTATTCAATTTGTTTGGAGCACGGCGCACGCGGAGTTAGAGTGGTGCTTACGAACATATAACTCTAATTTTTGAAGCCTGTGAATTCTGTACATATTTTAAAAACCAAAACCACAGCCCACGGCTTGCAACTACGTAGTAAGTTCATAATTTAGATACATTCTCACATCTCCTAGTCAACTAAATTTTAATTATGAAATTTTGCATGCCGGATTGCCGGATATTTCGTGCAATGACAGAATCAGATTCCAGTTATTTAAAAATGTGTCGGATATCAGGAATCCGGCTCATACATAAAATAAAAATCTTCCGAAAAAAAAAAAAAAAAATCCTCAAACAAACCCCGCAACTTGCACTTTGATCTCCCCCCCCCCCCTTGCGGGCATTACTGTCGCTGCTCAAGAGAACTTATGAACGCGTCTTGGTAAAAACACCGTTATTTTAATCACGAAAGTATTAAATATTTTAGGCAAGGGGGTAGTTTGTAATTCCTTTAAAATTTGAGAATTTTCAAAGAGGTTGCAGATTATTACTCAGAAAATTACGCTATTTTCCCTTCTTTTTCTAGGGGAAACAATATGTACAACCCTCCCCAAAAGAACCATGGGTCTGGAGTGGAACGTAGGGCAGGCGCGCGGAGCAGTGGACTAACGAGATTTTGCATGAAACTGGAGCATAGCCAGTGAAAAGAAATTTGTTGCGCTCCACTGCTCCATTTCTTTTACTTTTTTATCACATTAAAAAATAATATCTATATAAAAATAATAAAAAAGAATATCTATTGAAATTACTCGGAGCATGGAGCAGAGAGACTCAAAATCCCTGCTCCATATCCCTGCTAAAACGTTTTTGGCTGCGCCACTGAGAGGACAGTTAATTTTCCGTTTTTTAATCACAAAATTTTATAACATTGTATAAAAACGTTCCTAAAGGCTTCTTCTTTTTACTTGAAAAATGTGAGTAACAAATAGAGAGGTTTTGACTAGCATTAAACGAAACAAACTATAAGTTGGAAACTGAATGTAACGTCGAGGAAAAACAAAAACTGTGAGATGGGAAGTGCACGCTTATGCCCATCCACGAATTTATCACCCCTTTTTGAAGTGGAACCGCGCAACCTTGCTAGGCTTGCGTTTCGAGAATGAACAGTATCACGTCATTTCGATAAAACGTTGTAAGCTTAATAATAATAAAAAGCCCTATATTACAAACAAAACTTACAATGAAATAGAATTATTAAATATAAAGTCGAGTCATTAGTGTAATAAAAAAGAGTGATTTTGGCTCAACGTCTACCAAAAAGAAAAAAAAACCTTAGAAGTCCTACATTTTTCGGAACTTACATTCATAAGCAAAGAGAATTCAGTGCTATGTATAACAACTAAGTGCATTTTAAAAGAAATAAGCAGGTTTCGAAGCATTAACTTTTTAAACTGGAAAAAATTATTTCATATCTACCAAATATTAAAAACATTAATGAAAGGTGTTGTGAAGTGAAAAAAAGAAAAAAGAATTGCAAAGTACCAAAGCATTAGATGAGAAGAACAAGATTGTGTTAATACACAGTAAATATACTTGTGATTTAAAAACACAATAGTTGATCTTTTATTTAGATACATGAACTTGATTAATGAAATTTTAAGATCAAGACGAGGTACCATTAAAAGTTTATTTTTTGCTCTAATTTGACAATTTTTTTTATAATATTGTAAAAATCACGCAACAGAAAATTGCTCAATTTTTTTACGTTTTATAATGATACTAGCTGATCCATCGCAGAACCTCTCCACGATGATAAAAAATCGAAAGGCTTAAGAAAAGATCGCAAGATATAAACATAAGATGTTGCCACTTCAAAGAATCGGAAATTAAAATTTGAGTCATTAATGGAAATACTTTTTATGAAATAGAAATAAGTGTTAAAGCCCCCGTAAATTACGGTAATAAAAACAAATATGATGTTACTATTCTATGCTCATGGTTAAACAAACTTTAAATATTGTTTTACCACAGTTTTGTTTTTTGTATGATGCCAGTATCGTATCGCACCGCAAAATTTAATCGTAACTGGTCCACGTTAGGTGAAATACATATATGGATATTGAATGAACTTCGTTTTTTTTCCTAATGGGGATGCGTATGGTCACTAACCTTTGCAGACCTAGTGTATTCCCCGGAAACCGGGATCCATTCTTTAAAGTAGCACCACTATCGGTGGATGCCATTGCCACATGAGAATTTAGACGTCTAGTTTTTTCACTGCAAGGTGAAGCACCTGGACTCTGACGATGCGAATCTGTACTAGGAATTTAATTTTTCTGAGAGTATCCAAGCCAAATGGATAATCAAAGGATCTTTAATATGCCGCATAATCATACGACATGGGCAGTGTATTTTCTATATTGAATGAAAATAGAAAGAATTATTATTTATTTATCTAGCAACAATATATACCGAGTACTTGAAAGGGAGAAAAACCCTAATGTTAAAGGCACTCAAACATTAAAAATTCTTTCTAATTACATGCAAAGAAAAAAATGGCAAAAATATTTTTTTTAAACTAGATTATCAATGGGTGTACTATTTAATAATTATAATTCACTGACATGATCACTAAAACTTACAATAATTTTCGAAAAACTCTCTAATTTTCAGCCGAATTTTCGAGGGGGGGAGGTGGCAAAATGACGTTCGAGCAAGTTCTTTACTACAGAAGCTAAAACGTACGAAAGATTAAAAATAATGGTAAGCTAAAGTTATTGATGTCCAAGAGGTAGATCGTAAATGATAACTATTAAGTTTCACCGAAGCCGATACAATCGGATTTCGAAATGCGTAAAATATCGGGACAGACCCTTGAAAGCGCAAAAAAACAGACAAAATGAGTAAATTTTACTAGTAATTTATAAAAGTTGGCAGGTCTGTATGTTGGCAAGCTACTTTCAAAAAATTTCATAGAAAAAGAGAGAGAGGGTGAGAGAGACTTTCAAAATTAAGGATTTTCGCGCAAATGAAACTCTTAATTTCCACAATTACCGAAAACAAGGAAAAGCCACATGTCTGGTGGTCAAGAGGTAAAAATTTAGTCATTTTATTTAATGAAATAAATAAATTTCTTTCCTTAAATCACTGCGAAAGAGAAAAATAATCGATTATATACCCGTATTTGGGTGAAAAACCTTTAAAGTTGTTTTTGTTAAAACGATTGCTGCATTTGAAATGCATTGTAATTAATTGCTGCATAATAGAAGGATTTTAAATCGTATAATGTTAAAATTCAAGTGCTTTTTTTTTACAGCGACAATTTGTCAAGTCCGATTCTTCCTCTTCAACGCATTGGAGGAGGATAAATACAAATTGCAAGTTTTGCCGGCTCTCTGTGTGACAAAGAGCAGAAGTACTTTTAGGCGGTGCCGACATACTGCACTCGGTCTTTTGTCGCCTGCCATCATACTTGACATATAGCGTGTTCAGATGGCGAACTGGAATAGAATCCCGGAGAAATGACATGCTTTGAATATCCGCAGCACGCTTGTTTTTATTTTGCACCTTGCTTTCACGATCGTTAAAAAAGTGAATCCATAAATAGAATAACTTCCAACATGAGACACTTGGTTGACATACTACATGAAACGTACTAAGAAAACTCTTTTTATTTTTTCGTTTATTCCGACTGTACCGCCCTGAACATTAAGAGGCAATTTTAAAAACAAGATTAAAATTGTTAAGAATAGTGTAATTAAGAAATGCGCTTCAGATGAATGGCACTGCTGTAAAGTAAAAGGCTTGCCGCCACAGCTGCTTGAGCATGTCACCAATTTAAATGTAATTTTCGTGTACCTAAAATTTATCATAATTTAATGTTCATCTTATGATTTTCTTTACGATAAATGTCCTATCAGCGTACACCGTTTATTTAAAAAAATATAAAAGAATCAGAAAGTGAATAATTGCTTGTTTCTCTTCAGATACATAATACTTGCAAGAAAAAAATGCTAGATCCTATAAATGAAAACAGAAAAAAAAACCTGCAATGCCTAAATGAAAAAAAAAAAAATAATAATATTGGGTTATGCGAATGTAGGAAGTATTTTCGGCGGATATTTTTAAAGCAAAAACTTTTGCTTGCGATGATTTTATGTAAAATAATAATAAAAAAAATGCATTGAAGAGTACGGTCACAAATAAACCAAGTTGATATAATTTACCTTCTTGCCACTACCCCTTGAAAATTTTTACGCCAAGGTTCCTCAGGAACGGGAAGCACCTGGGCTCTGACAATGAAATGGACAATTACAGCAATTTTTTTTATAATCTTAATACACTTAGAATATCCTAATAACACCAGAAAACATTTTTTTTCTTGTTTCAGAGCGATATTTTAAAAGTTATTTGGAATTAAAAATAGGCTAGTTTCGTTTTCTGCTGAAACGGGAAGTCACATGACTCCCCAGGAAATGACGTCGTAAGTGCCCAACTTCGGATTGTTTACACATCGTTCTTCGCTGCGAGCGTGCTTTCTGTAAACCTAACTGAATATTCTAAACGGTTTAGAAATTTAAATTGTTGTAAAAATATAATTTTTAATAATAAAACCTCTTAACATTTTGCTTTTGAAACGTTTATTTTCTCATAAAATCTCAGAAATTAGTATTTTATTTTAAATAAAAATAGTATTAAAATTAGTGTACATTGAACTTTTACAGAAGCTAAAAATATTTCCTTATGACCGATGATGTAGCTAGCATAGGTGATACCGGGGCGGTTATCCGTGGTGTCACCCCCCCCCCCCCCGCAAAGAAGAAAAAAGCAAAAAAAGAAAAAAAAAAAAAGAAAGTCCAGCAAAAAAAAAAAAAAAAGAAGGAAAAAAATACCATTCGTATCATGGGAGTTATAATATTTAATGTATTTGTTGACGGCAATGTATTTGTTTCATAAAATAGAGCTTTTAAAGGTTCGTTGTTTCCCCTTCGTGGCCGGGTGCCACCACAGAACTAGTGATACACAGAGCGCCCCCCCCCCCCCTTAGTTACGCCACTCCCTATGACTTTGAATGTATCAGAATCATGATAAAAACTCTCTTGCTGCATTATTCTGCTGTAAAAAAAGTATTGATATCTATCCTAATAAATTGATTTAGTTTATATAATTTAAAAATGCACCTCATGATAAGTTATGCAAATTTGCTCATAATCTTTTTTATAGGCTGTCAATGCATGATACTCCTAAATTTCATATACTTTCTATATTATTTATATCCCAAGTTTTATATACTTAATTTTCATTCATTTATTTATGATTTTTTTTATCATTTCAAATTTGTCAGAAGAGGTTTTTTTTTAATAACTTTTTTCTTTCACTAAGATAATGGAATATTTATATACTCTGAAAAAATAAGCTAATAAATTAACAAAAACATAATTTATATTTTCTACGTTATAAATTAAGAAATTAAGATTTTTTAGAAGAAGGGAGAAAACTGCCGATACACTACTTCAAGGAAAGTTTTGCAGACGAATTTATGTGCCATTACGAAAATTTTCGGTGGGTATGGGCCGTGTCCAGAGGACCGACCTCTGGACACGGCCTTGCATCTAACGCTAGTTTTCAGAAATAACAAAATTCTTACTTATAAACAAAAAATTAAAATAATGTTGGAAATAGATATAAGAGATATAAAAAGGTTTTACTACTGCATTTAATGAGCATTAACATTTTATTTTTTTTAAATTATTAAACATTTTAAGGCTGTGCAACACAAAAAAAGTTTGTCAGTATTTACTTCCTTTTTGTATGCGTCTGTTACTATTTTTTTCTATTTATTATTTTTTCCTTATCTTTCAAATTTAGGGAAAAAAACGACTTTTAAGAATTTTATTGATATATTTAATTACACGCCCTGAATTTTAAGCTGCAGTATATAGTTTGAACATATATTTTTCGTTTCGAAAGCACTTGCTTTATTCGGCGGTACTGAATGCTTAAATCAATGGCGTTGCTGCAACTGTGTAGTTATTATCTATCTAGTATATTGCATCTTGTTCCATCCATTTCTGATTCTAGACAAAGAAAATTTTAAGACTGTAGTGAAGATTCTATTTTATAATCATACATAATAAATAATCATACATTTGAGCTTTCACACTTTTGATTTCAGGCGAAAAGAAATCTTGATTCGCTCTGAAACTGCCTGATAACTTTTTTGGTTATTTTGGGCAAATTATCGGGCAGAGCTTTTCGGAATCCTTCATCCATAATGCGTACACTCTCATATACAGTATTTTTGTTCAAAATATTCATAAAATATGTTATGCAAAGAACGATTATACCAAGATACGAGAAAGACACGTAAAAGAACACTGAAATACGCTCTGCAGACGGAGTGGGCGTGTTTCCGTGAGGCACTAGTGACGTCACCACCAATCAGAGCTCGTTTTGCGATTGCATCACTTTATGGCCGTTTTGGGCAATTAAAAGGTTTAATAACTTATTAAATAAATTTTTGTGAGGAAGAACAATCGGATTTTGAGATTCAGGAGAGAAGTTTTAATAAGTTGACACTGAAAAATTGTCATTTTAAGAGATGCTGTAGTTGTCCATTGCATTAGGAATCCAATTTATCCGAGACTAGATAAGTCAAGTGGATAATCCGCAACTTTAACATCCCGCAAGAATCGTATGACATAGATAGTCCAGTTTCTGCATCTTGAAAATTCACCGAACGGTGGATCAAGATGTTAAAAGTTAACAAACATTTATCGTTAATCCTAGAACTAATTTTGGGGGACCGTTGTTTTGAGTGTTTTAGATTCACAACAAATTATTAACTGATACAAAAAAAAAAAAAAAAAAAAAAAAAAAAAAAAACATAATGGGTGCAAATAATATTTTATTATTATCAAGAAAACCACTAACTGTAGAAATTCTATTCGAGAGGTTAAAAAAAAAGAGAAAAAATCGCTTCAGACGATATTTTACGACGACTCACTGTAGGTTTCTTTTTCTACTAGCTTAAGAGGGGAAATAAGTGTAGAGGTCTCAAAAAATTAAAAAATTTTCCCATTAAATCGATTCTACAACTTTTCAATATTTCACCCTGAAAATTTCAAAGCAAAATTCCAAACCGTTTAAAAGTTAAAGCATTTGAGTGAGCATCCTTTCGGAGCGGTCGAGTAGGTCATTCATGAATGACCTGAAGGATATTAGAGAGACAGAAGAACGTTAGCAGATGTCCTTTTGTTTCTTTTAACAATTGAGACCTCGGATAGAAATTTCTAAGAGTATTAGTGACCCTGTGATGACGTTCACATTTTAAAATCAGTCTCAAGTTTATTCATTTCTGCCTTACATTTCCATCACTACCACTCTTTTTTTCAAACGCATTTTTCTCGAAACTACTTTTTTCGAATTTGGGTACACTCTAGCTCGCAGAGTTTTTAACCAATACTTACCAATATTTAGCACACATTTTCTTTATATATATGCGCTGTATTTGAACTTCAATCATAAACAATAGCTTTACTTTTACTTTTTTTTAACTGCAAAAAAAAAGGAACACAACCAAAAAAAAAAAAAAAAAGGTCAAAAATCGTACTTAATTTTCACATTCTAAAAGAAAATAGAAAATTTCGATTTTTTAAAAAATAATTGTAGTTCAGATAAAAGAGATACTTATAAAAAAAAAGTAAATTTAAAAAAAAAATTATTTCAGATAAAAATTGTGACCTCCAGGATGTACACAAACTGCCAATCTGGGTGGCGATTTACAATGTGCAGAAGTTGATATCTCTGAGATTTTTCAAGAAAAATGTTTGAAAATTTCTGTAAATGTTCTTCAACATATCTATCACCCTCAAAAGCTCCATAAAATACATTTATTCTTTATATGTTCAAAAAAATTCATGAAAATTAATCTTAATAAACCATTCTACACTTATTTCCCCCCTAAAAATGATGCAGATGAGCCTAATTAAAATCATAAGATTGCCGGCGAAAAAAACCTTTGGCCCTAAAATCGTTATTTGCCGTACATTTAAATCGCTCTTATGCGCCACATGTGACTGCATATAACTTCGCAACTTTTTTTTCTTTATTAAAGGAAAATAACTGAAGCGAGAGGTGATGAAAGGAAAGGCGGAAAAAAATCTTAATTTACTCTAATGGAAATAACTCGTTCGACATTTACATGCTTTGAAACATATGGAGCAAAAAGTAATAGGAGACTGCATTGAAAATCCGTATAGAAGTGCAACTAAACGATCTTCATTAAGGGACATGCACGACGAAAATCAAATTGCGTCATAAATAAGCAAAATGTACTGTTAAAAGTTCATATTTCAAGAGGGATGCTACAAATAATTAGCATCGAAATTTGCGATGCACATTTTCCAATGAAGCGACAGTTATTGTTTTTTTTTTGTTCGATATTTCGGCAAGATGAAAAATCTTGCACAAATTTTATTATCACCGTGTTTTTACAGGTTGCTTTTAAGTTCCATGTGATTGATATAAATAGATTTATTCTTAAACTTATACCGATTCAGTACGGTGTTAGGCAGTTGATTTTTTTGAGTACTCCCTCTTCAAAAAAGAGTGAATTTGAGGGGGGCAGAAGAAATAATGGGATCGAATGAATGAACTCTAATTTATGCTGAGGAAAGAAATTTAATTACAGAAAGCAAAAGACAGAAGAGCACTGGAGAATGGTAACTTTTACTTAAAGTGTTGAAAAGCAAGGAATAATTTTTCAGTTTTTGTTTCATTTCCGTGCGTCTTTTATTTAATTTTCAGCGATTACACAAAGAAGGTCGATGAAAATTATTTATAATAAGGATTTTACGGACGGATGTATGCTTTTCCTTATAATGCTGAAGTCTTGATGTCGTCCTGCAGACGATTGCGAAAATCAGAACACCGACATCATTATGACATGAAATCTTGACATTCGGTTTATAGTTTTTCCAATTTTCTCCTAGTAGATACATAAATGTGCGGCAAGAGCTCCAAAATGTTTTGACCTGAAAAAACTGAATCGGCAGTGTGGAGCATCAAGATAGAAGTCTTGAAGCAATAATTAAAATAGAGTAATGAGAACATTCCATATAATTTCGCTTAACAAGTCATAATCTACACTAGTCTTGAGACGAAATCAACTCTATAGTGCGAGAAAAGAAACTGAGAGAAAGTATATCCATTGTGATATAACTCAGTAAATATTTCTCGATAAATGATTATACGTATTTTATCTTTATTACACGTATTTTATCTTTATATCACGCATTTTATATTCATTTCTTTTACTTTTCAATGAGGGGAGAAAAATGCTTTTTTCCCGTTTTAGCATCAGTTCAAGCAACGGTCTGTTGCTATCATCCAATCTCCCCAATTTGTTACTTTTACTGTATTCACACCGTTACTTTCACTGAGATTTATTATAATTTGTTACAAATTATACTTGCGATATAATTAATATACATTGCATGGATGATTCTGAGTAAAAAAAAAATGTGAACTTCACACAAAACTTTCGGAAAAAGTATGCACCACGAATTTAAAATTAAAATTATATATATATATATATATATATATATATATATATATATATATATGTATATTAGGGATGCACACACCGATAAGCAAATTGGCAGATTGCCGATAACCGATTAATCGGTAGAAGATTATCGGCCGATGTCGATTAATCGCAGCCGATTAATTATAATGATAATTATTTTTAAAGCTACCTATAAGTTATGCTTGCGTTTAAAGCTAAATGATTTTAGAATTCGTGGATTTTTCCTATAATCAGCAATAGGCAAGACGGAATAATAAATGCTGTAAAAATTACAGGAACAGATGTCATAAAGCAAACACCGGGCGCAAAGTACAACGCAATCCATTATCAAATCACTGAATGCCATAAAAAGAGGAAATTCGCAATGCCTCTAAATATTTGCTAATGCATAAAAATTACCATCAAGGTGATTAATCATCAAATAATGCAAATTCACACTTGCGAAATAAAGCGAGAAGGCATTCAAATCTCCAGTGTTAGTCAAATTAGGAGAACAAAATCCATAAATATCTAATAAAGAAGTAACAACAGCAAACTAAAAAGTGCTTTAAGCTTCAAGTACTTAGTGACCATAATACATATATTTAAATTATATGAGCGATCTTAATGTTTCGTTTACTACATAAATATTTCAAAGAAATTCATTAATCACAAATATTGCTACGCAATGCTTGGAAAAATACATGAAAAGGTTCTAAAAGCTTTTGTATAATCCTGAAAGAAAGGAAAAACATAAAAGCAAAGCAAAGCTCCTTATCATGCTCAGCCATCAAGGCGCACAAACAGAGCAAGTTAATTGCCAATCGACAAAGGTTAAAGTCTTCTTTTAAATTACTGAAATTCTTATTTTATTTAAATTACGAGGAATGAAATTGCGTGTTTTAAAATCTTAAGAAAAACAATTTATCATTAAATACATCCTTACAGAATCTTAGTTTGCTAATTTGTGTTCTTCATCACAAATGCATACATAGTTTTGATATTAGAAAATATTCTGCGACCAGGAAATTTTCACACGTTTTTTGTTTCGATTCTGGTAGTAAACATTAAACAGGGTTCCCACTCTTTTTTTATAACTAAAAATAAGCACTTTCTAAGACTTTTCAAAGTCATTTTCTAAGACTTTGAATAAATTATTGTGGAGCACACATAATACAATTTATTGGATGAAAATCCATTTCGAACAAGTTGAATGTTCTTACTGATAAGTTAAACTTAAAATTTTAATGTATAAATGTATCTTCCCAAAAATTATACATAAAGACATAAACCCAGTCTCACTTTTAAAAATATGCGTATTGTGTATACATATAAGTAATATGTAAAGAAATATTAGAATAGAGATATCAAGAAAAATGGAAACTTACCACAATCTTTTAGGTTTAAACACTAAAAGATCTTAACTTAATACTTAATGATATTACTTGAAAGCAAGACTTATTTTGTTTGATGTCCTGTTTTTTATGTTTTTTAATTATCAAAAAAATATTTAAGAAACAGAACAAATATTTGCACGAGAGTCATTCCTTGGTGACCTCTTATTGTTATTTTTTTCTGAAATGGATCTAAATTATTATAATAATAAAGAAAAATAACACTACCGTCAAATGTTGTCAGGCATTAGAAGCTTGGGGAGGGGGGAGAATATAAAAATGAAAATGTGACTGATGTTTGTTACTTTTGCCAGTCAATAGTAAGCTTTTTAAATCCCCTTAATTTCACACATAAAATCTTATGCAAAAAAAAAAAAAAGTGGGGGGGGGGGGGGGATACCCTTATTATAACTCTATTATAATAATTTCGTTCAATTTCAGCAAAAAAGGCAATTTTAAAAGTTTGAAACATAATTAACTTTTAATGTCAGTGGAATTACCCGTGAACTCGAACTTTTTGATCCAAGGTTAAAAAAAAAACAAAATCTGCAATTATATGAAAGAAAAATGAAAGTGGTGAGGGTTAGTTAAAAATTTTATGAATAAATAAAAGGTCAATTAAAAGTACATCAAAAGCTTTGCAGGTAATACTTAAAAAACATTTACATTTCAATTAACTTCTTTTTCTTTTTCAGAAATCTTAATGTCTTATTCTTTAATTTCAGATGCTTTTTCTTTAATATCCCTACGAAGTGAATTGGCTTTCATAAAAAGTGAAATGTTTTTGGATGACTCTGCCTTATTACACAGTTCTTCTGCTGAATTTTCCATAACTGTGACATCAGCTTGAAGAAATGCTTTTTTTTTTTATAATAATTTAACTCTTTTTTTTTTTTCTTTTTTAAATGTCATCAGAAAATTTTCTCTTTTCAATTTTTTTGCTTTGCTCTTCCAAATGGAACATATATTTTTGCCTTGAAGAAGAGACAAACTTTGGGGTTATGCCATATCAAATCATCCAGCCACAAATGAAAATAAAACCCATGGTCTCGGATTATGATTTTTTTTTCTTTTAGCTCTTCATTTTACTATCACGATTACCCCTGTAAATTTTTTTGTTGCTGTCTTTAATACTTTTTGAGATAACAATTTTCTAAAACTTGTTTAAAGTCTTCGCTTTACAGGCAAATTTTGTGCTAGCGACGTAGTTCAAGCAAAAAATTCATAACTTTGCCAATTTTCATATCACAAAATGTTTTTTATTAAAATGTTCAGAATAACTTATAGAATTAGACAAAAATGCATTTAAACACATACATATTAAATGGTGCAGTTAGTATCAGCCCAAACTTGGATTTCATAAATATTTTGAAGAAAAAAAATGAAATTTTAAAACAGCAATAAAATTAAAAGGCACTGCAGTAATCAAAATATTTTTTAAAAAATAATCCTCTAAGTATAAACTAAAAGGTTCTGAAATAAAATTGGTGTCTTTTTTTACTGCTAATATATTTAATTTCACAGTAAACAATTTAAAAGTATGTACAAAATAGCTTTCACAACATTACAAGTTTTCGCTTCTTATTGTAAAATAGTAATTGCTTTAAAATCATAAAATACAGACAATATGATGCAAAATAAAATAATTTTTACAAGAAATAAGTTCGTAATTTAAGGTTTATAAAATTAAAAAAAAAAGCAACATAAAATTGAGGAAGAAAATGAAGCCACTGAATTGCGATCTTTTAAAGTATCTGAACACAATGCAGGCTCATTTCCTATTTACAACCTGTGACATACCAAATGACCAAAAGTTATGTATTTTTAAAATAAAACTGTTTTAAATAAAAATTTGTGTGAGACAATACTTTTTTTTTTTTTGGTCCTTGAGTCTGTTTTAAAATGTTTTTGCAGTGGAGATCGATTGAAGCAATCTCCTTTTGGAGAAAATAATACATTCTACCTGATGCTAATACTAACTGCACCATTTAATAGGTATTTGTTTAAATGCATTTTTGTCTAAAGCTCTGTAAGTTATTCTGAACATTTTAGTGAAAACATTTTTGTGATATCATGAAAATTGGCAAAGTTATGAATTTTTTGCTTGAACTACGTCGCTAGCACAAAATTTGTCCGTAAAGCAAAGATGTCTCTTTAAACACATTTTAGAAAATTAATATCTCAAAACGTATTAAATGTAGCAACAAAAATATTCACAGGGATAATCGCAATAGTAAAATGAACAAATAAAAAAAACCTTAAAAATATGAGACCATGGGTTTCGTACCCTGAATGAAGTGGTATGGATTCACCCTTTCTCGTTTCTTTCGCAATGATAGTTTTATGAATTTCATTACAACTATTGGCATTCTCAAAATGAGCCTCTGAGCAAATAAGATTCTTCTTTCAAATTTTCCACTCTTAATGGCTTATCTACACTAAAGCCATGTTCTACAGTCGCTTGACCGTGTGATAAAATCAACAAAATTCTTATAACCCTCCATAATTTTTCACTTTCTGAATCTTTGTTTCAAAAATCACATAAAAAACTGATCAGAAATTGCATAAAAAATACGGTAATTTAAAAATCGACTTTTGTATTGAAAAAAAAAGCACTTCTAAGCACCTTTGATTGAAAATAAATACTTCTAAGGGCTTTTAGAAATGAAAGGTCAAATTAAGCACTTATAAGCACCCGTGGGAACCCTGTTAAAGTAACAAAATAAATTTTGGTGTGCTACATAATAACACACTAAATGTTTATTTCATAGACTTAAATTATTCCGCTACTTTTAAAGTATCCATGTAAGCATAACAAAATTTATTTAGTTATTTTGCTATTTAGTACCTGAAACAAAATAAAGAAGGTGTTACAGACATGGCAAAAGGCATATGGGACCATTCATAAATGTCACATGTTTTTTCAATATATTTGACCCCCATGCCCCTTTGTCACAAAATGTCACGCTTTGTCTTAACTCCTACCCCCTTTATCACAAAATGTCACACTTCATCATAACCCCCTACCCCCCTTTGTCACATGTCACGTTATATTACATAAGCATATATACTTGCAGTTCAGAAACAAAGCACTGCGTTATAGATCACGTTTCTAATTTTATTTTTGAACTTTTAATGACATTTGTGAGCATAATAATAATAATGATCACATGTGTATTTAATTTGTATAAAAATTATTAAATCGCCAAAAATGTTTTAAGTTACATGGTTTTATTTAAATTCAAAACATCGTTGCACTATCCAAACAAAACTATTGTTGCCAAATGGCAAATGATAATGCTGATAATTTCCTCAGAGCCATTATTAATTTTTTTCCTAATTAACGTTATAATAAATTAAAAAATGGATGGATTATTGTATTGTCATCGAAGATAAGCTTGTGTGCAAATTTTGAAGATAATTTATGCAGTAACAGTTGTTGAAAACCGCCTTACAAAATTCCGCCACAAGTCAAGTTAAATAAAACCATGTAAAAATGAGGTTAAGATTTACAACACGAAAGATAATTAGTGTAGAACTGAAAAATATATTAGTGTTCTACACTTATATAGTTAGGTGAATTAATTGTTCTGAAAAAATGACCCACGCAATTTTATTTTTAAAGGGTAATTGCATAAGAAAATTTCCTTTTAAACTTTTAACAGGAAGAAAATCTAAACTTTACTCAACGTCGGTGTTTACGATACAAAATGATCAAAAGTAGGTAATTTAGAAAAACGTGTAGCTCAAAGATACGTATTGATTAGTCTATAATTTAATCATAATTTTTCATATCATTACACAACTTTTCCACACTTTTGCTAAGGGAAAATCGGAAACGTGAAAATTAAATGTTATTGCGAGATTTACTTCCTTTTCGGATAATTTCGCACATTTACCCCTGAAAGTGGAACAGGAAGATACTGTTACTGATGGATTAATTTAATTTTTTTATTTATGTTTCTCATAAATTCTGCTAAATATTCGGCATTATCACAAAAAAAAAAAAATTAAAATTTTGAAAATTTACAAAATTGTTGAATTTTACCTTAATTTTTACGTGTTTTGACCCAAAACTGGAACCGGAAGATATTAAGTGATTAAGTTAAAATTGTGTGTGTATGTTCCTCATGCCACCCCACAACTATTCAGCCCTGACGCAAAAACAATTTCCAAAGAAAGTTTTTTTACGCTCCGCCCTATTGTTCAATTCAAAAAATGTTTCACGCCAAGCTTGTCTAAGGAACTTGGATCTTGGTTTATAAAATTTCTTTTATAATTCTTTACAGGTGCTAATGGATAATTTTTTTGAACTGTTCAAAACTGCAGGAGAAATTGTTCACATCAAAAAATAAAATATGGAAATGAAATGTCCTCGCCGAGATCTTTCGAATGCAAAAAAAAAAAAATCTATTTCAAATCGGACTATTTTTCAATCTTAATTTAACTCAATTTTGCCTTTTTTTAGGTTTATTTTTAACAATATTTTTACGATACATCGAGTCTTCTTTCAAACTTTTCTTTATTTTTCTTTTACTCCAACGGGAAAGTCGGCTCAATAGTCACCTTAAACTCAACGGAAGGAAAAAATTTTTAAATCTTGATGTTCCCAAATTAGATACGCAAAATTATTACATTTTATTTCAGAGTTTTGCGTGAATTAAAAATTACTCCATTAGTAAATTTGTTTTAATGGTTCAAGGCGATTATTTAAAACTTTCGACTGCTTAACGGAATCTCACACAAACAACACTAAAAAGCAACGTGTCAGAATTTATCGACAGCGCCATTCATAAAGGCGAGCGTCATTTAGATGACATGTGCTGACAAACACTCCATCATAAACTCCTCCCAAGTAATTAGCAGTTAATCATCGCAAAACCAAACGACCGGAAAACTACATAAGCGATAATGAAGGCAAGATTTCGGCCAGTAGCTAAGTTTTCGAGTAAATAAGTATTTCTTTTACTTCGATTCCACAACAGACAGTAGCGCTCGTAAATCAAATGGGCTTTTTCTCAACACAGGGAGTGACTATTTGTTAAAGAAAAATGTAATGTAAAAAAAAAAAAATCTATGATTTTTAAATGCTGCGCCTACACGATCTCTTTTTTGTGTTTATGTCCGTACATTGAGTCACATACTTTTAATTAACACATTAAAGGCGGGAGTCGTAGTACTACGATTTATCTCGACTGCGGCTTAAAGGCGGGAGTCGTAGTAATACGATTTAGCTCGACTGCGGCTTAAAGGCGGGAGTCGTAGTAATACGATTTAGCTCGACTGTACCTTAAAGGCGGGAGTCGCATTAGTACAGTTTGCAACCACATTGCACAATCCATGCGCCACTTTATATTTGTATTTAGTATGTTTTGTAGTTTGAAGCTGTTCGGTTGTTCAAATTCTACTTAAATAAACTTTTTTAAGTCTAAATTTTTTTATGATCACACAAAATATCGCCCGCTCTAGGCCGAAAAACGAGGCGGGGCGGCCGCCGCGCTACCTAGCATACTTTCGTCGAGATCGCCCGCCGTTAATGTGTTAAAATGTGTTTACTTAAATCAAGCTTCTCATTACGTCAGCGTCTTACAATCACGTCTGGACAGCATGACACACGCACACAAACATAAAAGAATTAAAAAATAGTAAAAGAGAATATATATATAAATATATATATATATATAAATATATATATATATATAAATATATATATATATATATATATACTGGTAGTTTTTGCTTTGTTTTTAAACAAAACACACGTTTGAAATGCCGTTACACGTATCCACAATGCCGAGAGTATAGTTAATGTGACGACTGACATTTCATATTATTGGCAAGTTTTTTAGGTCTGGCGAATGGTCTGATAAATTAAACATTTCCTGAAAAAAAAAAGTATGTTGGCTTCTAATTTAAAAGTATTTGATTGCAAAACCACTGTTCAAAATGCTGTCGTGATCGACCGTAAATGGCTTACGATCGACCGGTCGATCGCGGTCGCCGACCACTGGTTTAGAGGTAAGTGTCTTGTTCCATGGTGCTTAGGCTGTTCAGATAGTAATTTCGAAAAACTGGGCAATTTTTGCAACTCTCAAACTAGTACTAATCTGAGTTAAATGTTTAAAAAGAGAAAAAATAGCCGCTTTTGATTGATGATGCAGAAACATAAAACATCCTCGAGTCAAATGGCTTTTCAATATTTCTCATGTTCTAGTTATCTTTTTTATTCGCTGAAAAAAAGGGGACTGCCCTCCTTCCTTTTAAAATCCATGGGTTCAACTCTTGACATTAGGTTGCAAAAAATGTTCGACAGTCAAACAGTGTTTTGCAACAGAAATAACGCGGCAGCTTTTAAAAGCTCGTTGGAACTAGGTAAGGAGTCTGATATCTTCTGGCACAGCGCCACGATTAGATCTGCGGAAGTGGAAAGTATTACTCAAAGTGAGAAATAGTCGAACCATTCAAAGTAGGGCACGAATGTCCGCGAAGGGGGTCTTACTCAAAATTAGAAGTGAGAAAAAGATATTTGCAAGACATATTTCGATGTTAGAGAATTTGCCAGTTACGATCAGACAAATTCTTAATTATTTTAAATTTAAAAGATCGATAGTAAAAATACTGATATTTTTTTAACTGTCAATGAGCTTCCGCCGATAAAATTGTAACATTGGAAGAATTTTCTGGTATTGCCCTTGTATCTGCCGTGAGTTCGAAATTTGCACGATGAAACGGCTACGCTATATAACACCGGGACCGAAGACAGACAGACTGCGAGACTACACATTCAACTCCATGCCAGTGGGGGATATTTGGGGGGGGGGGGGGGAGGTGGTCATAAAAACTCTTACGAGTATATGCTTGAAAATATTAACATGATAGGATACGCGTCACGGTTCGAGGCCAAGCTAATGGGGAGCTTCTGTCCCTGAAAATCCTCGTCTGTTGTACCAGCGCCCCCTATATCTAGGAAGCCTTTGCACGGGAGTAGTCTAAATAATGTCACGTGGTTTTGAGAAGGCCATCAAATCTGCCATTGCAGTGTGTTGTGTCGCTACCGGTACTGTTGTATTTGTTGGTTATCGTTTCTATTATATTCTTGTAATCAATTTTCAAAGTTTTAAAATGCCTTACAAGTGTGCCGTTTACGGCTGCAAGGGCAATTATGCAATTATGATTCCGGACAGAAGGTGTCAATTTCGAAGTTATGAAAGATCCAGTTCTTTTAAAAGTGTGGATATCAAAGAAGATGAGCAACAACTTCAAACCATCGAATAGTTCCAAAGTAAGTAATTAAATTCGTTAATTTATAGTTCACTTGAAGAGTATAGAAACTGGAAATATATAAATCCCGTTTTTGGAAGGTGTTTCGTTTTTAGCCTACTTTCCCGTAAAAGTAAAAAAAAATAATAATAAAGCATGAAAGAAGGCTTAATGTATCGTGAAAATATCGTTAAAAATCAAGAAAAGTCAAAAATAAGTGAAGTAATTAAATAAAGATTGAAAAATAAAAAATTTGAAAGTAGGGTATTGAGATGGGGAAAAAGTGTGTCTGTCGGTCTGTCTGTCTGTCGGTCTGTCTGTCGGTCTGTCTGTCGGTCGGTCTGTCGGTCTGTCTGTCTGTCGGTCTGTCCCCCCCTAATAACTTTTGAACGAATTGTCCGATTGGAAAAATTCTTTTTGCATTCGAAAGATCTCGGCGAGGACATCTCATTTCTATATTTCACTTTTTGATTTGAACAATTTTTTGTTCAATTTTGAACAGTTCAAAAAATTTTAACATTAGCGCCTATGGACAAAATTGAAGCAAATTCTGTAAACTCTGGGCACAAGAGCCAAGTTCCTATTGAAAGCTTATTGAAAGGAGTTCTCGGCGTGAAATATTGATTTGAACAGTTTTTGTTCATTTTTGAACAGTTCAAAAAATTAACACAGAGCTTACGGGGAAATTTCAACCCTATATAAATCCTGATCTAACGGACCGATTTGCTTGGAACAAACTTTATCGGAAAGCTCTTATAACGTAGAACATGTAGAAATAGAAAGTTTATCCAGAACGTACGAGCCTATTTTGCTATGAAATTTTTTGATCGGGATTTTCAAGGATATTTCTCAGTGACTCAATGAGTGAAATAATGAATGAATGAATAAATGAAAGAGTGAAAGAATAAATCAATGAATAAATGAATGAGGAAAAGAATGAATGAATAAATTATTGAATAAATGAAAATATAAATAAATGAGTGAATAAATACATGAATGCGTAAATGAATGAATAAACACTTGAATGAGGTAACGAATGAATGAATAAATGCATGGCTGAATAAATGAAAGAATGAATGAGTGAGTGAATGAATATGTATTATCCGTTGAAAAAGGTATATTTTCAATAATTAGAACTAAAGATAAATAAGAAAGAGAGAGAAAGAGATAGCTAGATTATAAATTTGAATTTGGTGTATACGGGAAAGTAGGCTCGTATAGTTCTAGACGGAACTTCTTGTTGAATTATGTCACTGTTCTTGCCGGTGTGCGATGTGTTACATTATCATTCGTCATTAATGTTGTGGAATTAAAGTTTTATGGTTAATAAGTTTTAATTTTCATGAACGACTTTCAACTTTCGTCCTTCTGCAATTTGAAAGTATACAGACTTGATCTATTTGTTAGTTTGTATGTCATTTATGTGTGACAAGGTTATCTATGATTATCATATTTGATAAAGTTAGAAAACTTGATTTTGGTTCCTGATCGTTTTGCATACACATGACATTTAAGTTAAAAACTCATTACTAAGCTGTTTTAGTGTTCTTAATATTACTATTTATTAATTACAATTATTTTTGAAGGCTTTAATGTACAATTCCTTTTAACGTACTACTCTTTATTCATTTCTTTAGTGTTCATAATTTTTGTTTAAGAGTACTGTTGCCAATAATAAATATGCTCTGTTTTATCTATAGTTTAGGGGGTAGGTTACTCACTGTATTATATTGTGTGAATACAGCATAGGGATCACTTTTAAATGATGTCACGCTTCAAAGGGGGGGGGGGGCTTCGTGATGTAGCGACAAGGGGCGGGGGTAACAAGAAGTCTGACATCATGCTTATGCAACATAGCGTGGCATGTGACAAAGGGGGGAGGGGGTATGTTGGTATGTTGAAGTGTGACACTTTGTGACAAGGGGGGGGGGGGTCAAATATATGGGAAAAAATCCTGACATCATTTATGAACGATGATTCCACCTTATTTTTGTGTTACGTGCGGAACATTTTTGAGCAAAAATTCTAATATATTTATTTAATCTGGTATCATTTTTAATTATGAAAATATTAATGCAAAGTTTTCAAAAATTTTTAGAACATTTTGTACAGCTAGAGCCACATTTTGAATATTAAAATTTTGTTTCGCACGGGACATCAAAAATGTCCCGTACTTATCAAAATTGTAATATTTTTTAAATAATAAACTATTGACCCTACTGAAAAGAAATTTTGTGCCACTGTTGCTCCAAATGTACGGAGTGTAATAAAAAATTTTGAAAACTTTTCATTAATATTTTCAAAATTAAATACACCAAAATTTTGTTCAAACATTTCCAGTAGGTAACACAAAAATGCTGTGGAATGACTCTTCCATGTTTTATTTTAAAAGGGATTTCAATATTTTAAAGATTTTAGGGGCCGTTCATGAATGATGTCACTCTTTTTCAACATATATTTGACCTCCCCCCTTTTTTGTCACAATATGTCATACTTCAGCGGACCCCCTCCCCCCATTGTCACACGTCACGCTATGGTGTATAATGCAGAATATCACACTTCTTGTTACCCCCTTCCCTCCCCTTGTCACACTTTGTCACAAGTTCACGAACCCCCCCCCCCCCCTTCGAAGCGTGACATCTTTTATGAATAATCCCTTACCCACAGCTCAAATACGAGTAGAACTCAAAAATCAAAGGGACTTTTGAGAAAAGAGGTATTTATTCTAATGATAGGAAACTGCAATATACCAATATACATTATTTTTCTACATAACCTCCCTCACAAGTTCATACATAGTCCAACGTTTCACAAGTTTTATTACACAAGGCGCATTATATTTGTATAAAGTGTATTCTTTTGGCTAGAAATCAGTTTAATATTATATTGAAATTCAACAGTAAATATCAAATGGTTGTTTAAAACACAAGAAAAAAAGAAAGAATCATACAGCTTGTAGTAAAACTTTTACAAACAATGTCTAAGTTTATTCTACACTTTTAAGAGTTCTGATAGAAATAGTACCGAATTTTAGGTTATTACTTTCTTCCAAGTGTTAAATATTAACATGAAATAAATATATAAATAAATTGCAAATTCATATAGAACGTTTGAGAAGATAATTCCTTCATGAAAATATATGAGAGAATGTCAATATAGTTATATTGGATTGCTTTTCAAAATAGACAAGATTTTATTTTTTCTTATTAAATAAAAACATCATAGCGTAGATAAAATAAAGGCCGAGGGTTCAATTAAAAATGGGTTAAGATGAAAAGTTATCAACTAATGAATTTAAGATGAGCGATAAAAGAAACGAATAATGTACAAGATTTTTTGGAATGACTGAATTTTTGGTGTATGTTTTTTTTTTTTTTACATAAATTCAATTATTATTTCTAATTATTCTGTTTTTTTTCTTTACAAATATTAATTTATTTTAAGTAGCAGTCAATTGAAAAGAAATAAGCTCGAAGCGAAGCGGTCTTTTTCACTCATCGTGTTTAGCAACGGAGACTGAGAGACTGGCCTTCTACTGATCACGCGACTTGTCTGTTAACGGGCTTCCTGTGATGCAGGGGGCATTGGTTGTACTCCCCCTACACTCCTTCCCCCTTTTCATGTTTTATTTTGGAAATCTTTTTCAAACTGAGCCTCTTGTCATTAAAAGTGTATTAGGCAGGTTCTGTTGAAATTAGTTATTTTTGAACGTAAATAATTAAATTATTCGCTGGATGGACACATATAAATCCCATCACATCCACAACATATAGCATGCAAATTATTTACTTTAATTAATAACTTATCAAATAGTCTATGTTTTTATTAAATAAGAAAAATCGCCTTTTTGAAAAACTTGATTCTTTTGACTAACTTGAGACTAACAGCTTCTACCATTTATTCATTCGAGGTTCAGACTCTATTTTCAGCAAGGAGCATTACATACTAAATAAATGCCTCATCTTTCACGAAGAGTTTAAATATTGGCAGCACAGCGGAAAAATGTCTGTCTGGTGATCTCCTTCACAAATGAATATCAACGCGGCAAGTTGCCTTATCCTTGCTAATTTTGTAATATGTTTGTTGTTGTTGGTAGGTTTATTTAATTTACTTGCACAATAACTTAGTGTTTCGATCCCATTCTTTTGGAATGTTCTTCCCTTGAAGAATTTAACGAACTGAAGTCTGAAAGGGTTATCAAGTACTACCTTACCCGTTCAGTAGTGACCCGGACGCGATTTGCACGCGATATCTACCTTACCGTTTCACTACTTAGAAATTGCACGAAATTCACAATCATGAATATAATGTGAAGCGGTACAAATTTACAATACGAATTGTATACGCATGTTTAAGAATTAAAAAAAGTCTCCTTTTTCAGCACAAGGAACTGTTGCTCTGCTACAAAAATTACTGTTACGTAAACTCCCTTGAGAAGCATTCAAATTGGAGATAAGTTCTACGAAAAGAAATGCATGAAATGTACTTCGAATATACAAGGTTCTGTAAAATGCAAAATATTAAATACCAGAGAGACAAATGTCTAGTTTTCATACAAAGATTTTTTTTTTATAAATGGATATATAAAAGTATATATAAAAAAAAAAGAAAAGTAATCACTACAGTAAAGCCCAACTTTTATTTTAACAGTGAGAAGTATTTGAAAATTCGTTCAAACTTCAGATAAATTTCAGAGCTGTTCCATAGCAATGTCAACTTTTATTAAAGAAAATATGATGCTCTAACAAGACTGCGGGACATTATTTTATAAAAAAAACATTTCAAAAAGTGCCAGCTCAAGAAGAGATGTGAGAGTCCTTTTACGTTCCCCGAATTATCCGTAGAAAAACCTGGAAGTGGAGCGATCCCCCCCCCCCCCCCCAAAGTGGAAATACTCTTGAACTAATGCTGCTAAAAATATCTTTTTAGACAGAAATTGAGCAAAAATAAAGGATTTACTTCAAAGCATTATTTATCTTCTTATAAAGAAATAATGAGGCGATTTGCAAGCGATAAAAGCCGCCACAACTATTTCCGATCTAATCATCATAAAATAAAATAACAAGCGCGATATAAAAATGACACAAGAACTACTCCGCGGCCACTGAGGGAGCTTCTACTGCTCATCCCTTTTGTGTCTGGTAAAAAGTCATTTCATTTGGCAACCTCCCAAGTCAAAAAAAGAAAAAAAGAAAAAAAGAAAAACGAGAAGAATAGTTTTCGACGTTCGAAAAAATAAATTTTCGGCGTCTACCCGTCGAACGGCTGTTTGGAATGGGTAAATAAAACAGCTAACTGACCGAAGGGTTATTAATTTTAAAGAGAATTTTCATTTTTCTTAGAAAGGTTTTCCCTCGTTAGGAGGTGAAAAATGACCCCCAAGTTTCGTAGCGAATTGAATGCGTTTTTCATCCTGCGAACTTGAGATGAACGGGGGATGAGCGAAGGGGGTTGAGGGGAGGGGCTTTAACAAAGGATACGACATTAAATACGAATAGCACGAAAGCTTTCTAGTTTATTTTTGTCCCACACAATGATGCTTGAGGGTGCAAGTTCAAAAAAATAATAAAAGGAGAGAATTGGTTGAAAACACCTTCTTTCGTTTATTAAATAGTCAAAATATATTGCAGGAAATTTCTAAATGAGCTTCACAATCAGAAAAAAATAAATCAAGTACATACCAGTTCAAATATAATCTAATGGACAAATTCAAAATGAAATTTGCATAAAAATCGCGAAAAATAATTCCGCTTTAAATTCTAAATCAATTTGCAACAACTGAATTATTCCAAAAAAAAAAAAAATCAGGAATGACATTATTTAAAAAAAGGGGAACACTAGAGAAGTTTTTTACATTTCACTGAACGACACGCCAAAAAATAAGTAAATGGAAAAATTAAGCAATAAAAAATGAGTAAATGAATGAAGGAAAAGAAAAAACTAAAATTAAATATTGAATTAACGAAAGTATAAAACCAAGCATAACATCACGCAGAAATATAACAATAATAATAATAATAATAATAATAGGAGTAATAATAAATAATAACAGTAATAATAAAAACAATTTTATTAAATAACGGACAAATTTATAAAAATTAACAGGAGACGAAGAACATATTATCCTTATTTGTTCTAAAAATGATTTTATTAATTAAGAAAAAATGAATAAACAAATGAATAAACAGAAAACTTGAAAGAGAGCTATTGAGAAGGGGGAAATGTTTGTCGACGCCGGTTGCCAGTAGTCCACTGATCCCAACCACATTTGAGAAAATTAAAATTATTCAGTTTTTTGTCCCCCTTTTTTTTTTTTTTGGAGGTTTCAAAGAATTTTTCTAGACACGTAATCATATGTTTAATTTCCTTTTTAATCTGAAGCAATGTTTGTTAAGTTTTAAATGGTTAAAAAAAGAAAAGAAAAAGAAAAGGTGCGTTTATTATATAGAAACACGAAGAGCAGTTGACGCAAAATAAATAAATAATCGGATTTTTGTTTTAACAGTATTAGGGCAATAAATAATTGGAACTTGCCAAAGACACCACACACTTATATAATATGCATATATTTATATATATATGGATGAATCACGCGAAATACAAGAAAGTACTGTCACAGCCACAGAAATCGGATTTTACTTTCTGCCAATGTAGTACAACGGCTTAACTTAAAGTTGTTTTCTCCTTGTCCAGAGTCTTGAAAACAGAAAAACATATTTACAGGCGCAAACTGACGGTTAACTACAGCTTCAATATTAATTAAAATAAACACATTATTATTTACATCAACATTTGGTAAACAATTACAGTTTATTTACTTAAGAAAAAAGAAAAACAGTTTGCGACTAGTTCGATAAAACAAACGCAGAAATATTTCTTTCGATACAATCACTGCCAATTAACCGTATTCAAAACACCTTTCAATAGAAAAAAAAAAAGGTTGTAAAATTAGAGGAATGAAGAATAGACGTTCATTTTCAAAGATGTATCTTAACGTTAAGAAATTAAAGAAGAAAAAAAAGTTCAATTTTGAAGAGTAGCCTAATTTCTTATTCTGAGAATGTATGTTTTAAATTGTTTAGTTTCAAGTTGCTACTCTGAATAAATTAAGAGCTCTAAAACGAAATAAGAGAAAGCGGTGAAAAATATTTACATAAAGATTCCAGGCTTTAAATCTGCGAGCTAAATTAGAAGAGCATTCATTCGTCTCCCCCCTTTTTTTTGGAAAAGTTTTTTTGTAATGTGTGTTTATGAAAATATGATGGAATTGTTAATTAGGTATTTTAAAGATGCAGATTTCGATTGTAAGTTATTAAAAATATCCGAATTAGACATTTGTTTAAAATTTATTTTGTAATGCAAAAACGGGTAAAATAATTATTATAAATTTTGTGAAGGATCCTTCTTTGCAATTGTAAATAATACGAATGATCCTTCGAAAAAATGCAATTTTGTGAAGACACCGTTTTTGTGTGATGGAGAATTTCACGACCGATCCGTCTTGCGATCGTGAATTTTAGTTGTTTCGCGAATTTCGCAAAAGGAACGCGAGGAATTGAGTACGAGCTTCCGATTTTGTAATCAAGAATTTCGCGAGGGATCATTTTTATGTGTTTATGAGATTTGTCGTCAATCGATTTTTATGATTGCAAATTTTGTAAAGAGTGCTTTCAAAAAACCAAATAACGTGAAGCATTCAATTCGCCCTCTTACAAAAAATTATTTATGAACTTTTTGATGAGGGTGGTAACATTTGGAAGCAAAAAGTTAAATTTAAGATAATTAGAATAAGTAAAGCATTAAATACAAAATATTTTACTTTACTGTCTTATATGTCTGTGTGTGTCATTAAAAGATAGCATATGTACTTATTTAAAACGTTGTTATCCTACTTGTTATGAGGGGGAAAATTAAAACGGTTACAGTAACTGAAGCATGAATTTGTTACATAGAAATCTTTACATAAGTAAAAAAGCAAGTACACTTGTTATTTAGTGTTATGCTAATTATTTATATATACGAATAATGGGAGCAACTGACACAATTCAAAAGAAACAAGAAGTTCCGTCTAGAACTATACCAGCCTACTTTCCCGTATACACCACTTCAAATTTATAACCTTGCTGTCTATCTCATTTAGCTTTAGTTTTTAATTACTTCAAATGTACCTTTTTCAACGAATAATACATATTCATTTACTCACGCGTTCATTCATTCATTTATTCAGTTCTTCATTCATTTATTCATTCACTCATTCATGTATCTATTCACTCAGTTATTCATTTATTCAGTTCTTCATTCATTTATTCATTCACTCATTCACTCATTTATTCATTCATTCATTCAAAAATATCCTTAAAAATCCTGATAAAAAATTTCATAGGAGAATATTCTCGTTTAGTTCTGGTTGAACTTGGTACCTGTACATGTTCTACGTCCTAACATCTTTCCGATAAAGTTTGTTCCAAGCAAATCCGTCCGTCAGATCAGGATTTATATACGATTGGAAATTCCCCGTAGGCGGTAATGTTATTTCTTTTTAACTGTTCAAAAATGAACAAAAATTGTTCAAATAAAAAAAAATCACGTCGAGAGCTTCTCCGAATAAGCTTCTTCGTAGGAACTTGGACCATACGCCCAGAGTTTACATAATTTGAGCGCTAATGTTAAGATATTTTAAACTTCAAAATTGAGCGAAAAATTGTTCAAATCAGAAAGACATGGAAACTAGATATCCTCGCCGACATCTTTCGAATACAAAAAAAAAAATCTTTCAAATCGGACCATTCCCTCAAAAGTTATTAAGGGGGGGGGGGGGGAGACAAACCAACAGACACATTATCCCTATCTCAAAACCCTACTTTCAAATTTTTATTTTTAAATCTTTATTTAATTACTTCACTCATTTTTAACTTTTCTTTATTTTTAACGATACTTTTACGATACATTAAGCTTTCTTTCATGCTTTATTATTTTTTTCTTTTTACTTTTACAGGAAAGTAGGCTAAAAACGGGTGTCCTAACATTAATCTAGGGAGGCAGTTTTCCCCAACCATGGGGCAGGAATGCTTTAAATATAGTGCTTGTAAATAACTTCAAAATCTCAAGAAATATAAAAAAGTAATACTTGTTACAAATTTTCTTTTTAATTTTTCAGAAAATGGCCATTTTTACACGGAATTCAGCTGCGAAGAAAATAAATACAATTGGGGAATAAATAGGACGAAATATATTTTGCTTGGAGTGACAACAGCAA
This sequence comes from Octonoba sinensis, assembly GCA_038502835.1. Taxonomy (NCBI): domain Eukaryota; kingdom Metazoa; phylum Arthropoda; class Arachnida; order Araneae; family Uloboridae; genus Octonoba; species Octonoba sinensis. The sequence goes on along the minus strand of CM076599.1, from coordinate 107,930,585 downwards.
TAGTGTTGCCAAACTTTGCGCACGAAATAGCGAGTAATAAACAAGATCGATAGTAGAGTGGAGCGACAATTTGCGGCGTTATAATGATGGTGATGTATAACGATGACCGCATTTTTCTTTCCTCCCCATTGCCTGGACGAGGTGAAGGTTGAAATCGATATTTCCGGCGGCAACCGGGTTATCACGATGGAAGAATTCGAGGTCCCTGATTCGCAAAGAACACCAAAACAAGAGCCAGAAACGAACCAAGGGGAAGATCGTTAGCTCGAATATATTATTGACAGACAATCCTCCCGCACATCAGAATATCAACAAAAAGTAGACATGAGTGAAAAATAATAATTTTAAGGAAAAACTTACAAAACGAAGGAAATTTTAAGGAGAAAGTTTAGGAGGGTTATCATATAAGTGGGCAAGGGAGAAAAATGAAAAGAAAAAACGATTGCATCACGCGAGTTTGGAATCTTATTCCTCATTTTGTCGCACATTTTTGCATCATGTGCATTCTACAAATTTTCAAAAGGGTTCCATAAATAAAGGTCAGACGATAGAATTCGTAATGTTGACAAATATGTTTTCCCCTTCAAGTTAATTAACCTAAACGAGAGAAAATGAAGAACTTAATGCAATGAGGACTAGGTTTAAATAGAAATATCGGAGGAGAAGAAATGAATTGTTTTAAAAAAGTGAAATGATGGCTGTTGAAGAGATAATGTAACAAAAAGATTCTATTCAGATTTTGTGGAAAAGAAAAACATTCCACGGAAGAATTTCAAAATAGTAATTATTGATTTTATCACGACACAATATCAGCGGGATTTTTTTTTTTTTTTGGTATTTTAAAGCTAAGAAAATTCCCTTTTTATCACCTTTCCCCATACAGATATTACATTGGTGTTTTAACACAGTGGAAAAATTGAAAATGTAGAATATTCAAAATAATTTATAGTATAGGAAAGAGAATAACAACAAAAAGGAATTCTGGTCACTAAGCAAAGCAAGCCAATGATCGGGACCAGAGCTGGGTGATTTAAAGTAATTAGATACGTAGGAGAAAACATCAATAGATGCAAGGTAAGTAGTCAAAGGCTTTTCCAATTAGCGATTTAATTAACCAAGAAAAAGGTTGCTGCATTTTTAAAATACTAACATTTCAGTTTATTGATTCTACCAGTAGTTGGAACGGGAAAAAATCTAAGACGGAAAGAAAGCGTAGCATTTGTAATAAAATACATACTATATTAGTGTAGTAATTACATTGTTAAATTAGAATTCTTGTTATTGGGATAAAATGGCTTATTTTCAAGAGCATCGCGTTCTCGGAACAGCTATGAGTCAAAATAACTTAGATTTGAAAAACCGAGTTCTTCTTTTTTTAAGTAAACCCTTTCTCAATACCCCTTATCCATTTTCTGAAAACTGATTCATTATGATCTCATTTTTAAGACACCACGAAACACATGCAGACGTTTGAAAAAGAAAATTATGAGAAGACTGCTGAATATAACATTAGGTAAAATATGCTTTCAGTTGATTAAAGATTTAAAATTAATAAATTTTGCAATCAAAGTTACAAGCAAATTAGACAAGGATTTAGGAAAATAAACTAATTCAATATAAAAGAACACAACAGTCGCGCACCAGATCAAATGCATACTTTCGAGCGAAAAAAAAGAAGAAAGAAAAATAAACACTTTTCTTATTAAGAAGCAATGGCACTTCAACATGCACAACAAAAACAACTGTTCATCACATCACAAATTGTTAAGACACGGAAAAAGAAAAATATCAGAGAAGGTCTATTTTAGAGCATCGCCCCCCCCCCCCCCGACTGATAACTATTCATACATTTCAGTTGCATTAATCATGAGAACAAGAAAGCGCGAACACAGTGCATCCCTCCCCCCACCCAAATAGTTTTAGAGCATCCTTTCCAAACGTGAATATCGGTACTATTTTTCTTTTTTTTTTTCTTTCTATGATGATTAGAGCAGAAAGAAAAGCAAACATAAAAGCAGAGAGACAATTTGCGGTGTCATAATGATCCGGACATATAATGCCGGCTCCATTTCTCTTCCCGTTATAGCATGGAATGGGGGGGGGGGGGGGGGTTAAGATGAAATCAATATTTCCGCCGGCACACACCGGGAGCTCCCGACAATCTCTTCTGTAAACAGCAGAAAACGAGGACAACAGACAGACTGGCTGAAGCAGTCCGTCTTCGGATTCGGTAAAAAAGGAAGATGCAGCAGAGTCCTTTGCAGTTAGTTTTGCTCTTTTGAAGGGGCAAGTTAATCTGCTGATACGGCACTACCTTATGGATATGGAAGCATTTACTATTGGGCCATTTCAATAAAATGAAAGGGGGGGGGGAATCAATCTTTAATCTTCAGGCTATCAATTTTTAATAGCTTTTGATGGTGCGTTATTCTCACCAAGTGAACAAGAAATCTTAATTGTTTTGGGCTTTTAGTTTTTGGGTATTGATTTTTGAAAAAAAAAAAAAAAAGAACTTACTATCACACTTTGAAAAACAATAGATACAAATCTTTTTGACATAGAGATTTGAAATCCTAGTCAATCTGTTGGAGTGAAAATAACTAGAGTGAGCATTAAGGTTGCTTTTATTTATTTGCCTTTTAAAAACCATAGACAATCTTAAAATCCTCCAGCTGCGAATTTTCAAATCCCTCCCCCCTCCCCGTACGTATTGCTCACGTGACTAATAGATCAGTTAAGTACCCCTGAACTTTTGATACGTTATTAGAATAAATATGCACTTCAGACAGTTATTATTTCAAATGATGATTGCTTATGTTATGTTTGTTGACTGAGCTTTGTTTATAATATTTACCATAAATTTATTGTATTAAAAATAAAAAAAAATATGCAAATAACTAAGCTACCAATGTAATTGTATTATAATAATTATAATGCAAAAGGCTTGCATTTTTCAATAAAACGTTTTTTTAAAAATGGAATCGGTGTATTCAATTAGAGCGGTGTATTCAATTATTCCACACCGAGAACTGAAAATAAATACAAAATAAGAAGATAAAGTGTAAACTGCAAATTTAACCAAACATAAACTCAACAAGTCAGCGTCAACATTGCCTTGTGCTTAAGCTACAATGAAGCAAATCAGAACATGAAAAAATAAAATGGAAATTAAAATTTAGAAAGGAGCAAAAAAAATAAATAATAAGTAAGATAATAAATACAAGGCAGTCGGCTAATTAATCACGAAAAACTAATCTTTGTAATATTTTAAAAAGATATTAGGCCTTTGATGGCCTGGTACAAAATGATCCAGGCCCATCTTGATAATATTCCGTTTACCTACGGGAAAACGGACTGGAGTTTGATTGATTGTACTACCATCTCATTCATTTCTTTCAGGTAATAATTTCCCTTTTGTTTTTTGTTTTTTATTTATTAACAGAGTTGGAAAAAAACCTGGTTTTTTTTTTGAAAAAAACCAAAAATACCGGTTTTTTTTCGGTTTAAACCAGGTTTTTTTGGTTTAAACCGGGTTTTTTGGTTTAAATACCATTTGTAGGAAAAACAATTTGACTTTTTGAAAATCATGGAGATTTTAGGTCATTAATTGTAAATAAACGTTATTAATAATTAATTTGTTGATAATTAATTAAGTAACTAAGTTAAAACCTTGAATTTTAGTTACCTTATATAAGTGCAGCACTTTAGTTGTCAACCTATAGAGGATGGAGATTTTTTTTTGTTTTTTCATTTCTTATGCTATGCGTTTATTCATTTGTGACTCATTAAAATATAACATCATGTATTAATGTTACTTTAAAATTAGTAATTGGCTATTTTTTAACAATTATCTAGAATACCATTAGATAAATTTAATCTCAATGACTTACAATGTATCCTATACAACTTTAAAATTAAAGCACTTAGTTAAAGATAAATGTGTTAGTTTACTTATTTGATTGTAAAGATTCCCTAAAAATACATATTTTTTTGAAATGGCTAGTAGATCAATCAGAAGAAAAAGAAGAAACTTATTTAGAGAACAAAAGAGTGCTCATAGTAGTTTTTTCAAATAGTTAACTTACACAGAGGTTTAGGCGAACTTTATACTGATGTTTCATCCATCCAGACCAATACTGGTCTAACATTATAGCATAAAAGCAGAGAATAAATAAGAGAAGGAGAACTTATATAAGTTCTTTTTTTAACTTTGCAAAAAGAGATTACTATAATAATAATAATTAGGCAGACAACTTGCAAAGGTTTTTTATAATACTCCCACCCAAATTTGGTACTTAAGGGGTCAATTTAGACAGGTGGCCAAATTACAAAGGTTTTCCTACATTAAATAATATAGGGCTAATTCCGTTCCTGACCAAAAGTGGTCAACTTAGACAGGTGGCCAACTTACAAAGGTGGTCAACTTTACAGGTTTTACTGTATTAACACATTATAATACTCTACTTATACAGACCTTTCAGCAAAATAATTATTATGCGGGTTGAGTTTTAACAAAAGCATATTTTACTAAATCAATAAAAAATAAGCAAAAATGAAAGATATATTAAAAATAATGTGTGTTGATTTACAGTATCAGTAATTTCAACGAATGATTACACCATAACACTTATACAAATCAGCAGCATTGGCTTAGAAATTATCACTATTATTTTTATGTTTTTTAAATACAACTTTTCCTGATTAAAGAATAAATATATTTTTAAAAAGAAGAGAATAATTTAGGAAAAAAAAAAAAAAAATTTGCACTGATTAAAAAAAAAAGTTTGTTACTTTATGATTTCAGTAATTCATTATTTATCTAATGCTGCGCTTGTAATTTCTGCATAAATTGGATTTTGCAATTTTTTATAATGTGAAAAGTAAATGAAAAAAGGTTTAGTTTCTTAAAAATTGTTATCTGTAACATACATTTGAAAATTAATTATTATGAAGATATTTTATTATTTCTAATATATATTCTTTAACTCCAGGAATTACAATTGCAATATCATTTAAATTTTTATAATGACTGAGAAGAGTTTTTCTCAAATTAGCTTTTTCAGAGCTAATTTTATAAAAACCCAAATAGTCTGACATAGGTAGTCTGTAGATAGGAGATGAGAAAAATTTGTACTGATTAAAAAAAAAGTTTGTTAATTGTTAAATTCGTTGATTATCCAGTGCTGTGCTTGTAATTTCTGCATAAATTGGATTTTGCAATTTTTAATGATGTGCAAAATTAATGAAATAAGATTTGGTTTAAACCAAGTGGTTTTTTTAAAAAAACCATTTGGTTTAAACCTTGGTTTAAACCAAACAACCCTGTTTATTAATAATATATATATATATATCACGTACACGTGAAAACCCAGTCAAAACAGGGCGAAATAAAAAGCACAAATTATTTACTAAGTTAAATTTTAAAACGCAAGCTCTCACATCTTTTCATCAAAATTATTCGAATCTCCCCCAAAATAATTTAAATTTCACAGAAAATGCATCCTGGAAAATATTTTCCCCACAAACCCTTAACAGAAGAAGCTGTAGCAAACATTTAGTGTTTTATTCTATCTACTGTTTTATTCCGTTTGTTTATAGCCAAAGTTCCAACTACAAAGAAATCAAAAATTTATCTGTCTGCAGCCAGTAAATTTTTGTTGGACTTTTCCAAGTGACTAGACATTTTTATCGGAGTTAATTTGATGATGAAAAGTAGCCCCACATTGGAGGAAACAGCCATTAAGTTAGATTAAATTATTGATTTTCTTGCAGAAGCAAAAAGTTCATTTGTACATTCTCTAGTTTGAAGAAGAGAGAATAAAAGATAATAAAGTAAAACAAGTTGGTGTATAAAAATATATTTGGTAAACGGACTATTATTTAGAAACCCCAAAAGTTCAATTGAAAAGAACGAGATTCTAAAACGGAATTTCCTAATTCTAAGTGAACTGATTAATTGAATCAAAATAATTTTTGGGCAGTTCTTACAGATAACGCATCTTTATGACGCTATAATTGGAGTTTTTCTATCCCTGCATACAAACGGGGAAAGTATTTTAGAAGTTAGATTTCGTAGCTACTCATTCAAACTGTATTTACACATTAACCATTAGGGATCATTCATAAATGATATCACGCTTCGAGGAGGGGGAGAGGGGTTTGTGAAATTGTGACAAAGTGTGACAAGAGGAGGGGAGGGGGTAACAAGTGTGACATCACGCATTATGCAACATAGCGTGACATGTGACAAAGGGGGGAGGGGGGTCCGCTGAAGTGTGGCATCTTGTGACAAAGGGGGGAGGGGGTCAAATATATGGGAAAAAAGCGTGACATCATTTATGAACGGCCCCTTAATTACTCTATGCAAACCACTCAGCACTGCAAGGCATATTAAGTTAGATATCATTTTCGTTGTAGAAGCTTACACATTAGGGATCATTCATAAATGATCTCACGCTTCGAGGGGGAGAGGGAGGTTCGTGAAATTGTGACAAAGTGTGACAAGGGGAGGGGAAAGTGTAACAAGTGTGACATCATGCATTATGCAACATAGCGTGACATGTAACAAAGGGGGGAGGGGAGTCAAACATATGGGGAAAAAGCGTGACCTCATTTATGAACGGCCCCTTACACACTTTCAACTAGGGATGCACCGATAAGCAAATTGGCCGATTACCGTCTAATCGGCAGAAGATAATTGGCCGATACCAATTAATCGACATCCAATTAATTATAATGATACTTATTTTTAATGCTACAATTTCTCCATCACTATACTTTTTGTTTACAATTCTCAACTTTACAGAATTAGTTAACAGTTAATTTCTGTGAGTGATGGTTTATTTCCCCCATTTTCATATTTTAGAAAGTAATAATTTCAGCTTTTTTTTTTCAAATTCTGTGAACCAATTTTCCTATCGATTGTTACAATAAAATCACATTCTGTTAACTTGACCTCAAGGTACAAATATTTAGGTAGTAGCCAGTGGCCAATAGACACTTTCAAATTAAGAGTAAATTATAAAATGTATGCTCCAATTTATGTGTAAACAATGAAAGCAAGATAACTATGAATTGGAAGTTTGAATCGGCAAAAATTGACCGATTATAAATAACCAGAAAAGTGGCAGATTATGGCCGATTAATCGGTGCATCTCTACTTTCAACCCATTTTGCAAAACACACATCGAAGCAGTATTACACTTAAAACGTAAATTTAAAGACCATTATTATATTTTTTACTTTAAAGATCAAAAATACCAACTTCCAGAAAAATATCACTAAACGTATGCTATATTTTTGAAATCATGACATTTTATCTAGATGTCTTGCGAATTAGATGTTCGTATTTTGTCTCCCGGAAAGAATGATCAACCGTGGTGACGTCACTACCCAGAATAACTAGCTCACTTTTTCATTACAGCGAAAAGGTGGCGGCTTTTAAGAAAGTGAGGAATCTTCCAAGGAGTTGCGCAAAGAAGTGGATAATGTAACAGATATAATTTTTGCGCAAAACGATTGATGAAAGAAATTTTATTGAGTTCCGCTCGTCTTGCAGCATGGCACACCTAACGAGAAAATGAACTAAAAAGCTGATAAGTAAAAAATTGACAAAAAAAAAAAAAAAAAAAAAAGAGAAAAGAAAAAGAAAAAAGAAAAAGAAAGAAAGAAATTTTAAAAAATAAAGAAAAGGTTTAAAAAGGTATAAAATTTTTAATTTTTATTTAATCCTTTATGAATCCTACAACTTTAACGCTTACACACTAGTTACGTTTAAAAAAGAATGTAAATGAATGAAAAAAATGTGTAAAACTCAATAAATAAATAAGTAAGTAAAATAAAAAGGGAAAAAGAAATCAAGACACTCGGAGCTAATTTTTTACTTTCAGGTTGTTTAAACAATGCATTATGGGAAATTATACGAACTGTACATCCATCCTAAAATAACATAACTGATTTTTCAAGTAATAGGTCTCTTTCCGTAAAACATATATCAGAAGACGAATTACCATTTAAGCCCTCACTTTAGTTAAAAAAAAAAAAACTTTCCTTCTGCATCTTTTCAGGAAATAAAACTTGCAAAGAAGCATTTCTCCCCATCCATCAATGTTATCCTCCTCCTCTTTAAAACACGGATATTGCTTCGACTTGAATGTCGCCAATTTTTCCAACCGATGCTTCCAAAAAGTAATTAATAAACACCTTTCGCAGAAGAGTCATCTTCGAAGGGCTCTTAATCCACCCCAAAAGGGCTTCATATGAACGATCTGAGCCTTTTAAGTAATTATCCCAGATTAATATCTTCGATTCACCGTCCATCATTAAACAAGGTTCCAGTTTGTACGTCAATGTTTAAAATGCGCGGATTAAATTAACATTATGGAGGAAGTTTTGATGCACGATGTGCCTTAACAAAAGCGCGCAAGTAGCATCAATTTTGGCTCTCGAGTCAAGAGATTGGCGAGATTTTGGGAAGGCTTCCAAGCACTTAGGCTACATTACAATGAATTAATGATTCGAAGACAGTCGCGCATTTCATCACCGGTGAATTTATTATGGATAAAATAGAAGATTTACGCTTTAGGTACTCAATTTGTTCATATTCGTATAATAAAACAACAGTGGAAAGTCGTACAATAACGGGCATAATAATGGCACTTGACCACGCAAACCAGGGCTGGAAAATTATATTGCCCGACATGCCCGGGGCATGTAAAAATTCCGATCGGGCATGAATCTTAAAAGATTCCATGCAAAGTGCTTGAATCTTAAAAGATTCCATTAAAAGATTCCATTTAATTAAAAGATTTATTTCCAAAACCTTGTTATTCCGTATTTTATTGAGACATCATCGCATCCTTACCGGAGATCAAAATTTATTTTAAGTAGCACACAGGAAGAATTTACAAATATTCTCTTACTTGTGGAGATTATGCTCTGCATTTCTCCTAGCACATCTGCATGCGTGAAGGGATTTAGTGCCATGAATCGAACAAAAAGCCCATTTCGTTGCAGTTTCTCTACAGAGACAATCAACAGTCTAATGAGAATTGCCATTGATGGTGTAAAAGCAGATAATTTTGAATATTCGGTGGCAATCGAACACTGGTTGCTCAACACGAAGGGAACAAGATATGTTGACACACATGCATGTCAACAATAAAATTGGTAATACAATTTTGAATTTTGCAAATTCTGCCCTGTAACCCCTTATTATGTAATATTTATATGTAATGTAATTTTTTTAGTGATTTAGATTAACGTTAAAGTAATTCTTGGTTCAGGGATAAAGCTGTCAATTTCATTTTTTGTTTGAATAATTCTATACGACAAATTCAATTTTTTTTAATTATATGTAACATAGCAACTTCTGGGCATGTAAAAATTTTGTTCGGGCATGTATTTTTAGAGAAACATGCCCGGCAGGGCATGTAAAATTTTAAAGATTTTACGAGCCCTGACGCAAACAAAACACTACTTTTTTCGTTTTACTTAGTGGGTTTTATCGAAACCAGCAGCAGTCCCTGACCTAAAAAAATTATCTAGCTAATTGAATTCTGAATTTTTACTCAGATCACTTGTAAGTACATATTATTTTTAAAATTGAAAAAAATAATTAATTGTATAATAAAAACCAATCCACAAAACAAAATTTCCGATGAGAACAGTTTTATACGTCAAAGCAAAATACTTTTGTTTCGCGAATTAGGATTTTTTCCTAATACGCAATTTCTAATTTACAAGAAAAAAAGCAAACACCGTAACTATTGTTTCAAACGTTTTAAAAATAAGTCTAGACTTAATTTTATCTTCTAACTTTTTAAGTCTTAATTTTGCGAAGTTTACTAACTTTCTCAAAAAGCAAAAATCATTGCTGAAATGTAGAAACTGCCGCTCACTGTGAAGTAAATATATGAAATAACATTACAGGACTTCAAGCTTAAACATATTGTTTCTCTAGTAATTTAGCAAAGCATCCGTTTATGCAATCGCAAACTTTGGGATGGGTCCCAAGCAGAACATAACATCCAGTGATTTTATACACTGTTGTGGAATTGAAAAACATAGTTTTTCTCTTCTATTTTTGTTAAATAAGAATCATATTTCCATGGATTAATATACATTACGACAAAAAGACATTAGAGGAAAAAGAGAAAACAGGAACAGTGCTGCCGTGTGGTATGCACGCAATCTAATTTTCCACACAGCGGCAGATATTGATCCGAACGGGGGATTCATCATTTTCGCATGTTTGCTTTGACATCCAATAACAAATATTTGCCTACGTTCAACACGGTGATCGGTTTTAGAGCGTAACTTCAATAATTTTTGCTATTTGTGAATTTGTGTGCAGTTTTAGGACTACTGCATGGATAAGAGAAAATTCTTAGCGATTACTACAGCGTATATATTATTGCGTAAACGTAAATGAAACACTTTTGCTTTTAACCTGTAGCGTTAACAAACTTGCATGTCTTTTGCAATAATTGTTAAACCCGAAGAAATGAAAACACTTTGGACACACTTCGAGGTAATTCCATTGAAGATATTTTATACTATTCAGCATAAAATTATAACATGCAAATCATCAACAAGAAAACCCAACAGCCAATGGCGTTTCGAAGTTTCTGGACTTGTCTGGTAATGGCCGCTGCGTGATTGGTTAACATATTTACTGCTTTTCTCTTTGCAGATTGCAGTTGTCGTTAGATGAGTGCATGTTAAACTTTATCATTTGACAGGAACATCCATGGATAAGTCAAGCAGTATTTTGTTGTTTCTGGTGAAACATAAGAAAAATCTTTATTTCTCTCGATATTTTTGATGTGACACATAAAACTTTTACTTTTACATTCATTTCCTCTAAAATTGGATATCCTTCCGCTGAAACAGGAAAACAAGTAAAAACACTAAAAAAGGAACACTCGACTCAATACATAGTTGCATTAATTCATCGCACTCCTCATCTAAATTTCAAAGAGTAGAATTCATTAATTAAAAGTTTTCTTAATATTTTTTTCCTTTTAAAATTTATATCAATTATAAAATCACCACCGCAGATTAAATACTACCCTGAGATAGTTGAAAAAATGACCAGTTAGGCATTTGGTTATGAGCTTTACACTGAAACAATTTACCTTTGAGCTGGCTAAAGAAATCGTCGAGTTCAACAACGTCAAACACAAAATTGGTATTTTCATTGCAAAATATGGTATTAAAACGAGGTTGGATTTATCGTTGTCTTTACGGTTTTTACTGTTGGCAAATCGGACTCTTTATAAAATTCACGGTCGTTAAAACAAACCTTCGACGGAGTTAGCGACCGTAAAATCGGAAGAATTTTGCGAAATTCGCAGGCGTAAAATAAGACCCGTGACAAAATTCGATATACTAAACGGATCGTTAGTATTTCTACCTTTTGAATTTTTTTTTTTTAGAATTCTGCTTGAATTTTATTTTTTTTTTTTTTTGAATATGTTTTTTTGCAAGCAACAATCGCAAGTTTTTGTATTTATTATTTTTTCCCACAAAAACTCGTAGTACAAATATTAAAATAACCATTCGATAATTAATGAAAATAAATAAAGCTTAATAATTATGGTAACAATAATAACGAAAAACTAAATAAGTCTCAAAAACGGAAAATAACGAAGTTTACTTTTAGGCAGGATAGCTTGAGGAGCTTTAAAAAGTATGAGTATCTAAAAATATTAGTCCGGAAAAAAGAAAAAAACCACAGCGTGAAAAGATGAAATCGAAAATTAAATTCTTTACAAATAAATTAAATAAAAAAGATCTATTCACAAACGTCGAAAAATATCCAAAGCATTAAATTAGCCACACACATTTTATAATACATAGGAGATAAAATGAATTCGAACATAAAGTTAGAATTAATGTTATAAATCTGGAACTTTTAAAGGTCTAAATTTATCACATCAAGACATAAATTTGAAATCCATGTATAAGCCATAATGTGCACACGCAATAAAATCAGGCTGAAACGGCTAAGCCTGTGACAAAAAGGAGAAAGAATTTTTGAGTAACAGAGCTGCTGGAAGAAGTTGACAAACGGAAGAAAAACTCCGCGCCTAGATAAAGGGGAAGAACATAAAATGTCATTCACAGCGGTGATAAAATCCAATTTTATGGCTGGCATACTTCAGTGCGGATGAGTCGACAAAATAACTTGAGTTTTCTCTCTTCTATTTCTTATAAATGAAAAATGGTATAAAGTAAATAAACGTCGTTTAAACTATGAAAAAGACACATCGTTCGTCGAAAAGTGCGAACTTAAAATTGTGACATAAAATATTGTGAAGATAATTCAAAGTGAAATTAGTATTTATTTTTCTAGTGTATATAAAAAAGAATTTTCTGCCCATGAAATCATTAAATTACAAAATTCGAGTGCATACACAAATAATTTAACAAAGAGAGAGAGAGAGAGAGAGAGACCGTGGCTTATACAAATTTCAATAAAGCTGGTTTTATATTATGCAACGACATAAAGCGTAAACATGTTTAACGAATTGAATCGTTTTCTAAAGTGTCTAAGTACTGATTTAAATTGATCATTAATAAAAATACATAATAATTCTTGTTTTTCCCACATTTTTAAAAAAATTATAGAATATATTTGTTTTACTTTGAAAACAAAGTGTTCCGTTGAAATTTTAAGTTTTGCCAAGCGTTTTGCTCTTTCTACGCTGAGTGGATAAATCGGAAAAAATAGTTTAAGGACTTAAGCAGAATTTATTAAAATTGGAATGTTTGTTTTACATAAAATTAAAATATTTTTGGATTACATTTGACGTTTTTTAGTTAATTTTACCGAAATATGTTAAACGCCTTTGTCCATCATGATATGAAAATAGGTTTTACGTTACATCTATGTTTTTGAATGTCAATATAATGTCCGGTGAACACTTTTCCACCGCGGTGACTAAATTCAGGGGTATTCACTTAAATGGTGTTTCACTGTAATATACCTTTTTGATGAAAAAGAGGTTTTACTTTCAAAAGATCTTCTGGAGTTTTTTACAATTGTATTAATTCACTGCATTAAGATTGAGAGCCATTTTAATCAATATTAAACCGCATTACCATTTTCTTTACCATCAAACTGTTTTATTACACCTAAAGATTCATGGGACATTTTAATTTGAGGTTAATTTTGTGAGATGTGTATGCGCTTGGAAAGATATAAATGATATTTGAAGTGTTTGTTGATGGGGTTGAGATTTTATGTTTATTTCCTTGTTAAAAAGTAATAAAGTGCCTTTTTTGAGAAAAGAACGTTTATAATATAATATTATTAGATAAAATTCATATGCACGTCATGATCAAAGAATTATAACATAACATATACACCTTATCTTTTGCTTTAAAATAGCTTGGCTCGACTATTTGTAGAAATAAGAAGGAGCTAAAAAATACCATAGAAACAGAAAAAAGATTGGCAATAAAAACAAAGAAAGAGAAGAAGAATTGGACAAAAGCTTTTTCTCTAACAGCTTTAGTTTAGTTCGGTTTCCCTCCATCTCCAGTTCAATATCCCAGTGACAAGCGCCGACTGTGGACGAAACTGGATACTATTTTAGCAAGAATGGACGGAAAACACGGATCGACTTTGCCTCTTCGATGAAAACATTGATCCCTGTGCGCTGGACGAATCCCATTTCTGTGTAGTCTCCGTTGTCTGTTATTTCTACAGCTGCTACCTCTCCACTTTTGGCCGCATTCCAACTTAGCCATGATCCTTTTCTCTATGGCAGACAATTGTTTTTCCCCCCCCCCCCCTTTTTTTTTTTTTTTGTTTATATGAATGGGACCGTCTGCCTTTACCTGTACCAATAGAACAAGCTAATTTAGAATTGCTCTATATGCACATATATGTCATGAAATCACTTCGGAATGTTCGGCTGGAAAATATTTCTTAATATTTTCCATACTAAAGATACTTTAAATTTTTCGTTTTCGTTTTTATTCTACAAAAATTGGTTGAGGAAGCTAATCTTAAACTTAAAAACGAAATGAATAAAATAGAGTTTTAGTAATTTTTAACTCCAATTTATAATTTATCACGGAATTCTAGGACGCTAGAACTGGGACATGGCCAGTGAGCTTCCTCGAGCTCCGAAGTTCATAGCATTTTGGGCTAAGGACGGAGAGAAATGCGGGGTACTTGTGCTTTTGAAAAATTGTAAAATAATAAAAACGCGCAAGAGAAAGTAAGAAAATATGCAGAAAAAATAGGAAAAATTTACGTAGAAAAGTAGGGCAGTGAAATGTAAAAATAACCATACAATGGTTTGGTACTATATTAAGTAATTTAGGATTTTGTGAAAAATTCTGTTGCTTTTATCAAAAATTTGAAAGAACCCGGCTTTTTCATCAAAAACCCAAATAAGCAGGGCTTTAAAAAAAAAAACGTGTTTTTTTTTTCAAACTCTGGATCAATTTCTTAGGATCGGATGAAATTACTCTCTTTACAAGTCATCACATGTTCAAATATTTAGGTTTTCTTGCAAAAATTTTCTTGGTGCATTGCATGAAAAGCCGTTTACTATTTTCCATACCTTTGTATCAGATTTGAGTAGTATTGTTCCAGTTTTCTAAGGAGTACCATCTGTGCGGTGGCCATGGCAGATATAAAGCTCAAATCTAACTAACATTGGTTTATGTCAGATTCGAATACAATCCCTGTATTGTACCTTTAAGTGCAACGACACTGATTTCTTGCATGTTTACAGTTTCTGTCAATTTCATGAGTACAAATGGCTGTTATTGCAGTATCTGGAATATCTGTTTTATTCATCATCCTAAGAATAAGACACTTTAAGCACCTCTCAAAAATAGAATCCTCATTTTCGACGATTCTCCAATCGTTAAGAAAATTTCGTCATTTACAACGATTCTTTCCTCGCGCGATCACGTGACTTGAAAAAGTTACCGCACAAAATTCGGCTATTTGACGAAATATTTACCCGGAGCATTTTTCACGAAGCCATTTCGTCAAATACGACGAAAGTTTCGTGAGATTTGAGCATGTGTTTCTGAGAGTGAGTCCTTGCATTTCGATTTCAATGGATTGAACATATTTGCTGTCCTATCTTCCACTCATCTCGCCCTTTTGTTGTCAGACAAATATCAAACACCTGTAAATTTCTGTGTTGAGAAAAATAAAGAAAAGCAAAGAAATTTGAGACGGTTTTTTTTTTTTTTTTTTTAATGTAATTCGCAGAAAAGAATCTGCATGCCACAGGTTGAAGGCAACTAGTTGAAACAAGCAAACTTTACCCACAAAAATAGTAAAATCAGTTTGACTGTTCAACCAAATAAGATGTGCTTCCGATGGCTGATTGGTTGGTTTTAGTTTAAAATTCATGTACTTTTTTGGCTTCGTATTTTTATATCGAAATAATATAATTGAAATTGCATAATTATCACAATTAGATATTTTCTTGTAACATTTCCAAATCATCTGGAATACACTTAAGTAAATTACATAGATATATACTTTTTTCCCTTAAAGCAAAATAATTTCATTTATACTGTACCTCATCATATGCGAATCATAAAATTAGATTTTATCTTCGCCTGCAAGTGACATTTCATGATTGAGCGCTTTGCTTATCATATCTGAATTCCAACTACTCCCTTTCCCCTTTTTGTTACTTTACACAAATGACTATCTTAAAAGTACATTTTTGCTAACACTGTCTCTGTATAAGTTTTACTCGAATTTTAGTGCATATAAATGTTGTCGGCTATAGAGGAATTTTAAATTTATGCTTTTTCAGATAAATTGTTATGTCTACTCCTTCAAATTTCTCGATTTACAATGTTGGGTTTGAATGCCTGAAGAGTTTCTGTCTTGAGCTCAAGCTAGTTTTTAAAGAGCCCCCCCCCCCCCCTTCCATTCTGTGTTTGAGGATATTCTTTCTCTTATAAGATAAGTATCCGTATATATTTGAAAGTGTTTGTTTTAGAAATAGTGAGGTATATTTTATGGATGAAGAAGATAGTATTCAACGCTGTGTATTTTCATCAATTCAATTATCGTACAAAAATTCTGTTAAACAAATATGTTTATTCTACTTGATCAATTTTTTAAATAAGGAGTTACTTTATTTAAACAGAATGCCCCCCTTAGTAAACTTATTTCTCCTGAGCAGGTTCTATAAATTTTGGGTAACACTAGTTTTTCAAGAAAGCATGTTACCATTTTTTATTTTCTACATTTTTGTGCAAGACACTCATTGAAATTTATCGGCAATTGACTGCTGCATGTAGTGATGGTGTGGTGGCGGGACAAGAGCGACGAATATTTTTTTTTTCGTTTAGCTGAGATTATGTACAGGATATACTTAAAAATAGTAACAATAAAGGAGAAGAATAACCGACTGTTTTCCAGATTCAAAAAGATGGCGGAAGATTTCCTATCTGCCTATGAACAGCATAAAGCTAAATTTGGAAATGTCTGCGAAAGTAAATGTAAACAATGGTATTTTAACTTTTTCATTGATGTAAAATGCAAGAAAAGTTAGGGAAAAGTTTGACCGTTTTCAGGTTTTATTTGAAAATTTTAAAGAAGTTATTTTAAGCGTCTCCTAATATTTACCGTTGCGATATTTTTATTCATTATATACACCAAGTGGAGATAAAATAGAATATTGCGGTTAAAGTCATGAAATTGCAATTAAAATCTTATTATCCAAGAGTCATATTAAAAAATATAATATAAATAATTCACTGTTTAAAATGAAAACTGTGACCCTTTATCAATAATTTTCAGTTTGTTAGTAATTTTAATTTATCACAAAGATTTTTCTAGAAAAATAACGCTTTAAATTCTTTGTTCTAGGGACATATTCGTAAGGAGACACTAATTCTTCTCTCAAAATAAAATTTTAATTTTCCTTTTGTTCCTAATTCTATATTTCATAGCTTAACATTTAAAATTTTCTTCTTGAAACAAAAGACACACTTTTAAAGCAACAACACGTAGAAGAGAAACGCGCAAGCGACAAAGAAACTCGAATTATATTAAAAATCTTTAATTTATCTGATGCAGCAGAAAATATATGCCTGTATCTCCAGGGTTTTGAGGAATATTTCTGAGGAACACCAGTGTTCCGCGGAACGTTCCGAGAAAGTCTGGATAATCCTAACTTCAACGACACACTATCGAAACAGATATCATTAGAAACAGCCGCCGCGGTGGACAAGCACGTTCAACGAACTGAACTTCACACTCAAATTCAAAAGCGCCATAAATCCTGAAAAATTTCCAATCGCGCTCCGTCTACCGCAGGTGGGGACAGACCTCCTTCCAAGCTCAAATGACTCGTCGTCGGCAGTGATGGATGAATCGATGACCGGGTCTTTCCGCGCATTACCAGACACAAAGGTTCATTCTCGCCTCTTGAATAATTTCTCTTCAGACCGTAATTGTAGACACAGTGGAGCCGGTGAGGGAATTTTCATGCCAAGGCTCTTTTCGGTAATGGCGCCGTAAAACCTCACTTCGTTTTACTTTTGTTTTTGTGCGAATGGCTTCTCGTCCGCACATTGCCAAATTGCATTGTGGCCCGGAGCACCAGGAGGAAAAAAAGGAGAAAAAGATAGAAGGAGTAGTTTCGGTCGTTACTATAAAGACAGGTTGATGCATATAAAATGAAACGTACTATGCATTCAAATTTCCCGGAAGGGTTACAAACTAATGCAATTTCGTTGTGACATTGCCACTGATACAATAAAGGTTACCGCCTTTAAAAATACAAAGTTTATTTGCTTTTACTGCACTTCAACTTCAGATCAAGGTCACATGAATGCATAGACTTTCATGTTATCTTCTTTCTTGAAGAAATGTTGTTTATTCTTTATTTATTGATTTATATTTTTTATTTAGTGAACTACAAAGTCGAACACAGTTTTCAGTTCATTTACAATCTCAGAAATAGAGCTCTCCCTTTTGACGATTCTTCAATCGTCAAGAAAATTTCTTCATTTACAACGATTCTTTCCTCGCGCGATCACGTGACTTAAAAAAGTTCCTACACAAATTTCGCCAATTTGACGAAAGGTTTACTCGGAGCATTTTTCACGAAGGCATTTCGTCAAATACGACGAAAGTTTCGTGAGATTTGAGCATGCGTTTCTGAGAGTGTATGGAGAAAAAAGAAGGGAGAGGAAAAAAAAGAAAAAAACGATTTTGCTAAAAATGGATGAAAGTAAGAATCGTTGCAGGGAAAAATAAGTAAACTAAAAAAGATAATTTAGTTCATGATACGAAGATAACCAAACGAAGACACGTTTTTCACTACGCTCCTGCAACTCAAAAAGCAGAGAAACTCTTGTATATTTCATAACACTTCGCATTCAACACGATCTTTCTCCCTATAATGAATATCTTTTCTTGGCCGCTTAATACTTAACTTAAAGTTTTCTTTTGTCGGATGTAATTCTCTGAAGAAAATACTCTTTCAGAAACGGGCAACTAGAAACACAGGAATAAGTGACAAAAATTAAAAGATGGAAATAACTAACGTGACTGATAGAAGAAATACCAATGTGGCTCTATCCAGGGTGATTAAGAAATACCAAATGAAAGCTACTATTTGATTCGAGATTTGCAGTCGTTCTACTCAAATCAAAATCTTTCTTTTGTCATTTACACATCTTTGCTTCTAGTTGCACAAAATTTGATTTGATGGGGTAGATAAAAAAAAACATAGTTTAAAGTAAATTTTTGGGTATCTGATATAAAATACAAGCAATGCAATCAATGATAAACGCAATACTGAGTTACTAAAGAGCGGGGGGGGGGGGGGGGGGACGAACATAAATTACCAAAATTTCATCAGAAGACTTTGTAGGAGGGTGGACAAAATATCGACAAAAAGCAATTTTTTGAGATTCTCCTGAAGCCATAGTATCTGATGAATTCGAATTTTGGAAAGTTCCTGACAAATAAGGGAGGAAACCAGGGTTGTTAAATGTAAAAACTACAAATACGGAAGAGCAGGGGTGCCCCGACCTTAGACCATATAGTACCTAGACGAGCTCTTCTATTCACTCGCCATTGTCTGTTCCTAAGCAGGAATGGTGGGGAGTAGTTTGACTGACAGGGGGCGGAGATCAAAAGTTTTCACCGCCGTTGACCACGTGGGAGAGTCTTCTCAATTTCTGAGCTTGCATTTTGCCTTGGACCTCCAATTTCGGAACTTACACACCATGCCGTTTCATAGGTATGTATATTTGTTTGTAGTTATTATACATATTTTTAGTAACGGTAACATAAGAAAATTTTTTAAAAAGGAAATAGAAAACTGCTTTTTAAGTTAAATCTGAAAAAGATTTTTGTTGAAACTATCTCTGCAATCAACGTACAAAAGTCGTAAAATTTTTTTGGTATTTATATGTGTATATATGTGTTTAGTAAACATAATGGCAATATCAACAATAAGAAGCTTAAATTTTAATTTTATTTTTAAATCTCTGGAGAATCATGTTCTTGCAAGCACAAGAAAATCATATATATAAATTAACTAAAGCAATTGTTGACAAATACTTAAAAATAAGGCTACACCATTTCTTACAAAATGTCAAAGAATCTGAAAGAATACCAAAAGTGCGCAAGAAATACACCAAATTAATTTTATTTAAAAATCAATAACTATTATTAATAGAAATATATTAATTTTTTTCCAATAATTAAATTCTCTCCATTCCGCTTTATTAATAATGCGTTCCCGTCCCCTAAATAATGTATGCAGAGTTGCTAATTTTTCAGAATTGTGCTTAAAATGCATTTCATACTATACTCTTACCTATATATATGTGTGTGTGTGTGCATTTTTATATATTGTATTTCTGACTATTGCTGAACACTTGCGCAATAAATTAATTTTGATCTATATTGCTTGTATGCCGTTTGTTTGCAAACTTCACCTTGTGAAATTCATTAAAAAAATATTCGCAATTTAATTAAGAGTACAATTCGATGTTTTCAGTCCTACAGGCTAATGTCACATGACTATTAATTTTAGATTTACGAACTGTACTGGAGAAAAATTATATTTTTAACTAACAATTTTCTGAAGTAAACAATTTTCTTCATGCTGTTGCTTTCTTTGAATTTATTTCAGATTCAGGAAAAACAGCTAAAACGCTTTTGTTTTTCTTTCCTTATTTTCAATGAACTGAAAAAGAAAAGAATTTAAGTACATCTGATGTTTTTGTTTGGCCTTTTAACGTAATATTACGTATGTTTTTATTTTTCGCATTGATATCTCAAGAGCAAGACATAATGAGGATGAAGTCAGTTAAAAACTTTGAAAAAGCAATACGAATTGTATTCATTGCAAAGAGATTTAGTGCGTGTCGTTGCGTTTCGAAAAAGTGAGCAAGAAACTAACTCTCCTTCTCAATGAGCTCAATATATAAGATCCTTTTCAAAGCACTATTACTAATTAAATACTGATAATATCAATAAAAAAACCCTAGTCCATTAATCTATGAACTGTGTCCTTGAGTGTGATAGAAAACAATGGTGCTAAAATGTTTCTGTCATACAATAAGAAATTAAAATAAATCACTCTTCAAATCTCTACGAGAATTAACATGGCACGACGAAGCCCTCTCTCACCGAAGGACTCCATCACCTGTTTTCCGGGGAAAGACTCCTGCTTACCGACCACGCCCCCAGACCTTGTCTATCTAGTTTATGGTCTAAGGCCCCGACGGCGGGAGGAGGGGGATCGTTTTCCCCAGAAGCATCGGATCTCCCGGTATCCGACAGATTTTAAATATCCGGAATCCAATCTGCCCACTGCACGAAAGGTCCGGTTATCCGGCATGTCAATTTTAGTTTTTAAAATTTAATTAATTAACAAATTTTGAAAATGCATGTAATTAAAATCTTATTGCGCACTTTGAGGCTGTGGGATGTTTAAAAAGAGCACAGAATTTGCACGTTTCAAACATCAGAGCCAGATAACCGGTACGGAGCCGTCACATAAGGGTCACCGGACATCCGATATTCGGAAAAATCAATATCTTGGCAAGAATACGGGACTTTTGCCGTCCCGTACTAAAGTTCCCTGGGACGCAGTACAATTTCTCAAAATACGGGACTGCCCGGTAAAATCTGGAACGTTTGCAAACCCTGGAGGAAACGTACACACAATAATTAATCTAAATAAAACAACAGGACCACAGCAAAAAAAAAAAACTGAGGCGATGTCATTTCAAACACAAAACAATACATACGAACAGCTTACAGGTTGTTTCGTAGAAATACAACGATTATTTAGATCCTACATAATAAGACTACAAGACACATATCACGGGTTAAATAATTATGATTATCGACATTAGCATGGGAGCAAACAAGTCAATGGAATATCAATTAAACCTCATACGTAACTTTTTTCTTTTAAAAACAAATGGCTTCCGCCTTACTCTGAAATTAACTATTCAGTTCCCAATAAACGGCGCCTAATTTTGTAAGCAAACGGCGATATTCGAAGAGTAAATGGGAATTGCTGGCGCCGTTGGCGGTAATTAAAAGCGTAAATAGTGTATTCGAAGCAAGGAATGGAATCCAACATTTATCCTCTCACCAAAGGCTTTTCGTTCAGGCAATGAGATGGAAGGATAAAATTCAGAGCTACAGTAGAATTCCAAAGAACACGTTATTGCTAAGCACTTAAGAACTAACTCATTCATTAAGTGAAAAATTAACGACGTCTGAGAACTCTATATATATTAGAATTGATGATTGCGTGTATTTTACTTCAACTATTAACAAAAAGGCAAGTTACATTACAGATTTTCTTTTTACTTATTGATAAATTCATTTACTATAGTTTCTTTTTCCTGACTTCCTAAGAGTAATTAAATTCTTATTTAAAATAATTTTTTCTCCGGGTAATAGGTAGAAATCGACTAATACGAAATAAGCGGAAAAGTGGCAGATTTTGGTCGATTAATCCAAGCATTCCTAATTTTCGATATCCAAAATGGATTCAGTATAAAAACTAAGCGGAGATCAAAAACTAAGCGAGATAATCAAATGTTGACTTGCACTCGTTATTATACAGCATCATACTCATAATTAGGCTAATGTACGCGATATACGAATGCAAAGGCTTAATTATGCATCAAAATTCGAAAACATTACAGATCCACAATTTTTACAAAACTTTTCCCTCCAACGGCTATTTTTCCATAATTAGGAACGAAGAATATCTAAACAAGGTTTTAAAGATAATTTGATTAATGGAAGAATGAAAAAAAAAAAGCGCTCCTTTCAAAATTTCGGTCGTTTGTTCTAAAGTAATATTTCCCGGAAGAGCTGTTCTTGCAATATAACACCTAATATTTTGTGTCCGCAGTGAGACCATAAAAACCCTTAAAGGAACAATTAATTTTGAGGGACAAATAGGTCTCAATTAACTTAGGTGGCCATAAATTTCAATTTAATTTATCATCTACGATAATATAAGAAATAAAAAAAAAAAACGAACACAGACTTAACAATGACTTTGAAACTTAAGCTTAATTCCAGGTAATATAGTATGAAGCAGGGGAAAATGAGGTTACGTTTTATTTGGCAGCATAATTTTACGCAATTTAGCAATTTATCTACAGCTCCATTAAAACTGCCATCTCTATAAATCAAGTATTTGAGAAACCGCTTAACTAGAAATATAAATAGTGAAGAACATGAAATTACCAAAAAAAAAATCAATCCTGGGCTATAATGTTTTCCACTATTTTTAGGTATGTCTCAGTTGAGTAGTATCTGCTACATCGCTTGGTATGAAAAATGTACGCGTTTTTCATGATTATTTAGGAACTATCAACAAATCACAGTACTAATAGCCTTAACCAATAGCAAACTACGTTTCATTTCTTAACAAAACACACAAACAGGAATTAAAAAACAAGCAATGCACTTTGAAAAGAAAAAAAAAAACAAGTAACGTGGAATTTTTCGACAGGCTCTTTGCTCATTTTTTTTTTTTTCAGAAAATATTTTCCATCGAAAGTCTTCACGCTAACAGTGGTAATTCTTGAAATTTTCATCCAAAATCCCTCAAATTTCGTACATACCTTATCTTTCACACACAAGTACAATTTTTCAAATTACTGTTGTTAACTTTTTTTTAAAAGTAATTTTAACCCTAATTTTATTCATTAAAAATTAGAAATCTCGCAACACACCAGCAGGAATTCATAAGTTCAGATTAGTACTCCCATGACTATCTCAATCTTGGATAAAACCGTTATTAGTGTTTACGTGATACACTTACGTTCAGAAATGATGAAGTTAACTGCAATTACAAAATTAATGAAGAAATCGTATTTCATTTGCTACATTAACATAATTTATGCTCATTATATAAGACCTACCGTATATCTAACATCAATTAATAAAATTTACTTAACGCAATACTTTGTAAGGTTGTTTCAATATAACAGCAATTTCAATTTCGTTTTCGAATTTCACTGTTACTCAAAATTCTTTGTTATTAAAATCCTTCCATAAAGACGGTGCATCATTTTTCATTAAGATTAGGATTGAACAAAGAGCATTTTTTTATGGAAATGCAGAAAAGAGTATAATCGTCAAATATCATTTTTGAATTCATTTCGCAAACACATAAAATGAATCACATAAATTGAATTTCAAAGATAGTCATTTAGCGCCCTGCCATTTTTTATTGAGAAATTTTTTTAAAATTTACAAGACCGTGCTAAAATTTACAAGACCGGATGTGGCATTTTGGGCCATAAATGCTAAACTAAAGGCTTTCGAATTAAAGTGTATCGCTTCTTATTACTGCTTTTATTTGTAAGCTAATTTGCAGGTAACGTTTCACAGTATACTTAATATTGTCTTGTAATTACGTATTATGACATAAAGGTTGCAGAATTTTTCACCAACACACATCCTCAATACCTGTACTAGAGGCAAGTCTTCATTTAAGAATTATTTTTTTCCCTTTGAGGAGAAACGATTAAGGAATAAACTGGCGTTGTTTTAGTACTAATTGCGAAAAAAAGCAAGGGACCCTCCACTCCCTCTTTTTTTTATGCGTAAAATTGTAACAAAACCGAGTAAAACAAACAAACAAAAAAAAAAAAAAAAAAAAACATTGAAGACAAAGACATTTATACAAAGGAAGCAGCCAATGGTGGAACAAACAGACCAAACCAATCAGGAAAAAGAAAAAACCCTATCATATAATCGAAAATTGGAACACAGAATAAAGTTTCTTGTTTTTGACTATACATAGTATAATGATGCTTCTCTTTGCTGCGTACTGGTTCATTCTGTTTGTTCTAATCATCCGATATTGGCAGCTTTCTGCTTTGCTGTTTTTGTATAAAATGCCTGCGTTGTCAATCCCCCCCCCCCTTTTTTTTTTGCTTCAAAAGAATTATTTACAACTTCAAATTCCCTTTATGTATTAATAAATAGGACTCCTTGTAAGCCAGAAACGGCTGCATCACTTTTTTTTTTTTTGCAGTTTAAGCTAACGTAACAATAACGTTTATTTTCTCATGACCCTAGCATTTACTCAATAGCCATTCTCCAAAATTACTGTACAATGTTTACCTAACGAAACGACGGAAGAATTCAACATTATACGAAGCCTTCTAGCCCACTGAGGAATATAAGCATCTCGAAAGATAAGCAAAACACATGAGATTTATCCTTTACAAAAACAATACATTTTTAATCTATCATCAAGTAAAAATAATTAGTCTTATAAAATTTATGTAATATCTTACCTACGAGGTTCACAATTGGAGGACTTCATAACGATGGAACACATTTTAGAAAGTTTGAAAATCCACGGCGACTTACCTGAAATATAAATAAATAAATATCAGACAGAGTGGAAAAATAGCAATAACTATGTTAAAAAGAATTTTTATATTCAAATTATATCTGTTCATCAGGAGGCAACCCAATTGCAAATATTTTGTTTCTAAAGTACTGATCGAAATCAGATGCAAAACATCTCATAAATCTAAAGGTAAAGTTTTCATATAGTTGAACTAACTAGGAGCATTTTTATGAATTTTGATTGTTTTGATTGTTAACACCTTTTTTTGCCACTTTGACAGTGCGTTAAAAGCTAAAACATTGCGAACAGTTAAAATTTTCACTAATCGTATTTATGCACGCTTTGCTTATTTTGGTAACTTAGTAATGCATAAGTTTGACGCCTCGGCCTTTTTTTTATTCCATAAGAAACGTTTTTGCAGCTTAAAGAAAAAGGTTGCTAATTTTATCACCATAACATCACCACAAAGATACATATATGAAAAATAAAAAATAATTAATTCTCTCTGCTAACCTAAAAAAAAGTGTGCAACTGAGGATAATAATAATAATAAAAGTAGAGAACTTGATCAAGGCAATTATTGTTCCTACAATTCGCCCATCACAGCTTACTAATAATTTCATAATGAATACCCCCCCCCCCCCCCCCCCCCGGAATGAAATGAATTCAGTTTACAGCGATTAACCAGTTTAAAAATACTTCTTTGTTTAATACCAGATGTCTTCTGTCGATTTGATTTTCTTTTTCATACAATTGCAGGAAATAGCAAATTGGGAGCTGCCATGTGGGTGGGTACAAGTTCATTTTACTGAATTGGGTGTTGTAGTTTGAAGCATTTTATCAAAATCCATGAACATTTTTCTTTTTTTTTTTTTTTTTTGTAAAAATATATAACACATTAGTTTACTTATACCTTTTCAAAAAAAAAAAAAAAAAAAAATTAAAAAACAAGAGTTAATTATTTATCTACCAGTTGAGAAAGCACGACAATTGGTTGTGAAAATGCGATGATGTTTATGTAAATCCGCCATATTTTTGGTCCTGTCAGTTCGCCGTTTTAGGTCTGTCCGAAAGCCGCGATAGTACCGGTCCCGAGCAAACCAAATTTGAGGTTCGATTAAGTAGTTGAAATGAAAGAAGTTTGATTCCTGTGAAGAATACAAAAGATAGCAAAACAAATAGAGCGCATTCTTATTTTAATTAAAAAAAAATTAAGCACCTGGAATAAAAAATAAGGACTATTTAAGGACTTTTTAAGGCCTTAAAAATGAAAATGAACATTAAGGACTTTCTAAGGAACTTTAAGGACCGTACGAACCCTGAGTTCAACATAAAAAGGTAATGGGGAAAAAATGCTACTTAAGCTTCTGAAATTAACGCGTTCATTATTTCACAGCAATTTCCAAATTTCTGAAACATTACTGGTGTCAAATGAAATTCCCTAATGCAATAAGAAAAGGAGAATAATAACTCTAATAAATGCATTTGTAATCCTTACAATGAAATAAGGAACATTTCGAGCTGAGCTTAATTTACTATTAATTTTTTATTTAGTTATCAATTTTATTATTATTATTTTGATAGTCACTGCGGACTTTTTGTAGTTCATGATAATCTGAGGAATTTTCTGAACTTATTTTTTAGCTGTAGACACATGTTTTTGAATTTTAATGCATTTTTTTTTTTTAAAGACGAAGGATAGTTTTGACTGTCACAAAATATTTTCAACTGTCAAAACCTTTTTTTATTATTATTTAATTTTGTTTTTTAATTTTTGAAAAATTATTTTCACAAGTCGGAGAATGTTTCTCAATTTGAAATAATGTTTTCAAAAGCAGAAGAATGCGTTTGAATCTAAAAGTCAGACGTCAAACGATCTTCTCTGGTCCAAAATAAAATTTTCGATAACAGTTGAGTGATAAATTAAATAATAAATAACGAACACAGCGGAATTTAATTTTTCATGGCTTCTTCAAAATTTAATAGTATTTACTGCAAGATTATATTGTTACATAGATAACAGCCACAGATCACACATGTTTCGGAGTTAGTTAGCAAATTTTCCTGAACTGCTAACTGATAAAGGTTTAGCAATTAAACAGATTACAGGCAAAAAAATTACCCCTCTATCTATCTGCTTACGACCTATCCCTAGGACTTAATATTAAAATATTGTGAGCTTCTTCAATTTAAGGATTGTAGAAGTTCAAATCACGTCATTATGGTCTCCAGTTTCTTTGTTTTTCGCGACCAGCACGGTGTAACAACAAGTATACTAAGAAATATTTCTCTCTAACACTGCCAACTCAGAACAGCGCGCGAATCGCAATAAATCAACAGAAAATTTTGACAATTAAAAGAGTGTAACAATAGCAGAGCGCAAAATATATTACGCAGGGGTAAGAAAAAAAAATCTTAAACGCCGAAAACAATTCCCCAATTGGTTCAGGCGATGGATATTTATGAACCCTGACATTTATTGGTTTCGAGTTGGGAAAAGCCCTCTGAAAATTGCTTGAGTCACGAAAAATTGTTCCGAGTCTAACCCAAAATACCTTTCCTCTCACGCTAAATATATTCTAAGGGGTTATCAACGTGCTGGTTAAATAATTCCTTTTTAAACGGTTGACAATAACGGAACGTGATATCAGAAAGAAATGGTAACAGCGGATAATGGCAGTAGGTCTTTCTTCGGTCCGTTTTTGTGAATTTATTATTTTGTTTCAATTATTATTACTTACTAAAGTTTTGTTTACCTTACACACTATGTTTTGATTCAGTTTTGTACTTTATTTTAATACGTTTTATTCAAGTCTGTTTACTTACATTTCATTTAATATTAATACGATTTGCAGTATTATTTACGTGCTCTTAAAATTAGATTCGGAGAAGATTCGGAGAATCGTTTCCTGGGTGCTTGCGTGTTTATACAATTTACGGCCATAATAGTCTACCTTATAAATTAAAATCCGAGAGTAAACAAAGGTATTTTTGCATCTCCATCTATCTATTATCAATCTATGTCCTCGCGAACGGCATGAAGCTAAGAGTCGAGTGAGGTATTAAAAATTCGAAATTTCCAAGGAAGCCATTTTGCCTATTCTCATCGCTGAGGTACTTTGAATGAATAATAATAATTTCAATCAAAAGAAGGACGACAAATTCTCCATCGGGGAAATGACTCAATATTTTAGTTGGCCCATGCAGCACCGGGCGAAGCAGCTAATAATTTTAAACTTCCAAAAAAAAAGAAAGAAAGAAAGAAAGAAAAAGCACTTTGTACGAAATATTCTTTTACACAATTATCCATGTCGCCATAGATTTTTATGACAAATTTAAATCCTTATGAAAATCAGGAAAACATAAAACTAATGTATTAAGCATTATTTTTTTCCTTTTCTTTTTTTCACTTTTTTTTTTTTACTAGAAAACTTTATTTCTACAAAACTGAGCGACTGCAAGTGATTAAAAAATAAATAAATAAAATAAACATAAAAATCTTTTCCGTATTTATCTTCGATGCTACGCTAGTGATAAGATAAGGGCGAAAAAATACGTTCAACAATGCTGTTACAAATACCAAGATTTCCTACCTTAAAAACTCAAGAAGAGAAGGGGGAGGAAGGTGATGTATTTATCTGTACTTTGGAAACGCCGATTTTCTAGCCTGCCCAAATTAACTCCTAATATATGATTTGTTTCAAACGACTTTGTATTCATGTAATATCTCAATGTATTTCCTCCTTTGCTCTTTTTGTCCTATCATACAAAGTAGTTACCGACATACATCCGGGTACAACATACTTCCGATACATGCAGCCGATTCGAGTATTTAAGAAGCGAAAAAAAGAGCAAAACCACCACACTTTCAAGATCCAAACAGAGGCAACAAGCCATCAAAGATATCGATTTTAATAAAGGAGTTTCTAAATATAGAAATCTTCAACAAAATCCAATTTTTCAGCTCAGCAAAGTTTATCTCTTTATTTCCAAGTAAGCAACTTGTTCTAGCCAAGTAAAAATACAAAATAAAATTCGAAAATCCTAATAAGGGAGAAAAAAACATCACAGCAGGAAATTTTTTAACATTTAAGGACTTTAATGGAAAAAAGACCAAAACTCAAAGTTAAAAATTCTCTAACGGTCATTTCAGTTCTTATAATTTTGACAAATAGTTGCGTTTTTTTAAATTTCTTAGGAGTTATAATTTGATATTTACTTCCTATAAAACATCCCTTTTCAATTTATGCCCACCCATTCTGTCCTAAATTACCCATAAATGTTTATAAATGGATATATTAAACACTAATATTTAAAATCTCCAAAGCTGCCATTTCAGTAATTCAAAAATAAATAAATAAATAAATAAAAATAAAATAAATAAATAAATAAAAATATATGTACGACAATTTATTTATTTATTGATAATTTATTTAGTTAGTTACATTTTAGTAACATTACTGGGATATTTAGTTAATTTTATTTGGCTTAATGATTTAGGAGCGTCAAAAGGGCCATACTACGTTAAACAGTTTTATTTCGTGAGATTTTTCAATGATACCTTTAGAGAAAAACTGCTTCTCTGGGGGACTTCTAAGGACAGACAGCTGTCCGGCATTTACGTAATAAACAAGAAACAAACAAGTAAACACCTAGTGTTTGTTCTCGAAAACTGCGACTGCCAGTCGGAAACGATTCCATTTGTCGAAGAGGTGATACACTGAGTTCACAGTTTTGGAAGTTCTATTTTAGCAAAGTATTTTTTAAAATTTTTCTCGGAGTTGAATTATTTCATTCATATTTAATATTTAGCACAAAAAGAAAAGAAGAAAAAGAGCGAGGCTAGTTTGTTATTATTCTTCGCAAAAGGTAAACATATCCTCATCTTTATTTCTTCTATTACCCCTATTTCGATGAAATTGAAGCAGTCCTGGCGCTTGCGTAAAACGTAGGAAGGTTTCGGCTTAGGAAAACAGACAGCATGAGCAGGGCCCGATTTACTTTTTGAATCACAATAGGCACAACTCATGTTTGGGGGCCCCTCACGCATCAAAAAATTTTTAAACATAACATTCAATATGTGTTTGTAAAACTTGTCATGTAGATGGTTTTCCAATTAGGTTAGCACTAAACTGTTCAGAAAAATATATTCAACATACAGATTACACTTAAATAACTCCACTAATCTGTTTTTCAAATGTCAAAGAGTCAGACTAACATTTGGGAGCCCCCAACGTGCAAAATGATTTTGTTTTTAAATTACAAAATGTTTGAATAAAATCTGGGGGCCCCAAAGTGCAAAATCGTTTTTGTTTTTCAAATTTCAAATTGTCAGACCAAACTTTGGGGGCCCCTAAAGTGAAAATTTCTTGTGGTTTTAAAATAATTTAATAATACAAATTTTTTGTGAAGCAACAGAACACTAACAGTTTGTTTTTGAAAGATGCTATTTTTAAATAGTTTTCTAAAAAATTTTAAATTACAGAAAAATTAATAATACCAAAACTAGGGCCCCCCTCAAAGTGGGGGTCCTAGGCCCGGGCCTAATGGTAAATAAGGTTCTGAGTATGAGGATCAGTACTCAGGCAACTCGCGACAAGCAATAGCCTAAAATCTGTACAAATACATAATCTACAGGTCTTACAACCAAGAGCTAAATCTTTTCTTCTTTTTTTTAAACCTCCCAACCAACGCAAACGAATACCGACTCCTGTAAGAAATAATTTTAAGTAAATAGGACGCGGTGACACGTTATCGCCGTAAAACTAATTCCGATAGCTGGAATTGCATATCGTTAGGAGGGCAATTGCAGCAAAGTCTGGGAGCCATAAACGAAGAGCAAAATGGCAGCTTCGCAGTAAAAGACGAAAGTAAAAGCTTTTGCTCAAAATAAAGGGATCTTTAGCAAAAATCTGCAAGGTTCTCTATGAAGTCATAACGTAGAGGAATGAAGACGTCCAGGCCGGGAAGTTTAACGAATGTTAATGATCCAAGGAAAGTGAAATCACGGGAAAACGAGGGAAATTATTGAAATGTTCTTCTAAATAATGTTGCTTTTTACATTTAAATTTTGGTTTCGGGTATAAAATAAGCAAATTTAATAGAAAACAGTTTCTTCACGTAATTATATTAAAAAGCAAGAAAAATAATGAAATTGGAATTATCAAACTGTTCATTTTTTAAGAATAAAAAGGCAAATAGAAAACTTTACAGCTTAAAAGACAAAAAGAGTGGGAGGGAAGGGTTACAAGAAAAGGAAAGAAAAGAAAGATTGATTCTTTTGCTTAAAAAATTGTATTTTCAACAAACGATTTTTAACGCAAAAGAATCAAACTTTCTTCTTTTTTTCGCTTGACGATGTTTGGCTTTCAAAAGTCACATAGATTAGATTTGTTTGGCAGCTTTATAATAACTTTCTGTAGAAGTTTAAAATATACAGATAAACCACAACTGCATCTAAAATGGAAACTGCGGTAGATTTCTCTTCAACAAAGAGGGGACCGTGTTACACGTTTTAATGCGGTCAATGAAAAATGGAGTTTTTGCAAGCTGCAATTCTACAACCATTCACGTGCAGTAACAGTGTAATTAGTGATTTTTTTCTTTTCTTTTTTTTTAAATAAGTAGTATTTGATTGCGAACTAAACAAGTACGATTTTCCAAGCAAGATTTTTTTCCCCGCCAAACGGAAATCGTGGCGTCACGGAACGGTGGACAGACGGTTTGAAATTTACAGAGGTTCTGGGGTTCCAATCTCAGCATAATAGTCGCTGCTTTGAGAAACGAGAAGATGAAGCGGTTGTGCCACGTGTGTATCCCCCTCCCCCCCCCAAAAAAAAAATCTATCCTAATAACTTTTTTTTCTTCATTGAAAACAAATTTAAATATTTGAAATTTTTTTATTTTAGAGAATTAATAATATTATAAACGTACATTTTTTTAACGAATTTTTAAAATTTCGGAAAAATTTAGAACACATGCACGACCAGAAGATGTAAAGCGTTTTATTTCATTTCTTCTTTTAATCTTTTTTAAGTTTCCCCCAATTTGCAACTCCTCCGCGATATTACCATTTGGAGAGAGAAAAAAAAGAAAAAGACTTATTTTCAATCCCGCCTAAGAGTGTATCCCTTGTCGATGAATTGCCTGGATCGTAAAACCCGAAAATGCCGGGCATTCGCTATTATATGGGCTCTCAGAGAGGACTTTTCTCTTACAAGAAGTCTCTTCATTCCAGGCCCGCGCCCAGCCTGCTCGGCGCCGTCGTGCGATTTCCTAGTAAATGCTTTTTTAAGGTTGAAAAAAAAAAAAAAAAAAAA
This sequence comes from Octonoba sinensis, assembly GCA_038502835.1. Taxonomy (NCBI): domain Eukaryota; kingdom Metazoa; phylum Arthropoda; class Arachnida; order Araneae; family Uloboridae; genus Octonoba; species Octonoba sinensis. The sequence continues at coordinate 107,898,394 of CM076599.1, read as the reverse complement.
CCGCGTTTTCCCCCGAAAATCCCATCTAATGGTTTTTTGGTTTGGTTTCATTGGCTCTTTTGGGTTTGATTGGGGATTTTTTTCAGGTTTTATTGATTTTTTAAAAAGTTTTATTCTGTTTTTTAAAGGGCGCCTTTTGATTATAATATTCTTCAAAGGTTTAGTTTATTTTAAAAGCTGTTGAAAAACGAAAAACATCAACTTTATTTTAACTTCTCAACTCAAGTTACTCCATTCCATTACAGCCTAAGAGTAAAGGAACAAGGGTTAGTAAAAACCTCACCATTCTAAAAACGACGAGGAAACAAAAGAGCATTATGTGGAGAAGTCAAATAACTGGCTGGATAGGTCATTGCTAAATCTGTCACGTTCCTTTCAAAGTGATGGAATCCCACCGGTGGAGGAGGAATTACAGCCGGCTCTTCAATCGCCACCGCGAATGTCGTTGAGGGACATTAGTGCGATTTCATTTCCAGAATGAAAACGGAAAATGGCGAAGTTCCGACAAAATTTTATTTCAGAAGAAATGTTTCATTCGGGACTCCGTGTGTCGACTTCTCTATTTGATCAAGTTGTCTGTAAGAAGTTTTCGCGGGAGGGTCTTCTTCATTAAAACCAGAAAAAACATTTATTAATTTAATATATTTTTTAACAAGGATCTAGAGCAGAGCGTGGAGCCGATGCTAGGAGCTCGATGCTACGAGATTTTGCTCGTAGATGGAGCAAAAAAAAAAAAAAAAAATGTTGTGCGCCATTGCTCCGATTTTCCTTTCTTTAATTTTTAAATTTTATATCGTATAAAAATTAAATTAACTAAAAAGATAAACAATATAATCTATTAAAATCATGCGGATTATTAATTCAGACATGTGACTCACTGAGGAAAAAAAATACTGAAATATCACGGCATCACGACAGAACGTTGTACGCTTAATAAAAGAACCTTTTATTACAAACATAAATTACTATGCAATAAAATTATCAATTAACACTTTAATATAAAGGAGTAATTGGGGCTTAATGTCTAACAAACAAAAGTCCTACATACTTTGGAACTTATATTAACATACTTGTGATTTAAACACACAGTACTTTTATTTAGATATATGTGTATAATATTGAACTACTGAATTAATGAACTTCTAAGATCAAGAAGAAACACTATCAAAAAACCTTAGGCTTTTTTCCCCTCAAACTTAACAATTGTTTTATAATATTTCAAAAATCACCCAATAGAAAATTGCTGATTTTTTTTCCTTGCTTTTTAATTACATTGAATGAAAACAGAAAGAATTGTTAATTTATTTTGTAACAATATTATAATGAGTACTTGAAAGGAAAGCTCTTAAAGAGAGCCAAGAATTTAAAAAACTAATTTTTAATTCCATAAAAAGGGGGAGGGGCACATTTTTTACCTAGCTATAGTAATATTCAATAATTATAATTAGTGATGTAACCACTAGAGCTAAAAATAACTTTCGAAAAATTCCTTATGTTTTCTGCCGAATTTTCAAGTACGCGTGGCAAAATTACTTTCGTGTAAGCTCTTTACTAGAGAAGCTGAAACTTAATAAAGATAAAAATAATGATACGCTCAAAGTAATTGATGTCTAAGATGCAGAATCGGACAGTAAAAGAGAACTAGGAAGTTTTACCAAAGCCGATGCTATGGGATTTCGAAATGAGTGAAACCAACCCTTAAAAGGAGGCAGGCTACTTTCAGAAATTTTCATAGAAAAAAAAGAGAGAGTTTTCCAAAATTATTCCAATTTTCGCAGAAACAAATTTCTAAATTTCCAAAATTACCGAAAATACGGATTCCGTCAAAATACGGAAAAAATCACATGTCTGATTAATTTATGTGTATTTTTAACTACGTCAAAAATATCGAGGAGGGGCACGAGAAAGATTTCATTACGGAGATGAAATAAGAAAATTACGAAGTGCCCCTGAAGAGACTTTACTTCACATATGAAATATACTAGACTCTCCACTAAATCTTGACCGCGAAAATGGAATTTTCGACAAAATTTTGATCGCTAAGATTTAACAGTAGTAAAGTTAATGTACTTTCCTATAAATATAATTATTGCCTTTAATACAATCACGACCTTGTTGCATAGACATTCCACCCCAGAGCGAAACGATCTGTTAATTCCCGCAGAATTGCCCAGAAGTGAATGATTTCTCGAAACAGCCACCTCTCTTTTCGATTTCTGTCTCGTAACATAGTATCGATTTCGAGTTAGTTCTCTGACGTCAGCGGAAAACTGCCCGCGCACATTGAAAATTTTTGAAAATGGAACTGCTCCCAATCATACGATATTTTCGAAATGTATCTCTCTGCCACCGTCTGTCCCAGACTCTAATTTGGGCTATTGGGCGCTGCATAAACTATTTCTTTCTTCTTTATTTTATTACTAGGTCACATCGTTTCCTTTTCTGTCGTGAACAAACAATAGGTCAATTGTGCCCCTTTAATGCACAGAGCTCTTGAGGAAAAAGAGCTATACCCTTACTTTTGGAACATTTCGGAATAATAAAACAGAACATGGGCAAAAAATTAACTTAATTCACAATTTCACTTAACACATTTCCCTATTAAATTTTACTCTTATTTTTTCGAAAATGAGGGGGGTGGGGTATTTATGTATTTAGTTATTTGTTTTATGTTTCTTTCTTTTAAATACATGGACTTCGTATGACCCCATCATAAATTTTTCAGCTTATGAGGTGAATAATAAGAATAACTAATTTAAAACAATAACTCATTTGCAATTCCATTCTCCTATTTAATTCATTTTCTTCTTTTTTAACTCTAAAAAAATGCTTAAAGAAACTTTAAGTGTGTTGTTTCACAATTTATACTGGCGAAGAAAATAAAAGGCTTTCGCATTCTTTAAAAGTGCAGCTGTTTTAACCTTTTCTTGTACAACAAATGATTTCAATGATGCTTTTAATTACTCGAGATATGTATGCTAGTGATGCCTTGAAGATTTGCAGTTTTTTCAACAAAACAAAAATGATATCAAAAGTGATGAGCAATTCCCATTGGTTGCGAACGATTTTCAAATTTCTTCTACTCTGAGCACATACTTAAGTCATAAGTTTCTTTTGTAAATATTTTTAATCTAGATGGGTAACTAAATTACAACTAGACCCAAAGCAGCGCCAACACTGGTGATGCTCAAGCACCCCCTCCCCCTTAAGTATTCAAACCAAACAGAACCCGACCTAAAAAAGGCGGATTTACAAAACCAAAATTGGCGGATTCTCGGAAGCATCAAAGGTGACAAAGGTCCTTTTACGCAAAATTGCCGTGTTTTCTTAATTCACATACAAAAACTGTCACCTCTTTTTTACTGAGGCGGAGAAAGGGCGCTCTCAACCAATAGGAACGATAATTTTCCCTGATATGTAGAGAAACCCCTGATTATGCCCTGCTATTTTCCAGAACATAAAACTTCCCTGATTTCCCGGTTGTGTTACCACCCTGTAACATAATAGTTGATGCAACAAGTATTTTAAATTTTAAAAAATCCTATACATTATACAGGATTGAAATTATACCTCTGCTTTTTTGAAACCTCTCCCCCCATTTAGGACACCGACCTTGAGCGTCCCCATTGATTTTCAAAACTCGGTGACACTGATCATCCCAATCACATTTTTGTAAGCCTCCAAACATAACACCCTTATATATTACACATAAAAACATATCTAACTTTCGATTAAACAAATCGTGAGGGCGGGGGGTCTGGAAAATTCACTACATCAACCGAGTCTTCGAAAAAGGAGCGCCAAATCCGGAAGTGCTGTTTTGCTCGAGCACACCCCAAAACTTTTGTGGGGATGCTGGGCATCTCCACATTTTTCACGTTTAGAACATAGTTATAAACTTTTTCTATGAAGTTTTTGCTTGCACCCATTCTTTTGTTGAATTGAAAAAGTACGTAACGCAATATCTGATAGTTTTCATCAAGTATTTGCACTAAAAGAATACCTGAAGCACTTTTTTAGAGGGTTAAGTTATTAAATTTAATCTTTTTTTCCAACTTCCTCTATTTTTATGTAAGAACCTCCACTGATTTTGAAAAACCCGGCGCCACTGCGTTGAAATTAGAATTGCACGCGATTATTTTAGAACCATAACCATATGTTATAAGCAAAGGGCCAAACATGGCTGCCAGCCGTCGGACGAAATTTGAACAAAAGCTCCGCATAATAATAAGGAACGATATGCAAGTTCGGGTTAAAAAGTTCGCTTGCATCTGCAAATAAGAGAAGTTAATTGTTTGCATTAAAATCCCTTTCGCTCAAGGGAAAATTCGAAACAGAGGGGAAAGAAGTGAAAGAGGCGGGAAAACATTATTGGTTCAAGTGGATAACGTTCTTTTGTCGCTTAAAGAAAGTAAACAGTGACTCTGTGCTACACAAGAATTCAATAAAGTTCCGGAATTTCGGAACAAAAATGCAACGAGTTTTAGTTTTTGCGAAGAAATGAAATGCAAACTTTTAAAAAGGTGTTAAAAACTGACGGGGAAGGATTTTGTTTGCTTTCTTCCGCAAAACCGAAAAAGAAAAGTCGTTTAAAAGATAATATTCTCAGTTTGAATTAATTAGCTGTAAGTGAACTAAGGTATATCAGTAGAAATGTTACATGCGGAAAGGAGAACAAGGAACTTCTTATTAAGTAGTTATTATTATTATTGTTTGCGATTTCACAGGCTAATAGTTAATGTTAAAAATGTAAAAATATTTCGTTCACTCTAAATGGCTATTTTTAAGCTTTCTGAGTCAGATTAACTATACTCAGTCACCAATATCACCTGCATTCTAATTGTTAAAATAACAATAAATTACCTAAATCTTTTCCCCCCTTGAATTTCGCCTTTAGTTCTTCAAGTTTCGTTTTAGCAAGAAGTACACTGAACAAATTTACCATTTATTTATAACGATATTATTGATTTCCGTGTCTACTTTCTTTTTAAACAAATAATAGCATGGATGACATACATACTCTTCAAAATTTTCAATTTTTACGGAAAAATAAGAAATTCCTTGTCATGACCTACATGCTTATAGCGAATCTTAAAACATTTTTTCCATTTTCAATTTACTCAGCCAATAACAGCAACTAATACTTAATAGCAAGTTTTACTCAGCAGCAACAACTCAGCCCTTCCAATACAGAGGCGTAGCTAGGGTTTTCAGCTCCGGGGGCAACTGAAGATTTTGCGCCCCCCCCCCTCACTCCGCACCCCTGGGGGCCTAGGGACGCCCTGGTAGGGAATTTAAAAAACTTTTATGCTTCCTAAATGACAAATAGCTTTAAAAAGCACCCCTTTTAACTTGCATTTTTATTTGCGACCATTCACTTTGAAGGGCAAAATGGGACACTTTGGCTTCGCAAAATTATTTGTTTTTCTTCTTTCTCAAGTGACCTTTCCTGGGTTCAATAGGAGTCTGGTTCTTTTATCTCTGCTGCTCAAAGAAAATGCCCCTAGCCCTTCCTAGAGAGTCATCACGGGTCTGATCCATAGAAAACATCCCAACTCCAACTCAAAAGTTGTTTCACTGCCTTTTAAGGCTATATCGCACGCACTTCTGTACTACATTGGTCATTCCCGATATGATTTGCGATGCTCCCACTTTTTTGTCGAACATATTCACACCTTTTCAGTTCAAATAATTTTCTTTTCGCATTTGAAAATAAACTAAATTAACATTAATTTGGCGCCCTTTGATGCTGCGCCCGGGGACAGCTGCCCTCTCTTGCCCGCCCCCCCTCGCTTAGCTACGCCTCTGCCCCTACACTCAATAGCAAGTTTTACTCAGCAGCAACCCCTCCCCCCAATACTCAATAGCTATTTTTACTCAACAGCAACCTTGATTCATTAGCGATCTTTCAGCAACTTTATTCAACAGCAACCTTTTACTCAACAACGGCAAACTTTATTCAACAACAACAAACTCTACTGATCAACGGCAAAATTTACTCAGCAGTAACCTCTACACAGCAATAATCTCTACTCAACAACATTCACTCAACAGCGACATTTACTCAAAAGTAACTTCTTCCAGTTCAAGAATTTTACGAACTCTAATTCAATAACATCGCCTCTTTTCTTTGTCGCGCTTTGTTTTGCCACAAAACAAAGACGAAAGGGAATTTATATCGCGAGACTTCCATTCTTAATTACGTGCGGGAATATGTGTTGAAAGTTTTTCCACCATTCACGCAGGCTGGCTTTGCTTAACCCACAGACGTTCAAAACGCTAGATTGAATTTCAAATTACCGATACCGAAATAACTCGCAACCGCAGATACGCTTCTGCACGGATGGAAAGCTGCCCTTTCTTTCAGTTGAAAATTGGATTTTCTCGGAAACACGTTTTGAGGTACCGAGAATATATCATGAATAATATATTCAAAAGTTTATTCTGCCTCTGGAAAACCACAAAAGGGAAAAAATTTAGAATGCAAAATATGTGATTGTGCTGAAAGTAAAAGTAGATATACAAGAATGAGAATGAAATGCGAGGACGGGCTTTGAGAGAAAACAACTCTTTCTTTTAAACGTTTCTTTGCTTTCGAATTATTTTATAGAGTTCAGAGATCGATGCAATTTAAAAGGATTGCGGACCGAAAATAGATCGTATTGAGAATCGACTGAATTATTTACTAGTGGGTTTATTGAATAAGCTTTTAATGGCGGAAAAGCTGGTTATGACTCTTTCTTTTGGAGTTTGAATTCCACATTATCCTTTTCCAGCTATCTACTCCTCCTCCCCATCTAGAATTTATTTTCATCAGGAATCCTACTATGCCTATAGGGTGGACATTAGATTCATGCACAAGCGGTACATTTTTCTTGCGAAAGCTGACTGTTATAGTTGAAGAAGTAAGGCGAGGACAAAAATTGGTATACATGTGCACCACAATGGGAGCAAATGCTGATTCATTTTTGACACCAATCCCCAAAAGGCGGTAATTCAATCGAACTTTTTTCTCTTTTTTTGTTCAGTCTTTATTTCAAGAAATAATATAAGATTCAAACAATAATTGGTACAAAGGTGGACCGGATGCTGATTTAAGTTTCTTCAGAATTATACGTTGCAAAACAGGAAATATTGTGGTGGTTTTAGTTTTTGTATTTTTTAAAACTAGTTCCTAACTTTTTACTCTATATACACACTACACAAAATTAAATAGATAAACAAAAGATTCACTTTTCATGAAATTGTCCTTAATAATCTCAGTTAAGGGGACTTAGCACCTTTTGACAATTTTTTTTTTATTTAAGAACTTTTAGCTATTTCATTTGTATATCATGAAGTGCTATTGTTCAACTCGGTATTGAAAAATCGGTATTTTCATCCATGTTCTACATTTGAGAGGTGCCAAGTCCCCTTAAGATGTTAAAATAGCTTATAAGGATTTAATAATATATAATTGAATATTAAACTATACATGGTTAAAATCCATATATATATATATATATATATATTATATATATATATAAAATCCTTTTAAAAAATTTGCAGACCGGCAATCAGAGAATCAGCGCCTTTATGTAGCATGTTTTATGTTTTCAATGTCAATCTCAGACAAAAATTAATTTTCCTTTTCTTTCTTTCTTTTTTTCCATTCATTCGCACTTCCTTCAAAGAAATACGCAAATATTAAGAACTACATTATCTTTTACTCAGCTTTAAACATTTTAAATCAAGGAGCATTAGTTTTCCTTTTTTCTCCGCAGTTTAATCTCTTAATCGAACGTTTGTCACAAACATTATCTACTGATAACCATTATGAAAATTTTATAAAGCGAAAAAGTAATGGTCGTCGTTAAGGAGCACTTTATGAAGACCAGATTAAGCGTTTGAATAGAGAAAAAAACTTTCTTTCATTCATTTTCCAAGTAACATTTCATTTAAAAGCCAAATAAAATTATAAATAAAGGGTTAGCCCCACCATTTATCTCCAAGTAGAATTTTAAAATTAAAAATTTATTTATATTTTTATTTTTCTTTTATCGGAAACTGGAGCAAGGCAGTCTAACATAATGCGATTCTTTTTAAAATGTCAGAATGGAACATTCTGCTTAAAGTACAAAATAAGATGCATATTATTTGTTTAAATACAGAATTTTTTTTCCAATCAATAAAAATCAACTTCGTTTTACTTAATTGTTATATATACTCAAACAATTATTCTTCCAAAGCAGGACAGAACAAATATTTAATACACTTATACATATAGATTTTGAACAACATATCAAATATCTTCCTGGCTTCTTCTAACATTTATTTGCACTCAATTCGCTATATATGCATTTCTTTATCCAAAACGCGAGACTGGACTGTGGATTAGTGGCTTTCCGTGAAATTAATATTCCTTAAAATCTACCAGCAGTTTTTCCCCCATAGACTGGGGGGGGGGGGGATTTTTTTTAAGTTCATAAAATGTTATGCCTTTATAAGGAATAAAAATAAGAAAATATCCAAGATGATAAATTTCATTTATTACAAATTTTACCTTATTATTACTTAAAATTTACCAAAAGAATGCTTGAATACATATTTTTCTTTTTCCGGTGACTCTTTTCTTTTCTCTTATATAGAATTAGGGAGAGGGGCAGGATGGATCTAAAATTCCTTTGTTCATAAAACGTAATATATTCATTAAGAATAAAAGAAAATGTCCAACAAGTGATCAATTTTGTTTGCTGTTGCACTTTTTTTACAACTATCTATCCCAGTTCTTGTTTATAAACGTTTCCTCTCTTCGTCTTCCCCTTTTTTAATGGAAACATTTCATTTAATAATGTAGTTTTTCGGATACATTGTTTTGTGGCTACATTCATTTCCATTCACTCTAATCCAAACAGATGTCTGACACGAGAATGTTTAAAATCCAGCTCCTTCTTGAAACAATTCCAAATTTGTTGCGCATAAAAATACAAAGCATTGCTTTCTCATGAACACGATAAATCTTTCAACCTTTTTGTCGCCATTTTGAAGGAAAGCCAAAGAGTTCTAAACAGAAAAGGAGATATAATAAGCAGAAAAAACATGGAAGGAAGATAAAATCGGGAAAGGAGGCGTCGCTTCTGCAAATAAATTGTTCTGAAGTTTTCTCCAAGAACACGCTCGTCGGGAGAGAAATGATTTCCCCAGATAAGTTCGACGCTGAAGACAAGGCAAGTTAAAACAATGGAATCAAGTAGCGGGCGGTAGTCGAGACCGTTAAGATAACCGAAATGGTAATAAAAAAAATCGCAACAAAGATAAAATTCGCCTTTTAAATGGTTGCAATACACAAATAATCATTATGACAAAGTTTTCGGAGCCCGTTCAAATTGATAGTCGTTCGTTTTGAAAGCAGCTAACGATAATGATTCTGCTTTTTATTGTTTTCAATTTCTAAAATGACTTTGGTATCGAATACTTTCGAGCAGAGGTCAATAATTGAGCAGGGAACTTCTTTCTTCTGTATAAAATCATCGACGTTTCGACAATGCCGGAGACCAATTGAAAAAGAAACAGATACAATAAAATACCGTTTGGAAAAACGTTCATAGAACAAAATTTTTCAAAAACAAAAAAAAAAAAAAAACTCATGAAATTTATTATTAGTATTACTATTATCATTTAATATTCAACATGAATTTGTAGAAATGTCCGACATTTTACCTGATAACTCGGTTTTTTTTTTTTTTTTTTTCAAATTACTTTTTTCACAATTACTCATCACTTTGGTGAGTTGCTTATTTAACCCTCAACTAAAAGCAGACTTCTATATCAGTAGAAAGTTCGACAACACTGTGCAACAAATTTGAACTTTTTTTTTTTGTCCTTTAGATGAAACTATGTGATTTATATAAACAAAAGATGCTTAATTCAAATATCCAAACCAAAATTGTCCATCAAGTACCGTTTTTGCTTGAGACCCACTTCTCATATTTATACAATTTGGTTATAGAAGGATATAACTGCGGCTTACTTATTGAAAACACAAATACAAAAAAGACTTTATTTGGCCGTTTCATATTGCGGGCATCTCTTGGTATGCCCTGATAACAGATTAGCAAATATTCAATTCGTATACTTCTATTCTATCGACCGCTGAAATGCTTTTAAAACACAAAGATATCCTGATGAGACTTTTCCCCCTGCTCATCATTAATTACGCCAAGGTTTTGAGGAAAGAAGTCCATATGGGAGTCCAAAAAGTGTAGTTTTAATGAAATATAGCAACTTAATAATACAAAAGCATTTTATCATGTCACCAACAAGATTTTCGTAATTTTCAGCTTTTTCATTTCCAAGGAAACGTGAGCACACTGATTTAAAGGCCAGCCAGGCAGAATATTTTGCATCTCAGTGTTTGTTTTCATACTCCTCATCATGAAAGGACTTCCTTAAGTTGTGGGCCAATAAAAATCCTTTCTTTTAGTTTTGCCTCACTTAATTTTTAAAACTTTTTTCTGAAATGCAAGAAAGCCACTCCTTCTCTGTTCAGAAATTTTGCAAATATTTCGAGAAACCAAGTTTAATATACAATTGTGGAAAAAAAGCACATTGTAGATTTACAAGTGGCTAATTTCATATGCTTTTTCCACTCAAAATTTTGAAATTTCCTTTGTGTTTGCTGAATATGCTACAGGAACGAATAGGCAAAGAATACTTAGATGGAAGAGCACTGATAAACAAGCTCCACTCTGCTGAATTGGGCCTCATGTCCTAATGCTTGAAATACTACATTCACATCACAGCGTCCTATTCAGCATCCCATTTTTTCTTTCTCCGCAAAATAGTCTACAAAGTGTTTTTGTCGTCTTGTAAAAGACTCGAAACTTCGAGAAGTAGATAAAGCTTTTGTTGCCAAAAATGTTGCTTAAGTAACCCAAGTTCATTAAAAATGTCTCTAGAATGGCAACGATTTCACTGTCATTGGGAAAAATATAATTTATAATAAATTAAGTCGATAAATTACGAAAATATGCATATTTATCCAGAAAATACGTAAAAAGCTAAAATGTGGAATTCTGGGAAAATGGTACGTGATAGGAAAAAAAGAATTGCAGATTCATAATTCTCAGCCAGAAATACATAAGAAACAGGCATTTTCATCTAAAGGACATTTTTCGTATTGCACAGTGTAATTAGTAATCGTTTAGAATCCTGGGAATATGAAAGGATTATTAATGGTTCTAAAATTTTGGGTCATAGGGCTTGATGAATTGAACGGTGACCATTCTTCTTCTTGTCATGTTCATGGAACAGTAAAGTATAAAATGGAGTCGAAAGCAAACACAACGAGAGACGCCAAGTTAGGAGCTTGGGTTAAAAAGAACGTCCTGAGTTGGTGCACCTAGATGGAAAAGAGAAGCCAGAATGGCCTGGCATTCAAAAATGTGTTCCGGTACCGAACACGCGACCTTCCAGGTGGAAGTCCGGTGGAAGTCCTTGGCTAAAACGTCGGCGTTCATTTCCTTCGATGCCCCCCTGGGCTGAGATTCACTGGCGTAATAGGGTATTGTCTAAATAGGGTATTGATGTCTTGAGTTACATCGGTTCCAATGTAAGACGCTTTGTTCGAAAATAAAAGTGTGTGTGTATTTACTTTATAATGCATTACAAAAATAATACCTTTAATGCACAAATTTTAAAAGTATATTTATTTATGAACTAAATATTCAGCTCTCACGATCTAACCAAAATCGACATAATTTAACCAGAATCAAGTTGGTCAATGCCCGTAATTGAAAACCCTTTCAATTCTATTTTACTTTCAATTTTGAGGGATTTTTTTTTTTTTTTTATAATGAAGTCTCCAGCAATTCGTTGGAATTAGATTTCACTGTGCTTATAAAGTAAGATTACTCCATTGACTAAACACGGAAAAAATTCAAATTTTCATAATGATGAAATTTACTATTGGGAGGGTGTGGAGGAATTTAAGCTTGTACAAAAATTATACTAAAACCAAAACTAGAAATTAATAATATTAATACACAACCCTTATGATAAAAAAAAAGAAATTTTATGAACTTTAATTTCTTTGAATCACATCGAAATTTAGGATTAAAAAAAAGTAGTTCTATCTATCCTCCAATAAAATTTTATATTTAAATATCAGTGGGATTAATACTTTAATTTATTTCAGTATCTTATCACTTTAAAGCTTTTTCTCTTTACCCTGAATCTCTGTTGACTTGCACCCGCGTTCATATACATCCACTTGTAAAAGTGACTTGGTAACCAAACCAGGCTAATAATGAGTGAAAAAGCCATCTTCTGCAATGAAGGGAAACATTAAACGCAAGGGCAAAATAACACGAGGACAAAACACTATATTTTTCTAAGTTGATTTTTTTTATTTATTTTTTTGTTTGGTTGCTCGTTAATTTATTATTTTTATTTTCCACAGAGTTTATTTTTTATATGCAAAAGAAAAGTGTGATATACATTAATACCCAAATTTAATTGAAATCCTAATGTGACGCGATTCTCAGGGGTGGACTTGAATACTTGACATAAATGCATACAATATTATAAGTACCACTTCTTGCATCCAACTTCTTCCTTCTTTATTTTCACGTGGTATATGAAAGATCTTTATGACTTAACGTTTCTATATTTTACCAGAGAGACACGCTCTTTTTTTTTCTGACAAGGCACAAAGTTATATTTGCCGGTTAAGAATGAAATCCATTATTTCCTGAATTATAGCAACACTATATAAATAAGAGACTAAGTTGCACTAATAAAACTGATTGACACATACAACTTCGATGGGCCGCAGCTGCGGAATGGAAACACATAAGACAGTTACTCTAAAATGTTAAGTGGGATCAATCGTGAATCGACTGATGGCGAGCAAGTTTCTTCAGAGAGGATGATGATGATGAGGAAGTGCATGCTTTTCAAGAGCATTTCCTCTTCAAAAGGGCATTCTTTTCCGTCTGACTGTGGGAACGTAAGAGCCAGAGCAGTTGGGGGACAATTGGTCCTTGACGAAACGCCCGGCAGGGAAAGACATGTTCTATTAGAGCCTGGAATGATTGTAGCTTTTGATTATTAAATTTAAACTTACAATAATAATTTAAAAAAGAGCTTGAAAATACCGCACTCCGGCGACAGAAGTGACACAACTCAAATTTACGGGAATAGCTATTTTACATCTTCTGTTTTCCCTTTGGAATAACAATTTAATATCATGAGCCTTACAATAATTTCGTTTACTGTATGGCAATCTCAAATAACCTTCATTCAATTTCGTGTCTACGACAGGTAAACCATATATTTTGTTCTCACTTTCATTTACGGTAGGAAATCTGAAACAGTCGTAATCAGGTTTACGATGCCAATCTTTCATACCCTGCATTTCATTTACGGACCTGTCGTAGAAAGTTCTTATTAGTTTCACTTAAAGGTAATATGATCTGAAAAAGTATTCTTCGAATTTCATTTGTAGCGTGGTTAATAGAATGTAGTATCTGTTCACTCAATTATTTAGAAGTATGGTAGTTTGAGAGATACAATCTCCTTAATTCCATTTACAGATACGTCAGTCTGACGTAACCTTCTTGCAATTCGTTCACAGGCAATGTCACAAAATTTCACCAAAATTGGATTAAAATGTGTGGCAAGATAGGCCTCCGTTTAAATTTTTGTATCCTTTCTTCATTCATTAATTTATTTATTTTAAAAACAGACAACTTCTCAATTTTAAAAATGAATCAAACGTCATAATGTGCTAAGCGTGTTAATGGCCAAAGCAAAGGAAACAATTTACATTTTATTGTTTTTGTCGGTACTCCACGCACATCGAATGAACGTCGATATCTAAACCAGTTCCCTACGAACGGCACAGAACGAGCTAGTAACGAAAAAAGGAAGAAGGACATTAAAGTTGCTATAATAAAATCCAAACTAAATTTAGAAACGCTACGAAAAAAAATTCAGCTGCAAACCTCATAAAATGGAGAAATAAAATGGGATTCCGCTGAAATGATTATCCACGAAAGGGACGTGCCCTGAAAAACTTGTTTGGTTTTTGAACTGAAAAATTAGTTTGTTCTTTTAAATCTCCACTAGTTTTTTCTTTATTAAATTAAACATCAGCGAAGAAAATTGCTATTTGTAAGTGAAAGGGGTAAGATATTAGTTTCATGGAAGAGTTTGAATATTATGGGTTAATGAAATGATTGCTTTCATGGTGCAAGGGGCCCATTACGCGCTTTTTTTTTTTTTTTGAATAGGGGGAGGGGGGAACTATGAAAACGCTTAGCCAATTGATGGCAGTCAAAAATGTATTGAAAGTCAGTTTGGGGCAATTTCTAGAGCACAAAAAGGGTCCTTAGAAAACCGAAACTGCACAAATTAGCATTAAAAAGAAAGTTATCTTTTATTAAATTTCTAAAATCGTAAAAAACGGACACTTCGCAAAACTTGAATCGACAAAGCGAATCCTTCACAAAATAATCTCAGCTTACATTAACACAATATCAATCTAATGAAATGGCTGAATTCTTTAATTCTATCAATTTTTTTTTTTTTTTCCAAATTTCATACTACACATATGACTTTACTTTTATTATAATTCAAGTAAAAAAAAAATTCCCAACATTAATAAATAAGTAGATAAATAAAATTATTGCATTTTCAGAAAAATAATTAAAAATTCAAAAAGAAATAAATAAATACATTTATTTGCAAGAAATGTGGGACTATTATTACACAGTATATATAATAAGTGCAGCGAAACATTATAATGTGGATGAAATAATAGTCGCGGGGTGCAAAAGTTGTCTTTTAAACATACTTGCATCCATATATATTTTTTTGCACTTTAATTCATTTTTTACGGCGCGCCAAGACATTTAAATAAGCATTAAAAGTTGACATATGTAAATTTCAAACAAAAAATTTTGAATAAAAATGTGCTGAAGAATTGATTTTACAAGGAAAGAAGGGTAAGCCTTGACACTTTGCCAAATTTATGAACCTTTTTAATTAATTTACAATTTTAACACATTTCCACAAGTATGTGAAAATGTTCACAAGTTTTTGGGGAGCTTGAGGCACCGGGCTTAAGGAGGATATGAATAGTTTTCGCTTTAAATAAAATCTATAAAGCACTATACTTATTACACAACATTCTCATCGTACGTTAAAAGTAATTTGAAAAAAAAAAAAAAAAAAATGCTATAAAATTACCAATGTTTAACTGTTTTAAAGGCGTTTCGGGCACCGAAAGGTATGAATGGATTCAATTTTTTAAAAAATATGTAAATGAATAAGCTTTTAAAGCACAACTTTCTCATCTTGCGTCAAAAGTAATTTCAAGCCAAAAAAAAAGTTTTTTCCTATACTTTTCGCTTTACCCTAGTATATGACTACTACTGCTTTTGTAAGAGGGACATTTCTTAAACTAAAGTTAAATGCATTTTACGCCTATTCAGAGGAAAAGTGTGATGAGTTAGAATTAACAACTTTTTGCGCGAATAAAATGCAGGGTCAACAGGAAAACGACCAAAGTAACATACTACTTTTGGAAATTTGCTTTATGTTTTATTCAATTATTTTATAACATAAATGTTAATTTTAACTATACGAGCCTACTTTTCCGTAACACCCAAATTCAAATTTATAATATATATATTTATAATACATAATTTATAATAAAACATAAAGCAAAGTTCATCAAGTAGTATGTGACTTAGGTCGTTTTTTCAGTGGACCCTTCAAATGGAGTTGCATTTGTTGTCAGAAAAGTCTCAAGAACAGAAAAAAATTCACGAAATATAATGAACTTCTTCGTAATTTGGCTAATATTAAGGAATTAAAACACCCAATTATTGTTTCGAAAAGCAAAATACATTCTTGCGGAACATAACAGTAACATTTATTTTAGTTTGCAAATATTGTAAATGAATAAGAATAAAATAAATGAAAATATGATGAAAAAAAATTGGATAATAAATAAATAAATAAATATGGTTCCGATTTTCATCATATTTTTAAAACATTTCCAACAATTTATTCACGAAAAGCATTCTGTTAATTATTGTCGCAGGCAATCGATCATTAGTTTTTTTTTTTTTTTTCTAATACTTTGCGAACGAGTTGAATTGAAATATATGTCGTCTGAGCTGTTTTTCTAGCAATCGAAGAAATAAATATTGAAGTGATGAAATAGATTTTAAAAACAAGAGGAAGAGGATCGATGTTCTCCGTTTCGAAAACTTGAATCTTGCCAAACGTTCCGCAGTTAAAGTTTATAGACCAAGTTCCGTAATTTGAAAAATCTGCACTGTTCTTGCAGTGTAAGACTTCACACAATAAAAAGAGGTAATGAAATTATTAATCAAAAAATAATTCTTTTTCAACATCCTACTACACTTGTACAAACAAACTAACAATAAATTAAAATGTTACAAAGTTGAAAAGTAGCCGTTTTACTGAATTCTGCTTCGATTGTAGTTGACAGACTTTGTAGCTCTTAACAGTTATGAAAGATCACCCTTAAGCTACATTAAACTACCTAATTAGGTGCTAATTCCGGACTAAATACTATAGTTTAGTCATGTTATGTCATTTCCACTTAGTTAACAGTGTTTTTAAAACAGTTAAACCCTTTTTAAATATTTTCCTTCCGGGTATATTTTATTTTAACTCTGTTCATTTTAATTTCCCAGTTACTTTAAAATCAATATCTAAAATTTTAAATGCAAGTTTAAGCTTAAAGTCTTGCGCTTTGTTTTTCTCCTAGAGTTTCAATTAGGTAAAAAGTTTTTTCTTTTTAATTCTTTAAATAATAATAATATAGTTTTATTAAAGTTTACTTTTTTTGACCTAAGCTCTTTTTCCTTTTTCACAGACGAAGGGTTTTGTGCAAGTGCGGAATATGCGTGAACAATTTACGTGATAAAATATTTTTTCTTTCTTTTCCTTAATCTACAGTTGGCAAAAGCTAATCTTTTAAACTTCAAAATCCATAAATTAGTCAATTTTTATCGTAAGTTATATAAACAGCGTTTAATTTCTTATTTTTAAACAATGAAATTCCTATCAAGAATTAGTTAAAGCATGTAAAAATAAGTCAATTTTCAGACTTCCCCAATATTTTTTCCCTAAATTCAATAAAAAAGTACTTCTGATGAACTTAACATTTTTAAATAAGAAAAACAGACAGTAACGGTATGAAATGCAAGAAATAGCCCAGATAAAAAAAAAATAATAACAAAAATTAAATAAATAAATATAATAAAAATAAAGGGACGGGACAAAGGAAAAAGTAGACTTATCCCCCCTTTCCGATTTTAACAGATATATCAATTAAGTTTTTTTTTTAAAAATATGGTATAATAACTTAAAATATACATAATATATATTAGTTTTAAAATATAGGAAAAGATACAAACTTTCGTTCAAACCGTGTAATTACTGACGACGATCATTAAGACAATGAAAATCATTCTACCGTCGATTAATCAAATTCAAGAATTTTTTTAGTTACATTCCAAACGATTAATTTACTTAAGTGAAAGGAAAAAAGTGAAGAAATTGTCGAAGAGAGAGATATTTTTGGTGGAAGTTATGAAAAATCATTAGAGACAGGAAGTGCAATTATTCCGAAAGAGATGGGGTGGGCTTCGTTCGTTGATAATTTTTAAATTGCATCCCATTTTATTTTCAGCATGAAAAAAAGATAATTAACTAAATGTAATAATTTCAGTTCTTTTAAGTTTAATAAAACAAAGAGTTTTCGAATAATACTCATCAGGAGTTCACACGAATACATAATACAACTTTTCACTTATGCTTATTAGTAAAGGAACTTAGGCTTTCACGGCTGGTGTCCATACCAAACATAATATTTTCCGGGCTTATAGGCCGTGGTCCAACCAAGATGTTTCTGGCTGACGTTTCGTCTGACATGTTTCAGGCTTCTTCAGAGTGAAAATGAAGTCAAGGGAACAAAGAGGAGGAACCATTCAAAATCAGTCCCAGAAAGCCTGAGAGTGGTGGCTTATCCAATGAGGTTGAAGCACATGTGATACTTCATATATAAGGACCAGACCTCTGCCCTGACTTCATTTTCACTCTGAAGAAGCCTGAAACATGTCAGGCGAATGGTCAGTCAAAAGCATCTTGGTTGGACCCCGGCCTATAAGCCCGGAATAGATTACGTTTGGTATGCTAATTAGTATTTTGAATTTCTATCACCCAACATAGCACCAATTTAAAGGCAACGTATTTTAGAGAAACACGTTCCAAATTATTTACGTTGATCAGTTTTTTAAATATTATAAAGATTAAAAAGTGATTAAAACAAAACGTTATGAAAATTACAGAAAGAAAACCGCCTAATATTGAACCACTACCTAAATTGAACTGTAAGCCTAAATACAATAATCGAGCAACAGGCTGATTTCTACCTTTCTATTAATTAGGCACTTGGGGAATGAGGAAAAAGTCTTAACCGTTTTCAAAGTGGGAGGTTTCGGTTACAATGTTTTTTTTAACTCAGATAATCTTATTTTGAAGACTTAAACCCAGTTGAATTATTATTCAACTGGGTTTAAGTACAGCGACTTGTACACTGACAAAAATGTTATTTTCACGTTTAAACAGTACTTTACAAAGATTAAAATAAAGTACTTACATGCGAGACTGTGCGACTTACTAACAAGGTATTCGTAGAAGAATAAAAACTAGCCCGTTTTCCTTTGTTGGACTGCCAATTTTTTCCTACATTGGGCGGTAGTCCAATTTAAGAAAATGAAATAAAATTAAACATTTATAGTTCTTCGATATAGGAATTAGTTGCTCGAAGTGCATTCAATTCGTACCTAGGATTATCCTATACAGTTCTTGGTGTTAATTCAGAACATTCACATTCCAAAATTTATTTTTTCGCCTTTAAATGAACAATTTTTTTTAATAACTGGAACTTCTCAAAATAAAATAACTAATAACTTTTATTTCAATTCTGTTACACAAAATTTCCTAATTTTTAATGTTGACTGCATTTTGTGCTTGTTATTAAAACCTCTTCTAATTCTGAAGTTTCTTAGTTTTAGAGAAGGATAAATTTTAAAGAATATGGTTCGTCGGAGGAAGAAATTGTGAAAAAAAGATTTAACTGATAGTAGGCAATATTATCATTGAATATGATATAAGGTTGAGTTCAAGGGCGTATTTAGGAGGGGCAGGGAGCAAAATTAATTCAAACTACTTATTTAGATAAAAAAATCATCAGCCCAAATCAGCCAGATAGGCCTGGGGGTTACCAGATATCCGATGCATCCCTAACCTAATTTTTAGTTACTTTAACATAAAAATAATATATTCAAATGCTTAACTTCCCTTATTGTACCATATTCACATGGTTAACTTTAAACTATCATTTTCTCTAAGGGTTCGATTTCGTCCATCCATGCACAAACTTATTTCAAAAAAAAAAAAAAAAGAAAAAGAAAAAAGAAAAGTAGGGGAGAGCGGGGCTAAACCGTACAGCGAAGCTAAACCGTACAGCGAAGCTAAACCGTACACTCAATTTTTGGGCCTAGATTTCAAGCTAGACGATCCTGTCAAGTGCTGCAGTCTAGCAGCAGATCGCACAAGTTTACAGTATAGATATCGTTTCGCTATGAGTATGAGTATCAGTTTCTCAGTAAAAAAACCTGTTTTTAGCCTACTTTCCCGTAAAAGTAAAAATAATAAGAATAAAGCATGAAAGAAGGCTTAATGTATCGCGAAAATATCGTTAAAAATAAAGAAAAGTCAAGAAAAAGTGAAGTAATTAAATAAAGATTGAAAAATAAAAAAATTGAAAGTAGGGTTTTGAGATGGGGAAAATGTGTGTCGGTCGGTCTGTCGGTCTGTCCCCCCTAATAACTTTTGAACGAATCGTCCGATTCGAAAAATTCTTTTTGCACTCGAAAAATCTCGGCGAGGACATCTCATTTTCATATTTTACTTTTTTATTTGAACAATTTTTCGTTCAATTTTGAACAGTTCAAAAAAATTTAACATTAGCGCCTATGGGCGAAAATGAAGCAAATGATGTAAACTCTGAGTGCAAGATCCACGTTCCAATGAAAAAGCTTACTGAAGGAACCTCTTGGCGTGAAATATTAATTTGAAGTTTTTGTTTATTTTTGAACAGTTCAAAAAATTAACATAGCGTATACGGGGAAATTTCAATACTATAAAAATACTGATCTTACTGACCGATTTGCTTAGAACAAACTTTATCGGAAAGCTCTTATAACGTAGAACATGAACAAATAGAAAGTTCATCCAGAACTAACGAGCCTATTTTCCTGTGAAATGTATTTATCGGGATTTTTAAGGATATTTCTCAATGAATAAATGAAGGAGTGAAAGAATGAATAAATGACAGAGTGAAAGAATGAATCAATGAATAAATGAAAACATAAATAAATGGGTGAATAAATACATGAATGAGTAAATGAATGAATAAACACATGAATGAGTAAACTAATGAATAAATAGCTGAATAAATGAAAGAACGAATAACTGAGTGAATGAATATGTATTATCCGTTGAAAAGGGTATATTTGAAAAAATTAAGAACTAAAGCTAAAGGAGAAAGATAGAGAAAGAGATAGCTAGATTATAAATTTATTAAGTGATAGAATTTAAGGTTATTTTAATATATTTCCACGAATTACAGATTGGGGCTAAATCGCACAGAAGTGTACGGTTTAGCCCCAAATTGTTTGCTATGGCAAGATACCTACATCGATTGTAACTTACGAGGAAAGTAGGCCTACCAAAATGTTAAAGTTTTATATTTCTTCCAAACAATTGTTTCATAGTTATAAGAAAATTATGACTTGTTAAGTATAAAAAGTCACAACTGGAAGAGGCAGCTGAAGGAAAAAATTCAACAACTGCAGGGAAAGATAAAAGCTGAAAAGGCAGGGCAGAAAAATTCAACACAGGTGATAACGGGATTCAAAAGTAAAACCAAAGCGAATCCTAAACCCAAGAAAACAATTTCTAAATCAACAGTATCTGCAAAATCTAAAAGCAGGAGAAACATCAAATTTGATGATTCATCATCAGAAGACGAACTTCCTGATATGAAAGACATTGTCGAAGACGATTATTTAGAATAGATGATGTGGACCCAATGAAGTCATTTCTTGATAAAGGCTTCACAAGAGAAGTTTCAGGATCCAAGGATGTTTGCATTTTGTGCGGCAATTTCGGCAAGGTCAAAGAGCTGTGATACAGGTGCTGCTCATGTTCAGGCCGTTCCATTCAGCTGCAGTGCTGCGGAGTCTGCAGACAACTACATTTGTGATTTATGTACAACGCTTAACGTGTGACCTTTTTTCTGCTCTCTTTTAGGTTTGTAATGAAATCTTAGAACCTTTTTATTAAAGTTAACCTGATTTTTTTTTTTTGGATTGTAAGTTGCTCTAAAATTTTACAATTGTAATGCACAGTTTCTTAGTTACGATCTTTATAAGTAATAAAAAGTTTTTGTACACTAATCTATTGCATTACAATCATTAATTACCTAAACAGATGGTTTTTAAACTGTACGGTATAGCCCCTTCTACTGTACGGTATAGCCCCGACCCACGGGGCTATTTCGTACAAGGTAACTTTTCTTTAATCACCAATTTTTATATGTAAAAAGTGGAATAGTTCCAAAATGTTTATGTATGATCAGCAGCCGAATAATCAAATTTTACATTGCTTTTGCTCATATAACCTTTACTTTGTAATTTGCTATGTATCGACGAGTCTCCCTTATGTGTACGGTATAGCCCCGCTCTCCAATAAGTTCGATAAATTAATCCCACTATTTTCATAAAATTAATCGCAGTTTCATAACAAATATTAAAAATTGAAAAAATACGTACCCTGTCAAAAATTTCTGGGCAAACCCCTGAAAAATAATTTATAAAAGTTAAAAGTTACGCGGCCTATGATTGGATTATGCAAAATTTTCTTATGCAAAACGTTAGGCGTAAAGACATAAATTGCCTAGAATATATGTTTTATTTTTTATCCGCTCGTTAACTGAAGTTTGGCACGATTATTTTTTCCCGCTTCGACATCATGCGCCCAGTTAAAAGGGACTAATTAAAAAGTAACACGGAGAAAAAATGCTCCAAGGATGAAGAAAAAGATGGAAGCTCCTCTTTCGACGATCAAATAAGCTCTTGAAACAATAGCTGAAACACCAGAAAGGGTATTTCCGTGGAATCCGTACTCTCAAACTATTTGAGGTCATTAATGAGCGTCAAGGAACACAAAATAAAGATGCAAATAAGTTACAGTTGCTTTGAAAGTAGATCTTGCTTATGGGGATTCATTGGATTCGTCTACTATATTCCCACATTATCTCAAGAAATCTATTTATAAATTCAGGAGACAGATTCATTTTTGTGGGAACGAGATCAGATCTCTCATCTTCATAAATGCAGGCGTCACCGCGATGTTTTTCCAAAATATAATAGGATGGATATACAGGAATTTGCTTTCCAAAATATAGGAATTTGTATAATGAAAAGAATGCAAATTTCTTCTTCTAGACGTATAAATACGTAAACAAATAAATTTATAACGTTTTTACACATGATACAAAAAAAATAAATAAATTACTGCTTTCAGATTTTTCCTGTTGAAATCAGCAATTTGAGCCTTAATACTTTCAAAATTAAATCAAATTCAAGAAAAAGGGGGGGGGGAGGGCAGGCTGACTACGGGAATTGAATGATTCTCAGAAGGCATTTCCACTTTTATTATTGCGCAAATATGTGAGTATTGCGCCCATAAAATATCTTTACTATTGCAAAATATCCCCCTCTTTTTCAAAACTAAACCGACAAATTTCAGATGGGAGGGGGATGGATTGTAATCGAGTTCTCCGAAGAAAATCATCCAAAAAAATTGTTTTTAGTATTAACTAAGAGTATCTACAGAAACCACCAAAAGTAACGGATTTGCACGACCAAAATAACGGCTTTACGAGTACACAAAATTGATTTTTAAGCATATAAAGCTTGAATAATTACAAAAAATAAATAAATTAACAAACAAACAAAATAAAAATTGGACATATTAATCTTCATTATCAGAATATCCTCAAAAATTAGTTTCAATACCATCACTCCCCCCCCCCCCCCTATAATGGATGACGAGGATGGGTGACGGGGAAGGGGGCTTATATTCGATGCAGGGGTTACTTTCGGATTTCATGTAGTAGAAGTCCTTAACAATCTTTACTAGTTCCTTTCGAATAAAACTGTAGTGACCGGGGCAAAAATGACTGACGTGCAAGTCGTCTACAAAAGTGGATGAAATGTAAGGAGTGCTGAAAATAATGGAGAACAAAAAAAATGTTGATGTTCAAGGGGTAGAATTACCAGCGGAAAGAAACGAATAAAAAACTTGGCAAGTATGAAGCGGATTCGGGGGGGGGGGGGGGAATTACAGAAACCCTTGACGCAGATTTAAAAATTATTTTACTTTCGGGATTGTTATTCGGTTGTTAGTTATAGCAGTTGGAAACAGAAATGATGGCCAATTTTGGGAAATATAGGAGCGCTGCGACCGCCTCATTAGTGTAGAGATCAGAACTTTAACAGCACTTATCACGTGGAAAGTAACTTGTTAATGCAGAGCTCAGAGCTTTAACAGTATTTACCACTTGGAAAATAACTATTATAGCGTTTGCTGTGTCCATCAATAGGCTGGCTTAAAAAGTTTGAGGATTACGAATTCACGTTCGTGGTGGAAAACGAAGGGCGAGAATTAGAAAAAAAAAAAACAATCTAATGAACTCACCTCTGCAAAGAATTCCTCCATAAACCCGCTACCACGGGTGTCTTCCACACTGACAGCGACGTCATCATCACCTTGAGCCTGCAACAGAAATATCACTGTCGTTAGAGAAACATCAAATAAATGATAATACAAAGAAAGCAATGTAATCTAACTGTTGAGTTAAATGAATGCTTCAAAATACTTAGAACAGATTTAAAATTGGAGAAGATGCAGCTCGAGTTTACTATGAGGGGAGGGGGCTTGGTGGTAAAAAGTGATTTAAAGATATCCGTCCATATCCAAATTTACAAGAAGCGTTCTCGAACAAATACTCTTAAAGCCTCGTCTACATGGCACTTTTGTAACCCGCTTTAACCCGCCAAAACTTTCTAGCTCAGCGGTTCCCAAAGTTGACTGGGCTCCGACCTATCTAACAAAAATTTCTAATCTTGGAACCCACCTCTTAGCTGTCTTAGAGAAACGAGGGCATAAATATTGGTAATGCCCAGATTCCCTAGTGGCGAGTAGTGGAACTACTTAATGCTGTCCTATTTGTTCTAATTGAAATTTAAAAAAAAAAAAAAAAAATCGTGTTATTAATATATGAATGAAAGACAGTTGAAATAAAAAACACAACTTAAATATTTTTTATTACTTAAATACCTACACCCTGCAAGGTTTTTTTAAAGTTATTTCAATGGGAAGGATGTATTCGTTTATTATTTCTCTGCATTAAAGTTTTAGCATCAACTTCAACTTTAGTTACTTTTATTCGCAGACTTCCTATTTTTTTTTACTTCATGTGTACAGTGGCGAGGGCCCACTCAATATTCGCTCGCGACCCACCAGTGGGTCGCGACCCATAGTTTGGGAAATACTGTTCTAGCTACTTGGCTAATAGTACTGTTCGTTTACGAAAGCCGAGATTATCCGTCGGAAAAATACTATTTGGCAAAGGGGGCCATACGCTGAGATGAGCAGAGCACTTTTCGAAAGTATATTTTACGCTGTAATTCTTATTCTTTCTCTCGATGCTGATATATTCCAGCGGTTCCCAAACTGTGGTAAGCGAAGAATCGCCTAGTTGTACGCGTGCTGACAAAAAAAAAAAAAAAAAAGAAGAAGAAGAATTAAAACACAAAAACTCAGGATTAAAGATCGAACTTGCCCAATTATTGGGAAAATGTTGGCTCAAAGTTAAAAATGAATTCCCGTTACTGTCATAAAATGCATTGCTGTTTTTAAATCAGTTCCCAACCACTCATCTTTATTAAACTGCTTTTTCCTATACGATATTTATTAAAAATAAATATAGAAGCAAATAAAATATCGATTCAAATTTGAGGTTAAAACTAACTTCTACGGGACGAGACATCACCTCGCTTGCTATCTAACATGTAGAACCTTCTCATTTTTATTTTTTTTCATTTTTTACATGATAGGTATTTTGTACTGAAAGACCTATTTCTACTGCTGTTTTGGAAGCACGTATTAAAAATATACTTTACATATTTCATATATTATATATTTTACTTTATACATACAGCTTTATTTTGAAAAACGCTTTTCTCTCATTAACTATAAAAAATTGTGCGATTGAAATAATCTAGTCGTCGTAGTATTTTTCTATAATCTATTAGTATTCCATTCTATATAATAAAATTACATTAGCAGTGGTACGCAAATGGTTTGCAAGAAAAATGGTGGTAGGCGAAAAAAAAAATTGGGAACCGCTGATATATTCTATTTCCAATTTGAATCTTTAATGCAAAAGAAAAAAAGAAAACAAAAACGCAGAGAGTTTATATTTATTGGAAATCTTTAGTCTTTATAAAAAGACTAAAGATTTCCAATTCTTTATTTATTCTCTCACCCCTATTTCGAGAAGTAGACCTGACGCATGCGCAAATTCGAGGAAAGTCGCAGTTCAGAAAATCAGACAGTAAATCTCTTTTTACACTATAACATAATTTTTTAAATCCTGAAGGAGTAAAAGAAAATAAAAAGCGAAGAAGATATAGAAAGAATAATAGTTGAATTTTAATGAATTAATTTTTAGTATTAAAATCCTAGTCAAGAACGGTGTTAACTGAAATAAAGTCAAAATAAACACAAATTAACATGACTTACATATTAACAAGGTTTGCATCTCAAAAAAAGTGGAGATTGGTTTGTTTTCTCACATTATATAAAATAACATTTTTAATCTCATTTTAAATGTTTATGTGCTAAAGAAGGTCGGTACATCAGTGTTTAAAATAAGATTATCTTTGAAACACCGAAGTTTTAAATAACAAATAGGAGAAGGAGGGGAAAGCACACTAAAAAAAGTTTTACAGACGCAAAAAGATGTCACACTTTGTTTTTTTTTCAAAATTTGACCTTCCTTCCCTTTTGTCGCAAAATGTCACACTTCAACATTACTCCCTACCCACCCTACTTGTGACATGTCACGCTATATTACATAAGCATATATACTTGCAAACACAGCCACTAAGTTATAAATCCCATTTCAAATTTTATTCTTGAACTTTCAATGGCATTTTTCAAAATAGCAATGATAATGAATATACTATGTTCCTTTAATTTGTGTAAAATAAGATTAGGTTTTACAACAAAAAACATAATTAGTATATAATACCAAAAAATATCAGTTGTTCAAATTCTTTTAAAATTACCCACAATATTTTGTCTTAATGCCCAAAAAGATCAGTTGCTCAAATACTTTTAAAATTACCCACAATATTTTGTCTTAATGCCAAAAGAGATCAATTGTTCAAATTCTTTTAAAATTACCCGCAATATTTTGTCTTAATGCCCAAGAAGATCAGTTGTTCAAATTCTTTTAAAATTACAGACGAAATTTTGTATGCCCAAGAAGATTTCCTTTTAAATTTCAACTTTTAACTGGAAATTAACAAAAACCTTAATCAGCATCGATGTCTTCGATACAAAACAACATAATACAAAAATATTTAATCTGCTGATCTTAATTTTTTTTATTTTAACCAAAATGTGCATGTCACACTTCTCGCTACACCCTTCCCTCCCTTCTCACAAACTCACAATATCCCGATCCTCTCTCCCCCTTGAAGTGTGACATCATTTGTTAATGACCCTAAATTAACAGATACCGCTGAAACGGAATGATAACTCATAGATAAATAAAAGTAAAGTCTCTTAAAATCGATAAAAGATTCAGTGATTGCTCTTAAAATTAAAATTTTCAGAAATGCAATTAAATCAAGAAGGCAACATGCATTTTGATGCTCTTTGCATGTCAGTTCTTGCGTAACTTTAAAAAAAAAAAGCATCAATTCACATCGATAGCGAGAAATTAACTTTCGACAAGCTATTTTGAAGACATCGAAGAATATACTGAAAGGAAAAAGCAATTCAATTCACTTTCTTTTTAAATAAACCGTTGGTGCCTTAAAATCGTTCATGACATAAGCTTCGTGGGTAGCACTAATTCTTATGAAAATTAGACTGGAATACGCATAAAATCAACCAAAAGAGATAGAGATTCCCCTGGAGAATTACATCGGTTTGAATTTCCATTTGCTTTTTGCTCTAAATTGATTTCCATGAAGTAAACTGTTTTTTGCTCAGATTTTCGCCCCAATCACTACCACCTTCCCCTACCATTACTTCATAGTTTAATCGGATTACATTTTTACTTCTTACAACAATTAATTGTCTTTCTTGTGGGCAGAGATGTGTTATCTGCAGCCGACGGCAAACGCGGTGCCAAATCGAATGTAAAAACAAAGTACTTATCACGGGGCAGGGAAAGGGTCCACTTTTCCTTAATCAAACGCCCTGGAACACTTCCTTCCGAACTAGGCAATTAATTTCCTTTTCCTTCGGCGGTTAAAAAGGAAATGGTTCGTAATGGTCCAAACTAAAGTCCCTCCATAGAACTTCGTTGTCGAAACCGGGTGACGAGAAATAACGCGACTGCCGGATATTTCTTGCATAAGACCGATACGACGTTAAACAATCGATGATAAACTTCATATTATGTGATAGACAATGATCAAGAATTTTAATCTATAATTCAAATCTGAAAGTTGACAAACCAAACACGCATTTGACAGGCACGCTATTACTAACGGGCACAAAAGCACGTGCTTGTGGCGCAAGGCACTAGGGTATGCAATGCAACGTTGAGACAAAAAATATAAATTTGATTGAATTCTGAACTTCAGTATAAATTATAATTCAGTGCAACATTTATATGACGATAATAGCTATAGAAATCTCTAATGTTTTTAGAAAAGATATGTTTAATGTTTATTTATTAATTATAAAAAGCAGTTGATAAAAATTTTCCAGTAACTATCAGAAAGACATTTAAAGTCGATTCTACTGTAGATTTAACTTCATATGGCCATTATCATTATTTCAGTTCATGAGCAACACTAATTTTTGGTACTAAGGTATGTGTGTAAAATCCCGCCGACCATAAAAATATGGGACACTTCATCTATTCATGGCAAAGTTATGGCAACAAACTGAAAAGTAAGTTTGGATGATATTGCATACTTGTTAATTAAGAGAAAAAACAGGATGATGAAAGCTTAATAGTTTACCACAGAGTCATTCCAATTCAAATCAAGCAGGCAGGTCTAAAACTTGTCACATGAGCATCACAGATTTTTTTGAAAAAAATTACAGTAATTACAACTAAGGGACATATAAAATATCCCAAAAGAATTTTGCAACAAAAAAATTAATTTCTCTAGTTACAGATTTTTAAAATTTGGGACAAAGTTGGCCGTTTTCAGAAAAACAGCAAAACACTCACTTTTAAAATGGCCACTGTTTCAAACGTTTTTAACCGATTCGAATATTTTTTTTCTATAAATAATGAAGGGGTGGTATTTTATTTAGACACTAATTTTAAAAATCTAGTTGGCTTCATTGATAAAGAAAAGAAAGTGTTTTTGAAGTGAAAAACAAGTATTTTTACCGATTTTGTGATTTTTTTTTTCCTATGAAAGAAATTTATTTTTGACAAAACAGAGGTGGCAATCTAAAGTGTTGTTATGGAAGTTTTGTATCGAATTTTATTGTAAGCCTGAGCTGCATATCCCCTCAGAATTTAAAGTTTGAATTTTGAAAATGTTCAAAAATTACGATTTTTGAAGTGTGATTACTCAAAAAAGCCATTTTTAAAAAATCTGAAAATCTGCTCATTTGTTGCCCTTAAAGTGCTTAATGAGCTGCTATCAATTATATTGTGTATTTTTGCCCCAGATATTTTATATGATTTTTCAAAAATGGCCTTTTGTGCGTTTCTCAAAAAAGCCAGAAATTCAAATTTGTTTTTATTTAATCACTTTAATATAAGATGTAATCAATATTTATTAAGAAATATACTTTATTGTTGCACAATTACTAAAATTGTACACAAAATTGTACTTAACCTGCTTAGAACTTAAATAGCTCCTTGCACAAAGCGTAGCTACTGTGATTTAATGCATGTTATTCTGTTCAATCCAATTACTAGTTTTAAACTCACACACTTTACATTAAATATGTTACACACTGATATACATAGTTTTAAACACATATGAAGTTATGTACTTAAAGCAAAATAAGTAGAATCAAGTTCTTGAATCATCTTCTACTCGCTATTACCAAAAAAATGCAAAGACTAGGAGGGTTCAGATGGTGTTATATTTCTTACTTTCAGCATTACTTTATATTGGTCTAGTTCCCCCCCCCCCCCCCCGGATTCTTGTGGTTATTGAAATATTTCTTCTAGATTATCTGTGTACAAATTATTCGATAGTGTCCCTAAACCATCGGTGATACAATCGTAATTTGCCCCATTCAATAATTCTCATTCAATCAATTAATAAATTTTCCTATTTAGAAATCATGCATTGAGTTATATTTGTTTAAGAGGCTGTTAGTTTTCTAACTGCTTCCCACTTCCTGTTTGCTCGTGCGTCCCATGTAAGCATTACTATTTTATGGATTTTTACTATTTAGCGGTATTTTAGGATAGCCAATAATGTTTTGATTGTATTCCTACGATAAATTTTACATTTGCTGTTGCATGGTATTTGCTGTTTGAAACTAGTAATTGGTTTGAACAGAATAACATGCATTAAATCACAGTAGCTACGCTTTGTGCAAGGAGTTATTTAAGTTCTAAGCAGCTTAAGTACAATTTATCTGTAGTAATTGTGCAACAATAAAATATATTTCTTAATAAATATTGATTACATCTTATATTAAAGTGATTAAATAAAAACAAATTTGAATTTCTGGCTTTTTTGAGAAACGCACAAAAGGCCATTTTTGAAAAATCATATAAAATATCTGGGGCAAAAGTACACAATATAATTAATAGCAGCTCATTAAGCACTTTAAGGGCAACAAATGAGCAGATTTTCAGATTTTTAAAAAATGGCTTTTTTGAGTAATCACACTTCAAAAATCGTAACTTTTGAACATTTTCAAATTTCAAACTTTAAATTCTGAGGGGATATGCAGCTAAGGTTTACAATAAAATTCGATACAAAACTTCCATAACAGCACTTTAGATTGCCACCTCTGTTTTGTCAAAAATAAATTCCTTTCATAGGAAAAAAAAAATCATAAAATCGGTAAAAATCCGTTTTTTTCACTTCAAAAACACTTTCTTTTCTTTATCAATGAAGCCAACTAGATTTTTAAAATTAGTGTCTAAATAAAATACCACCCCTTCATTATTTATAGAAAAAAAAATATTCGAATCGGTTAAAAACGTTTGAAACAGTGGCCATTTTAAAAGTGAGTGTTTTGCTGTTTTTCTGAAAACGGCCAACTTTGTCCCAAATTTTAAAAATCTGTAACTAGAGAAATATTGTTGCAAAATTCTTTTGGGATATTTTATATGTCCCTTAGTTGTAACTACTGTATTTTTTTCAAAAAAATCTGTGAGGGTCATGTGACACCCTCTGCCTGATCTGAAATGGAATGGCTCCACATTTAGCTACTTTGTTTGAAATATTTATTTAAAAAAAAAAAAAAAAAAACGAATTTTTAAATAGGAAGAGTAGGCATCTGCCTAGGCCTGCAAATTTTACTTTTAGTGCACTTTTGAAATAGCCTTGAAAGCACAATATCAGTATTTTATTTTTGTAAAAAAATATTTTTTTTTTAGTTAAAGATTTTTTCTTTGATGAATCTCATGAAAATGAGACACATATTTTCAAGTTGCCACTGTAGCAGATTTCTCGTTACACCAAATTTTACTACAACGATTATTCAACCCATAACAATTGCAGTAAAACTCCTCCTAACGAACAGGTTGGTGTCAGCACCATTCGAATGCTGCTAAGCCGGCTATGTATCATTATCGTAGGTACTTTCAATGCATCACATATGCGTTTATTGAATATATGCTAAATCAAAACTAATTGCTTGACGGCGCAATTTGAAATTTTCTTTATAGCAGAGTTTTTCGCATTGAGACGAACTCGTTACTTCGGGCCCTATTCCTTGCATTTCAACGTATTTATCCATTTTTTATTGATGCATGTAGACAAATATGTTTAAAAATATTCAGAAGCATCGATATTGCCGCTTGAAGCTTTGCAACGAAGTTTCCATTCAATTAAACACTCCTCCCAAATTTCAAAAGTAAATAAAGAAAAACTTCTTCAATTCGAGCTAATTCTTTCCTTCAATGATTAACTCTTAATCCAGGCACCGGCTGATATTAATTAAAGAGCAACGACTAATTTGATTAGCTTTTTATGACCTGCACAATTAATTGCCTTCATCGCTCCAGTGTAGCTGGTTAAAAATGCAGCAGACAACCAATAACGTAACATAAAACAGATAATAATAAAGAAAAAAAGCAAAACGAAACCTAAAATGAAACAAAAACAAAGAAATATTTGTCTGGGGTTCGGTATTAAAGCCAAGCGCACATCACCGTTCGTTAATCAAATACCATAAAATGCTTTATATCGAATAGCGTAATTAGTTCGGCCGTTTTTTTAACAGCCGCTTGGATGTTATTAAAAGGAAAACGTCTTTACATTGTTGAGAGATAAGAGTAAAAAGAAAGTGGCTAACGGGCTCTCGTAATACCCTCTTATAAACGGAAATTAAAATTAAAACATACTTTAAAGCACGTTAATATCACTTTTAGCTCAACAGGAAAAGGCGATGATTTATCAGCCCAAGCCTTTTTATTTACTAGTTATTGGAAAAATTTTAAATGATATAAAAAAGGACTTTAAAAGATTTTTTAATGTTTGTTTTAATTGTAAAAAGGATAATTATACAATGATGCAATTATTTTGCAAAAGTTGTAAGACAAACTTAGGTCACCGTTAACTGGGACCAGGGTTTCCAAATATCCCGGATTTTCCGGGACAATTCCGTATTTTGGGAAATTGTCCCACGTCCCGGGAAACTTCAACACTGGACGACAAAAGTCTCATATTCTTGCAGGATATTGATACCCGGATATCGGGTATCCGGTGACCCTTGTGTGACGGGTTCGTACCATGTATTCGACTCTGATCTTTCAAATCTGCAAATTCTATACACTTTTTAAAAATCCCACAGCTTCCAAATGCGTAATAAGTTTTAAATTTACACATGTTTTCTAAATATGCTAATTAATTAAATTTTCAAAATCAAAATTGATATGCCGGATAGCTGGATTTCTCGAGCAGTGGCCAGATTAGATTCCGGATATTGAAAAATCGACAGGATACCGGATATCCATTATCCAGACTCCCTTGTCGTTGTGGCAGAGCTGTCCCTCCCGTATTTGCAGTTTTTAAATTTGGTTACCCTGACTGTGACTCACACTTAAGCGTGAAAAATTGAAGGTAGTAGGCAATTTCCTACTACTACATTAAACGACATTTACTCGTTCAATAGTGGAAAAGCTGAAGTTTTGTAGTCACGGCTTGAATGAGGCTATCTATTAAATCGTGGTACAATTCAAGCCATAACGTACAGATGATTCGAAAAGGACTAAATAGGTAAGCAATAAGAAAAAATTACTAACAACAGAAATGGTTATTTGGGGGGGGGGGGGGGGCAATACAGAAAATTTAATAAATATACTAAAGTAGGCATAATTTTCTGGTGGAGGCATTTTTCGAACGGTTACAATCATTTCTGCAGCCTAGAGCTTATAATTTTTCAGACTTTTTTCTAGCTTTCTTCATAAACAGTAAACGTACGACTACGTTTTCCATCTAATAAGTTTTCTTTTCTCTACAAAAAGGTGAATTAGATAGAAAATAATTTTAAAAATAAAACTAATATTTTCAAAATAACACTAATAAATTAATAATTCTTTTTTAAAAACGCCAAATAAAACTCCAAAATATATAGTACGGCTTTAATGCAAAGGTAATGCTATAATATTCTTGTGCAAAAACGTTCTATCACTCGACTAAATACGATTTTATTCCTTAGTATTAAAATATATTTTTTCTTCAGCAGATTGTGAGCTTAGTATTGTTCAAGCAGAAAAATAATTTCAATCTTGAGAAGAACAGCGGCCTGACAACTTTACAAGCAACAAATTCTCAACAAGCCTTAGTCTGCCAGGAACGCAATAACATCGGAATTTCAATTCACGACAGTTACCACAAATAGTTGAACGATACAATGCATAGCACATAAACTCCGGAATGCAACATACTTGCCCATTCACAAAGACCTTTCCCTTTTAAGCATGACACGGGAATATCGTCTGGCTTTCATCCAGGGCACTGAAGTGAAGTGGATGCTGCCGAGAATGCTCTGGCTTATACGGAACTGTATTTATCAAACATATCGAGGAAAGGATAAAGAGCAAGATCAACATGTTGAAGAAAACTTGACAGTTCACACAATTTTTTTTTCCTCTTTCTCTCTTCTGTTAGAAAAGCAGTTGATGTTCAGAAACAAGAAAAGAAAATAGTTTAAGAGCTCCATGGGTGAGTTTGATGAATGCATAAAAGGCAAAACACCTGTACACCTTCGTGTAGCGGTGTGAGTGTATTATATATAGAAAGGGGACTTCTTTCCCTCCATTTCGTGTATAACAAACCCCCCCCCCCCCCCCAAAAAAAAAGCGAACAAACGAAAATTTCAGTCGGGGCACCGTTTAAACGAATTTTTAATCAATTTAAAAATTACTGGTTTTATTTTAATCATTTTATTACTATTATTATTCTGTAAAGTGAATATAGATGAGTTGACAAAGCTCAGAAACTTAGATGAAATATTTTCTTAGTTTGTACTGCCATTATCATTACCACTAATCAGATGGAAGTGGATGTGTCCATTACTTGTTAGGAGTGCCAGATTCTTCCTCTGAGTTTTAATCACGTTATAAATTAAATGTTTAAAATTATTCCACAGTGATTTATTCTTGCAAGTTCCAAATAGTTTGTTCTTTTTAGAAATACTGTTTTTGGACAGTATGTCTGTTGTCTATACATAAAGAAAAAGAGTGTAGCGAGGACAGACGGTTTTCCCTGCATTAACACTGCGATGGTAGAGAAATCCATCCGTTTACGGAATCCAGTTATTTTTATTGAAAATTTACATACAAGGACGACAAAATTAGTCACCAGATTTGCGGCAAAACTTTACTGTGTCTAGAATAGGGTAGAGATCACTACAGCTTACTTACGCAGTGCATACGCACGGTCTCTTAAGCTGTGCACGAGCCTCTGTGCCACTGCACGAAAGATGCGGTTTTCCGGAATGTCAATTTTGATTTTTCAAATTTAATTAACTAGCATATTTTGAAAACATATCCAAATTAAAAACGTATTACGCATTTGGAGGTTGTGGGTAAAAAAATGCATAGAATTTACAGGTTTGAAACATCAGAGCTGGATACCCGGTGCACACTTGTCACACAATGGTCACCGATATGCGGCAAAATCAATATACTGGAGTACCGGTATTCTAATATGGGATGAATTGAAGTTCCCCTAGAGGAGAGCCATATTCTAAAAATACGAGACTGTCCCGGAAAATCCGGGAAGTTTGGCGTCCCTGGTTACAGCTCAAATATATGCCTCAATGGACAACAAAAATTGAAACAACTAAGCTATCGTATCAGGAAAAAATCTATGGGTGCATCATTTATACACTTAACACAAAAGCAAAGAGAGTTTTTTCTGGTACGTTATGGAGACGCTTAAATTAAAATATTTTTAAGATTTAACCTGAAAAACGGCAGAAATTCTTCGAACTCGTACAAAATCATTCTTTAAAAACGCGTTTACATCAAAATACTAGCTTCTCCGATACCCCAATGTAATGACGTTTCAGCACTGGAGTCGTCAGGGTAACCAAGTCATCTTATGTGTTTTCTTACTGTTAAGAAAACAACGAAAATTTCTACACGCGTCGAATCCGGGGCTTCCCCGGGAGTCTTGCGAAAGAAGATCCTTGGAATTCTGGGAAAAACCAGAATGAAGCCTACATCTGGGGATTCGATACTGAGAGACAAATCAATGACTTGTTTTCAGTGACAAACAGTTCGTGCATTTTCTTTTTGCAAAAGATAGGACTTAAAATTAGAGCAAACGCAATCACAGTCTGCCAAAAATTTGTGTCAGGGTACTTCGGCGTGTGTGTGTTAAATTTTAAAGATTTTTTCGGAAAATGCAATTAATTTCGTAAAAATGGTAATAACTTTGTGTTCTTTTTCGTTTTTATTCCTTGTGAAACAACTGATAGATGAATTAATATAAAATCTGAAACATTAGGTCAGTACGAATATAACTACATAAATAAATAAATAAAACAATGCAAGGAAGGAACGTAGACATTCAGATAATTTTTTATGAAAGTCAATTTTAATAATTTGGAGAAAGGTCCGTTTCCGCAATCGTGTATGCTGTGAAGAGTCAGTTTTAAGGAGGCAAAAATGGCCATAAATAGACTTATGAACTAAGGTATGAGAGAAAGTTTATCTTGCACACAAAAGGGAATAACCACAAAATATTCCAAGAACATTCTGCAAGTTTACCAGTACTTTTGAAAAAAAATCGATTAATTTAGTGATGTTTTCTGTTTCTTTTTTGCGAGTGACTGAGGGAAAGTAAAGAAAAGAGAGAGAGAAACAGATTAACATAAAATCAGAAATAGAATGCCAACATTATCCAAGTTATAACGTTAAATAAATACTATTGCTAATAATTTACAGACGGAACTATTTTGTGATTTATTAAGACTCCAGTTTAAGTGATCAAGATTTCTGTGAAGGAGACCGTATTTAAGAATTCAATTTTAGCAAAGAATTCCCTTTGCAAATCAAATTCTAGGGAAATGTCCGTTCCGTTACGGAAGATAAGCCCATGCTCTGTCTAAACCAACAGGTCATACCGTAATATACAATCGAATTTCGTTAATTCGAATTTCTTTATAATTCGAAGTAGCTGGTCTGTCTCTTGAGAAACTCTGGTTAAATTGAATAACTCCCATGTGTTTTAATATACTTGGTAATTCCAGGTGAAAATGACTGTAAGCCACCAGTGAACACGTTATAATTCCCAAAGTCTGTGGCTCTCTCCCCTCTATAATTCGAATTTGTTTTCATCTATGAAGTCAGCATTTACGCCCCAACTTGCACAATCACGTCTCTGTATCCATTTCTTTTTGCCAAGGAAATACACACACACACACACACAAAAAACAGTTGTTAGATAGGTCTCTTTGTTGCCCAGCTTATCCGATCACTTTCAGCTCGTTAGTTAAAGTTCGTTTTTCAGCGCAATGAATGCTCGAAAAAAATAATAAATACAAATCCTTGTCAATTTCTGAAAAGAAACAGTTGATCGAAGAGGTGATAATGGGGATATGAAACCGGATGTAGCCAAAACTTTAGGAATATCGTTATCCACAGCGTCAACGATTCGGAAGAACAAATATGGGATCCTTACAAGTAATTCGGAAGGAGAAAGAAAACGAAAGCACCAAAGGGATTTCCCACAAGTAGAAGCATGTCCCTTCAAGTAGGTTACTCAACGTCCAAACATACCGATCGGGGTGTAATACAGATAATACATCTTTAAAATTGCTTGCAACTACGCTAATTTAAATGTTCCTCTTCTTTTCTCTATTAACCTTAAGACTATTTAATAAATCGGACTTTTTCAAGGTCCCCCGAGTTTCGAAGTATCGATAGTCTTATATATATATACACACAGGCATGTTGTTTGTAGTATTTTACTAATTAAAAAAAATATCTTCATTCTCAAATGATTTTAGACGTGTGATGATGATTTGTATGGAATGATTTTTAACCGAAATGTGACTAATAATATTGTTTATAAAAGTAAAGACTCAGATGATGGGTAAGACAAAGTTTTACCACATGGTAAAGCGACTCTACTGGGGTAGTAGTCTAATTCCTTCCTCACTACAGATGTGGCAGCATACACTGTATGTCTTACATTCCTAATCTGCCCCCCCCCCCCTCCCCCAATATTCTTGCGTTCCAGGTTATCGTAAGAAATATGCAGCGCATCCTAAGTAAAAAAAAAAAACTAGTACTACTTAATGATAATTTTAGTTTCTGAACTCGTGGACAAAGACACAAATATCGACTATTCTTGTTTGGCTGTTGTTCTCGGAATTGAAGAAGAACCAAACAAGAACGTTGTAGAATGTGTGCAAGTAATAAAGATAAAAAAAAGCATTTTAATTAATGTAATTAATGCAACTGTGCCTCGATCATAGAGATATGATGCATCCAAACTGTTCTGAATTTTTCTTTACATCAAAGTATTGTCTAATGTTAACGCGATTTTTTTTAACTTTATTGTTCTGTACATTTTGTATTTGAATCGCCCCGTTGTCCATATTTAATTACGTAATTTCTAACATTGCATATGAAACAATTTCCCAATGCGGTGCTTACTCACCTCAAACGTATTTACTTAAAAGATTATAAGTCACGTTATCATTCCATGGTAATCATCTTGCTACAGGCCTGAATTCAGACGGTCCACTTCTACAACCTATGGAACGATTTTTAGAACGCCGCCGGAAGTGGAGCAACAACACTAAGGAACTTCCGCACCGGATATTCTAAGCTCGCGAGCAAGAGTTCTTTCCGCCAGATATTGCTGGGACACATTCTTTTCTTACTATCGACGCAGACGTAACGGCAGCCAAGGGCAAGTTCACCGACGATCGATAACGGCTGAAGATTAAGGACCAAAAAAAGGGCCAGACACTGGAGCAGGCGAACACCCCGACAGATCTGATTACTCTACTGTCACAGTTACTGGATGGCTACAGTTACTTTTCGTACGTGCACGGATGAATGATTCCGCATTCCCATTTACTGGCGTAGAAATATTGATTTTGATTATCAAATGTGCTACTATTTATCTTGAAAAAGAAATTTTAAAAATACGTATTTTCTTTAATATTTCAAAAATTTTAAGCTTCAGAATTCAATTAGCGCAGAAAATAAAACTTAAGGTGGGGTGGAAACAATGCAAGATTTATTACAATACTGAAATATAATTACTGAATTGATTAGGAAAAACAAAAAACTGCAAATTCATTAGTAATTAAAATTATTTCAACGACTTTGCTTCGTAAGACTATCTATACAGCACATACCAGGGTTCGTGATTTTAAATTTAAATCAGCTTTTCTTTTTAAATTCAAACCGAATTCTTTTGATTTTTTTAAACAGGACTTAAAGACTTCGGATATTTATCACGTTACACTTATAAACATAGTAAGACATGTTAAACATTACGCAAAAACACATTTTAAGCTAGTTTCACTGCAATTGTTATTTTTTAATGATACTAAAATTGAACAAAGTTTCAATACGAATGCATGATTCAAATAAAATTTACCCCTACCAGGAATAATAGTACACTCAGGAACAATAGTAGAAAATGAACAAATTCAATCTGAATTATTTTACTGTTGAAAGCTGTAAAAAAATCAAACAACTGTGTGGGGTAAAACTTTACGTTGAATGCACTTCATTCATTTTCTATTTATAAATGAAATTACAACTTGAATTTTTTTTTCAAATTTACTTATTTAGTAAAATCATATGTTCACTCCATCCATTACTAAAACCTGAAACTTATTGTTCTAATCGGACATCTTTATTGAAAATTTCTAAGATGAAAAAATATTTCACAAGGAAAAAAAAACCGTAAAACTATTATGGAACATGGACGAAACATCGTAAGGATACATATTCTGAATTTTAAACAATACTATCCACACAATAAATAAATCATCCTGAATTATTTATTGTGTGGATGGTATTCATTAAGTAGAACTAAAATACCATTATTAAAATTAAAACACCTTAAATTGATGGCTCATGATTATTATTAATTCTTCAATGAATATGCTCTAATGTTAAGACATCTGAAGAGCAAGAATAATATTGTAAAAGTTAAAAATTAATAACAATAAGTAGTTCTAAAGTTATGAAATATATATATATATATATATACACACACACAGACAGAGGGATCTAAGAAGTTTTGCTTGAAATAGAGGTTGTAAATGCAACATTTTCTAACACTAAAATCAATTTTTAGAATTTTTTTTTTGAATGATTTAAATTATGATTTAAATCAAGCTGATTTAAATCAACGAACCCTGGCACATATCGTTTAATACTGATATTTTTGTTGAATATATACGTTCATTGTAGTACGTAGGAGTATTTTCTTTAACAATTATTCATTCCAGAGAAAAGTAACGTTGAAAAATTGTAAAATATGATGATATACGATTCAAAAAAAGAATCAAAGTCAGTTATTTAGAAAATGAAGGGGCATCATTTTCACTCGGAGAACTTATTGAAGAACGGAGAAAAAAAAAGATGGGTTGCAATCTTGCAATAAATCCAAAACCTTCGGCTCCGTATCTCTTTCTTCTTTTTACGGTTTACTTAATACAAAGGAAAAAAGAACTTTAGCAGACTAGTGTGACTTTGGAATGAGGGTGCCGAACAGACTGTTCTCAAAGCAACTTTGAGCGATCTGAGAATTTATTTCAAATACCTCGGTCGATCGTTTTTCACGGTACCAGTTATTTGGAATGGTAAATACGGGAAAACGACGAATGCAGGTCAACATTAAACATCATTGCTGGAAAAATATATGGCAATAATAAATTTACTTATAAAATAAGAAAATTGTGTGATCAGAAAAAAGATACGTATTTACTGTGAAAATTGACGAAACAAAATAAGTACGAGCAAATCAATTTATTTACTTAAAATACTGAGAAATTTATCTTATACGCACTTTTTTCCTCCAACCAAACACATTTTCAGAAAATGTATCATCTTTCTCTTTGCTTTCACTTACTTCATGTGCTAACAGAGCTGGCCATAAACCACTTTTTCGTAGTTTTAAGCCGTGGGGTCTCTGGTCAAAACGAAATTAGTTTTTCGATTATTTTTACACATTTACACTAACATTTATGGTATAAATAAAAATAAGCAGGCTTTGCCACTTCAAATAAAATGAGTTGTTGATTATGATGTTTTATTTATTTATTTTTTAATTTAATTTTATTTTACATACATAAAAATATATAGTTGTGTGTAAACATTCGAGTTTCTGTAGTTGCTTTATTTTAAGTTAATAATAAATTTTACAATATTTTTTATTTTCTTATTAATCTTTTTTTTTTTTTTTTTTTTGCAGAAAAACATAAATATTGATTATTGATTTTGAAATGAACAATAAAATAATTTATTATTGAATATTTCATTTTAAGTGGTAGGTTGGTTTAGTTTTTTGTAATTAATATCACAGTAGAATTCGCAAACAGGCTACAGGCAATTCATCAGTTAATTGTTGTAACATGCTTAATTCTAGAACATTTTTTTTTCTTATTTTAAAAACAAATAAAAATGAAAAGAATGAATTTCACATTTGTTTAAAAGATGTAATTTTTTCCCCGAATTAGCAACTACTAACAATAAAGTAACAAAAAATGTTAAAACGAAAAATAAAAATGAAGCCGATTTAAGGTAGCTTATATTAACTTAACTTCCAACTTACAAAATAATTGAAACGTTTATAGGATATAAAAGGGTTGAAATCTCAAACACAGTATGCAATTTTCAGCAAAGCACATGCTCCATCTGGCATTTCTAAAATATAGGTCTTTACTGATATTTTGTAAAATTTTGGAAATTGTAATTAAAGCCCTCGAGAATGCCCAGGTGCACTGATAGAAAGGAGCTTAGAAACTAAAATAGACAATTGAGTAGGGGTTGTTATAATACTTCATCAATTCATAGCCACAAAATTGCATAAAACATTATTATTATTATTTTAATGTAGCCTTCAGTGACAAAAAGTGCAATGAATTGCTATTTGATACCTTTTAAACATTGTAGAAAATTAAAATCGCCATTTTGGCACAGATGGCGCTAAATAGCAAAAATTAAGCTTTTTTGTATCAGAAAGATATTTAAAATTAGCGCAATTAGGCGCAGATTTTCCACCCTTGGAACATGCCCATCGACTTGTTCATCTTCATCGCCATCCCCATCCTTTTCCTCGTTCTCTGGAGCATTTCTTAAACAAAAATCAGGACAGCTTCGGCAATTCCTTCATTAATTGATGCATAAGCGTCAAACCAAAAGTGATGGCAAGGAGCTGAACTTATTATTTTTTCTTTTCAGAAAACGATAAATCGAGGTTCTACTGTATATAATAAACATCTAAGAGGTCAGTGAATATAATAATGCTTTTAACAATTTATTTTCACACGTAACACAGTAATTGACAATTAATATTATTCATTATTTATTCGCAGAAAAACATCAAAAGAGACAATGATTAAAAAAATAAGTTGCTCGAAATGCAGTGTAACAAAATTAACAACTGAACACTTCATCTTATACGTCATTGTTTCGTGCTCCTGACTTCTCTCGAGACAAATCTCTCTTTTCAAACGCGTTAACAATAGCAGCTGACTTCACGCGCAAAGCAAAACCACTGTTTATCATCCATCACAACTTAATGCATGAGCGCGTCAAAACATACTTCCACTCATTAACTCTCAGCATCCATTTATGAATGACCCTAATGGTTAGAAATGGGAACATAATCTTTTCTTTTTTTTCTTCCACAGAGTGGAGAACAAATCATATTGGAGCTAAAACATGAAAAAGCCGCATATTCGTCATTATTTAATAGCACTAGTAACATGTCTATTTTTTTTTTTTTTTTTTGGGGGGGGGGGGTATTTTAAATAATAAAATCAACGTTATTAAAGCATAAAATTTTTACATATACAGTAAAACCTGTAAAGTTGACCACCTTTATAAGCTGACCACCTGTCTAAGTTGACCACTTTTGTCAGGAACGGCATTAGTCCTATATTATATAATGTAGAGAAACCTTTATCACTTGACCACCTGTCTATATTGATCACTTATGTAAGCCAAATTTTGGTAAGAGTATTATATAAAATCCTTTGTAAGTTGACCGCTTAATTATTACTATATTTATTTGTTTATCTATTTTTTCAAAGATTAAAAAAAAATTAAAATAGCTTCTCCAGGATATTTTTTATACTATTATGTTTGACCAGTATTAGTCTGGATGGATTAAACATCAATACAAAGTTTGCCCTTTTTGTAAGTTAACCATATGCGAAAACTACTATGAGCACTCATTTATTCTTTAAATAAGTTTTTTTTTTTTGCTTATTGAATACAGCCATTTTGAAAAATTATGTATTTTTAGGAATTTTTTACCATGTGAGTAACTGACATAAATAATAAGATATTTATCTTAAATTTTAACTAAGTGCTTTATTTTTAATATTTAAATTAGTTATAAATGAATAAATGCATAGTGTAAGAAATAAAAAAAAACCTCCACCCTCTATAAGTTGACCACCTGTCTAAGTTGACCACTAAAGTGTTGCACCGCAAGTGGTCAACCTACACAGGTTTCACTGTACTAGCGCAGATCAAAAAGTAAGTTGCACTTCCAATTTGTGGCCATTTATTAAACCCCCGTACCATAGGCGTAACTAGGGTTGGTGAAAGGGGGGGGGGTCACCCTAAAAATGTACAGACTAAACACCAATAAGAAGTGTAAAAGAGTTGAAAATTTACTAGTCATAAATACTTGTCTCTAAAGATATACTCCGTGTTTATTTCAGGCATCTTCCGGGGGGGGGGAGCTACCCCCCTCGGAGAAAGTCAACTCCTACCCCCCCCCCCCGGCAAAAAATTCAGATCACAAGTTTTAAAAAAAGAAAGAAAAGAGAAATTACGCTTTTAAGATACTTTACTTTCAGAAACACTTTCAGGGAAAGGACATTGAACACTATCACGAGCGTCACCAAAAGTAACTTAAAAGATATAAGACTTTATTTTGAAAAAAAATTGCGGGGGTAGGGGGGGAGGGAGAGTAACCAAACTCCTTAATGTTTCCTCTAACATCACCAAAGTATCCCGAAATCGCATTGCTAGGAAGATTTCAAAAAGTTTCCTGGGGAGAGCCCTCGAACCCTTGCCTCCAGAGTTAGCCTAAGCATTATAGATGTAAGACCAGTTCAAAAAATTTAAGTTGCAGAAGCCCCAAATACCCACTCCTCTAACTTCACCAACCAAAGATCTAAACATACATCTACTATATATACATCAAAAAGCTATCATATACGTAAAAAAATTCATATTGACATCATTTCTAGTCATATATCTATATATATGTATATATAAAGGGTATGATTTTGAAGCATACACTGCCCTGCCTAATTCTTAACATGCTCCCCCTGCTCCGGAGCCAAGGCAGTGTCCAGAAATTTTTTTCGGGGGGGGGGGGCAGACTTCGACACACTATTTCTGGGGGGGGGGGGCGACCCGTGGGTCCCTCTTCCCCTGTGGATACGGCCTTGATTCACAAAAGCATTAAACCTTCATTATTAGATTAATTAGTTTATTTTTTAAATCAAACGCAATGGAAAATTCAATATTTAGCGCTAAGCAATCTTCTATGTCCAAGCATTCATAATATTAAAACTGGGAAATAGTGGAATTTCAGAGAAAAAAATCCAAATTCCCCTACAAAAATACTCATCTCCACAATAAATTTCTAAAAATTATGTTAAATTTGTAGCAAAACATACCTCAGAAGTGGAAGCGTATGAATCAAATTTTCTTTTCCTTTTGGATGACGAACGTGTCCATCGCTGGAGTGCAAACATTATTATGTACCGAAAATAATTAAAAATTTAGCTAAAATATAAATAATACTTGATTGTAAATTAAAATGCAGCATTAAACCGAACCGTAGCAGTGAGATTGGATACGTTGAACGGATGATTTCCAGAGTCGTAATGCAATCAATGATGGACCATAATAAGAAAAAAAACATTTAAAATATAAGAGATGAGAGAACATCTGTAAATGAGAATGCAATGCAAATATAGTTCATCAGTTTTCCAATAGGCTCATCTATAAAAAAGATTTTACCAAAATGGGTGTTTGGACAGGAAGTCATAAATAAATACAAACTGCTCTTTAAGTTTCTTGATGAGCATCCCTTCCTGGTTTGAGGGTTTAACCCATTTGGACAATTGTTGGCTAGGGGTTCTTCATTTTCAGACCCCAGCGCCTACTTTATCAGAAAACAAAACTCCATCACAGTAGAGTATATTTTCCACGAAACTTATTACTTGTGCGATTGTACTCCCAAATTGCTGCCTTTGGGTAAAAAAAAAACTTAAAAGGAAAGAAAACCCTCTGGAGTGATTGAAAGGATCTCTGTTTGTCTGTGTGTGGTACGGTGATTGAAGCCACCTTTCGCTGTAAACCCCCCCCCCCCAAAGGTGATAAGGGGGTTGATTATAACCAGATGAAAAGTCCTCTTTATTATGAGCTGCATACTTTGGTCATGATCACAACCCTTCAGAGAAAGAGGAAATAAAATCATATGCATATGTGTTTAATTTTCTTAGGGGAAAAAAATATGTGCTTTGCAAGACCGTAGCCAGAAATTTCTTTGTGTGCCTAAATAAGTAAATACCCAAGGGGGGGGGGGGGGGGTTTGAACCCCCAAACTCCCCCCCCCCTGGTTACGCCTATGCCCCATACAAAAGCAATACGGCTATTACAT
The DNA here is from genome assembly GCA_038502835.1 of Octonoba sinensis. NCBI lineage: Eukaryota > Metazoa > Arthropoda > Arachnida > Araneae > Uloboridae > Octonoba > Octonoba sinensis. The sequence goes on along the minus strand of CM076599.1, from coordinate 107,853,437 downwards.
CATACAACTTAGGTTCACTTTTCCATAGTTCCCGAGAGATTCCAAACATTTCTTTGGACGGACAATCAACTTTTCGATTCCGGACGCATAGAAATCTCCTCCAGTGCTATGGAACCACACGGAGAGAGCTGCTTTCACCTCCTAATCATTTCGGAATCGTTGTCGCACTGCTGTAGTGATTCTGTGGGAGGTATGGCAACATCTTCCATACAGTCCCGACTTAGCGCCATGTGATTTTCATGTTTTCGGTAAGCTCAAAGGACAACGATTCCGAAATGATTAGGAGGTGAAAGCAGCTCTCTCCGTGTGGTTCCATAGCGCTGGCGATTTCTATGCTTCCGGAATCGAAAAGTTGGTTGTTCGTTCAAAAAAATGTTTAGAATCTCTCAGGAACTATGTGGAAAAGTGAACCTACGTTGTAGAATGTAATAGTCGTGTTGCTTTTGTACAGGGGGTTTAATAAATGACCACAACTTGGAAGTGCAACTTACTTTTTGATCTGCCCTTGTACATGTTTCGGGGTCATAAGTGCCTCGTTTTCCAAAAGTTATGAGCTTTCGACGTTAAGCAGCAGTCAGCAAAGAAGTTTCTTTCATATACATACACATGAGCCTATTCAGAAATTAGGAGGGAACTAAACCTGCTAGCCCCCTTCTTAAAAACACCCATGAAATATATATTATAGGGGAAAATTAGCGGTCGTCACTCGCCACAATTGCGATTAAAGTAGTAAAAAGTGGAGATTAAAAAATGTGTTACCAATCGCCACTCCTGCACGGTCACTTTTTAGCACATTCTACTGTAATACTTTTTCAAGTTTCAATCCTTCAGAATCTTGTACATATTTAAATCATTCAAAAAGATTGATTGGACCTTGATCCATCGTTTCTCACAGAACCAGTCATTTTGACAACACATACGCGAAAAACACGAATGAGGGTCAGCATAAAGCAAGGTGATATTATTCATAAATCTGTTAAAACAAGGCGATACATGTGGGAAAACGATAGATGCGGGAAAGATGTATTGATATTGCACTGCACATGCATATTTGTCATTTAAATTTGCCTCTTATTCGTGTATAAATTTGTCATTTTAGATGCAATCAAAAATTTCTGCTATTTAAAACTGAACCTCCGAATGTCATTGCTTTATGACAATATTATCGCTCAAAAACAATTTTATAGCTTGAAAGCATTTGCTCAAAATGCCGTTAACAATAAAAATGATTCGAGGATTAATGTATAGACGAACAGACCCACCAAAAGCTGACTCTTGACCCACAGTTTCGACTGCCTTAAGAGACTTTTGATTTAAAAAATATAATTAAAAAATAAAATATATTTCAAATATGTTTGGAGAGGAACATTTCTTTAATAATTTTTGATCCCTCAATGCCAGCTAGGACACAATCATAGTGATTGCAGTAGAGGAGAGAAATGGGTAAATCAAGAGGAGAAATTTTCCAAGTCACGAAATCGTAATGCTCGAAAATAGAAGCTAAAAAAAAAGAAAAAAAAAGTTACAGTGCTGAACAATCTGCGATACTTTCAAAAGATATTATCTTATATATAAGTGCAACTTTTGGAGGCACAAATCAAGTAATTCCATTTTTTCTTTGAACGCAGAATGTCAAGTTTCCTTTAAAGAAATAGTTTCTAAGAGACGTAATGGAAGTTGTTGCACTGCAGGACTCGGAATTCTTTTGTTGGCTCTGTTTTATAAACTTGATATTTAAAAGGTTGCACCTGCTGTGCAATTGTATAAAAGCTGAAATGAAATTAAAAAGTGTTTCCAGAGCTCAAATACAATAAGAAAGATAGTATATCACTCCCTTCTAAATTATTGATGTGGAAAAGTATTTTTAAAATTTAAAACTTAAGTTCCGGAGCTGCATTTTATTGCAACACTAGTTAGGTCACTAGATATGGATATAGATGTGAGTAGGGTAAATACCCACTGGGTAGGGCATTTATGAATAGGGCATATATCATGCAGGGGTAAATACCCTAATTTTGGGTATGTACCCCTGCCCTGGGTAAATACCCAAAATCAGGGTATTTACAGTTTTTAACAATTTTGAAAGTATTTAACCATCTTTTTCTTGGCTATTGTTCTAAGACAATATAAATATCTTGAAATTATTCAAATAAACTGACAACTTACTACCCACATGAAGAGCTGTATTCCTTGGTGCATTGTTTCATTTAAAAAATAATGCAACAACGTTTGTATAGTTTATATAGTCCAGTAGACATAAAATTGAAATCATTTAAACTAATGTACAAATATACTGAAACTTCCAAGCTAGCATAGATATCTTTTATACCTATCAGTTATTAGTGACTATGAAATAAAAATCCATGAAAAATTTCATCCAATTTAAAGTGTTAATGTACTAAGTATTATTAAAGAACACAGCACCATACCATAATCAAATATGGATTTTAAAAAAAATTGAGTATCATTCATATGTAATAATAACGATAACAGTTTCGTGCCAATAAACTTTCGATAAAATAAATTATTTAAAACCCGATTAATTTTTTTTAATTTAAAAAAATATGTCGCTAGCAAAATGTTCTTACCTAATATTTAATGTTATGACAGAGAAATGTTTTTGTTGGTGCATATGAAGTAGGTCACTTTTATTGTGAGTATCTTTTTTTTAAATATAATTCTTTAAAAATTATTTTAGCTAGTTTTAAAATCGCAAAATTATAGTGTAGAAAATAATGTTAGTACTCACCAAGGCTAAACTTGATCGCAACCAAGTTCAGCTTTGATAATTACCAAGGCTGAACAGTAAACTGGATCAAGTTCAGCCTTGGTAATTACAAACTGAAATGTGGATTTATGAAGGACTAAACGACTCTCAAATAAAGAATACTAAAAATAACAATCACATAGCAACCAAGCATGGATCAGAAGAGTTGTGTCTTATTCATATACAGGAAAAACAATAGCAGCAGTTCCGCGTGATAAACTTTCTATAAAATAAATTACCTAAAACATGATTTTCGTGTTTCATTTCAAAAAATATATTCCTGGAAAAATTTTCTTATGCACTTGTAATATACTTAATTTTATGAGGCTTAAATGTTTTTGTTGCAACGTTGTTTTTGTTTTGTTAAGGGGTACTTTTACTGTGAATTGTAATTTTCTTTTCTTTTCTTTTAATTTCTTTCTTTTCGTTTCAAATAGTTTTAAAATCACAAAATATACAGTAAATACTGACTGGAATTATGAACTGAAATGTGAATTTGTGACGCGCTAAACCAGTCTCAAATTAAGAAGCCTAAAAACCATGATTTCACTAATAATTTACATGTTCAATAAAATGAATTTTTCTTTTCAGTAAATAATAAATTAACTTTTATCAATGTGGGCAAAATTTTTTGTGTCTTAAATGTATATAATTCTTTAAAACTAAAAAGAGAAACATAGCCAATTGAATTTTTTATTAAATTCATAAATAAGTATTTATGGATTTTGGGTATTTACACAAAATTATAAATACCTGGGTATTTTACACCCATAGTTGTGGATCAACCTATGTTTGTTGTAAGATTGCGAATATGAAAATGAAAGTTAACCCATGGGTGATTCTCAGCGGAAAAAATTTTTCGGAACTTCACACAAAATTTTCGGAAAAAGTATGCACTATCCAATTAAAAATTAAAATCTTATACTTGAACACCCTCCCCCAACACAAAATATATATATATATATATATATATATATATATTAAAATATATATATATATAGAAATACCAGGAGTCATTTTTTTAGAAAACGTTATTGCATTGAGAGTTTTTTTTAAGTTATTATTCGTCAAAAAAATCTTAAAATTAAAAAAATTTCGGAGAACCTTTTTTTTAAAAAATAATTTCCGGGACATTTTTTCGAAAACTTTCGGAAATGTCGGAGTATTCCGGATTAGAATCCCCCATGAGTTTACCATTCATTTTATTTGCAACTTACTAATTAACCTCTAGACTTATTTTTAAGGTCACTTACTTTTACAGCAACTTCAGTTTAGTGCGTATTTTTCCCGCAAAAGTAAAAAAAAATGGCTTATGATCCACAATTAGTACTCAAAGTACTAATTGCGGATCAGGCAAAGTAAAAACATTTTTTTTTATATGTTAGTAGATAACAACACAAATATCCCATAAATGCATAACATGTGATTTTAGAATACACAAATGAGATACAAGATGTGATCAGAAACTAGTTACCGGTATTAATTGCGGATCAAAACTCAGAACATTACGTGCATGCCCAAATAATTACCTCAAAATTACGTGCCTATCGAAAATTTAAACTATTTTTTTTTTTGTACAAGAAGTTACATCGATTTGAGTACCTTAATTATACGACAGTGATATAATTGCCTATAACCGTTTGTGTCTTTAGCTCAAGCATTATTGCTCAACTTTTGAAAAGTTTGATGGTACCACAACTTAATTTGTTGCATTGTACCCAACTGTCCTTCCTAAAATCATCCTGTAAGCTGCCTTTTACACGATTCCAGTTGAAGAGACAATTGTCGGGGCAAATTGTCTCTGGACAGTTGGGGGAATGTCCTGGCCAGGCCAGTTTTAAGAGAACCTGTTCACACTGCGAAAGTATTGGCATGGCAGTTGATGACGAAAAATGGCTGAGAAACTTGACTGACACAAGTGAATTGGCACAACACAAAGCAAATCAACTGGCTGCAACGTTCACACGGCGCCAACTGGCTCGACAACTGTGATTCAGAGTGGCGGGCCCTCACTGGGCCCAGTTTATTGTCCTCTGTCTACTCCTCGAGCCAACTGAATTTCAGGACAACTGTCGAGGCAGTTGGCCTGAATTGTTAACACGTAGCCAATAACTATATGCTAATAAGCTGTCTCCAGACAATTGTCTCTTCAACTGGCATCGTGTAAACGCGGCTTTAATGACCCACTGCATTATCATTTTCATTATTATCAATTTCCCTGCTTTACCTGGCGCCCCATTCCATTCTCCTTCCATTTTCAGGGTTTTTTTTTTTTTTTTTTCATTTTTATTATATTCCTTCATTTTATGGATACTACCTGTTGCAATATTTTTATTCATTTTTTTATTGCAAAAAATACGTCTAAATTTGAATTTAATTTTTATTTTCTTACTTTCGTTTATTTACTTTTGTTCATCATAATAAATAACATAAACTAATGTAAATAAATGAAAAACATGGTTCTGTTAAATTTAACCGACTTATAACGATAGTATTAAACGTCTTAAGGTCGATAAAATATCAAATTTAACAGGAATGATTCGGAAAATACATCAATAAAACTTGCAAGCAAATTCGATAATATAATAAAACAGTCAGTTGCCACGACATTTTCCAATATATTACTTCCGAACTTTCAGGTTTATTCCTCTTTGAATAAATTACATTTCAAAAAAATTTTCAACCTTAAATTTCATTGTTTCTGTTTCCAAGAATTGCATTTTAAAACTAGGAAATCAGTTTTTGCACAAATTCAATAAAAAGGAAACCTTTTTTGAAGTGCACTTCGAAGATTTATGCAATCTTTGAGGAAATTCGTTTTTCGAACATCAATCGATGATCAAATAACACACGACATACTCTAGTCAGTTAAATACTAACGGAGCAACCTTGTTTTGCAAAAATGACAAAATCTTGAAGAAAAACAATGGTTGGTTGATAAACAATTCACATTCAATAGCACGAAATTGTTTCACAGGCATTTTTTATTCGCAATTTATTGAATCTTAGAAAATAAATTAATTAATTAGATAACAAAATAAGAATAAAAATTGAAGTGATATTTAGAATGTTATAATGTCAGTGCAGGTAAATGGTTTCAATATTTACTAGTACCCTGTAGTATCTCCACTCCATTTTACATTGCAATTGTACGAGCACCAAAGAATCCTTATTCTTAGAGGACCTCTATTGAGCCTTATAACTCAGCTAAACTTTTAAGCTAAGCAGTCGAACAATTATTCTGACTCCTACTTTGCATTCGGGTAACAACATTTCTCAGAACGGATTGACCGACGTGTGTGACAAAAACGTTTATAGAGCAGTTGGTGAAAGATTTAAAACGTTTGCTTCATCCGATTTTTGGCCGAAATCCCAATGACAATTTCCTCACATTTAGACTTAGAAAGATTTTTGACATGACGACCTGTGTAAGGTATTCTGGGAGTGACGTCACATCGACTAGTCAAATTGGTTAAAATACAAACTACTTCTTTAGAAATTTTTCTCCCAATTTAGACTCTTCGACCAAAAATGCGTATAATATACGCAGGATAATAACAGGAAAATAATACACTATATAGCCAAAAGTCATGGGACAATTTTATTTGAGACTTTTTTTTCAAATTTTTAGGGAAATGCATAACAAAATGTTCTGGAACTTCGCTCATATAAAAAGCATGCTTCGACTTCATTTTCCACTAAAAATTTCAGCACGTGTGCATTTAGGGGACCAACAACTAATTGAAGAAAAGAGAAGATGTTTTCGATCATCCAGCCTAGTAAAATGCTTGAAAAAAAGCTATAAATTTCTCAGTAGAATTTACTTACTGTGTACAACATTTCCACCCATTTCATAAAACTAGCACGCATATTTTCACGCATCATTTCCTTCCAAAATGCCAATTTCTCCAGCATGTTTTTGGTCTATAACACGAGGGTAAAAATGAAAAATACCTCACTAAGTGGTCTGGAAATAAGTACCAAGAGTATGCACAAAGCAAAATTTACATCTGAATGATACAAACAATTCAAATTCAGTATTTCTCTTGTAATTTTAAAAATTTAGAGCCACAAAAATGTAGGTTGAATGTTATCGCAGCCCAATACTCTGCCCAAAACAGAATATACGACATCAAAGACGGTAAAGGAAATTAAAAGTGCTAATGGGCAATTTGAAAAACCTATTCAGAATTAATTTTGCTTATACACAAGTTTATGTAACGTTCAAGAATTTGCATTTCTTTGTCATGCGAAAAATCTTGGACACCAAACAATGGCTGAATTTATACAATAGAGATAAGATAAACAGATATCAGACGTTTTCTTATCACATCTTTGAAATAGAACACTTTCATTTTTTTTTCTTTTGCATTTCCAGCGATATAGAGCAGGAATCCGATCGATTGTGTTTTGCCATCTGGCTGGTCACGTCACGAAAACTTTGCAGAATGTTATTTAAGTACGTGCACTAAATGAAACTTAACAAACTGAATATTTTTGTTTTTATTACAAATTTGTAATTAAAATCTTTAATAAGCTTGTTTAAAGTTTAAACTGCTTATATTAATGCTAATATTTTCGAGTCAATAAACGAATGATGAGTTTAAAATTAAGAAGAATTGAGATAAGTTATTCATTTAAAAATTCACTATATTGCAGAATAATCTACGAAGTAGAGGGTAAATCTAAATAAATAAATAAAACAGATAATTGAAACGACATGATGTTTTATAACTGTTTGGTTCTGTCATAAAGATTTCCGGCGGGCAAGGAATTACACGATTCTGCTTGTTAAAATAGGGGTGACTAAAACAGGGTTACCTCAACAGTAACGTAAAACGATGCCGTTGGTTCTGCGCCTCCACAAGAAGAAATTGACTCTCAAGGTCAGGCGTCTTCTTCACAGAGCTACATGCACAACCGTACAAAAAATAGGGGGCAACCGTAAATATGTGACAGTTCAACTGATAAACGCAATAATCAGCAGAACAATTCATCTTTCTTCCAGCGAAGAATCACCCTCTAAAATTCTCAACATGTTATCACCGTTCATCAATATGCATAGGATGGAAAATGTTATGAATACCAAAGTCACTGAACTAGAATAGCACTGGAGTGCACGCCTTAGATTTTTTTGTCCGACAGCCGATAGAAACAAACCGATGCTTCTTCCCGTTATTTCAGGTTTTAAAGAACTTAGGGGATCCATAAATGATGCTTGAATGTCACGCTTTGAGAAGGAGGGAAGTAAAGATCAAGATTCGCGGTCGCCACTCGCCACGTGGCGACCTAGTTTGAAAAAGTGGCGATTCAAAAAATTAGGAGCGATCGCCACCTTTCCTTTTTTTTTTATTTTCTAAAGTAAATCCCTCCTTTTCAAATGCCATCTATAGAATTCACAACTCTTGCTTCTTTCATGCATACAAGCACACTAAAAATACATCAATTCGGGATTCAAGTAACCGAGTTTCGTCCGATAGTCTTTATTTCCCCTTTAACAAGAAAAAAAATGGCGAAAATTTTTTCCGATTAGGCTATTGTTTTTTCTTTTTGAAGTCATTCTCTCCGCCATATAAATCTTTTAAATATAGTAGGAAACAATCATAATCTTTATATTTTTTTCATAGCTTTCATTTCACACTTACATTTCAGATCGGCCATTTTCGCTTAAACTTATAAAATCGGACTTAAGTGTCGCACCATTTTGAAAATGGTGTGAAAGCTTTTAAAAAAGTTGTGAAAAGAATGAAAATAAAATGTACTGAACAAAACTATAACTGGAAATATACATTTTTTTTAATACTTGTGTTCGAAAAGGGTTTGTATTTGTGATCGCGGTTTTTGTAAAAGGTTCGTTTCTGCGAGGTAGATTTTTGTTATCTGTTGCTTCTATGATGAAAAAATTAAAATTTTGCATTTACATTTTTTGTGCTCTATAACAGTAAACATGAAAAACTATATTGCAAAAATTCGTATTCCCTTAATTTACCATCGCCAAGGAAGCAAGTTTTTTCTTTTTCCAATTTGAAAGTCATATACATTTCTTTTTGAAGATTTGATAGCTTTAACAAAATATTATATTTTCTTCACTGAAAATAAGACACATAAGGAACTGTAGTGCATTGATGCACCATTCACCCCCCCCCCCCCCCGCCCGCTTTGCACTTTTGCTTTATGACGCATAGGTGGCCACCAAGTTAATCAAGTTTAGTGGCCACTGGCCACTTCCAAAATTTATGAGTCTTGACCTTTAGAGGGAAGTTCTTGCAACTGTGAGTTTGTCGCAGGGTTGGCAAAAATAGCATTTTGCCAGGACAATGCCAAAAACTGGAAGAAACAACAGCAAAAATGGAAAAAAACCCCGGCTAAAATAGCAAAAAATACTTATCGTTCTTAAGTAATGTGTAGTAAGGTCTATAAATTAAAAAAAGCCTAAATGACTATTTTTAGGTACTATTGAATGCTTTTATTTTGTTAGTATTACAACTAAAACAACTATTTGGTGAAAGTTTAAATTACAAATTCAGAGGAAAAAAAAGTAGCTAAAATAAACTCCAAAGTATGCAATTAAAAAACTTCTGTTATGTCTTATAAAGGCAACTTAGTTTATTTTCTTTCTTTTGCTTTTGGAAGAAAGAACAAATTGTTACTTTCATCACTTTCAGTTATTTCATTTTTCTGTGTTTTTACGATTCAAACTCTGAAATTCACCAATGGCATCGTCAAATACTTAAATCATATCAGTTATAAATCGACAATCATCCCCAAACTCCACTTTGAATTTGTTCAGTAGAAACTGGAAAAGTAACAGTATAAAAATAAGATGAGCATCACATTTAATTTTCTATTCAGTTATTTACTGTAAATTTTGTATATAGTTTCAATTTTACTTTGTTATGAAATTGAGTATTTCTTCATGAAAAACCATATTTCTAATACTATACTGCATATATTATACTCTTTTAACGTAGTGCCTAAATTAAGTATGAATAACATTGATTTTATACTGAAATTTATTTCACCCGACGTTTTAGTTTAGCTGGCAAACAAATAAATGCACACAGTGAATGCTATTTTTGCCACTTGGTGGGGCAAAAACCTATTTTTGCCAGGACGGTTTTTACCAGCTTTTTCTCATGTCAAAAGTGTTCAAAAAAGAAGAAAAAACGACGTCATTTATGGACAGCCCCTTAAATCAAAAATGTTTCCAGGTGACGATTAAGAAAAATTACATATCTAGAACTACTGAAATAGGGAATTCTTTTTTTCAATTATAACTCACTACCCTAATAGCTCAGTGCATATCTGAGGGAATAGTGAGAAATCGCCGTCGGAGGACATCATTTGACATCCTAATCAGGATGGACGATCGCACTAGACCAATTATAACCATTTCTTTTTACTAACTTATTTAATACTTCCATTTCAATAAAAACATCCATATCTATTTCGAGCACTTTCATTTATTTATATTATATTTCTCTACGTACTTCAGAACGTGAATTATTGAATTTTATGTACTATATTATTCGATTTATAGGAAAAGTTCGATACATACTTATCACGCAAGAGGGGAAATATGTGGGAAGGCGATGAATTTTTCTTGTGGCAATGTTGATGCCAAATCGATATTAGTAGCCCACGCCAACTCATCCCGCCCACAAAGTGGGGCAATTAAATTTTGAATTCCAATTCCGATCATTCACCTACGATTCACCTAGACATACCAAAACGCGAAATTAATCCTACATTATTAATGCTATAACGAATAGTTGATTCGGACGAACACCGAGCAGTCGAATATTTCGTATTTATGGCTAATCAATGTAAAATAGCATTTTGAAGTAATTGTCGAAACAGATATGCAAAGCATTGACCATTATGAAAACATTTATTTTCCGAAATATTCTGCCTTGTTGCAGCTAAAGAAACAGCAAAACAAGACAGTTTCGTAACGAACATTCGTGAAGAGTTTGCTTGAGTGCAGCAACGTGTTGAAAATCAACCCCTACATACAAAAGGTGCAAAAATTAATATTTTAAATATTCTATAAAAATACCACTTTTACTTTCTTATAAGCCTAAGTACAGTTGAGCTTTCTTAATACGAGCACGGTTAATACGAAATCACGGCTAAAACGAACATTTTGTTCATTGTTTGGTTTAGTATTTAATTACACTTAATATCTCACGCATATTACGAAGACTAAAATACAAATATCAGCTAAGACGAACAAAATTTTTGACCTAATCACGAAAAATTTTCTCGATTGCATATTATTAATTTTTTTTACAGAAATTGTTGGTTATTTTGAGTCATTGCAAACCACCAAGTACGTATTTCGAACCATATGTTGAGTCTTTCTGGGTAGAGAATAAAGCTCATGCACGTGTTGGCTTTCGGACTGGGCAGTCTGCTCAGGGATCAAACCCTCTATCGTCGAATCATTCTTAACTAGTCGTAATTATTTTTAAAATTTAAACATGCATTTCTATTACTTTTTTTTACAAAATTTTACTTATTCACGCTTGTTTGAAATAACGGCTAATACGAAAAAATTCGCGAATTTTTGGCATTTCGTATTAAGCGAGTTCAACTGTATATATATATATATAGAAGAAAGCATTGGATTTGTGACTATTTTCGACTTTAGATACTGTGGATTTACACGTTTGAAGGTGTGCTGAACAGGAACGAACATTTTTGAAAAATGTGTTATCCGTATACAAATGCATCCCCACAGGAAATGATGCTGATTAGCTTTGATGCCATGCTCCAAGGGGCGTTAAAACGTTTATGTTTTAAAACAATGCATGGAGTCGAACAAAAATTCGCATTCAGGTTAGAGATGCACTAATAAGCAGATTGGCTGAATACCGATAGCGATTCATCGGAAGAAGAGAATCGGCTGATTAATCGGCAACCGATTAATATGATGAATAATTATTTTTTTAAACAACTTCTCCATTCTTTTTCATCGCAATTTTTGACTTTTTAGAATTAGTTAACTTATTTCTGTGAGTGATAGTTTATTTTTCTCTTTTTTTAGCAAAAGAAATCGTTCCAAACTTTACTCGATTTATTACAACCAAAAATTAAAATCCATTGTTCGAAATTAGGGAAGGGGGTGGGTGAATTTCATACATGAGAGAGTTAAATTAAATTATTTAAGAGCACCAGCATCATCTGTAGGAAGTGAAAGGTCATTCAGTATTAGCAAGTACATAAATGAACCTGCACGATTGACAAGTACCGGGATGTCATTCATCGTAGTGTTCATGTCGATGTCTGTGGCATTATTTTCCATATTATTTCATTCACAGAGTTTTACTCAATTTGTACACTTTCATATTACATGACATCTTACATTGCAGAATACTACTTTCACTAATTAATAAATTCATTCAACATAATATAACTTAATAATATACTTTTTTAGTATTTGGCATACTAAAAATCTTGAGGTTATAAATAATTGGGAAAGCGTTCGATTATACATAGCAGTATACATTAAAATCTTTTACTTGTAGGTATGTAGTTATCAGAGAAAAACAGTTTTTTAAAAATACATATTTCGTCTTCAATTCGTCAGCAAAGAATTTACATGAATTAAAAAAAACATAAATAAAATTAAAAAAAAAAAAAAAAAAAAAAAACGGGACGAAACATGATCGCAAATACCTTCAAAACCAACAGAACGTTCAACATAATAATTCACAACCCAAGTTAAGACCGTTAAATTCGATTAAGTTCGTTAACTAACGAAATGCTGCTCCAGCTAAATTAGATAATTTAATAAAGTTCTTACGTTTGTGTCAATAGCTGAAATGCTACTCCATATAGAAACTTACGGTTTAGAAACGCATCAGGAAGAGTTCTTAATTCCATTTTTTTTTAACGAAAATACTTGTATCGCATTTTATGACAGCTAACTCTGACTATTATATATCGATGTGTGTAAAGCAAACGATGTTTGTTGGTTTGTGTATACGCGATGGCCAGGAGATTTTACAGCACCTACAGTCTTGAAATTTAGAACAAAAAAAATTTTGGGTCTGGGCGGCTGCACCTCGAATAGATTCTTTGAAATTTTGAATTAGGTTTTTAGAAAAATTAAATAAAAGGGGTTTCCGGAATACGTTTTCTGCAGATACAGACGGTTATCATGGGTAACTCCGAGGCGGGAATACATCATTATTGAATCATTTATATGCGCGTTTTGGGCGGGGAGGGGGGATAATTTTTTTTCGGCTATCAGTACGAAGAAGTAGTTTTTTTCTTTGGGGGGGGGGGGGAGAATTACGGGAATACCTTTTCTACGCATAAGGAAAAACCGGGCGAGATGGTGTGGTCGGAGAGATGGCGCACTTGAATTTTTGGAGGGAAGGGCACAGCGATTTCAGTTAGTTGAACAGCCACAACAGCACATTGTCTACTTTAATTCATAAGTTTTATCCCTGGAAATGTATGATGCAAAGTCATTTTTATTGATTGCTTTCCAAATGTAAGGGCTTGAATTTTCATCACTGCTCCTCTGATTTTCATTGTGATGAGAGTACTGCAAGATACTTTTTAAGTATGCTTTTTTTCAGGTAGTATTGACAATTTACTTGCAGTTATTATTAATATAATCTACTTATTATCGAAAGCCATATTCCATGTACGTGAACCACCCATGTGGACAACTTCACTCCCCCTAAAGCAGAGAAGCGAAAAATAGCTATCTTGACTTTTTAGACTGCTGTCGTTTTAAATTACAGCAAAACACGGAAAGAGTGATGGAAATGTATACAGAGGGAATGTAGACTGTAATATTCACCAGAAGTTCGGCAAAAATTAACGTTTTCATTATTTTTTATCATGTTTTCCAATTGTGCGCAAACTCTAGCGGCTTAACCATGTAGGCATTTATCAAGAGATACGCCGTAGCGGTGGTGTGGCGAACTTCTTCAACGTCGCCACAGGCGACGTTTTTACACTCTCAGCAAGGACCGTCGCCGTGTAAGTACTGCTAGTATAAATATAAAAACCAAAAAAAAAAAAAAAAAGCGAAGAAATTTTTGAAAGGGAATCAATCATACTTGCCAACTTTTGAAAATGGTCATTTCAGTGTAACTTTTATGTGAATTATTTCATCGAAGCAATATTACCATTTGTGATTTAAAAAATATCAGCATATACTACAATTAGTAAAACATTTTTGTTCATCCTTTAAGCATCACTATTGGTTTCAATAAGTTTACTTCAAGAACTATTCCTTTTTGGTGTAAATAGATGGGCCTAGTTAATGACGTAAATATTTTTTTTTTTTTTGCTTTTTATAGTGAAGCAACTATTTTTGAAGTACAAAAACGGAAACTTCATTAAAAAGTACAATTTCACTCTTTTTTCTCCTAAAACAACTATTTATAAATAACCATTTACTATTCAACAATTACTCTGATTTGGTATGCACAATTTATATTTTTATTTTTAAATGTACAGTAAAAGCTCCTTATTCGCGCTTCCCTCATTCGCGTTTTCACTATTCGCGGATTAAAAAAATGTGACCCAATTCCTATATTCGCGGCTAAAAATTTCTTTATTCGCGGATCTAATAAGTACATACATAATAATAAAAGGATTCCAATAGGTATCCAATCCAACATTTGAAGTTCAAGTTGAAATTATTTATTAAGAAAATGGTTCGAACAAATAGAATCGAGTGACATTCAGGAATTGCTTGAATCGCAAGATGAAGATTTGACTGAAACCGACTTGGAGGAAATGTTAAATTCACAGTCCATTGAAGAAGAGGCTTCAACAAGCACTGGAAACGTGACATTTAATTTGAAAAATCTTAGTGAAGGTTTAAGAATAGCAAATGAGCTTTGCGATTTCTTTATGAACATTGATCCGTCTATGGAACGAAGTCTTATTTTTAAGAGGCAAATTGCTAGTGCGACTGCTGCGTATCAGTCTGAATTGAAGGAGCTTTTAAAATCTGCCAAGCAAGAGAAAATACAAAATTCTTCAAACCATTGCCTAAGCCTTCAGATAATTAATAAAAATGTTCAAAAACTTCATTAAAATTGATTTTTTTATGTATTTTTTTTTTATTTTTATTTTGTCACCTAGGAACGTATCCCCTATAATCCCATATAAATTACCATTCCGTATTCGCGGCATATTTATGGAACATATACCCCGCGAATAAAGAGCTTTTACTGTATAGAAATTGTTTTGTATCACACTCTCGGGTGCAACTGGAATGGAAGCTTTGCGTGGCAAAATGGCGAGCGTGAAAGTTCTCTATTACACAAAATGTAATACAAGATGGGATAAAAATAATGTTTAACACTAAATTATTGATGTCCAAACGGCAGAATCACACAGGAAATTAAACTAAGAGAGCTTTGCAATAGCGGATGCAATCGGATTTCGAAATCCCTAAAAAATCGCGACTCGTGTGAAAAAGCTTAAAAACCAGCTAAAATCCGTCAATTTTAAGGATAATCCGTAAAAGTAGGCAAGTATGGCAATCATGCGCTTAATGTTGTCATTACGCAATTACGCCGCAGACTGATATTTTATTCTGAGAATGTTCCATCATTCGATTTTCCCCTAATAATAACTACTACTTTACCGGCATGCTTTCAAATTTAATGACTTACATGTGAGTCGAGGTCGGGTTGCTGAGGAGTATAGAACCACAGACCACCAAGATGAGAAGTTCCAAACTCCGACTGCGACTAAAAAGATTTTTCGTATAACTTTAAGCCGCTCTCTTTTACATGAAAACATACATAGGGATGGGGTAAAATGGGTAGTGCGCTAAAAAGCTCAGTTTTTTAGAAATGCTTTAAAATGTAGAGCATAAAGTTTGCTTTCAAAACTTGTTTCAGCTCAGTAAAGTAATTTAGACATTGATTGGCAACGTTTATTTTCCATGATGTTTCTAATTTAAATCTGTTAACATAAATAAATATCTTTCTATTTGGGGAATGCTAACTTGCCAATGTTCAACTTAAAAAATTTCCGAGGAATTAATATTTTCTCTATATTCAATATTATACTGCTGCCCAGCTGGAAAACTTTGTAATTTACATTTTCTTTTAATCACATAAAAACATACTCAGAATATTTTTTTTAATGCATGGTGGGGGTAAAAGGAGTAATTAGTTAAGCTTAATAACTACATACTTTGAAAATATTGACAAATGAAAATAATTACAAATGTAATATTAAAACAAAATATTTTTATTCATAGTTTTTATTATTCAATTAATTATCTACTGGAATTTTTCTAATTTTACTTAAATAAAAATGTGAGAATTTACAAATAACAAGTTTACCTTTGTGGAGATAAAAAAAGTTCAAACCGAAGTTACTAAACTACAAAATTATTGTGAAAAAAAAACATTGCAAATGTGTGTCATGAGATTATGAGGAACTTTTCCTTCAACGCAGAAAAAGTTCTAAACTTCGAACCGATAAGCATTAGTCAACGACAAAACTTTTACTGAAGAGGGTGTTTCCTTGCAACTCTAAAACACGTGTATGAAATAATGTGTTGCAATTTTGAATTGATAACGTAGACTTTTATCATTTTGCTTCACGTGAGAATTGTAAGGTTAATGCAATAAAGAAAATGTCAATCTGTTTTATCACCTTTTTTGTTCATTCTCTTGTGATTCTAGTGGCAGAAACAAAACCACATAACTGCATTAAGAGCCTTTGAATGTTCTGCATCCGATTCGGAAACGGACACTCCATAAAATTTATTTCTGATCAATTTGTCCCAGCCTCAATTTTTAACTTCAGATTACACTGTGCAACGAATTTGAACTTTTTTTTTTTGTCCTTTAGATGAAACTATGTGATTCTATATAAACAAAAGATGCTTAATTCAAATATCCAAACCAAAATTGTCCATCGAGTACCGTTTTTGCTTGAGACCCACTTCTCATATTTATACAATTTGGTTATAGAAGGATATAACTGCGGCTTACTTATTGAAAACACAAATACAAAAAAGACTTTATTTGGCCGTTTCATATTGTGGGCATCTCTTGGTATGCCCTGATAACAGATTAGCAAATATTCAATTCGTATACTTCTATTCTATCGACCGCTGAAATGCTTTTAAAACACAAAGATATCCTGATGAGACTTTTCCCCCTGCTCATCATTAATTACGCCAAGGTTTTGAGGAAAGAAGTCCATATGGGAGTCCAAAAAGTGTAGTTTTAATGAAATATAGCAACCAAATAATACAAAAGCATTTTATCATGTCACCAACAAGATTTTCGTAGTTTTCAGCTTACTCATTTCCAAGGAAACGTGAGCACACTGGTTTAAAGGTCAGTCAGGCAGATTTTTCGGCTTCTGACTGTTTGTTTTCATACTCTTGATCATGAAAGGACTTCTTTAAGTTGTGGGCCAATAAAAATCCTTTCTTTTACTTTTGCCTCACTTAAATTTTTGAATTTGTTCCTGAGATGCAAGAAATCCACTCCTCCTCTGTCCAGAGCTTTTACAAATCTTTCGATAAACCAAGTTTACTGTGCAATTGTGGAAAAAAGGCCCATTGTAGATTTACAAGTGGCTCATTTGATATGTTTTTTACACACTCATAATTTTGAAATGTCCCTTGTGTTTGCAAAATATGCTACGGGAATGAATAGGAAAAACATACTTAGATGGAAGAGCACTGATAAACAAGTGCCACGCTGAATTGTGCTCATGTCCTAAGGCTTGAAATAGTACATTCAGATCACAGCAGCATACTATGGTTTCCTTCCCCAAAAAATAGCCTACAAAATGCCTTTGTAATCTTATAAAAGACTCAAAACTTCGAGTAGATAAAGCTTTTGTTGCCAAAAATGTCGCTAAATTAACCCAAATTCATCAAAAGGTCTCTAGAATGGCAACGACCTCATTGTCAATGAGAAAGATATAATTTATAATAAATTAAGTGTATAAATTACGAAAATATGCACATTTATCCAGAAAATACGTAAAAAGCTAAAATGTGGAATTTTGGGAAAATGGTACGTGATAGGCAAAAAATAATTGCAAATTCTTAATTTTCAGCCAAAAATACATAAGAAACAGACGTTTTCATTCAAAGGGATATTTTTCGTGTTGCGCAGTGTTATCTGAGATACTGCCGAGCAAATTGGAGGGTGAAGCAGTAAAAGCTTGATTGGGACTGATTACTGACACAGATGATGAACACTAAAATTTGTTGTCTAATAAATATTTGAAAAGTAATACAATAGCGTCACTACGGAAGGGGGGGCGGGGGGATTCCGGTCCGCTTGTGGGGGATGTTGGGAGTGACACCCAAAATAAATTAAAAAGTTTTAGAAAATTACATATACGTACTTGAATTATACCAAATAAATAAAATAAAAGTTCTAAGGAATTTTTTCTGCTACTAAAAGTAATATAAACTACACGTTCATACGTCACGGCCTTTTTTTGCGGGGGGAGGGGGTGATGTCACCACACGTTACCTCCCGGGGTGGCACCACTGCTAGGAACGCCACTAAGTAATACATTTTTCTTTTAAAAAAATTTAGCCCAATGATGTTGTTCAGAGATTTCAATAATTGAAACCTCCTTCAACAATTATTGCTAAAATATGTATTAAAGAAGCCTCAATGTAATCCTTCTGAAGATTATTGCTTAAAATTTATTAATTTTATTTTAAACATTTTACGTTATTTTAGTAAATTTTCCTCCTATTTTCTTTTTAAAAGTGGCTCCTCCCCTTTCTATTTTAAGGTACACTAATATACAAACTGCCCATTTTTATTCTAATCCAAACGTAAATAGTTTTAATAATGAGTATTTAATTAGCACGCCCTTCAGGGTGCCGCGACACCCAGTTTGGGAACCTGTATTAACGCATGAAATTAAATTTTAAAAACGTCTCTTGTTAACACACATGAATTGAACTGAACATCACAAACATGCATTTTGAAATTTATTTATGACTGTTAATTAAAAGTTCTCTGTTCTCCAGGGCTTTTGATACTTTTTTTTTAATTAAACAAGATGAAGACAACTTTATTTGTCTCGCTAGGCTAGGAACTGAGAAAGCGGACAAACTTACATTTTTATTTAAATTTTTGAACAAAAAATAAATAAATTTCAATTTGTGTTTAAAGTTTTAAAGAAATAAAACTTTCTGAGATGGTTTTATAATTTGCGTTTTGAAAGAGAAAAATCGTTAATTTGAAATCTTGTTATAAGTGCTTAAAAAAGAAAATAATATATAAGCGAAATTAAGTACAATTTTATGTTAGAATAATCTTTTATACAATGTGTAATATGTATTGGTGTGTAAGTTGTATTAAATAAATCTGAAAACATTTATCATTAGCAATAAGTTGACAGTTTTGAAAATATCGGATATATATCAAAATACCAAATATTTTTGATATTTTCGAAAATATCATGATATTTACGAGCGCTGTATGTATATATAATTTTTTGAAAATATAATGCAAACAATTTATTTATTTATTATTATTGGTTTTTTAATGCGAAATCGAATTTAGGAGCAAAAGTTTTATGGTATCTAACCAGAAAAGTGTCGCAGATTTATTTTGCAATCAAATTAAATTCAAAAAGGTTTTTCATCTGGAAGGAAGAAAGAGAGAGAGAGAGAAAAAAAACCTCTACTCTCCTGCGTATTACAGAATAATAAAAGCAACTTGAAATTCCAAGCTTGTGAAGAAATTTGAATTGATGAAGTTGTAGGCAATTTTGGAAATAATTCCAAAACACTTTTCTTGCTACGTCGTTTCTACACAGGAAATTGTACAGCGATTGCGTGTGGTTCTGTTATTTTCTTAATCAGCCTGACGCGTGTAATATCACTTTTAAGAAATGGTTTCTCAAAATGGATTTCTGGGGACATGTTTTGTAGATATATATATATATATTGAAGAAAAGAAAAAGAAAACGGAGGGCGGGCTGGCTAAAGTATTAAGCCGTTCTGATAAAAAATTAATAAATAAATAACAACAAAATAACCTTAAAGAAAATATGGGTAAGTGCTACAATGATAAATACGTCATAGAAATATTTTTTTTAAAAGAAAGAAAAAATTACAAAAATGAGTGGTATCAATATATAGAATACGTATTCAGCACTTCATGCTCATTGAGTCATTTCATCAATATCACCAAACCAAAACCTTAAATTATACTGAAAATTTGCCATAGTTTGTAGACGTTAGGATTTCGCGTATTGTACAACATAGGAGATTAGTTCACATTCAGACAAATGTTTTTGCAAGTGTACTGAAAATTGTGTTTAAAGTGAATCCAGACAGGATTAAATGCATATTTTGGCATAAGTTGCAATGTATACGGTATAAATTATGAAAGTTAAAAATTGCTATCTTTTGCGCATGCGCGGTAAAAAAATTATTCTTTCAAATGCCCATAATTTATCAAATAATCGATATTTTTATTTCAAATTTCAGTACAACTGTTTGTTGTCTTAAACGCTGTCAACTTTTCTGTAAGTTTAATTAAGTTCTGTGGAAAAGTTGGCGCTTTTACGTCAAAAACGTGTGAAGGGAATTAAGAGTTTTTGGAAGAAAAGGTTACATATATCTTCATAAGCATACGTAGAATTTTTACTAAAATGCATAGAATAATTGTATGTAGTAAGTAAATTATTTTGAGAAATATATAGCTTATTTCCTGCTTTTTCGATGCAGGATGATCAAAAGCATTTTTTTTTTTTCTTTTTCAGTTCGTTATTGGTCCCCTACGTGCACACTAGAAAGTGAGAACAATGTAAAGAAAATCATTGCCAAACAGGTAAAATACAGAAATCCACATCAGACTGAGCATCAAACATGTAACTATGAAAAATCTGTAGCCTGTCTAATAATTTGACCAAGGACTGTATAACGTAAACAGCCAAAAATGAAGCAAAACTAAAAATCAAAACATCTCAAGAAATACATAAATAGAAAATTAAATAAATGAAAAATGTCCCCCCCCCCCCCCCCCCGCGTCAGATAGATCAGATCGAATTTCGAATTCACTACAAAAGAAAATCGCGATACATTCGAAGCAGCTGTTTTCAATTTTCATTTCTTATTTGTGTTTAAATGTCAAAGGAATATTCGAGATTGGACGCTAAAAAAACTCTTTAAGAGAACTCAGATTATTTTTATTTCAGAACGTGAAAATAGGTATTCTATTGTAAATTGGCTCTAATAATCCAGCCTGAATGGGAGAATTTCGTCTCAAGCCTAATTAGTAACTTTGCGTCGTTCGAAATGGCCACAATAAGTCAAATTAAAATGAGCTTGAGTTTGTCCAACATTCTTTTGTGGTGACAGTAAAATACATAAGGAAAATTCTTTCCGTTTAGGCTTTACTTCATTTTGGAAATAAGTCTCATGTAGTCAAGCAACGAAGAACTGAGAAACCATAGATATATTGTTATGCTTTATTTATTTGTTTTTTGCCTTTCTTTCTTATCTATCTTTCTTTTAAAAAAAAAGATTGATTTTTAGTCAGGCGATGTGTTATGATAATATAATCAAACTCACGAATGGTTTTCATTTTCTTTGTCTCTTTTTCTTCCTTCTTTTCTTTTTCTTTTGTTCAGTGCTTTAAGCATGCATACCAGCTTTGTAGAATTTACATGCTAAGGCATTATTCCTTAAAGCTGGCGAAATGACAGAGCATTGGGAGGAGAACTTATGGAAATGATCATTATGACGATTTATCAGACTACGTAGAAGCCTACTCAGGAGATCCACTGAGTTGGCTTCTAGGTAGTCTGATAAATCATCCTGATACATTATCTGTAATATGTACATACATACGTGCATACATACACAGGATAGAGAAGCACTACCAACTGATTTTCCAAATGATAAAGTGTTTCTTGTTTGATACAATCCCATTTAGTGTGACACTTGTTGCTGCACCGTATTAACATTGTCATTTTATATTTGGGTTATAAATTGACGTCTTCAATTAATAAAAACACAAAAGTTACACCTAAATATGAACCAGTTTGGTTTATTCCAGTTGATTTTATGGATTTATTTCATGAAAGCACCTGCTCATAAGTGTTGAGGACCCAGTACTATTATTACCAGTATATTAAATTTTTTCATGCGTGAAAACTTTTGTGGGAGATTGTTCCATTGTTTGAGGATTAAATTATCTGACTATTAGATACAGTATTTGAAATTTGCAGTCTCCACTTTTAAAGCTTCATCAAGTTTGAGAAAAATGTTCATCCATGCAGAAATTTTCTGAAATTCTATCGAATGGTCATTTGCAAATGATCAATATCCAACCACTCAAAAAATGTCGCTCAAGATCGTTCATTTTAGAAAATCGTGCTAAAACAATTTCCTTTGGATTTTCCAGAATATCCACTTAAGCTGGTAGCTCTACAGATATATTGTCTGAGTCTTCAGAAGATAATTTATCAGCAAAACTCCAGGTCAATTCGCAGTGCTCTAAGGATTTTAGGATCTCAATCAATCTATCACAGTTTGTCAATTTATGTAGTGCTAAAAAGCAATTGAAAAACACCAAATCAAATAAAATCTGCGAGTTCTCGAAATTCTTGCTCTATTTAATTTATAAATTGAATTTCCCCCAGAAGCTCGACAAACCAGCAAAGAAATTTTCTGTGGCTGAACCAGTTAACACCATATTCAAGGCCGTATCCAGAGGGGGGGCCGACAAGCCCTGTACCCCCCCCCCCTGAAAAAAATTCTGGCTACGGCCCTTGACCATATTGATTCTTTTTAATGTAACAACTTCAAGAAGCGACAATTACTTAGAGTATGCGCAAATATCAAGTTTATAACTTTTGTTATCACAGATAGAACATTTTTTAATTAATACATACTAGCTTTTGCAAATAGTGCTTTTTAATGCAAAATACAATGAAATTTAACAATAGACTGTTGAACTTTTTCAGCTAGGAGTTTTACAAACCCTTTACGTGTTCCTACCATATTCCTTGCATTATCAATTCGTGTGGACACTTTTCTTCAACTCATCCCTTCCAAGCTACGAAAAAATGTCCTGACAATTTGTTTACAAGTGTAACAACCAAAATCCAGGCTCGAAAGCTTCTCCCGCTTTGGTGTTCAACTCTGTTAAATGCAGATAGCTTATTCTCTGCCCACAGCCAAGACCAAGGTAGATATTTTTGATGGTAGAAAAAAATGGAAAAAAATTGGCAAAAATATAGTTGTTCTTAAATAAGGGGCAGTAAGATCTACTAGTTAAAAAGTTTGAAATTGTAGAAATAATTGAAATAAGTTCAGGGTTATGTTGTTAATTAATAAATATTACTTTGTTAATTAATAAATATTAAAATTAAAACAGCTATTTAACAAAAAATCCGAGTCACAAATTCAGAACCAATTAAAATCGACTCAAAATTATGCAGTGAAAAAAACACTGTATAAGGAACTTTATTTACTTTTTACCTTTTGCTTTTGCAAAAAAGAACGAATAGTTATTTTCATCATTTTCAGTCATTTAATTTTTTTTGTCTTTTCTATTCAGGTTCTGAGACTCATCAATGTCACTGTCCAAAACCTACATCATGACATCACTATAAAAGTAAGATGCCCCCCCCCCCCAACCCCAAGTATTGCAACCCACTTCAAAATTGGTCCATAAAACCTGAAATAGTACTTGTATAAAAACAAAATGAACAGTGCATTCAATTTTCTATTTATTTTTTTGGAATAAATTTTGTAAAAAGATTAATATTTTTTTATAAAATTGGGCATTTTTTCATGAACTGTGTATTTTGAATACTTTTATACATATGTTGTACAGTACTCATTTAACTCGGTGCTCAAATTAAGAAAGAATAACATTTTAATTCGAAACTTAAATTTCTTTTATCTGATCTTTTAGTTTACCTTGCAAAAAAATTTTTTAAATGGACATAGTGAATGCTATTTTTGCCAATTTTGCACTTGGGTGGCGAAAATCTATTTTTGCCAGGATGCTATTTACCATGTTTTTTCCGCCTATAACAAAAACTTGCAAACCCTAGCAAAAACAGAAACACACACATGAAATTAAAAAACCACACTATTGCATCTGGTGTTGAAATGAAGTAAATTTATTTTACATTGAAAGAAAGTTCAAATCAGAAGGGACGGATGCAGGGCACAATAATTCCTTATCAGCTGTGATTATCTGTGTGTGAGAGCTCAGGTTTGTCTAGTCAGAGGAGACAGAAATATCCCTGGATGGCTTGTGCTACACCAGTACGGAAATGACTTTTTTATCTGGGCTACAGTGGTAAGGGGTCATTCATAAATGATGTCACTCTTCAAGGGGGTGAGGGGTGTTTGAGTCATTGTGAGTTTGTGACAAGAGAACTGGGCCTCCCTGAAATTAAGAGGCTTTTTCCCCCTACTCAAAGCACAAACAGAGCAGATACATTTTTCCCCAGGAGCAAAATTATATTCAGTGTTCTGCAACATGACCTCAAACAGTTCCAAATGTTCTGCAGGCATGTCGTCCAAATTTGATGGACCACAGTATAACTCAAAATAGATATGAGAATATTAATTAACTAGTAGAATATTTATTACTCATTTTTGACAAAACATATTAAATTATTTATTTAAAACCAAGGCATACATTCAGAATTTGCAATTCTGTCAATGACTTTTGAAGTCAGATACTGCGACATTAATGCAGATGTACTGTTTACAAAATTTTTATAAAAATTTGGCACATACATTGTGACAATGGCTGCTTTTAACAACTTTCTAAGGGATTTATGGCCAGGTGGTGCACCGTTGGAATATATAAACATTCTTTTGTCAGTTGTTCTGCAGAACATATCGTTTTATTTGTTGTTGTTGTTTTTATTCTTTTGCGTTTGTGCTCGCATTTTTTCCCCTCTTCTTTTTAAGGATGAAATGTTCTGCAGAGATTGCGTTTGTTCTGCGACGTACGCCGCACTTTCTGCTCTCGGGCATTTTTCCCACCATTTAGTATTGGGTGTAACACTGTGCTAGTAATGGTACCACTCTCTACGGCAGCGGTGTACAAACCGGGTGGGTTGTGACCCCCGGAGGGGTCGTGAGAAAATTGAGGTGGGGCGCCAAATTCAAAGAAATTCAAATTTATGAAAAATCTGCCAGATAATAGAAATAATACAAACAAGGAAACTGAAACTTTTACGAGTGTGATATTCACATTCGTTATCACAGGGCTTCAAAACCCTGTTGTCATGCATAGTGATCCATGGTATCGGCTGTTTCCTCCCCCCCCCCCCCCCATTCCACCTATAACAAATACCAGCATTCTTGGCACACTCCTAGGATGATTGATTCGCTCTGATCTGCAATGAAGATTGGCTCATAAAACTCTGTTACATGGTTGATCTTTTCTAAAATCTGAACGATCTGAATATGAGTCCACAGGGAGAGGGTACAAACATTTTAATGTTTAGCAGTAAAATTGAAGTTTTTAAGAATAAGCTGATACTTTCTTTGGCAAGGGGAATTGAACAAAACAAAAAAAAAAACAAACACAGACATGTTCTTGTGCTTTTCAGAATTTACTATAAAAATAATATAGATTTCTTGTTATTTAAAAACATCACTTCCCGTCATTTGATAAAATTGGTGGAAAACTTTACGAAAAGGTACAAAAAAATTCCAGAAAATGGATGAGGTTGGATCCTTGGTCCATATTCATTTGATATTATTAATTCCAATGACCCTTTAAATGAAAAAGAACTGTTAATTGATGTTTCAAACTACAAAACACTGTGCATTCAATTCAACTCTCTAACTTGCTAAAAATTTTGTTTATGGATGGGAAACAAATATGCCGATTTGAAAGGAAAGGCAATCAGTATTTCAATTCAGTTTGCATCAACGTATTCATATGAATCCGGCTTTTCAAAATTAGTTTCCATTAAAACAAAATATCGATCTTGATTGGATGCAGGGGATGACTTACGGCTTGCGATTTCAATACAGATCCGAACATAGAAGCAATCATGAGCTCTTTGCAAGCACATACCTCAAATAGACTTCTTATAATGTAAAGTTTTTTAAAAGTATTTTTCATTAAAAAAATATTTATACTCATATGCATATACAGAGCATTGTCTCATAAATTATGTGTTGATTAATTAACTGATTTTTATGGTGCTACAACTTTCATAACATTTTTAGGATGATTTATAAGTTTCGTGCGCCATTTTAAAAAGGTATTATTTCAATCGATGACGTCACAGCACTCTTTTAAAAACACCCTGCAAGAACAAATCCCTGAAGGAATTTCAGCGTAACTTTGTTGACGATTATACAAAACATTGACTGTCTCTCCCACAGAGTTAAGAATAGATGAACTAGATGGTCTATCCAGAGGTCGCGACAAAATTTTACACAAAATAGGGGTTCGCTAATGAAAATAGTTTGCGCACCACAGCTCTAGGGGGTTTATATTACCTGCAGGGGGGCTCGGTGCACCCTCATGAAAACATTTAAAGAATTATGCGAAAAGAAAAATTTTCAGTACATGTGAAGCATGGAATTAGTGAATCTACGATTTAAAAAGTTTGCCAGTTTTGTTATTACCATCGATTTTTATCAGCTAAGGAGCCTGAGGAAAATTCAGTCATCTCATTTTCAGAACCTTCATAAAATTGCAATTATTCAAAATGTACCCTCCAAAAAATTCCAATCAATCAAAATAGACCCTTCACAAAATTCCAATCAATCAAAACGGAACCTTCATAAAATTTCAAGCTGCTAAATCATACTTTTCACAGAATTATTTATTAAATAAGTGGCAAAATTAATTTTTAAAAAATATTGCTGTAATGCTTAAATTTTGAATGTTCACAAAATTTTTGGTTTTTTTTACAAAAATCTCTTTAAAATTCACAAAAACTGGACCCTGTTACAAATGCTGGGTCGACCCCTGCTAATATTATACTGACGGAAGTATACAATAATCAAGCTTAGCAACAAATCATTTTATACTAAAGCAAATATAAATAAAAGAAATAAAATGCTCAACCAGATTGTGAAAAACGTGACAGAGATAAAAATATCAAAATACTTCACTGTAATTAAATTAAAATACTAACCCAGTAGCCAAAAAACTTATTCAGGGGACAGTTTGTAAATTTCTTTTTCCCTAAAATTTCTATGAACAGTTTTACGTCGAAATTCACCAAAATGTTATGATTTCCAGCTTGGTAAACAAATCTGCATGGATCTTGCAAAGAAAGAAGGGGTGGGAGATATTTTTAAACTTTATTTTATAAACTTTTTATTTCGGAGAGAGCGTTAAACCAACAAGACCTTCCTTGGTTTCTTGGTTACTAGTTGTTAATAAGCGACATCCTTAAGTGGGTTGCACCATGATGCAAACACATCTGCCTGCAGCTAGCCCTGCTAGGATTATTTCTGTTTAACACTTAACTTATAATCAAATAACCATTTAAAATATATTTGAACATTTATGACAGAATATTAGAACACAACGATCACTTTTTGTGATTGAAAAAGAAAATAATACCAAACATTATGAGATCACTACTATAAGAACATTATATAAATTTTACACACTTCTCAGTTAAAGAGGCCTACCATACTAAGTCTGTCCCCAAGATAATTTTACATCACCAAACCATATGTAAACAAAGTAATTTTAAAACAAAGCAGTTTTATTGAATTTAAATAGGTGGCTTTTATTTTATTATATGAAAACTTTTTCTAATAGTGCAATTCATAAAAAGTCGTCAAGATAGGCCCTTTAACCGACATAAGTACCAAATTTTCAAGAGAAATTTTTCAATTTTAGAAACATTAAATTTGCATGCTTTTATAGCAATTAATATTGTATATGTTTAACATATTTAAAGTATGCACAAACCAAAAGATCAGTAAAAATATGGAATTTATACAACTTAGGTGAAATTTATCGAAATCAACCCTATCTATGGATAATTTAGTTTTTTAAATTACAAAAAATAATGTAATTTATGTGTAATTTTTAAATGCAGAAAAGAATTTAGAGAAATAAAATTGAAGACACACACACACAAAAAAAAAACTTTCAATACGTAAATTTATGCCTTAAATTGCAGAAATATTAATCAACAATCACATAAGTACGTAACTGCAAGCGATCTAGCTTTTAATCAAAGGAAAAAAACAGAGGTTCGATTTTGAAAAGAAAAGACATTTAAAGCCCACTTATAATCCATGTAAACCTGCAATATAGCATCAAAAACTAAAACTGCTATTTCTCAAATTAGATTCGTTTTGCAGTTTTTAATTCAAAGAAATAAAAATCACTCTCTACGAAAATTTTTTTAATCGCCGAGTTTTTGAGGGAAATGATCCCTACAATCTGTTCAAATCTTAAATAACCGGCAACATTAAATGTACCAGAACTTTAATCAAATATCGAATACACTTACCGCTTTCAGAGCTGCAAGTCTATCCTTCGTCATATTTGGTAATCTTTATAAGTTTATAATTTCACAGAGCAAATATTTTGGTAATATTTGTGAACTAATCACCATATAAATTATAAAATTTCACCACACACATTATTGAAACCAACACAGCACAATTTTTCATCGATTTTCTGTCAGCACAGCCGGTTGCTGAGTAGAAAGCGACATCTACAATTGATTCTGCATAACATGCTACATGAAATGCAGAGTTTCAAAAATGGGCGTGGCACCATGAAGAGTATTGTAATTTAACGAAAGAAGGAAGAGATTTATAAACCTTCTACATGATTTTTAAATTAATTTACTTCTTGTTTTCATGTAAAAGACTTTAAAATAGCTAAGCACTTTTTAAAAACAGGAATTTTGGTTCAACTCGAATTGGACCCTTTTTATTCTACCATGCTAGGAATAATATTTATGTATATTGTACTTAAAAATCTTTGTAAATTTTAAGACATTTGTTCAAAACAGAAACTAATAACATTAAAGTTATTCTCCATCTGTCAAAAATAGTTAAAGTAACTGTAACTGCAGTTACATAATGATGTTTGTTTACATGATGGATCTCTTGTGGTCTGCTCACTGAGTATAAAAGTTCATGTATCATAATTTGTTTATACATATTTGATATAATGAAATTCACAATACGAAATTCAAACAAAAAAGCTTTTTTTAGATATTTTAGTCGATTTGCTTTTGTTCCGAAACACGATCCTACATCGAATGAAGATGTCGTTCAGCTTCAAAAGTTCGTTGATGATCATAAGAAATTGTTTATTTTAACAGGTGCTGGCATATCTACGGAAAGCGGATTGCCGGATTATCGATCTAAAGGTGTTGGTTTGTATGATCGCAGCCCGAATCGGCCAGTTCAGTATCAGGATTTCATTTCCTCTCATAAAATTAGACAACGCTATTGGGCGAGAAACTATGTCGGTTGGAAAAGATTTTCTTCAACTGAGCCTAACGGTGTTCATTTTTGTTTAGCGGATTGGGAAAAAAAGGGTCGAATTTCTTGTTTAATTACTCAAAACGTGGATCGATTACACCACAAAGCTGGCTCCGAGAATGTCATTGAACTTCATGGAACATCTTATGTAGTTAAATGCTTGAGCTGTAAAAATCACTTTTCAAGGTTTCTGTTTCAGATGCAGTTGGCAGAATTAAATCCAAAATTCAAAGCTGAAGCTACAGAAATTAGACCAGATGCAGATGTGGATTTAGATCCTTCGTTTGTTGAAAGCTTTATAATTCCTAATTGTGCTAAATGTGGAGGAATTTTAAAACCCGATGTCATTTTCTTTGGAGAAAATGTACCTAAAACAAAGGTTTACGAGATTTACGACAAACTGAATGAATCTGATGCCTTGCTTGTGTTAGGATCGTCATTAGAGGTAACTTTTTTCTCTTCGCTTTTACCTGATTTTTTTTATCTCCCACATGATTTCTCATTCAATAAATCCTCGTTCGAAGTAGATTAATTTTATCACACGCAATCTATCTATGATCGATCATTCTATGCAGTAGCGAATTTAAGGGGGGGGGGGCAGGGGGCACGTGCCCCTCCCCCCCCCCCCCAAAAAAAAAAAGGTTTTTTTTTTCAACTGCTATTTTTTTTACACTTTCTTACTAAAACAAAAAAAAAAAATGAATAAATTAAATTTTGCAAAGTCAGCAATCAAAGTCACTATCCTCTCCAGTGCCTCCTGGCAGTGCTTCCCACCATTATTTAACTTTTCAAAGCTCCCGCAGATACTGAAAAGCCCTGAAAAACAATTTTTTTTTCCGTCTTTACAATTTTTCCCCCTTCTGTAAAATTGAAAAGAAAAAAAAACTGCAAGCTTTTTATATAGGAACATTGGCAAAACTATTATTACTATTACTTAATTAAGGGCCGCTGAAATGCTCTTTTCGTTTCAAACCTTTCTTAGCGGAAAGGAAAAAAAAAAGTATTCAAAACATTATAGAAATACAGTGCAAGTCTGTGTATGAAAAAAAAATAAATAGATAAATAAACATAATAATTTCATAGTCGGGAAGTCGAAAGTTTTATATTTCTATATAAATATGTATGAATATTTTAATCAAAATATTATTACGAAAATCGCAGCAAAAAGTATAAAAATGTATGGGCCGCCGAAAGACGTTGCAAACTGATGGAAAAACAAAGAGAGTGAGAGAGAGATTCAAAATATTGTAATGAAAATTCAGACCAAAAGTAAAATATCAGAAGTAAGATTCAGGAGACATGATATTTAAAATTAAATAAAAATGGAAAAATTGCTTATCCCCCCCCCCCCCCCAGTATTACTGTAAAATATTACCGCACTCTGAAAATTCTTTTGAAGGAGCCGAAGACGTTGTTCGTATTTCAAATAAATCAAAATTGAGTTGGAACTCAAAAATTAGAAGACCAAAGCAATAACATGGTTTTCGAATACGATACGAAAAAAAAAAAAAGAGGAAAAGACTGTTAAAGCATTTTTATTTGAAATAAATGAAAGAAAGCAGGGAGAAGTAGGCAAGGTGATTGGAGGAAGAGTCAGAACTTCCCCCACTCCACACACACAGACACAATCTTGTTTTATTGTTCAAAGTCGTCGTTAAGATGGTGTGTGTTTGTGAGACTTGAATTTCAAAAAGAAAATTTGAAAAGAGCCTCGAAACCCTCTTATCTCTTTTGTCATGAATGCATGCCCAAAATTGCGAATTTAGAACTTGAATTTCGAAAAGTTTCCAGTGGAGTGCCCCTGAATCCACTTGTCTTTTAACGTCACCAAAGATAGCCTAATATGCAATTTTAAGGCTTTCAATTTCAAAAAATTTCGGGGGGTGGACCCCCGAGCCTCCCTTTTGTCCTTTCGCATCCTCGAAAATCGTCAAAATTGTATTTTTATTAGAAACTGAATTTCGCGAAAAATGAGAACTCCCCTCCTCCTTTCTCTAACGTTATCAATGTACTCCCAAAAATTACGAATTTCTAACGATTTCCACGGGAGAGCTGTTGAATCCACATGTCTTTAGTCGTCACCAAAGATAACCTATTATGCATTTTAAAGACTTCAATCTCAAAAAACTTCCTGGGGACAGCCTCCGATCCCCTCACATCATCAAAGTTGTATTTTTAGAAGTTCACCTTTGAAAAGTATTAGCAGTCTCTTACTGTTATCAATGATAGCCTAGTAAGCGTTTTATAACTTGAACATTAAAATAAATTCAGAAAAGTCTCAAAACTCCTTCTATTTCTAACATCGCCAGTGGACGCCTAAAACTGCTAATTTAGAATTGTAGAAAAGTATTGAAATCACTACATTGGCATCGTGTATTTGAAATATTGAATTTTGAGAAGAACAGTCGTAATGTTTAAAAAGCTGCTTGACCTACTACTCATTCTTTGGCGTTATAATAATCTTCAAAACAGTTTTTTTATTAGTACGAATTAGTTATAATGGTATTTTTTAAAAATAACTGAACGTATTGGTGTTTAATTATATTAATATGTAAAAATGTATTTCACTTTTTCATTTGATGTAATTAGGTATGTTTTTCATACTTTTAAAAATATTAACTTGTCAAGCAGGGTTCACACTGGGGAAAAATACAAGGTGGGATTTCCCACCTTGACCAAAATTTTAAGTGGGATTTTTAAAATTTAAGCGTAAACAAATTTTGTTTTGAGTGGGATTTCAAAAAATATTGCGGGGATCGCAATCGCGCTGCCTAGCGCGAACCGTGGTCAAGTCATCTTAAAAAAACGTGAAACAAGCTTATGAGTTTTTTAATATGCAAAAGTTTAAGATGAGCAACTACTTTTTACACCTGGTGCCCCTCCCAGAAGTTATTTCTGGATCCGCCCCTGATTCTATGAAGATTTTATTTTCACTCAGGCAGGTTTTTATGCCATCTTTAATGAATAAATAAATAATAAAAAGATCTGAATTTTGCATGTAGTCTTTATTTTTGAACTGCTAAAAACAGATCTGCTTAATTTCTTTATTTGTTATTTATTTTTAATGTATTTATTAAGCAGAGGTGCTTCCCCCCCCCCCCCCCCCACACACACAGATCGAACCCATACTCCCAAAATTGATGAAACCCGAAAAAAAAAGGGCCAAAGTACTCTAAAATCACTCCCCCCCCCTTGAAAATTTCAGCGGCGTAGTCTGTACATGACCTCTCCCCCCCCCCCCCCCGCTCACTGCTGGGCCCTCCTGCATTAAGCTTATGAAATATTTCAATGACAATTGTTATTCATTAACTTCCTAACTTTTGTTGCAGGTGTTTTCTGGTTACCGATTTGCATTGGCAGCAGTGGAACAAAAAAAATGCCTTGGTATAGTCAACATTGGTCCAAATCGAGCTGATAAATTGGCTTCTTTCAAGCTAAATGTACGATGTGGAGATATTTTACCTAAAATAAAATTATGATATTATTCCATTGTACAGATACTTTTTTGAGTAATTTCTTGAGCTAATTTATGAAATTAAAAATTTCGGAAGTAAAGCTGGGCATCGAAATTTCTGCAATGTATTCGAGAATTCCAAAAATTATTGCATTGTTATCCAGTTTACAGTTTGAACGTCCTCTGAAAGTTCATCAGTCCATCAGCATTTAGTTCCCTGAAATACGAAGAAAAGAGGGTTTTTTTAACTAATTAACAATTTACAGGGTTATTATCCGTGTTTTTCAATTTTCCATGTTAATCATAACACTAATTAGCACTGATAATCAGAAGATGTGTACTAATAATAAACAGTTATATGTTGCATTTTTGTTAAAAAAAAAAAAAAAAAAAAAGACATGTATTTACAAAAAGATAAGTTTTTTTCACACCAGCATTTGAACACCAATTCAAACGCATTTTGAAACACCAATTTCTTTCGCATGTTTTTGGCTTATAACATGCAGAATTTTCTAACAAACTTTACCAAATTTTTAGAAAACTTGAAGGCATGCAAGAAAACCATTATGCAGAAATTTAAACTGAAAATACTGAATATGTAATAAATTATGATTATACGAAGGAATTAATTTTTTACTGCGCATGCGCAAAAGATAGCAATTTTCAGCTTTCACAATTTTATACCGAAGTAAACAAGGCAACTTGTAAAAAAAATATAGCTGTGTCATGGACACGGCCGTGTGTTGTACGTGAATACGTTTATGTAACGGGTTATATATTTTAAATAAAATATTTTTATTTATGTATTTAGAATAAAAGCAAGGAAACAAATAATTATCGTGTTACAATATAACATTATTAATTAATAACTTTATAGTTTTGGCTTTTCGACGAGTATAAGCCGATATTATCTATATATTTTTGATAGATTTTTTATTCTAAATTCTTATTATATTCACTGTCACTACTTTAAACTAATGTTTTATATACAATCGATAGATTTTGACGACAGCTGATGATTAAAACTTAAACGAACATCGCAGCTTCTACGAGTCAAAAGCTATACTAATTGCAAGTTTCGATAAGCAGCAAAATAACCTCAAAATGGCGGCGCTTCCCTCTTTACCCCCCGCGATACGTCACTGTTCTCGCTTATCGTAATGAGTTCTTTGATCTTTTAGCTATCCAGTGGTATTATTTAATTTTGGATGTAGAGAATAGATTCGAAACTACAACGCTAAACTGTATCCCCCGATTTTGTTATCATTAGATTTTTTGGATTGCTCCCGTATAGTAGTAAACTTAAAGACGTATTCTCGTCAAAAAATGCAGTTGAATGTCGTGAAAGTTCAGAGATATCTAAAATCTAGTGAGTGGTATTTTAATGATTCTCTGAAAGGAGAGAGAGATGGTACGTAAAGAGATTATAAGACGAATGATCAAAATGCTTTGTGCTAAAATATGAGTATAAAGATAAAACACCGTAAAAAAGGACAACATGTCAGAAAAATATATCGCAAATAGCTATTTCGAAGCTAACTATAATACAATGGAGCCTCTGGAGTGAAGAGATTGCTCACAGATTAGTCACGTGTTTTCGCAATCATTCACTGTATATCTGCGTGATGTGCGATGAAAACTATATGAAAAATAAAAATAAATACATAAATTCAAACAAAAAGTTCTGATGATAAAATCTTACGGAAAATTGTGACACAGAATTGAAAGTACTCATAATTTTTCGTGATTGAATTTTCGGTATTTGGGAATAATCCCTCACATTCATAACTCTTTCGAAAAATCACTGAAGTACCAGGGGTGATTCTGATCCGAATTTCCGAAAACTTTTGAGGACTTGATCCGAAATTTGAAAATTAATTCGGTTTTCCAAATTAATTTTCAATTCCGAATTAACTTATCAATTAATTAATCTTAAGATTGGTTTGACCATACAGAGTCTCCAACTATCCCAATAATTAAAAGAGACTGCTGCTTTCCAGCAAATCTCAGGATCTTCCGTTTTTTAGTTTATGTCTCCCGAATTATGGAATTTTTTTTTAATAATTTCCCAATGTTTTACAATTAAGCTTAACTTTTGATCTGTGAGCAAAAATCTACGCAACCAATATTATCGCTTTTCAATCGTTAATTACACATCTTACTGGGCGAGAAAATAAGATTTTTAGCTGCCCCCCTGCGTCCAATATCGATCACGCATTAATCAAAATTCGTTATTGCGAGATTTTCTTTTATTTGTGAAATCGGTGACAAATTTGCATGAACTTTTAAAGATGTGTAATATTTTAATTGAATTTTCTTAATTTCTGTAAAGTATAAGTAAACACTTATATTTTGGAAGCATGCTAACACCGAACACGTACTTTGCTGAAAATTAGCGCGTCGTGCATTACAATTCTATAAATATTTGATTTGTTTTAAAAGTTAGAAGGTATTTAAACGTATGCTACCTTAAATAGTCACTTCTTTACATAATTTTTATCTTAAAATCTTAATGCATACTTTTTCCGAAAATTTCATGTTAATAAGTTCAGAATTTTTCTTCTTCTCAGAATCACCCATATGAAGTACAAACTCGCTAGATCTTATATTCTTTTCTGAGTTTTCACGATATTTAACCTACAATCTTAGTACAAGTGGCCATGTATACTTCGGTATGAGACAGTGAAAGTTCACAACTGCCAACTTTCACGCATGGAAAGTAAAAAAATTGGTTCCTTCAAATACTCATAGTAATTATCTATCAAATATCCAGTATTTTATTTTAAATTTCAGTGCATTATTTACTTTGTATCTTGACAAGTTTTCTGAAAGTCTGGTAAAGTTTTATGGAAAATTCCACGTGTCGTAAGCCAAAATCTTTGGTGTTTTTGAAATAAAATCGCCAAATATTCTGCGTGACTACAGCTCGCGTTTTTATTTAACTGTATCGTATAATTATTACTATTTTTTGAAATTTTCAGCTTTTTTGCGAAGCAGGATGATCAAATCATTTTTTTCCTTTTCCAATGTGTTGTTGGCTTTCTAAACGCATTCGTGATTGATTTCTCAGTGGAAAGTTTAAACATTGTAAATAATAACATTACGTAATAAATAAAAAGGAACTTCACAGTGGGTGTTAAAAGTAATTACGAAAGTGGGTATTAAAAGTAATTACGAAAGTGGGTATTAAAAGTAATTACGAAAAGGATGTAATGCTTCTAATAATTTGTTTAGGGACTGTGTGTATACATAAACATATACAGTTCGACCACGGACTTTTGACATTTGGACGCTTCTGCGCATGGCAGAAAAGAACGAATCCATTCGAGTTTTAGGGAAGTTCGTTTCGCCGCGTTTACTTAGTACGCGAATCAGAATATTTGCTTCACTGTTTGCTGAAAGCAACTAAATTTATAAACTGGCATATAACATCAGTTTGGAAGAAATCAAGTATTCTAAACGAACTCAGGCGAGAACAAAAACGGCACATTCCCTGTAGCAGCAGTTCCTCCCTAAAACATGAATGGATTCTTCTTGGCACTCTGCCAGACAGATTGCTGTGGTTGATAGTAGAACTGTATTTATATATCAGAGAAGTGTAACTGGTAAGCTCATAATAATAATAAACCGCATATTTGAAACTCATGAGATTATCTACAAACAACAAGCACAGTCTTTTCTTTGATTAACAACAAAGAAGATTGGATCCCGACAAAAACATGAAGTTGAAAAAGGGGCAAATTTCGGTAGAAACGACGTTTAGGGTATGAGGTGTGGGCAGGCCCTGACTACCGCACGGGCATCCGGGGCCCGGCCCTGGGCAGGAAATCTCAAAGGGGCAGGAAAATTTTCCATAATATCATTTAAATTCCTTTCTAAAAAATTGTAACATAAAATATTCAGTTTAATTAATAATAACCGCTGGCAATTCTTCAAAATAAGAGGTTATTCTTAATAATAACCAATTTCACGTTGATTGCAGTACACGCACACATGCATACGTGTAAGGGAACCATTCCAAGGGGGCAGGAAAAGTTGACAGTGCCCTGGTCTCCTATAAAAGAGTTGAGGTCTAACGGGTGCAAAATCCATAGCAGAAAGTATCTTGAAACGTTTCGTGCAATGTACACACCGGCAGGTGTGTCGCCCTTTTCGTTTTCAAACTTGGCTTACACAGATTTTATTCTTGGCTTTCTCTAGATTTCATGAACTCCTAGTAGTGGCACCCTTCGTCTTTCGACGTGACTCCCACTTTGGGAACTCATTTTAGGACGTTTTAAAAGGATGCTTCCTCTGTGTTTTGAAAGTTAAAGTAAACAAGAAGGAAAAAAAAAGATTTTAAATTGAAACTCATTAAATCGTTTTTTTGCATGGGGATCCAGGACCAGCTCTTGTGTCACACAACCCTTGCTACATCCACGGGCGGCACATTTTAGGGGGAGGCTAATTTTATGACGTCAAAATTTTAAAAAGAAAATTGAAAAGATACACTTTAAACAAAAATGGAAACGTCAAATTTTCTTCTCTCTCTGATAATAAAATAGCAATCATCCTCAAAATAATACAAAAGTAATTCCAAACACCCATTTTTTTTGGGGGGGGGGGCGCAGAACTACTCGTGTCAGCTCTCTATGGGGTCTCTCAGTTGATGTGAAAAATTATTTTTATTTTAAATATCATTTTTTAAAAGAAGTATTCTCTTTTATTTTACATTGTTAAACAAGGCTTGCAGCTAGTTAAATCCAAATATCAAGTTTTTCAACTGTTCACACAACAGAGGAAAAAATAAACGTTTTTCTAAATTATAAATAGTTCCCTAGATGACGCCACTATTGGTTTTCTTTACGAAGTAACCGTTAGTATATACTTTTGTGCAGAAAAATAGATAAAATCAACATTATTAAAGAACAAATTCGAAAAAATATAGCATATAGGAGCTTCGGAGTTAGAGTAAAGCCGTTTTTCAATGCAGAATAAATCAAGGGTGGATCTAGACATTATTTTCGGGGGAGGCAGGCCACTGGAATATCTTCAAACAATCCGAAATATGTTTCAAATACTATTAAGTGAAAAAACACATTTCTACGCCCTCAAAATCATGCATAAAGGCAAGTGGCTAGTTAGTTTGTTTTTTGATAAATATGATGTCATTCACAAATATTGATTGCATTATGATAGAGATTTCCAATTTAATGTCATAAATCATAATTACAAGGGGCAAAAAATGGAATACGAAGACAATGAAACTCAACTTTAAAAAATCATTTAAAGTTTCTTTTTTTGAACTAATCGCGTCATTGCAAGAAATATCTTACAAGAGCATGTTTATGTGGTTTCGATTTTAAACCTTTATTAATGGAAAATAAATAAGCCGAAACATATGCATGGGGTCATGCAGGCCCCCGCTCCCCAGTTATTTTGAGATTGATTTTAATCTTACTTTCTACAATTAATTTTAAAATATTTGCCCTCCCCCCCCCCCCCCACACACACGGGGTTTGAGTCCTAAATCCACCCATGAACATAGTGAATATTACACCTCTGTATTATAATTCAAATACGGAAGATGAGCACAGGTTTAGTTTTTAATCGATATTTGATTTAATTTGTAATAATTTATATCCATGGGAATTTTGAAATAGTGTGTGATATGACCAATCAGTTTTCTGGCCTTCGAACATAGTTGGCCGTGATAAGGGCTTATACAGGGGAAGTGGTGACAGAAGATATCGCTCCCCTGTCCCACCCCCCAATCCGACCTTCGTTTTAAGGTTTCTTACGTGTTTAGACATAAATATGCATAATTTAAATAAATATAATACGAGTATATATATATATATATATGTATAATTATCCAATCTTAAAGTCGCTATTTTTCAGATTTTTGGAATTTGTGATTTACGAACAATCTTGACGTGATGGAAAACTAAAAATTAGTCTGTTCTGGCCATCACCGAACTTTATTCTTTTTCCTTCGTGTGCATATTACTACTCGCCCAATATTCCTATTACGATACACATCCTTATTTTTAATAAAATGCATAAAAATAAAATGATTTTAAACTCGGAAAGATTTTGCTATCAGCGAAACTTCAAAATGCTAAATATGTTACTAAGAATTTTATTTGTTATTAATTTAATGGCTAATTTAATGGCAACAATACAATACAAAACAAAGTCTCTGCTCCTTTGAAGTGGGATTGTGATTGTTTGTATTGTTGGATTCTTGAGCTGTACGCTTAGCGAGAAAAACGTTCGATTGCTCCACCCCCTTTGTACCTCATGGCGCCAAAATTCAATCAACATTATTTCCTACGAGGATGTATGTGTATACCAAATGTCGTTTTATTCTATGCATTAAGTCTTGAGTCACAGTCCCCACAAAAAACTAATAAAGCGCTTGATTGCATCACCCCCCCCCCCCCTTGGAGAGAGAATGACACCAAAATGTAATCAGCACCTGTTTTTATTGCGGCCCACTTGTATACCAAATTTTGTTCGAATCCTTCCATTACTGTCTGAGATATAGCATTCACGCTGATCGTGAAAAATGTTCGATTATTCCGCCTCCTTCGAATGCATTCGCGGCAAAAACTAATCAGTACCAGTTCCCAAGGGCCGTGGTAGCCTAGTGGTTAGCACGTCGGACTTCCACCTGGAAGGTCGCGCGTTCGATACCCACTGAAGACCACCATGTATACTTGGGGATATGTGCTTGTAAAATCCGTAGACCCCACTACCTCTCCCCGTGCGTAAGCAATCCTAAGGCCTCGGCTAAAAGGTAGGGGTCTGGTGGAGAAAAGTACCAGTTCCCATAAAACTCTATGTGTGCACTAAATTTCGTTTGCCTCCTTGCATTACTTTTCGAGCTCAGTTTTTCAGTGTTTTAGGTAATTTTCGTCAAAAGGGTGTTTGATCTAATGGTATTTCATCTTTTATTTTAAGGAAAAGGTCCTAAGAAATATTTTTTAAAATCCGATTACTGCTCCAGTTAATATATTTCTCATTCATATGAATGAATAATAAAATGTATAATCACACAATTAACTAAAATAAATGATTAATTTTAAGAATCGTATTTATTTTGGCTTCCACTTTTGACAAGCGTTTACGACGGTCCAGTACCGCGCTGGCCGTGGCCCACTTGGCCGCAGCTCATGGGTTGAGATCCGCTGTTGTAGATTATGATGAAGTTCAAAAATGATTCTAAAGTTTCCTTTGAACTTGCTTGATAGTATTTTGCTACTTCGTTCGTTTTCGTTTTTCACACAAAATTAAAGTTTGATGCGGAAAAGGGTAGTTTTCAAATTTTTAATAAAATTCTAATTTAAAAAAAAATGGACAAGGGGAGTACGACAAATTTCCTTGATTCGTCTCCGGCCCTGCTCCAAGCAAAAAGTATTCCCCATATTTAATGGCAAAACGTGTAGCACGGAATCCTTGACCTTCAATTTTTGCGTAACTTGTTTCGAATGTGATGATTACAACTTTTTTTTCTCTCTTGAAGAATGAACATCAACAAAAAATGAGCCAGTGTTTTCTTGCATCATAAGTACAATTATCTCTTCCGTCTAGAAGGAAAAAAAAATAGCTGTGTTATCTTATTTCTCGAAAAAACATACATTTCTACTTATTTATCCACTCGAGTAATACAGAAAGAGAACACGGAAATGAAAGTCAATTTTGTGTGAAAATTTAGAAAGAAAGAGTAAAATATTATGCGTAAACGTCCCTTGCTTCACAAGAAAAAAAGAAAAAAAAAACTTTTGCGGACATAATAACATAATTACAATAATTATATACATTTTATGGCACATCGATTTATGTTAGAACGTTTGGAACAAAATAAATCAAGAAGAATTTCTTGATGGAGATGAAGTCTGCACATGTATTGCTATACAGAACTAAAAAACTTAAAAGTAATGCTCATCCGAAGTTGTTTTGCTGAAAAATACAGTATTGCTGCTACTAAAAATGTGTCTTTCATCACCTGTCAGCTTAATTGAATCGTTTATTTTGAAAAGGTAACGAAGGTAACGTATTTTTGAAGAAGAAAGAAATGACATAATTAATCAAAAATCGTTTTAATTTACCTATATTGCATTGCTATTACCTACTAAAATAAAATAACGAAAGATAAGACCCGTAAAATTTTCCAACTTTTCATAAGACATTTTTTTCTGTTTCCTGAAAAAAAATTTTGTTTTTCAGGGTTGTTACCTTTTAGAAATAAACGATTCAATTTAATCCTCCTCTGGATGAAGGATGAAATATTTCATTATATTATCCTTATTCACCAAACAGGGTCAAACACGATTGGCTTGCCGCATTGATATCGCCAATATGAATCTGAAAAGCTTCTGTGGCATAAAATCATAAAGCGCTAGTAGCTGTTCTTCAACAGGCAATGCATTATTTTTATTGCTCGTTGGTAGTTTGTCCCCAAGGTATTCTACTAACAGCTTGAATGGTTTTTTGTAGACGAAATCGAGCTAGAAAATCTTTTTCATCCTAAGTTTCAAAGTCATTCATACGTCAAGAACAAACTGTCCCTGTGAGATTCCATATTCTCAAGTAATTGTAATTGTAAAAATTGATTTAGGAAATTCATCTTTTTCCTCGAAATTCTCATCGAAATCAATAAACTACGAATAGCGTTTGTTTACTGCACTAGTGCGAATGCACTATAGGTTTGGACAGCGGCTGACCCTTCGATTTCTACGGTCAAAGTCAACCAACAGTCCGCGTCGAGAAATTGCAATCGACTTCGTTGGAATACCGTTTTGAACTTGTGTCCAAAAAGAACCGTGAAAACGCTGTCTGACTGCCATGCCGGTCGAAAGGTTGGTGAATAAGGCTGTAAGATCGGTTAAGATCCTAGTCGCAGGAGAAACCTAGGACCCGTTAAAAAGCAGGGAGAATTTAGAGAATAAAATTGCTTATTGTGTCTATTTTAAAGAAAATGGAGCATTATTCATTAAACAAAAGGGGGAAATGTCGTCACGTCTTTGCATTCATAAGCTTAGACCCTTTTGCATTGAAAAAGGGGTTCATTGAAAGTCCGTAAATAGTACCTGCTTTTTTTTATTTCTATTTTGTGCTTTTAACGTTTATTTTATTATTTATTTATTTAATTATTTTCCGCACAAAAAGTAAACTGTAAACTTCAAATAATATGTTTATTTGTATTTTCTTTCTTCAGAAGCCTTATAAAATATTATAAATAAATGTATAGATTTTCTTTTGAAGTCAAAAAATGTTTTTCTCGATATTTTAGTTTTGAAAACTTATTAATTATCTCTTCACATCACTACGGCTTATGTCATTGTTTCCAAACGGCATAATAATAATAATAATAAAAAGTGAGGGCTGCATTTGAAAATAATCTTTTTAAATGATATGAATTGCGGTTGCTCTATCGAAAATTGCGGTATTTCTACAGCGAATTATTTTGTACTGGCATAATTCCTTTACAAATCAATCAAATTTTAGCGAATTTTAGCACGATTCAAATTAACTAATAATACTAACTAATAAATTAGAAAAATCCCTTTGCCTCTCCCAAACGTTATAGATATTGAATAATTAAAAAATATTCACTATCATTAAACAAGCATTACCCCCCCCCCCCCAAAAAAAAAGGCTAAATGACGATTTTTCTAAAAAGGAGAGAAAGAGAAAGCTCGACTGTTGTAACTTTAAAGTCTTCTTGGTCGGTCAAGTCGGTCTTGGTCAGCAGGTACTTTTTCGGTCCCCCTCCCCAAAAAAGACTTCTTTTTTTTTATGAAAATTAATATATGTTGTATGATAAATTCGGAAATGAAAAATATTTTTGGCAGTAAGCAGTTTTCTGCTGGACCTAAGGGAGGTCGAATATGGAATTTCCCGTCCATTTATCACCAGTTTTCCCTACGCCGCACGGTAGTTTTACATTTAAAAGAAAGAAAAAAATATGTCGTCTGATGTTATATTTATTAACTCCATTGCTTTGAGGTCTTTAAAATAAATATCTACATAGAAACTTCTTTTTACACAAATTTTTTTTAAAAATGGTTTTCCAACTTTGTATTGGTATAAAAGATATTTTCACATGCAAAAATAACACTAATGAAATCAAACTTACAGAAAGTACAAAATGAGGGGATTTGATTTCAAGGACAGAAACTTCACTACGAAACTCGCGAAGAAAGCATGTCTAGATGATCACTGACATGCAGATCATGATGTATGATGCCATCTCTTAGCAATATTCAGAAATACAAAAATGGTCTCGGATTTAAAGAGGCGTATAACTTACAACGAATTCAATTTTAGAAATGAAAATTTTCCCTCGAAAAAAAAAGAAAAATAAATGCACGTTTACCGCACGGGCACAATAACGCCGAGAGTGAAATGTGACCAGAAAGTTTAAGTCATCAGTGGATAGAACCACAACTAAATGAATAAATAAATAAAATAAATTTAAAAAGAAGTAGATTATCCAAACGGAAATTTTTATTCAATATCTTTAATGATTTTAAAGTTTTCATAATGTGTAAAACTAAAATGATTTTAATGCTGAATAGAACTTGAAAATATAGTTCATACGGAAGGTATAAAGGGTGTATTTTTTACTCCCTATGTAAACAAAATTAATCTAGTATATACATTGTTCTATTTTACTGCACATTACAAACCCC
This sequence comes from Octonoba sinensis, assembly GCA_038502835.1. Classification (NCBI taxonomy): domain Eukaryota; kingdom Metazoa; phylum Arthropoda; class Arachnida; order Araneae; family Uloboridae; genus Octonoba; species Octonoba sinensis. The sequence continues at coordinate 107,810,076 of CM076599.1, read as the reverse complement.
TAACGGTTTCAGATACTATACACTTTAAAAAATAAATGATTTCAATAAAAACGTTACAGCAGAGTTTTTTAAATTCTTGAATAAAACTTGAATCAAAGGAGCATAAATATGCGTTTGTTGCACACTTCATTTTTCTGATAAGGTGATAAAAATCTAATCATTTTGTGTCGTAATCGCTGACATTACTTCGATTACAGAACCGTTCCTAGATGTTTTGCTTAGATCACTGTTTTGGTTGTTAAAATATTTCTACGCTGACCTATACTGATAGAATTCACCAATAGTTAAAACATTTTGAACGCAAAAAAGTTTTATGTTTTCTCTCAACACCCTCAATCCGAAATATTTCAATGGAAAACAGAATCTGTTGAAGCGATTACAATTCGAACATTAATTTTCCTGTTTGAATCACGATTAAATTTGTACAGTACCGGATCTTGAAGCTTTTCGAGGCGGGGCAAAACTTAAAAATGTCGCCACCCCTTTCCATCCAATCATTATTGATGTTTCATATAATCTTTATGCGTTGGGCTTTTTTTTCTTGAGGATTTTTCACTTTTGGGTCACTGATAAATCCACAAAACTTTTATTCATGTTCTAACGGCATATCCCTTTTAGCTGAACTTTGGGGGGGGGGGGGGGAGTTGAGCCATATGAAGGGTCCCCCCTTAACTGTAGATATGAAATTCTGTCAATTGAAGGGGGTCCGGGGGATTCTCCCCCAGGACAATTTTGAAAACCATATGCAAACTGGTGCATTTTGAGGCCTTAAGAGTTGCATTTGGAACTGCAAAAATATTAGGAAAAAAAAGCAAACAAAAACTTTTTAAAATGTAAACGCTTTTACTCATAAAAATATTCATAAAAATGCAGAACAAAATTGGCAATTTTTTTTTAATCCAGGGGCACCCCCCCCCCCCCCCCCTCCTTCCTACTAACACCCATATCGAAGAGCCACGTGTCTGCCTTCTAAAATGAGTTACAAGCTCCACCCTCCCACCTCTTCCTAAAAGGGTGCTTTGTAATTACAAATTTGTAAAAGAAAAACTATTGTATTGTTTGAGAATAGCATGATTTATACGTATTTCACTATTAGAAGGGGAAAAACCTTGAGTTTTTAAAATTTATTTTTTTAAATTTTGACATTGCGAAATTTGCCGCCCCCTAACCTCAATTTTAGAATTTACGACAGTTTACACAAATAAATAATTCTATTAATCGATTCTGATCGTTAGCGAAATAGCTGATCAATGATCAAATCGGAGCGCCGATCTAGAATTTTAATTCTCTTCCAACAGTTAAATTTCCTTAAACATTTTTTTCTTTTCTTCCTTTCTTTCTTCGGCTTTTTCTTCTTCTTCTTCTTCTTCTCTTTTTTTTTTTTTTTTTTTTTGTGTATCACAGTTGAATTTGCCGCCCCCAGAAGGGTGTTGCCACCCTAGATCCGGCACTGACTTTGTATACATATGCATATATGACGCTCTCGTTTTTTACATGTCTAATAGTAACATAGGCTGAACAGGGAAAAGGAACTTAGAGGATAAAATTCGGGTTAGAAAGGATTAATTGTATTCCCTCTCCTTTAACAGTATTGTCTATTTATTCAAAAAACTGACTTCTAAATTTCTAAAAATTACAGTGTTCTTGCGAGGATGAAAGAAATTTGTAATTATCTATCCCGTTAAATGAATTCTAACTATTTTCTTGATTGCGCAGAACTTTTTTCGAAACTATTGTCTAAACATAAAACATATTTGAATAAAATCATCTTTGTCCAACAGTCATAGCCACTAAGCAAACAATGACTTCTGGTTCTGCCGTCTGGGCAAAACATAGCCTATCAACAATTCAATAAGAAATTAAACAACTGAATCATGTCCCCTCAGATTCCCTATTTGCTCGAGACTGTACATACTAAGCCTTTTTAAGTTTGCAACTATAATCTAAATCTGAAAGTCCATTTATTAACGCAGTCGTAGGGTTATATAACTCCAATGGATTCGAATTACTACGGCTTATTATTACCGCATTCGGTGAAATTGTTTGCATTGTTCAGTGTTCAACTGACTTAAAACGTTAAAAAATATATTGATACCTTCATTTGAAGTAAATAAAATCTGTATTTTTCTGTACTTGTAGAATAATTAGTTTTAAAGGACATTGAGAAACACAAAGACAATCTCATGTCCATTTTCTTACGAAAAATCTACGAAGGCGAATAACCATTTTTTAGCCCTCTCAGTGAGGAAAGATTTGACAGCTTTAGAATGAAAATTTCGGTGTTGTTAGAGATTTTTCCTCCGATGTGTAGTGCGTACAATTCCCCCACTTTTCCCTTATATTTAATGAATGCGATCGTTAAGTTAAAAATAAAAATCTTACGCAGACAGAAGCGTTCAACTTCTACGATTTCCCCAAGAAACTGACTTTTCGTAAAGCCAACCTAAATCTCTTACAGTAAGAAGACGACATTTACATTAAGAACTAATCTTAATTTATTTCCAAATTGTTGCTTTAATCTACTGAATTATGCCAGCTCAAGTTTAGTTGTTCGAAGTTTCATCCAGGAGCACTACCTCACGCGCGACAATATATGAGAAAGGGAACACATTAATTATGTGGAATGAGTTCAACTCCGACTTTCCGCACAGCAACACACCAAAGCGCTCTATAAAACATTTTGAAATTTCAAAACTTGTTTATCGGCAGTTTGGCAACTGCGTTTTCAATTCGATCTAGCGATAAGTTTATCTGAGCAGATTAGAGTCGTATTTCTTACTTTCTTGCTCTTGCACTCTAAGTGCAAAGCCTTCTTCTTAATAAAATAATAAAAAAAGACAAACAAATAAATAAAGGGGGAACCGAGCTTATAAAGACATTCCTTAAACGCTTCGCTTTTCAAAAATATTCCTTGCATTGTGGTCAAGCGGATATTGCTGCGATGGTGATAGTCATTAGTAATTTTATTGACGGTCGGTTTGTACCTTGTGACAACTATATTGACAGTTACAACCCGGCTACCGGACAACTATTTGCAAAAGTGCCGGATAGTGATGAAACAGACGTGGCAGCCGCAGTCAAAGCGGCGAAGAATGCTTTTAAGGAGTGAGTATTATTAGAGGGTTATCGTAATTGGAAGGGCTTGTGCATCGTCTCTCAACCTGGGGGTCGTGACTCTTAGGGGGTCACGTTTAGTTGTAAAGGGGGTCGCAATCTGTTCAAAAAAGTAAGACCAGTATACGAAACACTTTTTTTATTAAATAAAGTACTTTAAATTTTAATCGAGTGTTGCAAAATTTAATACTACTAATCAATAACTAACTAACCTACGCCCTGGCATTAAATCCCATGTTGGACTATGGCCTCCCTAACAATTTTACAAATCAATAGCAATCTTAAAAAATAAACTAATAGTTGCTCGAAATAATTAATGACTAATTTTTAAAGCAATGGCTGGCTTTGTTTTCCCTTTACATGTTTTTCTATCTGAAGAAGCAAGGAGGTGGAAATGCCTTTTGTCATTTTTTGACTTAAGGGGGTCGTAACACCAAAAGGGTTTGGGAAACAGTGCACTAGTGGAATGGCAGAGAAAAATTCACTCTTAATAAATTTTGAAATTCAAGTTGTAAATGGATGAGAACACGCACAACGTTTTCAAAGGGCTTAGGAGCACAAAAATTACTTTATTTTTATTTGTATTATATTGATTGGCTAGCAATCAAATCGTTTCATTTAAATTTAGAGCATAAGTCTGAAACATCCAAGCATCCATAAAATGTGTTACTTACATTTACGATTACTAACGGAATAAGCCACAACCAAAAGTACGTTATAATATTTACATTTAACATATAAGTGTAAAAAGATCGATTGATGTTAAATTTAAAAAATGTTAAATTAGTTTGCCCGGATTTTAGGTTGGGGCTAACAGTGAAAAATTATTTTATTTCAAATGTGGCGCTGTAGCAAAATATTAATTCTTTTTAGAATCTTTCTGAATTTGCTCACGTTCATTGCACATTTTAGTTTTGACACGAACGTTACGTATATGTATGTATAACGGTGTTCAAAAATTATTTTGACAAAATAAAAAGAACATTGTATTCAGTAAGATAAAGAATATTTACTGCGGATACTGCGGGATATGTCGTATTCTTCACCGAGTGTCAGAGAAGAGCAATTGGAGACATCGGAACTGAACTGTCAATAATCAAACGGCAGCAAAATAACGAGACAGATTTTTTTCGGTATTCAAATAAATAAAAATTAATGGAACTTTTGTTTTAATTTGACGGCAATTTATTAAAACATTGAACCTCTTATATGATTCATTAGTTTATGTTATATACATCTTTTTTTTCTTTCTTTTCTCTAAACACTGACGAATTTAAACGAATTTTCCCCTTCATTGGTCCGATAACCGTAGTGAGCGTTAGCTTTCTTCAGAGTTTGCTACTATATTGCCTTTATTTTATATGAAAGTATTCAAAGTTAAATCTTTTAGAGTTTTTTTTCGCCAAGCAATCGCTTCACCAAAAGATAAGTTTTTTTTTCTGGGAAAATATGTTAGTTTAACCGAAAACAAATAAATATATATTTATATTTCTTTTTTTCCCATCGCTTCTTAGTGGATTTGCTTCTCGTAGTACTTTTTCAGACTACCCTATTTTGGATGCTTCGGTAACATGTAACAATAGATTGACTTAAGATTTTTAAATTCGTAATGTGTGTGTTCTTTTCATGAAACTTGACTTCAAACTTGAGTAATAAGTAATTTTTAAAAATGCAATTGTAATTTTTAACCGACTTCACAAAGGAAGGAGGTTATACATTCATATTGTATGTATGTCGTTTTTTTTTTTTTTTTGTTTGTTTGTTTGTCCACTCATAACTTCTTACGGGATTAACCGATTTTCATGACTTTTTTTTAATCGATCGAGGGTGGTTTCCCATATGTCCCGGGCCTTTGTTTGACCACATTCGATAATTAGAAAAAAAGTTATGGGCAGAAATGCGGTCATTTTTGTGCTTTTTCATCCATAACTTTTGACTAAAAAAACCGATTTTGATGATTTTTTCTTTCATCGATAGAGGGTCGTCTAACTCAAATATCGCTTATCAATTTGACTACATTTGCTTTTTAGAAAAAACGTTATGGGTGAAAAATAAGTATTTTTTCATTTTAATTGAAAAGGCTGCGCTTGATTTTTCTTTGTTAGGAAAATTGTTAATAAACATGAAATTCATTGTTAAAAAAGAGTTTGTTGCCATTAAGATGGTAATATTAAAAGCAATTATAACAAGAAACAGACTGAAGGCTTCTCTGAAGAAGAAATTAAATCCAATTAGAGCTTGTTTGCTCTAGTGACCCTTTAAAATCAATTTCAAAACGAAATTTATCATACAAACGTTTTTAGTGTCATTCCCTCAAAGAAGGTGTCCCCTTTGATATGTATTTTTTAAAAATAGAGTATTGATATAAAAATGTATTTACATAAAAAGAATAAAATAAAATATTTTTTGAGAAAAAATAGAACAGACTTCAAACTATAAATTGCGCTAAAAAGTAAGAAATAAATTCTTTAAACAACTTCGATACGACTTTTAAATATAATTTTTGAAGTCGGAGCAAAATTAAGATGGATTTTGATGCATGATTCCTTTTGTAACTTAATCAATTGCAAATATAAATGGCGTAAATTTTGCAACAGTTTCATTGTAAAATAACGCATGGCGTAATGATAATTAGACTCATAATTATGCCACTCATGAAATCATGTCCCCCGACACATTTAAAATTCCCGTTTCTTTCATTAGAATTCTCTCGTGCGTGCAATTTTTCTTAAATATCATATCCATTTTTCTATTCTAAGCTCTATTTCTTTCAAGAAAATTGATACTATTGTCCTCCAGTTCGAGGTTTCAAACTTTAGAGCACTTTTTTCTGACAGGTAAATCTTCTGATGACAAGAACAAGAGAATAAATTACTTCTTTCTTTTACAGGTGGTCAACGAAGGATCCTGCGGAACGGTCTAAACTCCTTCACAAAGTTGCGGACATTTTGGAATCAAGAGCCAAGGAATTTGCGGTTGCGGAAACGCAGGACCAAGGAAAGGCCCTATGGTTGTCTGAGACAGTTGAAATTCCAAGAGCTGTTCTGAACTTCCGCCATTTCGCCAACACAATTCTATGTGATAAAGATATGTAAGTTTTTCATTAATCTTCAGCAGAAAGAAAAGACTTGAGAATTTGAAAATATTTTGTTTTGGGCCGGTAGATTAAGTTATTATTGCAGCCAAAAACACAGTCTAAGGAACATTCCAAAATCTATTACATAGTGTGTGCATGTGTGCACGCGATAGCGTCATTCTACAATCTTAAGCATAATAAAGCTTTAAATTATTGAAGAAATATGTTCATGTATAAATACCGATGGGGTTCCCAACAAGTTAGTAATCCGTATAGCAGTAGGTTATCTCGGTCTAGAATTGTAACGGCAAAAATTAACCATAAATTAGCCTAAAAATACGATTCAATCCTCGAATGTAAATCTTGCACTTAAAATCTTACAATTTAGTACAAAATTAATTTAGATTCTGGAGGCCAACACCTCGAACATAATTTTTTTAATCTAAAATTTTTGTTCAAATATTGAACCACGGGAAACACCATTTTAGCAACTTGTAAATAGTTACGGTGATTTTTAGAAACTGTTGTCATTTTTTCAATGATACTTTTCATGGATACTTTAATTAATTAAATAAAAGAAGCTTTTTTGTTTTCTTTTGTTTGTTTTTGCTGAAGTCGAAGGGGAAACTTCGCTTCGGGAATGCGTTTTCAGCGTATATATGGGTGAACCAACCTTTCGCATAGATTTGAATTTTTATCAAGGGAAGCGCCGTAGCGGCGTTATCTTATTTCAATTAAATCAATAAAATACGAAATTTTTGGAAACTTTTCATTATTATAATGACACTTTAAATGCATATTTTAGTTAAATTAATAAAGGACACATTTTCTTTCTTTCTCGTATCTTATTTTATTTATGTATTTATTTTTTTAGACTGATCTTTTCTGTTTTTCCTTAATTTTTAACCACTTGAAACGATGTTGCGAAAATATGCACACAGGCGAAATTAATCTTTATCATGGAATGACCCTCCCCCTTTAAATCCCGAGATATTGCCTTATGAAACAAGAACTGATAGCTTTACAAAAGTTTCTTACTGTGTAACTAGTATACAATTTATAATTTGTAAACCCATATGAACTTGTTCCTTAAATGTATATTTTATGAAAGTTATTGATCTTTTTGTGTATTTTTTTCCCGCAGCTGCATCAACCAGCCTCAAGATGGTGTTCTGAACTACACCGTGCGTACTCCTTGTGGAGTAGCAGCCATCATCGTTCCATGGAATCTTCCTCTGTACCTACTTACTTTCAAACTGGCTCCCGCTCTTGCCTATGGAAACACAGTAGTCGCTAAGCCCAGTGAGTTTACATCAGTCACCGCTTGGATGCTGTGCTCAGCCTTACAAGAAGCAGGTAAGAGGAATAATTTGAAAAAAAAAAAAAATCTCCATCAAATAACTTCTTGATGATCTCAACCAGAATTTCCTCCCGGAGAAGGAGAGTTTAGTTTATAACAATCTTTACTCGTAGCAAAATAGTAGAGTTGGCAACATGGTTACAAATCTGGGGTTCGAGCACCCTTGTTGCGTCTCTGTCTCAAGGTTCAGATTCCAAGTTGGGAAATTGATACTCAATACGTAAGATGCATGACATGAAATAGCAAGGCTGAACTTGATCCTTAACTGTTTAACTGTTATACTGTGCAGTTAACCAACTGGATCAAGTTCAGCCTTGGAAATAGTGTAATGAGGTTCAAATTACAAATGTACTTATTTTGAAATCTCAAGGATCCTTTCAGACGCTATGTAACAATGCGTAAAGCAAATTGAAATATTAGAATGATAGAATATTAATCCTTACAAGGCCCCGTCTAAGTACATTAACCCAAAGCCAGATTGGAGGTTTTTAAAACCCCAATAAAAAAAACTCCCCATGGGAGGGGGGAAAGATTGGCACAATTTTTCCCCTGCTCCTTAGGTGAAAAGCGGGATAATTTCCCAAGATGCATTGTAAAGCGGGTCAGGGCAGTGATCAGTTGCAGGTTTCAAAATAAACGGATTTTCACCAAATTTCCTGTTACATGCTTCATGCCGGCTCATTGCATTTCAGATGTAAGTGCAGCTATATTAACTCATAATGAAATAATGGAAAAATACATAAGGAGCTATATTCTTTTCTTGTACATGAACAAGTATTAATGAGTTTTGTCTGAACAAGAAAACATATGACATACAGAATCAATTACCAGTTTCACTAATGACTATTTTGTTTTCCCAAACAAAACTGTTTAGTGTTCCGATGTACTTGACAATTTCCAACAAATGAGTGATGTGTTGTAATAGTGTTCTACTTTTGAGTTTCTTACTATGCATACATGGCAAAATATAAGGAAAAATTTTTCTTGTATTGGAATAAAATTTTTGCGCCCTTTTCATTTTATTTCTGTATATTTTTTTACTTTTTATCTTACTGGCATCAGTACGAAAGACTATTCACCGAATTGTTCGTTCTGTTATTCCGGCAGGCATTCCTGACGGGGTTGTGAACATGGTATTCGGTTACGGCCATAAAGCAGGCGAAGCCCTCGTCACCCATCCCCAAGTCCCCATCATTTCTTTCACTGGCAGTGACAGAGCAGGTTTACATATAGCTTCCATAGCTGGAAAATGTGCGAAGAAAATTTCTCTAGAAGTAAGTGAAAATATTGAATGTTTTCCTAAACTTTCAGTTAAGCAAAAATGTAACGAATTGGTTGGTATAGCCTTTAGATCTCTTGCGCCAACCCAAATAAACCAACCAACCACTTAAACTTTCAGCTCCCACCCCCCTATTTTTTAATTTTTTTTTTTTCGCATTCTGGAAATTTAATTCGTGGGAGATTTTTTCACGAAACTACAATTATTGAGGAAAGCAAGGCTAGTCAGACCGTATCGTTATGAAGGGAACAAATTGCTTCGCGAATTAGATGAATAGTTCAGTATATTAAAATTCTCTTCAATTCTGAAACGCCTGAAACTTTACGAAAATCTAAACGTTCAAAAGTGCTTATTATTTAACAGTTCGTTTAAAAATAAATTAGTTTATCTTGAACTTTTAAAAATGTTTACCTCAAAATTCGAAAAACTAGAAATGCGGTTGCGGTAGGTTTGACGCGTGAAGAAACTATCGTGCGGTAAGAAAATACTAGCGTCGCGGTGAAATCAACGCAGCTCCTATCGCGCGGCAGGACATTTACCTGGCTGACGCAGTTTCAATGCGAATAAAGTTACAAGCAGGTTTTGTTTTGTTTTTTAAAGTAAATCGGGAGCTACTTTTAGGGGGATAATTTTACTCCGTCATAAAATATGTGTGGCTCAGAGCTCTCTTTCAACACCACCGAAATACAAGGCCAACTATCTCCGTCGATGACGTCATCACAAGTAGGTGAACTTTAACAATAGGTCTCATTAAGCACTTCAAAACATCTCATGTTCTTTGGGCTAATTTGTGTGGGGATATTAATTACTGATTGATTTTACACTTTAAATTCATGTCGGAATATAAATCATGAATACAAAAGAAAAATATTTTATTCAAATCACAGAATACAACGTTTTTATTGTTGTTGTTTCTTTTTTAAGCCAAACTTTTGCACAAGTAGACATTCATGAATCGATTAGTAATTGAAACTTTTTAAGGGGGAAAAAATATGAGAGTAAAAAAAAACAAATTCATTTGCTTATTTAATTTTCTGAAACATTTTCATGAGAAAAACCTATTTTCAAAGATGTTGAAATATAAATGTACTTCAAATCATTAAAAAAATTAGAAAAACTTTGAAAATATGAAACAAACATAATAGGACGAAGAAGATATAAACACTACTAGAAAATCAAATGCAGTGTAGTTCTGTAGTTAAAGTAAAAAGAAATTAAAAGTCGAATTAAAAGTGCTGCATTTAGAAAATAAAGAGTACACTAGTTTTAGAGTTTAATACGGTGTAATTTAGGATCAAACATTTAAGGAATTCTGAGCACATAGTTAGAAGAAAAATGCAATTCTCAGACTTGTGAATAACTTTGCTTTATCTGACTGTTGTTTTTATGTTTACAAAAAGTCTAATTGAATATTTTTGAGGTTGGAGGTTGGAGGTGTCATTCATTCCCCCCCCCCCCTACCATATTAATTATACAAAATCCAGACTGATCTTTCTCTATGTAAAAAGATACAATTTAAATGATTGTGAAATAAACTAAAAATGAAGTGAAATTATTAATGGTTTGATAATATACAATACGACAACGGAATTTTAAATTCGGCATTTCGTATACTACTTAAATTATAGTGATTTTAAAAGAAGCAATCACTATTTTTTAAATTTTTAAAGAAAGTTACACAATATGTGCCAATTTTGTTGCATACTTCAATGTGTAAACAATGTTTAAACACATTGAAACAACTCCAAGTTTTATCTTCGAGCTATTGGTAATATTTTAGGTAAGTTTGTGTTATAAATTTTTATTGCTATGTTTTGTAGCGAACTTGAGAAATCTATTTAGTATATCGTTACAGTTTTCGTTGGAGACGAACTGGAAAATAGTCGCCAAATTTTTATTGCAACGCTATGTAGCGAATTTATCGTATTACCAATGTTCGTGTTGGCGGCATACAGAAATGTTCGCAGATGAGACATAAAACAAAATTCCATACATACAATGAATTGCAGTTTTAAAATAAATTAAACCTGAACTTACTTTAGAATATTTTTATTGTTTGAAGGCTTTTCTTGGAATCCATTTCGACCATCTATCCAACCGTGATGGTACTTGGACACTTAAATACAGAGAGCCTATGCTTTGATGCATAATTAGAATTTAGTACAGAATAGCAACAACGTGAAGTAATGCTTCTGTCGATTGAATCAGAAAGCAAATACTGTATATGAAGCTTTAACGAAACACATATGCTGTATGAAACAATTTCTTGGAAAGCTTCATAAATTATAATATTGACGTAGCCGCTTCGTTACTATGCAGTTTCAAAGAATTAAGAAAAAAGAATTGTTGCCATTTCTGATATTGACAATAAATATTTGGCGATTAAAATAATTTTGGTCTAAGTAAAATAATAAAATATTTCAAAGAGCTGTTATTGGCGGTTATCGTTCACCTACTTGTGATGACGTCACTATAAGATTATGCTTGAGACCTCAGGCCTTGTGTTTCGGTGGTGTTGTCTCTTTGCTTCTGCTTCCTTATTTCAAATTTCTTTTTCTTTTTTTTTTTTTTTTAAATTCATTGTTTCATTGTAGAGAGCTCTATAGGAGGACCTCGCGACAGATCATGCAAATTTTATAACATAGTTTAACTAAGGTCGGAAATGCCATTTTTCAATCCCGTGAACTTAATCTTGCAAATTTCTCGAGACGTTTTAAGTATGAACATTTTACAACGTTTTTCTTAACTCGCTTTGTTGTATGTCCGCGGAATTTTGCAATCGAATTTTCGACCATTTCCCGATAAGCCATTTTTCTGAAACTTTATATGTAGCTCAGAACCAGATGACAATGCAATATTCTACCACGCATAAAAAATCCGACAGGTAGTTTCTTTTTTATTCCAATTTTACTCAAATTTCCACATAAATTCCCCAATATGGGGGTGAAAAAAACCTTGCACATATTAATTTTATATATCGATCGATGGCGCCGATTTTTCCGCACAAGATGAAATTTGTTCGAAGTTTCTAAGTCAATAAGAAAGTCAGTTATGAGCTTTTTAGTTCGATTTCTTAAGGCTTACCTCGATCCAAAAATAATAATTAGCAATTTCCTCAACTCCGGGTGTTAGCTTAATTTCAATATGAAACTTATTTTCCAAACATCAGTTTAGTTTCCAGCGGAAAAACATAATGCCTATCTTCGATTTAACGCTTTTCTCAATTTAGCAATGGGTTTTTAATTCAAGATTGAACTTGATAAAAGTATTGTCTTCCCGATTTAACAATTTTCTTGATTTAGCAATAACATTTAAATAAATATCTCCAGAAAAGGAATACATATGGTTTGTTCTAGATTTTAAATAACGGGGCGAATGACGACACGCTACAGTTTGACTTTTTTAATTAGTCATTGACGATAAATCGGAAGATACTAACGAAATTGTGCATACATTTTTTAAGTATAGTTTACAGTATCATTTAATTATAGGCAGACGACGTTTTTTTTATTATGGGCGAAATTTTACCCATCAAAAACTAAAAAGAAGAAAATAATACTACATAAATAAAAAAATTTTTATAAAAAAACAACGTTTGTCTTGCGTATTAAAAAGGTAGAAAATAATTTTCCTATGAGCCTGGCAGAATTTCTGAATGAATTGGTCACATTATGGTAACAGAGTTTCTAATTCTTATAAAACGAAAAACGTTGGGCGCATGTCAACATCAAGACTTTTCTAACATACTCAAATTTCTATGGGTTACCTGGGAAAACCTGGTTAATACTTTTTCATTATATCATAGTCAATTTCCTTCATTGAAGATCTGAATGAGATTTATTCTAAATGAATTGAACTAGACGTATATATAGTGTTCGGCAGTAGTTAACTAAAAGTAGTTAACTACTCGTGACAACTAGTAGTTAACTACTACTAGTTAAACTACTTTTTTCCCAACTACTAGTTACAACTACTTTCAAAATTCCAACTACTTTCAAAAATTTTTTTTAAATCTATTTTTAAAAAAAACAAACAAACTATTTTTTAAACATTAAATTATTAAAATTTTTATCTTATGAATATTACTCACACAAATGTATTTTTTCTATTATGTTATATAATGAAAAAGTACTCATAAAAAATCATAATATTTAATGCAGTATTTACGCAAATTTGAAAAAGCTTTCTACTAAATCAATAAATAGCGCCCGCACCAACACATGCTCAATGAAGTTTCATTTAAAGACCAAATCTTCATTATGGGGAAGCTTTACCTCTACTACAGTACCATGCATGCGTTTGGGATACCATAAAACACACACACACACAAAAAGAAAAAATACTGCTTTTTAGGATTTTTTTAGAAGAAAATACTAATTTTTAAGATTTTCTTTTTAGAAAAAAAACCTGATTTTTATGATTTTTTTAGACAAAATATTGATTTTTATGATTACTTCCAAATTATTAAAATTTGGTTATTTTTTCATTATAAATTTTAATATATTCTGGGTTGAAGCAATTCATTAGAATTTTAACTCACTATATGGTAGCCTTATTGCATCTGGTCGTCTAGGGAAAGGTGGAATAGCTTCGTTAAGGTGTCAAAGAATGACATTTTATCAGAGAACATTAAGTTTTTGAACATGTTGACTACAGCAAAAGCATCAACAGCACCTTTGGAAAGGATTTTTTCTACATTTGGAATAGTGCACTCAAATTTAAGAAACAGATTGAGGGTTGATAAGGCATCAAAACTGGCACTCTTGATGAAACATCTAAATAGTAAAAATGATTAAGCTGTAGTAAACATTTTATGTGATATTTGCCCAACTCTGTTTATATATTCAAGAAATTTCTATATAGTGAAAAAATCATAATAGTCCAGTCGACTTATTTGTATATATTCAAGAAATTATAACCAATTCAGTCTAGAAATATAAGCTTTCGCCTCTGTTTCTTGTTATCTATTTATTAAGTATACATTTTTTATGTAATACAATTATTTAAAATTAATTTTGAACTAGTAAAAAATAATTATTTCAACTGAAATACCTTAAAATTCTTTGAAGATATAAATAATAAACTTAATTTGTTACTGTATTTGTGTGCGCATGCATATTTTGCTTAAAACAATCCAAAAAATCTTTCAAAACAAAAAAATACTATATTTTTAATTTTTTTTAAATAAAAAAAAGCACCAACACAATTTGAAAGAATATAATTTAAATTCTAAATAATGCGCGTTACAAAGATATTTTGTTAATGAATAGGGTTTGGGCAAAGGAAGAATTTTGAATGAAATGATTTTTTGAAGGGAGAATTTTTTAAAAACATAAATTATTAGCTTTATTAAACAAATACATATTAAAATAAAAGTTTAAATTTAGAGAAAAATGTTTTGACTTTATTGAGATTCTCTTTATATATTAACTTTCAGTGTTATTTGGAAATATTCAATCTTTGAATACTTTACAGGAATTTCTTTAAAATTGTTTTAATGATTAAAAATAATACTAAACTAAAACTCAGTGGCACGCCAGCCCTCTTGGGGGCCATGGCCTACTCTGTCCATCACAGTTTTCGAGACCGAGGGCCTTGGGGTGCAGAAGCAGAAGTTCCTGCCAAGTGGTCGGCCTGACGCGGAACCCCCCAGTGTTTAGTTCCCAAGCACGCTTGGTCCTCGTTTTATCGACCCCACTGCAGGGATGAAAGGCTGAGTCGTCCCTGCCCAGCAGGGAAATCGAACCCCGGACCTCTGGCATGGTAGCACGGACGGCTACCACGATTACAAATAATATTGAGTTGAATTATTAGGATTAAATAGTTAAGAACAAACTTAAAAATGTAAATTCAAATGAATTATACTTAAAAGTAGTTAACTGGTAGTTAACTACTTTTGGAGAACAGTTTACTACTAGTTACAACTAGTCTCAGAAAAAAGTAGTTAAATACTAGTTGCAAGTAGTTTTGTTTAGAGTAGTTAGTAGTTGGTAGTTAACTACTTTTTGACGAGTAGTTGCCGAACACTACGTATATATATATATATATATATATAATCAAAAGTTAATAAAGTGAATCAAACTGTGAAAAGGCGCACGAGGCAGCACACTTAAACAGTTGCAAATATATGATACATATATATATATATATATATATCTTGAACAAATTTTAGGATAAAAATACTTCTATAAACACAATCTATGTTACAGATCATAATCACAACTTTGATCAGAATTCATTTACCTATACCCATCTATGCTGATCATAATATCGTAGAAAATTTTCAAAAATTAACATAGCCTCAAAAATAATTTATTTGCAAAGTATATCCTCTTTAAACTTTATATATACATCAATGATTCTGTAAAACAAGCATTCATAACATAATAATATAAAGAATTCACGCGCCCAACGCTTTTTGTTTTATAAGAATTAGAAACTCTGTTACCATAATGTGACCAATTCATTCAGAAATTCTGCCAGGCTCATAGGAAAATTATTTTCTACCTTTTTAGTGAGCAAGAGAAACGTTGTTTTTTTGTAATTTTTTTTTTATTTTTAGCTTTTTTTCAACAAGGAAAAATATCACAAATGCCTTTCTTTGTCAAAGGAAGCCTTTCTTGAGCGCAAATTATGACCAACAAGCACAAGCTTTTTACCCCAGCTGCCGTTTATCCTCCCTCCCTCCTCCACCATTAGTTTCAATTTAACAAAATATCGAATATCGTCATATTAAAAACATTTTTCTTTTTTGCCAAGAAATGTTTTTTCGAGTATTGGCATTTGTGCACTTTATCAAATTTTCTTTTATAAAGTTAAAAAAAGAGATGCAAATAAAGGCATTTAAGAAGGCTTAATATCTTATAAAAATATATCTAAAGACAAAAATAAGTCGAAAATTACATAATTATTTCATGTTTTAAATATTTATTTAAATACTTGAAAACAAAACTAAATTTTTTCAAGACAAGTGTCATTAAAAAAAATGGCCAAATGGATTAATAAGAGTCGAGCCGGGAAATCGTCATTAGAAAGCTTCTAAGCTAATTTCGAGACCTACTCAACTTAACGTTGGTCTACCGCCCCCCATCATACGCTGTAACGCGCGTCGATTCCGTCGTGCGATGAAACTAACGCTAACGCCTCATGTGAACAAGCTTTAAAAAAATTGCTTAAACTCTAATAAATTTATCAGATTTAAAAACGTTGCGAAAATGTTTTTACCTAAAGAAAATAAATGATAAAAAATTATTAGATTTAAAAGAATTTTAACATTTTTATCTACTTATTAATTCATTACTTTGGTTGTAAATCAATTTTAAAGATTTGGACATTAAAAGTTAAAAATATTTAGGATTATTTTTTAATCAAACAAACAAAATAATTAATTAATTTAAGACGACATTAACTAATTTAGCCTCAAGTTAGCCAATATGTTGTTTAATCAAGATTAGAATTGTGAAAAACGAAGTTCTCTAAGTTTCTCAACAGAATAATAACGCAATAACAGTTGAGCATTTTAATACTATGCAAAACGGAAGGTCCAAGACACAACACCTTCCCGCAGGATACACAGCCACCAGTGAGGATCGAACTCACGACCCCTGGTTTACAAGACCAGTGCTCTAGCCACTGAGCTATGGTGGCGCTACATACCAAAGAAAAACAACATTCATGTGCGTTGTTCTTAATTATTGATGTAAAATATTACTATTCAATTAGTTGTGAAGAATGTTATAAGGTTTCTTTTTTTTATTTTAAATTTCAAAATTATATTCCAGGACTTATCGAAAAAGCTGATTAAGAATTAAAATAGAATGAAAAATATCATTTTGAGAGTGCTATTCTTTTGAAGATTGAATTTCAGGCTCCGATGTTTTAGAATAAAAAAATATTTTCACCAATTCATTAGGCGTCTATGTAGAAAATTTACATTTTTGATAAGATGCAGGAAAATTAAACTAAATGTGAATGTTTTAAAATTAAATCAGTTGTTATTGAGGGTTCTTTATTTATCTATTTAGGGAGGAATCACATTTGTTTCGAGTTAAATTTTCGTGGCGCCATCTACTGTCGAAATTGTACTTCAAACGAACCGTTCCGTATTTTAAAAATAAGATAAACAACACGCTTTAAAAAAAAAAAAAAATTGCAATGAAAATAGCAATTTTGCTCCTAATATATCCGCTAACTTTGCTTAAAACGCAGTTTATTTTACTTGTATTTTTCCGTTCAAAAGATTAACTCCTCATTACTAATTTGTATTTTTCTGGATTTATTTTCAAAGCTGCGCTTGACCCCCCTACTGTGGATCGGTCTACTCCAGGGATGGATTAATCCAGCTAGGCCCCGATGTTGCAAGGGGTCCCTTCCTTATTTCAAATTTCTTTTTTTTTTAAACTCATTGTTTCAGTATAGAGAGTTCTATTATAGTAGGGCCTCGCGACAGATCATGCAAATTTTATAACATAGTTTAACTAAGGTCGGAAATGCCATTTTTCAATCCCGTGAATTTAATCTTGAAAATTTCTCGAGGTTTCCGAAACGTTTTAAGTATGAACATTTTTAGCTTTTTTTCAACAAACTAAATGTTAGTCTTTTTAACTGTAATTTTTCTTAAACTACAAAAAACCTTGAAATCTGGCAAATGACAAAATTTTGTTCGTTTAATTTCAGAAAAAGTTACTCTGCATATTAAAGGAACATAATTGGCAAACAGTGACGTTATTAGCATGATCTCACCCCAGCCTACAATTTGTGGTGTCAAAAAAAAAAAAAAAAAAAAAAAGAAAAGAATGTGTTGCATATATACTTTCAGTTTTGTAGTTTATTTTCATATGTGAAGGAAAAGAAGAAAAAAATCTGAAGAAATTCCATTTTATTTATTTGGTGTAATTTTTAGTAAACTATGCATTTATTTTCAGTGATGATACGTTGAAAAATTACAAGTAAAATTGCAATTCAAGCATAACCTGTTTTCAAAAACTCTTTAAATTTCTTTTGTGTCACCTCCCAACACACCTCAAAAGGGTGTCACCCCCTTCTCCGTAGTGCCGCTGCTGTTCGCAAGGAATCATTATTGGCCTGGAGTTAACTATTCAAGTTAAAAATCAATGTAAGGGAAAAACAGCAAAAATATGAAATGTTCTTTTTTGCATTGTCTTTACCTAATTGATCAAGTCGTTCCAAAAAATAAGAAAAAGAGCACCGGAGATGAAGATGAAGTGTCGCTTACATGAATCAAATTTCTAAAAATGGTCGCATATTTGTTTAAAAGTTCGGTAGCCCCTGATTTAAACGAATGTGACAATGAATTAGTTATTAGAATACTACTATAAACAAAATATTCATTTCATTTATAAACACTAATATATTTTTAAGTACTTGAAGAATTAAGTACTGCTTAATGTCAAATAATTTTGCACTGAAATCATAAGCTACGTACCAGCTATTGCTTCCTAAGTTATATTGAAATCATTTTTCGTGAACTTCTTTGTTACTTTAGCCTTTTTTTTTCTTCATAAATTCTCTTGAATTTAGTGCTCTTTTTTGTGTGAACTCTTCTTCATAAATTTACACATTATGGTAATATATTTATGTATTAATGTATTTCCTTTTGAAGAGACTAATTGGTATCCTTTCGCAGGAGCTTATTAAGAAGTTTGAGGGCCCCTGGGGTAAAATAAATAAGGGCCCCCTAAAGTATTCTTGAAAAAGTGAACGTGTAAACCCTGTATTTGGAATGCACACTTTTTAATTCAATTCCAATTGAGTAAAAAAATTGCATGAAACATCATTTATCGCGAAGCACTCCTAGAATCCATGCAGTCTACAATATGGAAAAAAAAGGAAATTTGAGATAACAAAGGGACCCCTTTTCCGTTCGGGGCCCAGGTATCCGCCCCTCACCCTGTCCGTTCCTCCTATATTAATAGCAAGTCAGTTTTCAACATCACCGAGAAAATTTTCTATTTATTTTAGAGCGAACTCACATTTGCTTTCCCGTCATATAAAATAAATAGGGCAAGAAAGATAAACTTACAATGCAGAAACTTACAATTTTTTCCTATTAACACATTGTGAGCGGGCGCGGGTATTTGTACCTGTTTCGCGGATTGCTACCTATAAGCGAGGGGGGGGGGGGCTTTCCCGTCATATAAAATAAATAGGGCAAGAAAGATAAACTTACAATGCAGAAACTTACAATTTTTTCCTATTAACACATTGTGAGCGGGCGCGGGTATTTGTACCTGTTTCGCGGATTGCTACCTATAAGCGAGGGGGGGGGGGGGCAGGCACTAGTACCCGTTTCGTGCATTGCCGTTTAAAAGCGGGGCTGGTATTTGTACCCATTTAAAAAGGTAAAAAATAATGTTTCATATAATGTATGAATTGGTGTATTTTTTTTAGAACATTTTTTAACTTAGTCAACAGCCCAGTGGTACGCAAACTATTTTCATTTGCGACCCCTATTTTGTGTAAAATTTTGTTGCGACCCCTGGATAGACTGTAGAGATTTTTTTAAATCGTCAACGCAGTTACATTGAAATTCTTTCTAGGATTTGCTCTTACAGGGTGTTTTTAAAAGAGTGTCATGTCGTTTAAAATCGCTTTTTTAAAGTAGCGCACCTAACTTACAGACCATCATAAAAATCAGTTAATGAATCGACACATAGTTTTGTGAAACATTGCTTTGTTTATGCATATGGGTATAATTTTTTTTAATGAAAAATACTTTTAAAAAACTTTACATCCATAAAAAGTCAATGTGCGATATGAGGTCAAAGAGCTCATGATTGCTTCTATATTCGGATCTGTGGAAATCGCAAGCCGTAAGTCATCCTGTGAATATAATCAAGATTGCTATTTTGTTTTAAAGAAAACTAATTTTGAAAAGCCGGATTCACATGAGTAGGTTGATGTAAACTGAATCAAAATATTGATCGCTTTCTTTTCAAATCGGCATATTCGTTTCCAATCGATAACCAAAAATTTCGGCAAGTCAGAGAGTTAAAATTCAATGCGCAGTGTTTCGTCGCTTGAAACATCAATTAACTGTTCTTTTTCATTTGAGGAATATTGAACTAATAATATCAAACGAAAATGGATCACGGATCCAAATTCATTTTCTGGAAATGTTTCGTCCCTTTTCAACCAATTTTATCAAATAACGGGAAATGATGTTTTTACATAACAAGAAATCTGTATTATTGTCTTCAGTAAATTCTGAAAAGCACAGAAACATGTCTGGATTGTTTTTGTATAATTTCCAATTGCCAAAGTATCGGCTTCTTCTTAAAAGCATCAATTTTACTGCTTAACGTAAAAATGTTTTTACATTCTCCCTGTAGACTCATATTCAGATCGTTCAGTTTTTCAAAAATATCAACCATGTAACTGAGTTTTCCAAGTCTGAACGGGCTAATATATGTTACTTTTACACCAAAAAATATAAACTTCGTTTCTCAAATCGAAAGTACATCGCAATATTTTGCCGTGAGAGAGCCATATTTGACTTCGGTACGCAGTAATAATGTCTCATACACAGAACCCATCTCATTACAGAGCAATAAAAATAGTGGACAGTTTAAGCTGTTGCTTTTAATGAAATTCATTACAATAACCACATCATTTAATATCTTGGGCAATTCTTCATCGATGTCTTTTATAACTAGAGTTTGTCTATGTATCATGCAATGCTTGAATACTATATGGGGAGCAATTTTCATTATTAACACTCTGAAACTTTTGTTACTACCTGTTAATGCTGCAGCACCATCAGTGCAAACCGCGACCCTGTGGGTCCAGGTAAGGACTTTCCTCAAAATATATATTAATAATTTAAAATATTTTCTCTTCAGTTGCTCCCTTCTAACCTTTTACAACATAAAAAATCTTCTGGTATGTCCATTCTTTGAAATGAATAATTGTAGATTTTTCATAAATTTGAATTCCTTTGAATTCGGCTACCCCAAAAAAATTTCTGACGACCCCGGCCCGCTACGCAATATAGTTGCGCGTGCTAAGTCGCCCGCTCATAATGTGTTAATAAAATTTCGACAGAATATTTGGGACACATTACATAAATAGTTAGTAAAACACATTATTATTATCCTTATCGCTATTATTAATTATTTGGGCGGATCAAAGCTCTCATATTTGGACTCAATTATTATTTGGACTCAATCTCAAACATTATCATGTTTGGTTAATCTCAGGTTGTCGTTATGTGTTAATATAATTACTCTTTTTTCTTCCCCTTTCAGATGGGCGGTAAAAATGCTGCTATTGTATTTGCCGACGCAGACTTAGACAAATGTATTCTAGCTCTAATACGGTAAGCAAGACGTATGCAAAACTTTTGCAAGATTCTAGCTGTTTTAAATTGGAAAACTGGAAGTTCATGTTCATCAATTTTCTTTTTATCCGTGTTTCAGAGGCAGTTTTCTAAATCAAGGCCAAGTATGTCTGAGCACAAGCAGAATTTATGTCGAAAAATCTATATTTGAAATCTTTGTCGAGAAGTTCTTGGCAGAAGTTAAGTAAGTTATTCATTCTTGCGACAATTACTAATATTCATATATGTACTGTTCTGCATAGCTATTACTGAAAGATATATCAGTGAAACTTTGAAACTTAAAAACGGAATCGTTGCATATGATAAATAGAAAAAAAAAAAAAAACTATTTAAACTCAAATTTTAAAATGTTACTTTTTTGAGGCTACCTTGGTTTTGGCGAAGTGAAAATACGTATTAAAATTGATAACATTCGATATTGGATCTTTCACTCAAATATGTTATATTTAAGCGAGTTAAAATGATGAGTATTGTTCTAATTCAGCCATACAGATAAATTTTAATTCAGGTAACATTACCTACAGAAGCGTTCATTTCCTTCGGACTTTTTTTCCCCAAGAGCTTACCGGCTCTTTAAAATATCCAGGGGGAGATAGGGATAGTTAAGAAAGTTTTATAATTTCAATTTTTTAAAGAAAATTATACTTTTTTGCCACAGGATGGAACATTGTAATTGAAAATTTGATATGTTTTCTCCAATATTAGATGAAAATTATTTTCAGTGGGATCATTTTTCTTTGCTTAATAAATTTTTACTTTTTGTTTCACATTGTGGCTCAAGTATCTCCATGAGATGGATACATGAGCCATGGTGAAGGGATACTTGAGCCATCACTGTAAACTATCTTGTAAAGATGAAATGTGCCACTTTGTAACACGATTTTCGTAGTTTTTTTTTTCTGTATGCTTTTATCAGGATACCTAACCCACCCCCGTTAGAGCGATGGCGCAACCCCCTAAAACGCTTCGAAACCACCAAAAACGGTGGATATTTTAATGCTGTTGCCTAGGGGTGGGTGATAGGGTTTTTAGATGACTGATAGGGTTTTTAGAGAGACTGTTGACGCGTTATTTCGGAAATTTTCTTCATTCCAAAGAAGAATTTAAAGGACTGGTTTTCCTTGCGTTTATCTACTAATATTTTCCCGTTGATAATTGGGGATGTTTGACCATATTTCTGTATTTTAAATTTTTTGTTGAGAAATGAAACATTTTCTTGCTGTGGAAAGTTCTTTTCTTTTATTTCTTTTGTCGTTCCAAAATACGTTCAAGCAATATCCCTTATAGAATGCAATGTTAAATCTTGAATGTGTTATGCGTGCTCAATTACTCAAGGTGCAGTGCGCGTTTAATTATTCAAGTTACTTATGAAGTATAAAACCTATAATTTTTCGTAACTTTAAAAAATACATTAATTCTTAAAACATACTACTGGAATATAACATCAGATGTTAGTTGCGTCTTCTCGTATTTTGGTAATTTGGTTTAAAATTAACAATAAAAAAAACACGCTTCTAAAAAAAAAAAAAAGAAAAGATTATAACAGCTTTATTTTTACTCTTCATTTTATATTGCAAAAATGTTCAGCCCCCTCCCCAGTTGAAGATCTTTTCCTACCTTTCTTCTCTTTAATTTCAGAAAAATCAAAGTTGGCGATCCTTTAAGCGAAGGTGTCTGGATGGGTCCCGTATGCAGTAAGATCCATTTTGAGAAGATCAAAATGTACCTGAAGATAGCCGAGGAGGAAGGAGCGACTTTTCTGAACGATGGGCAACACCTCCAATTATCAGACAAAAATAAACAAGTAGGTGAAACATGAATCGTTAGGAATTAAAGTCCTTAAGTCCTTGATTAATCGTTATTAATTAAAGTCCTTAATTCTTTGATTAATCGTTAGCAATTGAAGTCCTTAAGTCCTTGATTAATCGTTAGGACATAAAGTCCTTGACTGATTACCAGAGGTGGGGATTCTGTACTAAATGAACATTCCTATGGCAAAACTACTATAAATATTTGTCCAGTCGTGGCGCTAATTTAAGCAAATTTTTTTTTGTTAGCACTATTTGGCTCTGATAACTTGAACTCGATGAACAAAAGATTAAACGATTCCATTTATTGTTTGAAGTAGGGGTGAGGAAAAGAGGTTTTTGCCACGCCAGTAACAAACTGCGATAGTTATTGCCGATTTAAGTGTCTTTCCCTTTACAACTTGTTCTCTCCAAAAAGAAATTATTTCTCTCAAGGTCAGGCTTATGTAAATACAGTTCATTTCACTTTACTTGTTTTACTCATAGATTAAAGAATATTTTTGTCACCAAATGTCATATTAGTTCAGTCTATTCTAACGTTATTGCAGCATAATAATGGAAAGGCCTTCGTATTATTTATTTATTTCGTTTTCAGGGGTATTTTATCGGTCCCACTGTCCTCAGTGGCTTGCCCGACACATGTCGCTGCATGCAAGAAGAAATATTTGGACCTGTCACCTGCTTGTCACCATTCCAAGATGAAAACGAAATTATTGATCGAGCCAACAATGTCAATTACGGACTGAGTGCCAGTCTATGGTCAAAAGATATTCAGCGGATACATTCTATCGCACCTAAATTAGAGGTATTGTTACTTTACTCTATATTTCGTATTTTTAATGTGGAGGCCCATCAAAAATCACGGGATTGAATTATCAGTACTATAATCTTTTAATTGCTTCAAATAACCCCATTCTGTCCCTAGAGTGACAGTGCCTAAGAATCAACTATTTTCTCTTCTCGGGAAGAAAAAAAAAAAAAAGTGTTATTTTGGAGGAAAACGTTTTTACTTTTCATCTTTGTTGCAGTTATCACTTTTGCCTCAATATGTGGGCCTTGAGGAGCGGTCGTTATTACGTACAGGTGCAAACATGCGATCGTTTCCAACATCCAAAGGAAACCTAATCTGATCTTATTACTTGCAAGCTTACGAGCATGAGTTTAGCAACTCTCACGAGCGAGTAAGGCGCAGAGACAAAGAATATAGAGTCAGTAGAGTCATGAAACTTCGATCGTTCTGTAAAAAGTAGGAATTGAAGTAACGGAATTCATCCAGGTGACGAGAAAGCACAAATGTGCATGTCCAAAGATGGCTTCAGACTATAAGCAGGCTCGTCATTTTGGGCGACCAAGAGGGGTCAATTCCCCCTCCCCCCCCCGACGCTTAGAAATACAATACATGTATGTATTTTGCTATTTTTTACATATAATACGCATTGAATATATACCCTTCCCCCTCCCCCTGGAAAATTTTGAAATGACAAAAAACACAAGACTGACAACAGCAACAAGATTGTTCAGTTTCTCATATTGTGCAGTTATGTATTGTTTTCAATATTTCTTTGATTTTTCACATAATGCGTAGGCGTAAACCTGAGAAATGAAAATTTTGTGAATGTTACTTCCGCTGTCAATCCTGTATTAGATAGCAAAGAGAATTAATGGATAGGCCTGTAGTTTATATAAGCTCTTATATTCATGTGTGCCTATAAAATTGAAATAGCAACGGAAATTTTCCACTTCTTGGTGGAACAAAATCATTAAAAAAAAAAAAAAAGTTATCACAATCAGCGTTCTAAATACACGGGAACAACTTCAAAGTATTTTTTTTCAACTTTGCCATTCAAAATAAAAAAATGCACTAAATCATTACC
This sequence comes from Octonoba sinensis, assembly GCA_038502835.1. Lineage (NCBI taxonomy): Eukaryota > Metazoa > Arthropoda > Arachnida > Araneae > Uloboridae > Octonoba > Octonoba sinensis. Next base: position 107,785,207 of record CM076599.1, on the reverse strand, counting down.
AGTCAGTGAAAATATCAAAAACTATAACGTTTTATGAAATATTTTACTCTTAATTTAGGTTGGCACTGTCTGGTGCAACTGTTGGTTGGTGAGAAATCTGCATATGCCATTTGGAGGTGAAAAGAAGTCAGGCGTTGGAAGAGAAGGAACAGAAGATTCCAGAGAATTTTACACGAACAAGAAAACCATTTGCGTTAAATATAAAACGTCAGTATAACATTTCTTAGCATGGAAGGATCGATTTTTTTTTCATTCTAACATTTTTTATTGCTCATTCATTTGTTTGCATTAATTTTCTGGTCATTTTAAGTGCAATATTTTTCTGTAATTAAAATACACGCTGATAAAGGCTGTGAAATCTTTTATTTTGGTGGAAGTTCTTATGTACTTTTAAAACTCTGGTTTGCAATGCTATAATTAATTATGCTTGTTACTGACAATTATAGATATACAAATTAGTTTGCTCAATATTAGCTTGAATTTCTGCAATACTAAAAAAAGGCTAATTTAACAGTAATTTTGCATGGCGTATGCTTGCAAAACAGAAAATTCTAAAGCATTCTAATCCATAGACCGAAAGAACGGCAATTCCATTCATAAAAAAGTGACATTTTTGAGAAAAAACAAAATTCAAGTTCTTACAGCGAAGCTATGTTATGTTCCTCAAAACGTAAAAATATTTTCTTTGAACTCATTTTTAACAATTCATTCATACTGGAAAAACGATAATTAATAATAGAAAAAAATAATAATAAACCCTCTTTTTTGATTTGTTACGGAATGACATTTCTAAGTTATTCTATCACAAATCTGAAAACTTGAAAGAATATACAGTAACCCCTCGTTATATCGCTCATTAGGACATATGGCGCTTTTTCTATGTCTCCCAAAGTTTTAAGTTTGAGGTCTCGAAAGTAAAAATATTGCATTTGGGATAAGCTTACACTAAATACGAAAGAATAGTCTAACTACGTAACTACAATGCAGTTAGTCCATCTTCGATCGTTAATATTAAGTGGAAAACAAGTGTTAAACGAAAAACAACGGCAAATGACTTAGGACTCTTATTTCACCAAAAAACAATAGAAATACATTCTGAATTTATATTGTAAGAACTGTGCATGAAAGTAGCAATTAATAAGTTCAGTTCTATTTGCTATTTTTATTAAGAATATTGTCATTATTAAAGATTAAATTAATTTTTTTACGTTGACACTCAATTTACTTGTACTTTTTGAGTTATTTCTGACAATATCGGTTATATCGCGCTTATTTGCTGTCCCCCGACAAGGGCGATATAACGAGGGGCTGCTGTATAAAATACATTTAGAAGTCGTTTTTTCAATTTGTCATATTTGAGTTGTTAACAATGAGGTGCAAAGGAAAAAATGTTTTGGATAAACTTAGCTTCACTGGAGGATCTTTGAATTGCTTCTTTCATCAAAAATAATTCCGTTACAGTTGCGCAGTAAAACACAGCTAAGCACGCGAGCATTGGCGAGTTGGAAAATCTGCATTCAAAGAAACTGCATGAGCAATGACGCTGACGATGGCAATGAGTGAATTTGTGCGATTAAGTAACTTGGTGCACCATTTTGATGATTAGAGCAAAAATCTGGCATACCGTTTGTTCACTATTTTTCACGGAACACAACGAAGTAGGATAGCACGCAGAGGTTGCTTTTCCTGTACTGATACAGTGTTTGCAGAAAAACCACTTCTACAGAACTGACGGTTGAGAATTAACGTTACCCAGACCGTATGCCCAGTAATACAACGACTAGCGAAAATCTTTTCTCAACATCGTACTAATAATACAGTTGACACATTATCCCTCGAGTACGGATATTGCTAATGAATGACGTTGAGTCTTTATCTTTGCTGAATTATTAATACCAATTATCGCTTTTGTTATCGATATCCTGCTATTTATTCGCCATTTTTTGTCACTTTTTAAAGGTTTCAATAGGAAATTCAATAGTGTACGTTTCATTTTCCCCCCTCTACGAAATATTGAGTTTTTAATTAGAAAACATGAGGATATGAGAGGAGAGAGGGAATATGAATATGAAAACAGGGTTCCTACGCTTTTGGCAAAACCAAAAATAAGGACTTTCTAAGGACTTTTTAAGGACCTACAAAAAGTTTTAAGGACCTCACAAATTTTTCGAAATATACAAACTGTTATGTTTATTTCAAAAGGAAGCATTATTGAAAGAGGAAATTGATTTAACATCGTATTTTTATTAGGAACACAACACAAACACTTTTATGGAGCTCTCTCTGACTTATAAAAATAATTTAACTTTGTGCAAGTAAACAATAATAATAATATAATAACACGTTAATTTAAAGCACAAATGAGCATTTTGTTGCTCATTTGTGCTTTAAATTAACGTGTAATTATATTATTATTACGCTCTCTCTGACTTGTTGCTTTTCTAATGTCCAATACAGTCAGGGAGTTAAATAATATTATTGGAACTAGTAATAAGAAGCACACAACACAAGTATTAATCATATATAAGCAAATTATCATGATATGAAAAATTATCAAAAATGGTTAGTGCTATAAAATACAAGTTAAATGAAAAACAATTTAAATAAAAAAAATTGTTAAAGAATACGCTGCACTTTGTCTTGAGAATTTGTGTTTAATTTCGATTTCTTTTTTCATTTTACTGAGCTTATTTTGCCAGCATCTCAATTTAGGCTTACTTAAATTTTTATCTCTGCCATAGATATTTTTAAAAAAATATTTAGAAGAACTTGCAAAAATTCAGAAAAAACTTTTTCAACTAGAGAAAAATATTTCATTTTGGAAAAACATACAAATAAAAAATGGAGTTAATTCGCTTAAAACTTTGTACATTACCCTCAAATAGTAACGACCAAAATTTAACTAAAATAAAGTTTCGAAAAATTGAACAATTTTTTTAAATAAAAAATAAAACAGGCAGACTACAAGCTGCAAATACTAAAACAACTGTCAACTTTTTAAATAACACTGTGCAACAAATTTGAACTTTTTTTTTTTGTCCTTTAGATGAAACTATGTGATTCTATATAAACAAATGATGCTTGATTTAAACATCCAAACCAAAATAGTCCATCACGTACCGTTTTTGCTGGAGACCCACTTCTCATATTTATACAATTTCTTTATAGCAGAATGTAACCAAGGCTTACTTATTGAAAACACAAACACAAAAATGATTTTTTTGGCCGTTTCATCTTTTGGGCATCTGTTGGTGTGCCTCGATAACAGATTAGCAATATTCAATTTGTATACTTCCATTCTATCGACCACTGAAACGCTTTTCAAACGCAGAGATTGCGCAAAGTTTTGAGCAAAGAAATCCGTATGGGAGTCTAAAAAGTGTAGTTTTAATGAAATACAGCAACCTAATAATACAAAAGCATTTTATCATGTCACCAACAAAATTTTCGTAGTTTTCAGCTTTCTCATTTACACGGAAACGTGAGCACAATGATTTAAAGGCCAGCCAGGCGGATTTTTCGGCTTCTGATTGTTTGTTTTCATTCTCTTCATCATGAAAAGACTTTCTTAAGCTGTGGGCCAATAAAAATCCTTTCTTTAACTTTTGCCTCACTTAAATTTTGAATTTGTTTCTGAGATGCAAGAAAGCCACTCCTTCTCTGTCCCCTTCCTTGATATTTCAAAAACCATATTGTGCAATTGTGGAAAAGGGCACATTTTAGATTTACAAGTGGTTCATTTGATATGCTTTTGCCACTCATAATTTTGAAATTTCCTTTGTGTTTGCAGAATATGCTACAGGAATAAATAGGAAAAAATACTTATATGGAAGAGCACTGATAAACAAGCGCCACTCTGTTGAACTGTGCTCATGTCCTAATGCTTTTGAAATAGTGTATTCCAACCCAAGTTCATTAAGGAGGTCTCTAGAACGGCAACGATCTCACTGTCAATGAGAAAGATATAATTTAGAATAAATTAAGCCGATAAATTACGAAAATATGCAAATTTATCCAGAAAATACGTAAAAAGCTAAAATGTAGAATTTTGGAAAAATGGTACGTGATAGGCAAAAAATAATTACAGATTCGTAATTTTGAGCCAAAAATACATGAGAAACAGACATTTTCATCCAAAGGACATTTTTCGTGTAGCACAATGTAATTGATATATTTACAGGATGCAAAAAGATAGAAGTCTCAAAAGCTGCGTGCGATTTTCGGCGAAGCACATGCTAGATGTTAGCAAGTTTCCGAAAAATAGGTTTTTACATTTTCGCGTTAAAGGTTATGAAAATTTATGTAAATTAATACATGTCTTTTTAAAAAGTTTCTTGAAAAATTTTCTTGTTTTGTAGTACAATCCCTTTAGATAAAAATACTTGTGCATCAGCTTGAAAAATCGGATCTTTTTGCAAAAAAAATCGAATTTTCGAAGTTCACAACTAAAAACAAAAAAACTACGGGAAAACGGAGCATTTGGCAACTACAGAGTATAGGTTTAAGAAGAGGTCGACTCCTTCAATTCACTGCAAATTAAGAAATTTTACGAGGTACAAATTTTGATTAACGCAGCAAATATCCATCATCTCTCACACAACAAATCGCCACAGCGAACGATCGCGAAGCCAAATTGGTCGATATAAATTTACTAAATATTAAAACATTGCTTTAAAACAAATTTTCGATACGGGAATTTATTTGATCTAAAAAAAAAAAAGACAATGAGATAACAAACTGTTTAGCGAAAGATCAACTGAAAAGCGATAGGGAGAGTTGGCAACTCGGCGCTTATTATAGTGTAAGACGTAAGAAAAATGACAATAAAAATAAATCATTATTTTACCTTTAACAGTATAAATAAGCGATAATCATACAATGCGATTGGTCAAACGCAAAAAAAGCTGAAAGTTTCTTTTTGCCTACATATTAGTTAAATGTATCTCTTTTATTGAGCTAGATGTCAACAATATGCTTCTATGAAGTATTCCCCCCCCCCCCCTTAAATTAAAAAAAGTTTCAAAAGCAATATTTATTTACTGATTATTTGTTAAGAACTGCTCCTACTTGCTTCATTGATAATTGTTTAGAATGTAGATGATTTAGTAACAATTTTCATGCAAAAAAATATTTATTTACTTTATAACTAAACTTAATAAATAGTATCGAATCCCAAATTTGAATTCCCGAAATTCGGCCCTTTTTCGAAAATTCCCGATTTTTGTTTATTTATTAATTTTTTTCCCCTCGAGTCCTTAAAAGTCCGTTTTTCAAATTTTATTCCTTTTTCTTTTCTTTTTTTAAAAGCAAAATGAGGGAACTTGTGTAATTTCTTTTTCTGTGGTCTTAAATGGTGCCCACCTACACTGTTAGAAATTTCATCATGAAATTACGGTTAAATGACCGGCAGCAGTCTGTCCATCTAATTCACCGTTAAATTTACTGTTTGGAATATTTTTCTATTTTTACGGGACCTAACCATTTCCAATCAGCTTGGTTTAAAAGCCGTAAATAGAAAAGTTTACGGTTTTATAACCATTTAAAAATGGTTTCAAAACAAAATTTTTACCGTTTTTGAATCATTTGGAGTAGTAGAATCTTCGAGGCGAAGAAACCGTAAATGAAGCTTGCAGGAATCGAACCCGGGGTGTACGGTATACCAATCTTGCTCTCTAGCCATTCGGCCATCTGCACCACGTAAAGCGGCCTTTTATTTATCAATAAATCTTTTTTTCCAACAGGCAAACTGCCTTAAAATTGAGATTTCAGTTTTTGATTGGATACAAAGTCGTTTTTAGTCTAAATTTACTGTATATTGACGAAAATCATTTTATTTGCTGCAAAAATTAAAATACAAACAAGCTTCAGCATCTCGAATTATGGGTTCGCTCATTCGCAAATGTTCGGGAATCCGATGTCTCCAATTTTTTATTTACGTGTGTATGTGTTTCTATTTAGTAACCACTGCTTAAGCCACTTTTTTTTTCTTCTTTTTTTTATATACACATGGAGATTTGAACTGATGAATCTTTATTCATATTTTAAAAACAACGTACGACCGGTAAGGTTTCGCAATCAAGATGGACGCCCGATTCTTACTGAGCGCTTGTAAATTACGTTTCGTTAAACGTTCTTTAGTAGAAACAGAGAATAAACGATTTTTTTCGCAATCAGCGGTTTGAGTACCATCTTTTTAATGGTTATTCAACTGTTGTAATTAAATATGGTAAAATAACGATCAAATAAATGGTTATTTTACTATTTTCTTACGGAAATTTTTAACAGTGTACTGGGCACCATTGCATTTCGTACAAATGCTTGATGTTTTGATTCGACTTCTCTACAAATATATTTTTTTTTTAAACTGTAGCTTGATTTTTTTTATACAATTGCAGGAAATAGCAAATTGGGAGATGCCATGTGGGTGGGCACAAGTTCATTTTAACTGAATTGGGTGTTGTAGTTTGAAGCATTTTATCAAATTCCATGAACATTTTTTTTTTTTTTTTGTAAAAATATAACACATCAATTTACTTATGCCTTTTCAAAAAAAAACAAAAAACAAGAGTTGATTATTTTTCTACCAGTTGAGAAAGCACTGCAATTTATAGTAAAAATACGATGATGTTTATGTAAATCCGCCTTTTTTGGTCCTGTCAATCGGCCGTTTTGGGTTTGTCCGAAAGCCGCGATTGTACCGGACACGAGCAAACCAAATTTGAGGTTCGATTAAGTAGTTGAAATGAAAAAAGTTTTATTCTTGTGAAGAATTCAAAAGATAGCAAAACAAATAGTTTTCTAATTTTAACAAAACTTTCTAATCGTAACAAAAAAAATTAAGCACCTGGAATAGAAAATAAGGATTATTTAAGGATTTTTTAAGGCCTTAAAAATGAAAATTAACATTAAGGACTTTCTAAGTACCTTTAAGGACCGTATGAACCCTGGAAAAGGAATGCAGAAACTGGTAAAAAAAAATCTAAAGGGTTACTTATGTTAAGAAAAATAGGCAACTAAATGGATTTTTGAGGCTAATACTAAAAGGACTGAACCCCCCCCCCCTCCCTAAATATTAAGATAAATCTCATTAAATAAACAAATAAATCTAGAGATACAGAACTTTTGCAATGAGCGCATTTTCAGCCCATTTCTTTTAAAAGTAAAAAGAAAAGAAAAAAGTATGAAAGAAGTCGTTATGTAGCTTAAAAATATCCTTATAGATAATAAAATAAAGATGGGAAGAAAATGAGAATAGGGTTTTGAGATGGGGAAAATGTGTATCTGTCGGCCTGTCCCCCCTTAACTTTTGAGGGAATAGTCTGATTCGAACAAGATTTTTTGTGTTCGAAAGATCTCGCGAGGACACCTCATTTCCATATTTTATTTTTTGATCTGAAAAATTTTTTGTTCAATTTTGAACGTCCCAAAAAAAAAAAAAAAAAAGAAAACTTAACATTAGCGCCTACGAGAAAATAATTTGAATACTAGATACATCCTGGTTTAATAGATGGATTTGCTTGGAATAACCGGAAGAAACTTATGACGTAGAAAACGTACAGAAAAAAATTTCATCCAGAACTAATTTTTAAAAATACATCTTCAAAATTAATGCAAATTACTGCATTCCGTTGAATGACTCCCCTTCCCTGCAATCTGAATTAGTGGTTGGATTTTTTTTTATAAGTTACGTAAATAAACGTTATCCCCCTCATAACAATTCAATCCAATGCAACTCCAGTTTTTTAATGCACACTTGCAGAAATACCACTTTATCTCATTTTCCCAGCCTTTTATTGAATAACTTATTTCCAAATATCATATTACCTCACGACTACTAAAGCTGGGTGATTGATTCTCAGGAGTCAGAAAAAAGAAATTTTCGGAGCTTCAAACACACAGTTTTCGGACTAAGTATGCACCATTAACTTAAAATAAAATTTACATACGTACTTAAGAAGTGAGCATGCCTCCCCCCCCCCGCAACACACAATACGTGTATATTTATATATAAGCTCAAAAAAAAAAAAAAGCAAAATGCTTTAAGTAATAACTAGATGAAAGGTTGAATCTTAGTACCAAAAGTCTTTATATTTCCCCGGAAACGTTATTATATTGTCTTGAAAGTTTTTTAAAGTAGTACAAAATATTTTGCTTGTCTGAAGGAAGAAAGAAAAGGGCAGATATTATTCGACAAAAAAACTTAAGATTAATAAATCGAAAAATTTTCGGAACAGGCCTTCGAAAATTTTCGGAAATGTTGGAGAGAATCACCCCTGTACTAAAGACATTACGGTTTTCAAATAGTGAAACTTTTATCAAAGAAACAAGCAATATTCTACCCTTAACTAATTTATTAGCATAGCGACAATTCTCCTCTTGAAACTGGGTTTTTAAAAAAAGCACAACTGAATCCAGACGGAAGTACGCTTCAGGGGGAATGGAAATTTATTTCCAGTTTTTCAAAACGCAGTTAATGTGGCAAAAGTTCTGCTTTTTTTTCTAAAGTCCAGTTCCAACACATTACTTACATTTAACAATCAAGATATAAGGCACATATATATGCAAGTACAATAAATTATTCGACCAAAACAAATGAAACATCATAATTCATTTTCAGAACATCTAGGAATTCATTTTTATAAGGAAGAACTAAGCATGACAAGATGATAATGGACAGCAGTCATTAGAAGGTGGAAAACACAAGATCAAGCGAAAGAAACAACAAATAATAAAACACGAAAGATAGGGCTTGAAGCATTACTTTGTGCAATAATTTGTTCTATAATTTGGAATATATTTGGTATAAGAACTGAAGCACAAAATAATAATCTGAAAATTTAAATCTATTTATTATGAATGTACCTTTAGCAGCAATCTTTTTATAAGTTGTATATTTAAGCAGAGGCGTAGCTAGGGTTTTCAGCGTCCGGGGACAACTGAAAATGTGCTGTTGGGGGCCTAGGGGCACCCCTAAAGGAAATTTTGAAAACTTTTATGCTTCCTAAATGATAAATAGCTCTAAAAAGCAGCCCTTTTACCTTTCATTTTTAATAGCGACCATTCACTTCTAAGGGAAAAATGGAACACTCTGACTTCGCAAAATTATTTGTCTGATTTCCCATGCACTACTGTGCTACATTGGTCATTCCGATATGGTTTGCAGTGTTCCCACTTTTTTGTCGAACATATTCACACCTCTGCAGTTCAATTTTATTTTCGCATTTAAAAATAAAGTAAATTAACATTAATTTGGCTCCCCTTGATGCTGCGCCCGGGGACAGCTGTCCCTCCTTGCCCCCACCTAGCTACGCCTCTGTATTTAAGAGGCATTATCTCAAAATGCTCTCGCAGCACGTTTATGTTAGTTTTAGTGACAAATGCTACTACTAATACAAATTTGTAAACACGCTTTTCATGTTTAATAAAAAATGCAACTTTACAAAATTTGTTCGCATTACATATTTGTAAAGAAAAGTTTTCAGCCAGCATTTTAAAGGAAGTCTTTCGCCATAAGTTTTGCACATGAACACAATCCAAATTTTGCCGCTAACAAATAGTTTGGACAAATGAATGGCTTGAAAACATTTTTCGGTGTAGGTGTAGAGCACCTTATGGGAGCGGGGGTCTTCCTGAGAACCTTCAAATGGAGCTGCCGTGAATTTGAGAAATAAATGATAGACAGAGAGAGGGGTGGAACCCCCTCCCAACTAATTGTGGTTAAACTCTACATGTTCTTATTTCTGAATGCAAAGACTGTCCATCTTCAGGATTTGATTGCCAGACCTTCTGGTTTTGATTCAAATGCGTTGAGTCATAAGTCGAGCAAAGACAATTAATTCCTGGGTGTACTTGAATTTGAATATGTTATTATACTACCCAACGCACAAAACACAAAATGGAATCAAAAAGGGACCCTTCCAAGTAAACAAAATAAAATTCATTAAAACTTGCAATTAAAATTAATGCATGCAAATGTAAGGCCTATAAACAATTAATTTACATATCATTATCAAGGCTACAATCAGCTCTTTTCGGAAAGGGTTCTATAACTTTTCTCCACAAAATTTCTAAAGTTTACTTTACAATTTCTATTTTCATGGCAGAACAATCAGAGAAAATATTTGTTGTGTTAAATTTTCTTTAAGTATTAAATGATACATTTCAATGCATGTTATTTAGCACTGAAACTTGAGTGTGGTGCATAGTAAATTTATTTTTAATCAATGAACTGAAAAGAACACAATGAAACTTTAAAATATATTCAAACATATTTTAATAAAGCAAAAACATCATTAACCATAAGAGAATAGCATATTGTTATATAAGCTATGCTAAGACAAAAATAAAGAAATAAACAAAGCTTAAAATACTGAAAACATTGCTCTTGATTATAAATAAATCAGTATGAATTTTTCATGCATAATGTTACATAGAAAAATGTTTTCCTTTTGAGGGAAATTTCTACATGAATAAAGAAATTTTTAAAAATTAATTGCTTATATGATAGTTATAAAAAACAGGAACAATGTAATAATTTGGATTTTCATAGATTCTAAGTTCTCAATGGTTTTTGTTATAAGATAAAAGATAATTAGATGATTAAAGCATCAAAAGGAAAAATAAGAATAATGATAATAAGCATATAATACTTGAATAAATTTACACCGTTATGCAAATCACTGCTTTGACAATTCTATCAATGATAATCACACATGCATTGTGATTAGTTTGTGATAGTCATTTTACTCAAAATCTTGCACAGAAACTAATTGGTTCAGTAACCAACAAATCAAAACCAGATTATCCAAATATGAAAAAAAAAAAAAAAAAAATAGACAAGTTTTTGCAACAGCAAGTAGGAATATGCAGACTATTTCTCACAACTGCAAATTGTCGTACAGAAGAACAACATGGGTGATTCTCAGCGTAAAATTTTTTTCAGAACTTCACACAAAATATTCGGAAAAAAAAATGCACCATCAATTTAGCTTACAAATTATATACCTAGGTGATCATGCCCCCTCCCCACTAATGCACAATACATACATAAATAAATATATATAGAAGCTCAAAAATAGTCCTTTAAGTAACTAAATGAAAGGTCTAACATTGAAGTCCTTTATTTCTCAGAAACAATATTGTATTGAATTTTTTTTTTTTTTAAGTACAAAATATTTTGTTGCCTGAATGTAGAGAGAAAAGCAGATATTGTTCGTCAAAGAAAGCTTAAGATTAATAAACTGAAAAATTTTCGGGAAACCATTTTTTTTCCTATAATTTAACACATTGATGGATAGTAGGCACAAGTGAAGTTCGAAAACTGACACTATAATTCAAGAGAAAACACGATCGCACTACTCCCTTCACAACCACGTGCATACTGAAGCTGCAAGTCGTGTAACAAGTGGAAAACGAAATTCAACCTAAAAAATTGTTTCCAAAACATGACACTAGGCTTCTACTTGTACGCCGGTAAATGCACATGTGCCGTTATAGCCGTAGTGTCAAAAATGACCGTTTTGTTTTGGACGGCTAATGCAATCATGCTGCATAGTGAACTTCACTTTGACGGCTATAGACGAAAGTGTCCGTCAACGTGTTAATATTTAATTTTCAGAACAGGTTCTCAAAAATTTTCGGAAATGTCGGAGAATTTCGGATCAGAATCACCCACAAAGAATAACTCTGTAGCAGTTTTCATTGAAAATTTGTGCCAAACAATATTGGATTTGAATATGGTAACAATGTCATAACAAACAAATGTCCAAAAAATTGCATACACTTGTTTTGGGGTTACAAGGAACTCCATTGTCAATGCAAAAAGTTGTGAACTTCTAGGATTTAAGTCATCATAGTGAGGTGTACCCTATTAATCATGAAATATGCGATTTAATTTGATTGTGGTTATAAATTAATTTTAACAGCATTGTTGCAACTCACAAACATGCTAATTAAACTACACACTTAGTACATCCATTTCCACCACGAACAAAGACATTTTATTTCAATGTTGGATTTATCCATATATACAGTTGGTGCAAAGGTGCTCATTTAAATAAATGCAAGGTTCAAAAATTAGATAAAATATTGGAAGAATGGGAGGAGTGAGACTAACTCCAATAATTCAAGTTCAAACCAGAGGCTAGCTAGGGTTTTCAGTGCCCGGGGACAACTGAAGATTTTGTGCCTCCCTTTGCCCCTGGGCCCTAGGGGCGCCCCTAAAAGGAAACAACTCCCTGGCCTAAAAAAGCTTTTATGCTTCTTTGAACCATGTCATATTTTTTAGTATATTTGACTTAATATAAAAATTAAGAGTAGATAACTGATTTTATAAACAATTTAGGTGAGTGCAGCACTGGACGGGTCAGTCATAAATGATGTCATGCTTTGAGAGAGGGAGGATGGGTTCGAGAAATTGTGACAGTTTGTGACATGGGGAGGGGTACAAGAAGTGTGACAGACAATTTGATTTCTATAAAAACATTAAAAATAAATTAAATTTGCTGATTTTAAAAGTTTTTTTTGAATGTCATAGTTTGATATTAAAGTTGCATTGATCATTTTGTATCGTAAATACTGATGCTGATTAAGGTTTAAATTTACTTCTTGTTAAAAGTTTAAAGGGAAATTTTCTTAAGCATTTACACTTTTAAGATAAAATTCCGTGGGTCACTTTTTCAGAACTCAAACAATTAATATATTTTACTGTTCTATACTAATTATCTTTCGTGTTGCAAACCTTAACTTCATTTTATACAAATTAAGTACACATGCAATCATTAATTATTATTATGCTCACAAATCTCTTAAAAGTTCAAAAATACAATTAGAAATGTGATCTATAATGCAGTGCTTTGTTTCTGAACTGCAAGTACATACGCTTATGTAATATGGAGTGACATGTGACCAAGAGGGGAAGGGGGTTTGATGAAGCGTGACATTTTGCAGCAAAGAGGGGGGGGGGGGGGGTCAAATATATTGAAAAAAATATGTGACATCATTTATAAACAGTCCCCTAAGAGATATGTGGTTCAAAGATACCCTGAATGACTAACAGAATTAGAATATAAAATTTAATAAAAAGTTTTCTAAAAGAAAATTACATCATACACTATTTTCTCCAATAAAATATATTGAACAATACAAAATAATTGTAATTTAAAATATTTTTTAAAACAATAGTAAATCAGTAAAAAATTCATATATTAACCCTTTCTAAAATTTTCAAGACCTTTCATGTAAACGCTTATCACCTAATTAAAATTGAAATAACATATCTTTTTAGGAATAAGAACATAGATAAAATAAAATTCAATGAATTATATTTCAAACTGAGGATTCACAAAAAACTTTTTTTTAGTGCTAAATTCAACTTAGAGTTGTACGGAGTAAATTAAAAGTAAAATTCTCTTTAAAATAAAACACTATAACTTAAATGACAACATACTTTAAACTCTGTGACTCATATTAAGCTAATAATTTGCAATTTGCAATACAGACATGTGCAAAGTGTTAGAACTGGATGTACTACTGTACGCAGGTCAAGGGATTCCTGTTGCACCCAGAAAAAGGGTGTTCCTGTTGCCCCCTCAAGAATATTACTTGGATTACTATTGGAGTATTTTTTCATAGAATATCTAAATATGGGCCAAACTATAAGATGCAATGCATGACTATGTTGATTCAGCAACAGGGTTTGAAAAACCTAAGTATTTTGAGAAAGTCCAGCCTGCCCTTGATGTTTGATGAAACCTCGTTTTTTTTCAGATGATTTAATGAAAAGCCTGGACTTTTTCAGAAAACTTTTAAATTCAATTTCTATTTAAATATTGTACCAAAGCATTGTTTGGCTATTTTTACATTTTATCTCTCTAGAAAATGACGTGCCTCTGTAACCAACCGCTTTTTTAAATATCCAGAATCTGATCCAGGAGCTGCACAAAAGTTCTGGACATCCAGCATGTCCAATTTGTTTTTAAAAATTCATTTAATTAGCATGGTTTGAAAAGATATGTAAATTACAAAATTACTTTGTATTTGGAAACTGGGATGTTTAAGAAGATGCATAGAATTTACAGGTTTCTAAAATCATAGTCGTATATTTGGTGCGGGTCAGTGAGACAAGGGACACCGAATATCCGGCAAAAATAAGAGTAAATATTGAATCCCGATCTTGCCCCTAAATCAAAATTCTTGGTGTGCTACTGTATAAGCACATCTATAAACACTGATTTTAGTTTACCAAAATATGGAGAAAGTGATCATTGTATATTATACAATTGATATTTTGCATTACAACACAACATTAAATTACCTCTTATGTTCATGACTGTCATTTTTCTATTAGATGTAATATCAAAAAATATATTTTCTTGAAACCATGCAACATGCCTAAGAAGCAATATTTCACTCAATCAATAAATTAATTATATAGCATTGATTATTTTGAAGCTTTTTTTATTAATAAACAGAAGAGATTTCTTTTTATCCATATTGAATGGATTTCATTGAAATACCTTATTAACTAGAAACCAAAGTTAGTAAACTAGAGAGATGACTGAAAAAAAAAGCATGCTGCGTTGAAATTATACTTGATCATTAAATTTTTTAAAGGGAAAAAAATATGTTCTTTTTTAGTAATTCAAAGCTTAAATACTTATATTCAAACATAGTTGACAGCTAAGTTTTCTTAGACAACCCGTCCTATAAATAGATAAATCAGAAATTGCCTGCATTTTTATGCTATAAAATGTTTAAAAAGTAACCTATATATATATACAGGGTTCGCGCTAGGCCGCGCGATTCCCGCAATATTTTTTGAAATCCCACTCAAATGAAATTCTATTTGGGCTTAAACTTTAAAAATCCCACTTAAAATTTTGGTCAAGGAGGAAAATCCCACCTTGTATTTTTCCCCAGTGTAAACCCTGATATATATATTAAACATATAATCATACTATGATGTTTCCCACCGAGAATATTATACCTATTTCAACATACTCATACAGAAGAGCTCAAAGAAGATTTAACCACTACATCCCGAGTATATGCAGCCTTTACACCAAGCATCTTCGTCTGAGAAGTTGGAGACAAAGATTTTATAGCTTGCTCCATTGTAAATGAAGCCATCTTATGAATTCATATATGAGTTGTTTATTTTTATCCCCGGTTCTAAAAGCCCACACAATTATTCATTTTTTGAGACCAAATTGCTAGTATAAATGCTGTACCTTTCGGGACTTTACAAGATGAGTTAAATCATAAATTTTAAACTAACAACAACAAAAAAGCATTATTTGAAAAGGGGGGAAAGCAGTCCTCCTCCGCAGTATGCATTCTTCTATTTTATTATATAATTTCCTGTTTACTTTTTTAGATGCTACATTTTATCATTTATTTATCGGGCCGTGGTAGCCTAGTAGTTAGCACGTTGGAGTTCCACCTGGAAGGTTGCGCGTTCGATACCCACTGAAGAACACCATGTATACTTGGGGATATGTGCATGTAAAATCCGTAGGCCCCACTACCTCTCCCCGTGCGTAAGCAGTCCTAAGGCCTCGGCTAACAGGTAGGGGTCTGGTGGAGAAAACTCCAATTCATACATAGAGTTCATTTTCTGAACATTAATAAGTTAAACGCATTATAGATAATATATACCAGGGATGCACAAACTTTTTGGGGTGAAGGGCCAAAAAATTAGAAAGTATCAGGTTGGGGGCCAAAGGTAATATGTACAAATTACATGTATTAATAATTACTGTACTCAGGAACAGATTATTAAATAAAAGTTTTAAAAAATTAATGTAAATGAATTTCAAACAAAATGAGGTATAAGATTTCTAAACAATTAATTGCACAACATTTATATATATCAATGAAGGGATTATTCAAATGGCAAAAAAGAGGAATACTAAACTTTTTTACAAAAATGTGTGCAGATTATGAAAATGAAGCAAATGGAAAATAAAAAGATAATTTAAACTTTAGAAAAACACAGCATTATTCTCTAAATTATAACTTTCTTTATAATTTAGATAATTTTTCTCTGCCATTTTATAGTGTAAAATTTAAAATATATATTAAGAGTTCAAATGAGAAATTAATTAAAAGTGCGAATATAAATACAGAAGAAATAAACACACACATATTAAATAGCAAAATCCAAATTCTACGAGTCTGTACATCACATTAAACCCTTGGGATTCAGAATTACTACTAGTCAATTTGGCTGGTAGAATTGATTTTTAACTAACCATTTACAAAATCTTATTAGTTAAATTGGCATAGTAATACAGTACAGAACCTCTTATCCGGGAACCAGAAAACCGGCAATTTTTTCGTGAATTTTTTGAAAAGTTCGCGTTTTTTTTTTTTTTTGCCCATTTAGTAAAAATACGAATTTTTGTAAATGCCTTTAAAAATACGCATTTTTCGTTACAAGTAACATATTCAGTGTTTATAAGTAGAACAATTTAGTCTAAGAACGATATTTTTTAGGGGAGGGTGTAGTCAACGTACTTGCAGATGAAAATTTAAAAAACAAATCTCCAACGATACTTGAGAAATATCAGACCTTTTCTCTATTTTACTTCAATAATTAAACATGAAAGAAATAAGTAATTAAATTCTTACACATTTATTTAATTGTCTCGTCAGTATTCGAAGACTAATTGCAACAAAAGTCGGACTATACGAAAGTTCGGAAAATTTCTGATACGGCAGATTCGCGAATTTTCCGCAATAGCTGATAGTGTGAAAATTAAACCTCGTTTATTTTTGTTTTATATATTTTTTTATTTATTTAAGAGTTGAAATAAGGTAATAAGAAGTTAAAATTGATATTAAGGCAACAAAAATTGCAACGGTGAAACTGAATTCTTTATTAAAATCGAGTTCGCAAAGCGAAGTCGTTTAACACAAGTATGAAATTTGCGCGTTTCTGCATGTAAACATGCTTCTTACATTTCGTTTTCCTCCTTTTTGAAATCATTTATTACTGTCAAAATGATTGATGATCAGATTTTACGAAATTAATAATTTGATAAACAAGATGTCCGATTCGGAAAGCATCCAAATGATGCTACACCCGAACGATGACAAAGAGCAAGATAGCGATGAAGACGAAAATAATGACATTTTGCCTGCTATGTCTAACGATCGCTGCTTTGAATTAAGTAAAGAAATCATAGTAGGAATGGGGCAAAATTCTTTTATAGACGAAATAACGCACATAATGGCGGTTCGAAAAATCCAGCAATCGAATTTTCGACCATTTCCCGATAAGCTATTGTTCTGAAACTTTACATATAGCTCAGAACCAGATGACAATGCAATATTCTACCACTTTTATCATGATTTGATTAGTTTCTGAAGTATTTCCAATAAAATAAAATTAAATATGGCGATTAGTTCCGAAAGTTGCGACCAAAATTCAGTAGCGGCGTTGCGATCGTATTTTTTTACTACGATTTTTCGTATTTTTTTTTATTTTAATTATTTTTTTTATCAACTATATTAGCGGGCCAATTCAAAAGGCTCGGCGGGCCAATTTTGGCACGCGGGCCATAGTTTGTGCATCCCTGATATATACCTTTCAAATGTTTTTACTCACTCTTGTAAAAAATAAAACAAAATAAAAACCAAATATTCGTAAATAGAATGTGGATTTCCAAAGCAAGATCACCTCATGAGTTTTGGTGTAAGAAATATTGAAACATGATGCCCAGAAAAAATATTTAAAAATATAAATATTGACTTTTATTCTAAATACAATATAATCACTCTGTTTGGCAGTGACAAGAATATTTCCAATGAGCATTTGCCTTTCTAATAACATTGGCTCTGTGCCAATATAAGAATTACTCTTTTCTTTACTGTTTGTCTTCCCCAAGAAGACATGTACTCTCCCAAGGTCAGGCGTCTCTTTACCTACAGCCACACCGCAATACTATCTTTTACATTACATATAAATTTATCATGTGCCTCATTCTTCTTTTATATATTTTTCTATTGATACAGCATTTCCCAAAGTATTCTTAAAGTGATTTTAAGAACTTTTCATATGAAATACTTGTTTCATGTTTGGGATCTAGTTTTCCAATTAAATCAAAGGTAATGAATAAGCTAGAAGTTTTTAAAAAAGAAATAAACTTTTTAGCCTCTCAAAAATTTTTACTGTCCAATGCATGAAATATCACATTTACTGAGGAATTTCAATTGATTAGTAGGAAACCAGGCAAAAAGCACAATTGCATTAAAATATACGTTCCATGCAAAGTTTAACTGCTGTTGCCTACCAGTTTTCCGGTACTTCTTTTAGATTTGACATTATAATCAAAAATTTAATTTTTAGAGCTTAGGGTGACTTGGTATTTGTAGCAGTATCAGGTCTTCGACACAAGCCATTATTCAACTCTTGAGCCCAGGTGAGTTTTGACTCATGGACCAAACAATTTCTCAGGAATTCAATCATATAAATTCTAGAGAAATCAATAGTTTTAAGAGTCAACAATAAAAGTTTAAGCTATGACTTCTCCGGACAAAATGCACCTGCATCTGGTACAAATGTTGTATCATCACAGGCTCAAAATTTCAAATAAAACATAAAGATTGAGTAGTTTTACTAAATGAAAAGCATTAGACAATTAAACTAATTAATTTAAAATGAAAACCTTTAGCATACTAGTTTTTCTTCCCCCCATATCATACTAAGCTCACCATTTCACTTTTTGGTAACAGAGCCATTATCTGTTAAAAAAGGCAACAATTTATTTGCAATTATAACAAACAGTTCCAAAAGATTAAAATCATTCAAACAAATAAGAATGCCAATAGAAGAAAATCTGTCAAATAATTCTTTTAACATTTTGAAATTTTGTTTTTTATCATTCCACAAACAAGCAAAATTTAGTACTTTGAAAACTATGACTTCTGTAGAATTAAAAAATAAAATAAAAGTGCATAAATGCTTCCTAAAAATTTTAAAAAGCTGCAGCTAAAAATGATAAGAAAATTTTGAATTTGCATATAATTTGATTAACATGAAACAATAGCATTTTCGATTTAAATTTGGCTCATTTTAACCAATTGTAAAGATGAAATCTAAATTCAACTTACAAACTGAATTTTTACATGCATTATAAAAAATAATTTTAAAATGGCATTCAAATTAAGTCATGAATAATACCTTCACTTAGTGTAGTAATTAGGAATAATTTCTTTTGATCAATGACTAATTTAAGGTTTGAATAATTATTATGACCACACATAATGAAATTAGGTGTTCTTATTAGTTTGCCATTTTACTTTAACTTTGGTCTCTGAACTCAATTCGATACAACTCCCTTCAAAAAAAGTACTTCAATATTTGGTCTAGACATTGACCTCTATTTTACATAGAATGGGATTATTACAACAAACAAAAGGCTTTAGCTATAAATTGCATAGATATTCAAAACTTTGATTCATGTCAACTTCAAATTTCTTTCACTGGTCTAAACAGATCTAGGGACGCAAAATTTAATGAGCAATCAAAAATACTTTATCCAATCATTAAAAAAAGATTATTTCTTTCTATGTAGTGCCTTGTGTTTTTTAAAAGATTTTAGAACTTTGAAACCTTTACCACAAATCTTACAAGCATATGGTTTGTCTTTTATATGTAATTTAATATGTTTTCTTAACCTTCCAGAATGTAAAAATCTCTTCTTACAGGTTTTACACTGATAAGGCAATTCTCCTGAATGGGTTAACAGATGGTTCTTCATAGCACCCATATGAACAAATCCTTTGTGACAAATGGTGCAAAAATGGTTAAACTTTTCATCTTGTTCATTCTTTACTATAGCGTCTTCCACAGCTCCACACTCTTCAACAAAAGTTGGTTCAGAAGAACTTGACTGATGTATGGTGCTGGACTGAGGCTGTAATACAAATTCTTCAAGGGGAGTATTAGGAGGATTTCCAGAATTGGATTCAATAGCAGCATGGTGTAACAACAAATGCTGGTGCAAGCCTTCAGCGGATGCAAACCCTTCTTTGCAAACTTTACAAGCATGAGGCCATTGGCTTCTTAAATGAGTGCGGATGTGAATATTTAGGTTTGATCTCGAGTTATATCTCTTGTCGCAGATGTTACAAACAAAAGCTGCAAGAGCTTCATGGGCTGCACAGTGCTTTACATAACAGCCTTGTTTAAGGAAATTCTTGCCACATTTTTCACAAACAAATGGGAGCTTTGGGCCATTTTTGTTCCCATTGTTTGGAGTGGAATCTCCTTGATCATTATCTGGTCTTGGTGATTCATTTTGCTCATGAAGCAGTTTGTGCTTCCTGTAGTTGCCAGCATGAGTGAACGATTTGTTACAAATTTCACAAACGTGAGCGTGATGCTCTTGTTGAGTCAAATGACGAATCTGTAGCCTACAGATTCTTAAAAATGCACTGTTACACACTTTGCAAACTCCTGGCAGTTTTCCAGTCTGAGTAAATTGCCGCACTTGCAAACTGTTCACATGCAAATAGCCCTTCAAACAAGCTTCACAGTTTGGTGACATATTAGTTGCATTAACATGTCTCCTAATCTGTAGAGTGTAGACATCTTGATTCCCGAACTCATTCATGTCAAATAAGGGTCTGAAATTAAAAAAAAAAGTGCATTATAATATTTTAATAAAAAATGACACTGTGCTAGGAAAGAGCTTAACACACAGTGAGATCCCTATTTAACCCTACGAAATTGACGGATGCACCTTTCGACAAGAGGGGGCAGTTGATCACTGATAAGTATACGTGAGAGGTTCAAGAAAGATAATTTTACTTCTGAACGAAACATTCTGCCAGTAGGGATGAGCCAGATTATTGCATAATGTCCATGTCCTCACCATTGCGTTATAATTCTGAAATATACTTATTACATTTGTAATTTCAAATAACCTCTCAATTAGTACATGATTTTTTAACTTGATCAATTCCTATTCATCTAGCTCAGACAAACTGGTAGCACTAGTACAAATTGCCAAAAGGGAAAAATTCACTTTCCGTACTATAGTAATTATATAAGTAGGTTATCCAATACGAAAGTTCATTTAGTATAAATTTTGTTTTATAAAATGATATGGCAGAAATCCATACATATTAACTATCATAATGACATAAATATATGGTAATAGTGAATTTCATTTCTTAACCAGTGCTGTAACCCATATTGCTTAATTACACAAAGTAATGAACAATGGTTGAAAATCAAGACTCAAGAGTTCTATAAAAGTGAGATCTTGTCTTTTTGCAATGCATTTAAATTAAATGTATAAAAAAAGTACATATTAATCCAGATTACTTATCCCAAATAGATTTTTACAACTTGTAAAAAAAAAGTATTATCTTCATGTTTCATGCTCTCTCTCCCTCTTTTCTCCTCTTGACCTTTAATTATTCTTGATCGTACATTGAGCCATTCTAATGTCTTTTGTTTAAATACCAGACTAACTTCTGGTCTGGTCTCTAAAAAAATACATAAGCTAATTTCTAAGGTTCATTTTGTTCTGGATGTAATAACTTTT
This sequence comes from Octonoba sinensis, assembly GCA_038502835.1. Classification (NCBI taxonomy): domain Eukaryota; kingdom Metazoa; phylum Arthropoda; class Arachnida; order Araneae; family Uloboridae; genus Octonoba; species Octonoba sinensis. The sequence continues at coordinate 107,763,647 of CM076599.1, read as the reverse complement.
CCTTCTTATATTTTTTTAACCAATCCTTTTAAAATTAGTTTATTAATTTATTTAATTGTTTCAAATTTTCCTGTTTTATTGCTATAACTTTTCTTCATTTTTTTTTCTTCTTAACCTTACTCTTCCCTTTTCTCTCCATTTTTCAAGTTAAAGCGTCATGGTTTGAGTGCATTCTGTATGCATTTATAAGCTTTTAATAAAATGTGAACTGCAAAAAATAGAAATAGTGTTCGACTGCATCTGAACAAACCTGTCATTCAGTATACTCGTAACGACACTGAAGATGTATCATATCACCAGGCCAAATTACCTCAGATACAGTGATATATTTTCCTATTTTTGTATTCAATAACAAAACAAATTGGCTAACTTACAGATGGATATTTTTTCCATCCTAACTCTGAAAGAGAAACAAAATTGAACCAGTGAAAGTGATTCAGCATTTAACGTTCTGCCATTTGGAAGCTAGCATTCCAAAGATTACAGGCTTTTGTTCAGGTATATGGGTTTCAATAAAATTCAAAGGAAACTAGAGAAACTTGAAAATGAAAGAATTCATTTCTCACAGAGGATGCAATAAGTGTGCATTTTTCAAACTTTTGTTATCAGAAGTACAAAAATAGCAAATAAAAGTTTTACAATAAGACAATTATAGAATTGCATTTTGAAAAGGCCCAATGATCAATGATAAAAATAAAAATTACTGACATGATTGTTGTTATAACTTTGAGGCATGTTTAAAATATTGAAAAAACTTTCCTGCTTTGGGCAATTTTTATAAATTTGCCAGACTGAATATTACAGTTCCCTGACAGATGAATCAATTCCCGGCAAGGAAAATAACCAATAATAAAAGTAGAAAGTAGATTATTCCATAATTTAAGCTGTACCTTAATCACTAATTGAATACAGTGGAATGGTCTATATGGTCATACCATAATGGAAGGTGGAGAAAGATTTTTTCAACAAAAAATGGTGAAGTGAAAATAAAAAAAAATAATAGTTAAAAATAGTGGACTTGGCAGTTTAAAAATATGGATAAAAATATTTTGAATATTTCTGTATGAAAGCTTACAGTGGCAAAAAAAAAAAAAAAAAAAAAAAAAAAAAAAAAAAGCTTCTCCAAAAAGTTACCTTAATAAATATAAGTCGCTTTTTGAGCCAGTTTTGTCCAAAAAAGTTGCCTAAGTCATCTAGTGTCAAAAAAAAGCAGCAAAAAGTTGCACTAAGTAGCCTGTAGCAGTCCGGTTAAATACCTGCCAAAGAAAAAAGATTAATGGCCCTAATACAACTATTGGTTCAATTAGCAAGAAGGATGCTGTTTAAGATTGCCTTAAATTATGCTCCCCCCCCCCCTCAGTATTACTCACGAGTTTAAACAGATGATTTAAAAAGAAATTATTGATAATTCAATTAATGTAAAAGATGGAAGCAAAAAAAAGTAGAATAGATTTACAAAGCATTTAAATACACATTTGAAATAGACTGCAATATTTTAAAATAAAAAAAATTGAACGGCTTTTTCAGAAATGATTCAATATTAAAAAAAAGGCTTTTAAAAGATATGTAATGTTGCGGCATAGTTTAATGAAATACATAACTTAATTTTTTTTATAGTACCAAAATTTAACATGTTGAAGTTTTGTAAATTATTTTCTAATGTAGCAGATCCCAAATTTGGTGCCACAGCCAGAGCTCAGGAGTGCTGTGTAGAACTCAAACATAAAAAAAGTGGGACAGTTTCATATAAGGAACTCAAGGCCGTAGCCAGAAATTTTTTTTCGGGGGAGGGGGGCCTCTGACTTTGAAACACTAGTGTAGGGGAAAGTTTCTGGGAAGAATATATGCTACATTGCAATTATTGCAAAATTATGATGGATTTTGATGCATGATTCCTTTTGTAACTATGAACCAATTACAAATATAAATAGCGTATTGTTTGCAACAGTTTCAGTGTAAAATAACGCATTGTGTAATTATAATTAGACTGCCATAAATTTGCACCGACTGCAAAAATTATGTTTAAAAGTCTTATCAAAGTTGTTTAAAGAATAATATTATTTTGTACTTTTCAGCGTAATTTATAGATTGAAGTCGGTTCTATTTTTTTCCAAAAATTATTTTATTTACTTTAGCATCTGCAAGCATCTCCTTCCTTTTTTCCCTAGGACTACACCACTAGTTATAATCTTTACTCTTCTGATCTTATCCCTTTTTTTCTCTCATGGATAGATAATATATAATTAGGTTGGCATGAGAAAATTCTGATTCTTTCAAGGGTGCCACAGCTTGGAAACCTTTGTTCCAATGTATTTAATATGTTTCTTTAAAGAAGTGTTCCATGAAACATCTTTGTGATTTATTGCTTTGAGGCAGCATTACATTAAAAAATAAATAAACATACAAAATAAGTGAAAGCGGATCTAGGTGAGAATTTCTTTGGATATTTGGCCCTAATATATCAATATTTGGCAGTACATGTATCTGGCTGACTTTGGATATCTGGTCCAGAGTCCGAGTCCAGTAGACAAGGGATGCAGGGTACTCAATGCAATCCTAATTGATAATGCATGACATTTATTACAAAGAGAAGCTCCTCTACAAAAAATGCTTCAATGCAATGGAAAGTCTTATGTTTTGTCCCTGAAATGGAAATGCTATCATTATGTTGCATTGAAGTTAAAACAAACTTACTTTTTGATGTATTCTTCAAGCAGAAAATTTTAGGCAAAAGGAAGTCACATTTAGACACATTGACCTTAACAGTAGGCATAAAAAATATATATATGCAGTTATACTAAAAGAAAAATAGTTTCACTTTTTAAATCCCCCTTTTTTTTCCTATGGATAATATAATTATGAAGAGAGTTTTAATTTGTCTGAATGTTTTTCTTTTAATTTTCATTGATTCAGCAAATAAAATAGACTTTTTGACTGACTTCAATGAGCAGGAGGTTCTTATCTCACAATATTTGCATTTTCTAAATTTTTTTTGGTCCACAACTTTTTAATGGGTAAACCAAGTTGAATGAATCTTAATTGATGTCTACGTATAAGGCACTGAAATAGGACCTGGAATGATAATGGGCTGTTTGTTTCTTTTTTTAAAAAATATAATTAGTGAAAAATAAAATGTTTAAATATTAAATAAGGAATTTCTCATTCATCTCTACAAAAGTAATATTCATGATTAGTTTCAATTGATATATATTTATTAAAATGTAATAAATAAATCAAAGAAAATAAGTTCTTCAGTAAATTTGGGGACTTTTCAGGGGAAAATTTTTAGTAGTAATTTTTATCGTATTACAAAGGCGAAGTATCTTAAAAGTAATAAATAAATTAATTAAGAAGCAAAGCATTTTCGTTTATTACGGAAATAGGAATTAATTCAAAAATAACGCTGCATGAAGCGCCAGAATAACGTCAATCTAAAATTGTAACATAAAGCATATACAGATATGTTCCGACACTGAATCTAGTTCATCAAGGAAGTCCACTCCTCTACATTAAGTCAAACTTCGATAAAAATGGATATTTATGAAAAAGTATTGAATAAATGTAATACAAAAGATGGAAATTTATAAGACATTCGTTTAAAATACGTTTTTGTCCGAAAATAAACAGTAAGTAAACAATAATTTTGATACTGACGCATCATCAAAGATTTTTTTAGGACAAAGATTCTTTTAAACGATAAAGTGAAGAAAACAATGGATCTAAAAGTAAACTTACTTACCTTAAATTTTGCCTGCAGAATTAATACATTAATAAGAGAATGAAGTAAAATTATAACAAAATATCTCGTGCAAAATACGATTTGGATAGTTCATTACTTATCTTCAACAACGTAATGCTTTGAAGTCAACAGATGGCGCTACCAGAAATTAAAAAGGATTTTTATGCAACGGATTTTACTTGGAAATTTTTCTCCGTGCTGATTTGTGTAACATCTTACTTAGAAAATGCAAGAACGAATAATTTAGAATGATAACGAAAATAACAAGAAAACAAACTAGCAATTAATAATCACTAGGCATGTAAATAAAATTAAGCATTGTAATTACAATTACATGTATGGTGTTGCCAAAATATTTTTCTAACTTTGCGAAAATATTCTGATTTTGATTTTTGAAGTTCCTTCATCACGCAAATTTTTTCATTGGTTTTTTAATTTCTCTAAGTAAGAAGAATCGATTGTGAGCAAAAGAAAATAAAAACGTAAAGCTTAAAGTATCAAACATGCACTTTAAAATTGTTTGGTATGATACGCTGTTATAATTTTAGAAAAAGCAAAAAATAAAAAAGCAGGGCTTCTATTAACCAAAGCAAAATAAGAAAGAGGGGGAAAATGATAATAATAAAGTTCGAAGACTCAAATTTAAATCATTGAAAAATTCGTGAGGCATTTGATAATGAAATAATCACAGTTATAGCTTTATGGACCCTGATAAAAACTTCACATTATAATTTCTGAAAAAATATTTAAGTATTCTTTCAAGTTACATAAAGTGTAATACTGTTTTTACGAACTTCAAAGGTATACTAAACACACATGATGCCTTCAAAAATTTACAATAAGTTTATTTTGCTTTTAATTCTATTTAATAGAGAAGTCATGCACAATATAAAAATCCTTAAATTAATGCTAGCGACATCTATTAGCGATTTAATGCTCTAATTGGAAGTAGTATATAAATTCTAAAGAAAATATGTCCGATAGAAGATTTGAAGTGCATCTTCTGTTTTCTACGATTTAATGCCTATAAACTGGTATTAAATGCTGAAAATGGAATTTTAATTCTCAAGAGCAAAAATATAACTTTAATATGTGACTTTAGGATAAATTTATAATTCATGAAAAGCACTTGTTAAATGTTGCATAAATACAAATGCAAATACAAATACAAAAGTGACGACCAGCAACAGGCTCAGGGCCCAGCTAGGCTGGTCCTAGTTAATTTAGCAGTCCCCAATGAACATCAAGAACTTTCTTAAAAGTTTTTACCCCACTGCAATTAACAGTCGCTTCCGGTAAACTATTCCAACTGCCTACAACCCTATTGAAGTAGTAGTTTTTCCTAATTTCAAGATTAGCCTGAGATTTGAAAAGTTTAAAACAATGACCTCTGGTTCTACCTTCAGCACATAGCTGTAGTCCATCAACATTTCCCGTTTTAATGAATTTAAACAACTGAATCATGTCCCCTCTGACTCTCCTTTGCTAAAGACTATACATATTGAGCCTTTTAAGCCTAACCTCATAATCTAAGTCTGAAAGACCACTTAAAATAGTAACGCAATAAAAGATTATTTTTAAAAAGGTACTTTTAGATTTAAAATATTTACTAAACATTTAAACTGTCATACCATTTCAATTTAATGGCAAAATTTCAGATCGATAATAACGATAAAATCTTCTAGAAGAGAACTGGCTTATTTTAAACGCCCATTTTTATTTTCCACCTCCGAAATCTTTAAAAATAATAAATGAATAAATAAATAAATAAGTTTATAAAATAGTAACTCTTTGTAAACTGACACGCAACAGGGAAAACAATATAAACTTGTGCTCAATTCGTCTTGACTTAGATCAATTCATAGCGAAATAAACTCATCGCATCTTAAATTTAATGGCTGTATATTTCAACTCTTTTTTTTTTTTTGTTCATTTTAAGAACATTATTAAATTCTTTAGATTAAACCAAATAAAAAAGAATGTTTCAATATAGCGTTAATTACATTACTTGGAATGCATTGATAAATTCCTTTAGTGTTAGAATCAAATAGATCACGTGTATTCTTTCGATTTGGCGATGGCCCTGTTTTCTAAACTCACGCTTAACTAAGCCCCATAGACCCTCTTCTTTAATTTTTTGACCCCCCCCCCCCCTAAGTTCCCTAAGCCTGAATTTTGTTTCTTAAATGTGAGTTTAAGTATTTTTATCAGCATTAAAAAAACGTTATATTAAATGCAAAAAAATACACTTGCAAAATTACAGACCAGGGGTGCACGGGCGCTGGAGCGCTGTTCCGGTACCGCTTTTCTAGGGAAATATTTACTAGTCAAGCCCTAAAATTTCGAGTTTAAAATTAATAAGCAATTTTTTTAAAAATTCTTAATATTTTTTTATATTTATCATTTGTCCGACAATGGAAAGAGAGAAAGAGAGAGCATCATTCTTCTGTAAAAAAAAGTATTCAGTCTTATATTGAAGTATACCCTGCGGTTGCTTTTTGTCATGAAAATTCTATGCCTAAAAGCATCACCTGCTTTGTTTTTTCTTTTTATATATCTTACTTATTCAAAAATTTATGCAAATGTCCAACAAAATCAGAAAACTAATATTTTTTTTTATTAAAAAAAAAAAAGTGAAAATTCAACTTTTGCAGCAGTTTTTGGTGATGAAACTTTTTTATGCTTAAAAGCTCTTCTTTATGTCTTTGTTGCTTACAAAAGCCGAAGGAAGCGAATGTGCCAGTGCGAATTGAGCCAATGAATAGACAAAATGATTACATAACACTCCAAAGACAGAAATCGAGAAAACTAACGAAGAAAAAGGAGTAACTGGGGACTGGGCACTCGCGTTAACATTAATTGTTTGACAAATGACCTTTCAAAATGCAACAAAATGAATTATTTTTTCTAGCAGTTACTGCCTGCTAGAAAAATTAAGTAATTATTATGAATAATTAAAAATTAGAGTAGGGAACCGAAAAAATAAATAAAAATAACTAAAAATAATTTATAAAAAGTTGGTTCGTATGAAAACTTGACAAGCACATTGGCATAATTTTGCTGATTTAGCAATTTCACAGCATATGGAAAATTTTGAGCTATGAATACTATATTATAATTGATATGTTTATATATTTTTCACAGAAGGTGAGCCACAGCTTTTGCTTAGCATATTTTACACAACTTAAGAGCATGAACTACACAGAAGGATTTTTATAGCATTCACAAAATATGTTCTTTTTTATTCATTTTGATTTCTAATTTGAATAGTAGATAATTCCCACATTTCAGTGTAGTATCGAATCTCACAGAATAAAGAAATTGAAGCCAGAATAAAAAAATCACAAACCATAAAAGAGGTTTTAGTATTGCCATAGAGAATTGAAGATAGAGAACAGGGCCGGCGCTAGGCTGAGGCGGTGAGGCGCCCGCCTCAGGGCGCGTCGCTCTTAGGGGCGCATTGGCCATAAATATTGACTATCGTTTTAAGTAACAAACAATATTTTTTATCTCAAAAAAATTAAAATACTATTTTAACTATTCAGTTTTGCATGATGTGCATCAAACCTCCATCTAATTTCATTATATATTACACGTTTAATTTTACAGTTAGAGATAGAGTCCCTTTATAGAAGCTACGATTCTATCAAGGGATTCTACTTCCAGAAAGTGTCTTCTCTATTTTATGACGAGCAAAACGCAATCTATTGTTTTTCTCTTTTTTATTTTCCTTTATTCAGTCCATTCTGATCAGCGATTGTTTTCCTTCATCTTTTTGAAAGTTAAAACATCTGTAATTAAAATTTGTATCGATCATTTTTAACCTCTATTCTTTTATAATATATAGCAGGGGCGGGAAAAAGTTTTTTGCCTCAGGGCGCCATTCGTGCTAGCGCCGGCTCTGATAGAGAAGCAGGGTAGAAAAACGTTAAAAATTTCTTCCACTTTTGTAATAAGAAGAATCTACAATCAGTTCGTTACGTACAAGTGCAAAGGTTGCTAAGAGTCGTAGTGATAGTGATTTTCACTCAAAGTAAAGGCATTTCCTCACATCAATCCGCGCTTTCACGAGAACAGGGCCAACCGCGCCAACAATGGAGTTCACAACTCTTGTCCTCGTTTCTGCGTTCGTGGTACTGGTGTCGTTGTGGTTCTCTTCGAGGAAAAAGGACCGAAATCCGTTACCAGGACCAGTTGGTTTGCCGATTGTTGGTTACTTGCCTTTCATGACAACCAAACCTCACATCAAGTTTACAAAATTAGTTAAGAGATACGGCCCGATTTACAGGTGAGTGAAGCAGTAGCGGAGGGGGGGGGGGGGGGCACGTGCCCTCCCCCCAAAAAGTTTTTTTCCCTGTTAAATGTTCTTTAAATTTCCTTACAGAAACAAACAAAATTTTAAAATATTATGCAAAAAAAAAAAACATATTTGAATAAAATAAATTTTGTTCGGAAATCAAAATCACTGTGCCATTACGTGTCTCCTGGCAGTGCTTCCCATAATATAACTTTTCAAAACTCCCTCAGCTGCCGAAAAACCCTGAAATCTCATCTTCGGAATGACCGGGCTGCGTGGTCTGGATAACGTACGTGATCTTCAGCAAACAGATGACCGTCGCTTTCTTCCGTATCAGCAACTAAACTTAAATAAAAGGCAATCAGGACAAGGGGGGGGGGGGGGTGCTAAAAAGTGTGCAGTAAAAACGAAATAATAATAATAATAATAAGAGGAAAGAATAGATGATCAAAAATTAAAATTTTTTTTCCTTCTGTAAAATTAAAAAAAAAAAAATGCAATCTTAAATCATTATTTACGAACATTGACAAAACTTGTCAATATTACTTAATTAAGGGCCGCCGAATTGCGGGTATCGTTTCAAACCTTTCTTAGCGGAAAGAAAAAAAAAGTATTCAAAACATTATAGAAATGCAATACAAGCATGAGTAGGGGAAAAATATATATAGATAAATAAACATAATAATTTCATAGTCGCGCAGACGAAAGTTTTATATTTCTATATAAATGTATGTGAATTTTTATTCAAAATACCATTACGAAAATCACAGCAAAGAGTATCAAAATGCATGGGCCGCCGAAATACGTTAAACTGGCGTATAAACAAAGAGAGAGATAGTTTCAAAACATTGTAAGGAAAATTCACACCAAAAATGAGACTTCAAAAGTAAGATACAGGAGACATGATATAAAAGGTTTTGAAAAATTACTTACAGTATCACTGCAAAATAATACCACAGTCTGAAATAATGTTTGTATTTCAACGTTGTTTGTATTTCAAATAAATAAAAATTGAGTTGAGAATTTAAAATAAGAAGACTAAAGTAATAATAACATGGTTTTTTGAAGAAAAGAAAAAAAGCAAGGGACTGTTACTACACTTTTATTTGAAATGAATGAAAGAAGGCTCCACTCACACTGACACAATCTTTTTTCTTGTTCAGCGTTGTCGTGTGTGAGACTTTAATTTGAAAAAAAAAGTTAGTAAAAGAGCCTCGAAACCCCCTTTTCTCTTATGTCATCAATGAATGCCCAAAATTGCGAATTTAGAACTTAAATTTCGAAAAATGTAAAGTGGAGAGCCTCTGACTCCACTTATCTTTTAACGTCGCCAAAGATAGCCTAATATGCAATTTTAAGACTTCAATTTCAAAAAAAATCCGGAGATGAGCCCCCGAACCCTCATTTCGTCTTCTCACATCCTCAAAAATCGTCAAAATTGTATTTTTAGAACTTCATCTTGGGAATATTTTAGCTGTCTTATAATGTCATCAGATGTCACCTAGTAAAGGTTTTAAAACTTGAATTTCATAAAAAAAAAATGAGAATCCCCACCCCCTTCTCTAACATTAACAATTTACTCTAAAAATTACGAATTTCGAACTTCAATTTCGAGAAATTTCCACGGGAGAGCTGTTGAATCCACCTGTCTTTAGTCGTCACCAAAGATAACGAAATATGGGTTTTCAGTATTTCAACTTCAAAAAATTTTCGTGGGACAGCCCCCGATCCCCTCATATCCTCGAAAATCATCAAAACTGTATTTTTAGAAGTTCATCTTTGGAAAATTTTAGCTGTCCTTTACCGTCATCAATGATAGCCTAATATGTATTTTATAACTTGAATGTTAAAAAAAAAATAAAAAAAGTCCCGAAACTCCTCCTATTTCTAACATCAACAATGGAAACCCAAAATTGCTAATTTAGAACTGTAGAAAAGTATTGAAATCACAGCATTGACATTGCATTATTTGAAAAATTGAATTTTCAGAAGATAAGTGGTTTACAGGCGCGTAGGAAAGGGCTCAATAAAGGTCTAAAATAAATAATAGGTCAATAAAGGCTAATGTCTAATAGGGCTCACGCAGGGGCTTAAGCCCCTAAGCCCTATTAGAAAACAGGAAATTTCCTACAGGAGATTCTACTAGTTAATTGAAATTTCCTACAATTTTAATTACAGGAAATTGTAGGAAATTTCCTGTAATTTTCTAATAGGATTCCCTATTAGAAAGCAGGAAATTTTCATTTCAATGCCATATGTCAATAAATTTTAATGAAAAATAAAAATATTTATTTATTAGTGATTTTTTGTAATTAACATTAATAATAATGAGTGAATACTAATTAATTCTTAATTGTTAATTGGTTTTTCTGGGAAATGTTTTGAGCATTTGGAAATGAAATTGTTGGAGCCCCTCCCATGATTTTTAAATTTCTACGCTCCTGAGTCGTTATATTTAAAAAGCCGCTTGACTTACGTTCTCTGGCGTTATTACAATCTTGAAAACAATTTTTTTATTAGTACGAATTAATTATAATGGTATTTCGCAAAATTATCAGAAGGGATTAGCGTGTAATTGTCTTAATATGTAAAAATGTATTGTACTTTTGCATTTGATGTAATTAAGTACGTTTCTCGTACTTTTAAAAATATTAACTGGTGGTAAGTGATCTTAAAAACTGAAATAAGCAAATGAATTTTTACTATGCAAAATTTTACAATGAGCAACTACTTTTTACACGCGATGCCCCTCCCAGAAATTTTTCCTGGATCCGCCCCTGGAGTGAAGCATATTAGCAGTGTTCTATTAGTAATTAAATGCTTCGATCGTAGTTAATTGGAAAAATGCTTAAATCTTGGCAAAACTGTTCTTGTTGCATGAAATATAGTATTTGATTTTGACATAAAATTCAAATTTAAGTTAAACAACTGTCTTAGAATTCTTTTTATACCAGCACATCAAGAAAGATGAATATCCCGGAAAATTCCAATACAATTTGCAGTTATTCATAGGCAGGAATTCAACAAACCAAAAGCGAGAAATGACGCCAATTTAAAGACCTGTGAGTCATTCCATTTCAGATCAGACAGCGTGTCACATGATCCTCACAAACTTTTTAAAAAAAAATACAGTAGTTACAGCTGAGGGACATTTAAAACATCCCAAAAGGATTTTGCAAAAAAAAAATAAATAAATAAATAAATAAATATCTCTTTAGTTACAGACTTTTAAATTTAGCGCAAAATGAGCCGTTTTCAGATAATCAGCAAAACAGTAAGTTTTAAAATGGCCACTGTTTCAAAAGTTTTTAACTTATTCGAATATTTTTGTTTTCTATAAATAATTAAGGAATGGAATTTTATTTAAACCCTTTTTTAAAAAATGAAGTAGGCTATATTAATAAAGAAAAAGTGTTTTTTTAGTGAAAAAATTTCATTTTTACCACATTTCAGATTTTTTTTTTCTTATGAAAAAAAAGATCATATTACTATTTTATATTTTAGATCGGCTTCTGATATTGAGTTGGAATATGATTTTGCAGAAAACTAAACATCCATTTTGATAAGCAAACTTATCACAATGTGAGAAAAAGCTCTCGATATTTTATTTATCTTATCAGCCAGAAGCTTCAGTTTTAAGGATAATTGTACTTCAAAGTAGTTTATAGAGTAGCTCAGAACATAATGAAACAAAAATATTTCGCTTTTGCTATTTCAATGAGAAAATGCACAGATAGTACATTTTCTAAGTATTTTCTGTTAGGACTATATGTTCCGTTATATTCCACAAGGCCCCGAGAAATTCCCAATATTCCTGAAAAACATACATTTTGAACATAGCATATAGAAGTGCTTAGTCTTGCGCAAGCTTTAACTCGTTTCCCATCTTTATGACGAATTGATTTATGATGGGTCAAGAATTTTTTTATCTTTCTTTAAGAAGGTTGCAAATGCGATTCCTAAAATTCTGTTATGATAGTCATTTTAAAAAAAATTCAGTTTGGGATTTCTTTAAATGATTTGAAAAGTCCTGAACTTCCTCCTCAGTTTGAAAAACATTCGATTAAGCAGGTTTTGGTAAAGGTCTGACCGGTTAAAATTTTTCTAATCGTAATGCAGGGGTGCCCATTCTCTTAGGGCGATGGCGCACCTCCCTGAAAAGCAACGGAGCCGAGCAGAAATGATGACCCCCCCCCCTAAAATGCCCAAAACCCTAAATCCCACCCCCCTAAAAATTTCAATGTAACAGTGTGGGAACCCCTGTGTAATGGAAAATATTTAATGCGATTTCAAAAGTGTTCAAATGCGCTTGTGTATTAGATAGTCCTCATCTGTCTGTTACAAAAGGTCTAGTGTATAGGTTACCGTGAATGTCCGAAAGTGGAAAATGTCGATATTATCCGGTGAATGACGACATACACGAAGTGCAGAATGTCAACAATCACCGGTGATTTGCCGACATTTACCATACATCGGACTGGAGAATGTCGACATTTTCGAACTTCGGACATACACGGCAACATATATATACTACTACTAATCTGGCGCAAATGAGCTTTTGCAACTCCCATTTTAGAGTTTTATGGAGTTTCGAAATTGCTTGCGGTTGCATCCAACCACTATATTGTATCACTGGTGCGCAGCGCAATGAACTTATTCAGAACAAAAATGCCGATAACGGCTTATATATGTACCAGACTCGAGAATCCAATTTAAAAAGCGCGTTTATGCATTTCTTTTCAGCATAAACTATCCTTTCGTCGAAAAAATAACTATTTAGGTACTTCGGCGAAAACCCGCAGTCTAAGCAGTTAAATAGCTATATATAGGTGGACTTTGGTTTAGAATTGCTTATCTACTTAAAACGGATATTAGACGTGTTCTAAATGGTTCTACGAACTTTGGAGCATGTATATCTGGTGCAGTTTATTAGGGCATAAATATGCTGCAAAAATAGAAAAGGTTTGACATTTCTTCGATGAGACATTCTCAAATTTCTAATTTTGCTTAAACTGGAATAAAAACAAAGCTTATTCGAATTTTTGAATGAGATTACGTGTGTTAACTTTCTTAGGGAATGCTCGAATATTGTGCCGAATTTCCTTACAGCCCGTCAATTGCAACGGCGGATCTAAGGGGGGGGGGGGGCGATGGGGCGATCGCCCCCCCCCTTGGGCTGATTCAAGTGGATACTACAACGACACTCCTAAGTGAGTTTTTACTCTTTGTGCCCCGGGACCAGCCATTTTTTTATGTTCTTGGAATCCCAGCCTAATAGCCCTTCAAGTTCTATGCTTTCCCCCTGTCCCTTTGTCCTTTAGTATTGCTGAGTTGCTAATCCTCGGAGTAATGGGAAAGAGATTCCTTGCTCTTTTCTTCTACCCATCAAACTGGTGACAGCTAGCCAACCCTTAGCACGTGGTGTAAATTCCTGCAGCATTTACGCTAAAACCTGGAGCCTGAAACATTTCATTGAACATTCATAATTACAGATGTTTATATAAATTGCACATACTCGTTGATGGTTTTTTTAGTACATATTTAGTATTACATTTTGAAAATTTTAGAAAATATATTACTAATAATTGCTATTATTTTGTAATTTAGACATATCAATTCAAATTTAGAAAATGTATTTACAAGCCTACATTTTTCTTGAGAAAGCTTGAGATAAATCCTAACTCGGTTAAAACTTGGCTAAGAAGCAGAATGAGTGATGGTAGACTCACTGAATTAGCGTTATTGCATATCCATAAAGATTGGACGTTGAAAAAATTATAGACAGATTTGCGAAAGCAAAAAAACGTCAGCTTGTGTTCCTTTTATAAGGGCTTTGAATAAACGTATATGCATTAAAAAAATGTGCTAGTAAAATTTTAAATATCACTACACTAGCATTTTTTTTTTGTTGTTCCTGCTGTTTGAAAAAAGGGGGGGGGGGCGGAGGGACTGTTGAAAAGGAATGAAGAATCTCCTCCATCCATCCTTACATTGAACCCCGAGATTTCCAAAATCGCCCCCCCCCCCCTTGAAGATTTTCTAGATCCGCCCTTGGTCAATTGGTGTATCTTTAGGTGGCAAACGCACAAACATACAAGCAAGCATACAAGCAAGTCATTTTATGTGTAGATAGAAAAAAAAAAAAATTTACATTTGCTATATAGAAAACTGATGTAAACATGTTTTCTAGTGTTCGTCTTGGAAGCAGAAATGTGGTTATTTTGGCAGATTTCAAGGTGACCAAGGAAGCTTTCGCAAATGATGCTTTCATGGGCAGACCTGACGATGTTCTTTTCGATCTCAGTGAAACCACCAAAAGTACGATTAATATATGTATATTTATATATATAGATAGATATATATTTAACCGTTTGTTTGTGTTGTTCCATCTCTTCCAGAGTTCAAAATTAACTCTAAAACTGAGTCTACTTGTTCAAAATAAAACATTAACTTATACAAAACGTTCTACAAAGAACTGTCTTCGCTAACAACAAACGAGAAACAAAGCAGTATTTTGTCATGAACATACATTCGAACTCGAAAGTTTAGCCGCATTACCATGGTAGAAAACTGAAGCTTCTGTTGCAATTTGACGAAAATATACGGAGCTTGGAGAACATTGTTTTCTATTATGGGTAAAAAGGAACTGCATTGGCTCGTGGAAATAGATAATAGATTCAAAAGGATCAATTGCAAGCTACAAAAATAAAACATTATATTTAGCAGTAAAAGACAAATAACTTTTTTCACAATCAACACAGACATTATGCAGTTGTACCTTTCAGGCACAGAACGGTTTTTAAAAATAAGTTTTATTTACTCAGTTATTCATTTATTTGTATGGATGTTACTAATTATTATTTTAATATTATTAATTCTAACCGCAGTTGCCAGAGTTTTGTTTCATCAGATCGTATATTTATGTTCATGAAGCTCTAGATTTTCCAAATGCTGTTTTTAATAATATAGACCAGCGACATAGAGAAACATTTTCAAGCAAACCCCCATAATCTTTGCGATAATGATTTTTACCCCACTCACTCCCAAAAGTTTCAAAAGACACTCTTTTATTCCCTGAAGAAACATACAAAATAGTTAAAAGCTCAAAAACGAAAAAAAAATTTCAATAAGGATGGCAGACACTTGCATATGAATTACAAGGAACCCCTTTTTCAAAGAAGAAGTGAGCTTATGGATGAAAATGCATAGAAACCTGAAATTTTTAGAACCATTTGTGTATATTTTACGTTGTTGAGGAGTTTTTAACCTATCGCACATTTAATTTTCACTAAAAAGTATTTAAGCAATTAAGGCAAATAGTAAAATGTTCTAGATTCCAGAATGTAAGATTTTACTTCAATCTCTCAAAGTGTGAAATAGCACAGTATTAATAACATTCTTTACCCTATTATTATTATTATTTATCAATTTTCAATACCAAAAAAAGAGAAACGTATTTATTATATACTAGCAATTTATTTAGAAAAAAAAATAGGTCATACATTTTTGTGGTAATTTACTCAAAAACAACACGAAATTAAAATAGTTCAGAAACATAATCGTAATTTTGTGTTATACTTGAAATTAATAGCTAATTTACATCTATTGAAGATTTTAATTTACAACCCATCATCATTAAATCTTTATTACATATTTTTGCAAATACGTAGTACTTCTTTTAAGACAACCAAAAGAGATATCAATTATTTTAGTGTACATGCTGATGAAAATGTGGGGTTTGCACTGCTTAAATTGTAGCTTTTTAGTTGACTGTTTAAACATTTTTTTAAACTTCAGCTTCTTTCCAGAAACTGGAGCTTTCTTCGATATGCCATGGAAAGAGCAGAGACGCTTTTCTTTGCATATGTTGAGAGATCTTGGTTTTGGCAAAACGAAGATGGAAGAGCATTTAAAAGTGAGATTTTTTTACAGCTGTTTTTGTTATTGAATCATAGACGGTAAGCCGTTCCCCATAATTTTTCCATTACTATTTATGATGGGATATATGCTTGAAGCATAACTTTCCTACCTTATGCCAAAAGTAATTTCGGATTTTTTTTTTTACGACCCACCCTAGTGCGGAAGCTATTATTGATCTTGTAGTTAAATCGCTGTACGATATTTAAGTTAGATGTCACATCGATTTATATAAAAAAGAATAATTTAAGCCTGTTCATTTAGGCAAACGTTATGGATGAAAAAAGAAAACAATGGCTTAATTTCCACTCCAAAGGTTTTTTCTAGGTCAAACAAAGGTACGGTACCTATGGGAGACCACCCTTGATCGATTTAAAAAATAATAATCATCAAAATTGGTTCATCCAGTGAGAAGTTATCGATTGACAAAGAACAAACATACATACAGTTTGAATTTATAACCGTCCTCCTTGTTGAAATTCGGTTAAAAAATGACCATCAAACTGCAATATCTAAGAACGATTTCGTAGTCAAATCACTTACGATAAAAGGATCAAAAATAAATTTGTAAAGATGTATATCAGAATGGGTGTTGAAACCGTAAACGAAATTAAAAACTCAAAATCATCTATATGTGAACGTACTTACAATTACTTTAAGAGTTCAACTGTAGAGGACATCGAACAAAATGTTTTGTTTGAAGGAATAGAGGAGGTTGTTAAACCAATCAATATTTACAGGGACACTTTCTCGGAAATGTAATAATTTTGAAGACTATATAAGGTGTACTTTATCTGTGGTTTTCTTTTATTTATCTTTTTTTAAACATCTTTTAATGTTAATTTCTTTCACTGTAGAATAAACTGGACTAACAGTTCCCAAGTTATTATCCAAGTTTTTATGGCATCAATCAAATTAGGGCTAGGTGACCCCAAACTTAGGACAACAATTTTTTTTTCCTACTACTTACAAAACCACTTCTCAACATTGCTCTTACATTATGTGTCTTTTGCAGGAAGAAATCCTGGAACTGTTAGAACGTATGGACCAGCTCGAAGGAAGCCCCACTAAGATGTCGAATATCTTGGCTCCAAGCATGTCAAACAACATTGCTTCCTTGCTATTCGGCAGGCGGCTGAAGCATGACGATCCCAGAAGGATCAAACTTGACCGCATGTTGAGTGATGTCGGCAAGTTGACTGGAGCGACTGTATGGCAGGTGTTTTTCCCGGCCATTAACTGGATGTTCGCGAAATTGGAAATCGGAAAGATGGGAAAACTTCTTCGGGCCCATAGGGAAGTGAGAGATTACGTCCGGTGAGTAAAATTATTTTTAATAAGACGTCATGACTTTTTCTCTCCTTTGAATAGATCAGAAGTGGGAGGAAGTTAGGTCAAGCAGAGCTATCGTTAAGCGCATATATCTCAAAGAGAAATACAAGAATTGAAACAAAAATAGGTATTCTGGTCTATCTTAATGGGAATAGGGGGTGATTCGTTTATGATGTCAGTTGCTCCAAGGGGGATGAGGCAATCACGCAATCGAAAATTTTTCTCACAAATTGTATATCTCAAAAATCCAAGAATTCAAACAAAATTGATATACAATTATACCTCTGGGAGCAGGTGCTGATTATATCTTGAGGCCAATCGCTCCAAGAGAGTGGCGTGGTTGATAATTTTAAGAAGCGTATTAATATGAAAGATATAGAAGGAAGTTTTATGATGGCGAAAGCTAACCATGACCATATTTCCCATGACTGTAAAAAATATTTAATGATGCTGTATAAGAAGGAGTGTGCCATCTCTTCTACACAACTAAATACGTCATTAAAACCTTACACTGCATTTTAGCGAAAAAGTCTGATGTATTTTACGTTGCATCTTTTTTCCAGGGATGAATTGTTGGAACACGAGAGAACTCTTGACCACAATAATATTAGGGATTTTTTGGATGGGTACTTGCTAGAGATGGAGAAGAAAGCGAGCGATCCAATGACAACGTTTAAAAGTAAGATCCTTTTTAGTGATTCTAGATCCATTACCTTGAGTTTGGTTCTCTAGGATTAGTAACTCAAATAACTGAGCAGTGAGCTAAGTCGTAATTCCAGAAACTGAACCCAAGTTACTGCAAGTCGACTCGGTATGCATTCTGCCTCCGGTTCGGCTTTCTGACGACGATTTGGCGATATTTATGAAACATCTTTCCCCCTAACTGGGCTCTAATTTATACTCGATCATTTTTAGTTCAATTTCAAAGACACCGAATCAGTGCATCTATAAATATGCTGTTAACTTCAAATTTTTAGCTAATGTAACAATTAATAGCAGCCAGCAGAACTAACGAAATAATTTCTAAACTCTGTTTAACAGGCATTTATAAACATCCAAGATAAGTTTCAGGGATGTTTAGAGGCAGAAAATAATGCGACTTTTGTATTTTACACCTTAACTATTTCAATGCTTAATTAATGAAATGACAGGGTTAGAAACATACTGGGGTAAGTAATTTTTTTTTTCAGAATTGTAGTTAATTCTAATTTTCCATAATATGGGATTTAACCTATCTTTATTTACAGTAAACTAAAGAATACTTCAAAAATTTATCAACAGATGGCCCCATTAGTTTATTCTTATTAAATACCGTAACCATACACCACTAATGAGGAGCATATGGCTTTTGAAGGGAACAAATGCCATTTTCACCCATCCTATATAGTGGTTATTTAGGGTATAGTGTTACAGAAACGGAAAGCAAACCAGATGCAATTGTAAAGGGTTTTCAAGATTTTTTTCTTCTCAAAAACGAATGTCACGTATGAAAGAAAGCTGATGAATTCGCTTCCTTCGGCATCTTAATGTAAGGTGTGGGCTTTATATTACATTAGTATGCTACTTTTTAAGAAATTTATACATGGAGTCTTACTGTGAATGCGTTCGATCAGCCACTTCTTTGGTTTGTGACATTTTTTGCCTCATCAACACTGTTGTAAAAGATACGATAACATTTGGCACAGCTATTACAAATTGCGGGATTTACGTAAGATGTAAACCCCATATGTGATCCCTATAAATATGAAACTTACATATACTTACACATTCATGGCTGTTACATATTGACCTAATTCTTAACAGTAAATTAGCTCTCGCAAGTTCTTTTTTTTCTTTTACGTTAACTTAACTTAAGTACAAAATTACTTTTAATTTTCAGGGGACGTTTTGGTTGACTTGGGTCGAGCCTTCTTCGGCGCCGGAAGTGAAACTGTTCGAATATCAGTCGACTGGTTGCTGCTGATTTGTGCCCGTTTCCCCGAAGTTCAGAGGAAGATGTACTCCGAAATTCAAGAAGTCTTTGGACATGAGCGTTTTCCCACCAGGGCTGACCACCTGAACATGCCGTACACAGAAGCAGTCATTCTTGAAGTGAACAGATGGAGGACCATCATTCCTCTCAATATAATGCGATAGTAAGACATTGAATTTTTTCTACATTTTTTTTCACTAATTTCTTGCTTGGGCAATAGTAAAACCACGTTGTTGTATTTCGGTAGATTTTTTTTACTTCTAGGATGTCCAATTCTTTATTTTTCTAGATTTTTATCATATCGGAATCGACGAGGAATATTTGTCATATCAAAAACTATTTTTGTGCAATTCGTGTAGAGTTTGGCAGTCTACTCTACAGAGAATGCTTACATAATAATATTTTGAAATAGTTTTTATAAAATTCATAGGATGTATACATTATCTAGGACAGTGTTTATAGATGCAGCGGCAAAAAAGCAAAGATAAGATAAGTTTTTTTTTTTTTTTTTTTCCAGTTCAAAATATGCATTTGAAAATTATAAATAAGAAAAAAATAGAAAAGTTAAGTTCAAAAAGCATAATTACAGTTTTTTAAGTAATAGCTTGACAGATTTTGGAAAAATCTCTAATGCAACATTTAATTATATTTACAAAAACACGAGAGGTGTTCTTTAATGCACGTATTGGACTACAATCAGGTTAGGCTGGAGATTTCGATACCTTAACGATTATACCATACGGTTTCCTTCGGGATGTTTTGCAATGACATGAGAAAGAAGTAATGCTCTATGGTAGAGGTCTTCTACCTTTTACATTCCAGAGCCACATCCACTAGCTCGAGATGATCTGCGGGCCACACCAGAGGCGAATGATTCTGAACTTCACATTCTCCGTCTCCCACGGGAAAATTTTGAAAACTATATGCAAATTGTGAATTTTGAGGCCTTTGGAGACGCATTTGGGATTGCAAAAATATTAAGAAAAAAGTAAACAAAAACTTTTAAAAATTTAAATGCTTTTACTCATAAAAATACTCATTGAAATGCAGAACAAAATAAGCTTTTTTTTAAATCCAGGGGGCAGGCCCCCCACTCCTTCTTACTGACGCCCATATCGAAGAACCACGTGCCTGCCTACTCAAACGACAATTACAAGCTGCCCCCCCCCCCCCCCTTCCCAAAAGGGTGCTTTGAAAATTTGTAAAAGAAAAACTATTGTACTGTTTGAGAATAGCATGATTTATATTTCAATATTGCAAGGGGAAAGACTGACTATTTTTAATTCAAAGGTTTAATTTTGACAAAATTTGCCGCCCCCTAAAACTGCCTGCCACAGGAGCCAGCTAACTCACCAAAGACTCAACATATTCAGCGTGCCTCAATTTTAGAGTTTCCAACAGTTTATACAAATAAATAATTCTATTAATCGATTTTAATCGTTAGCAAAATAGCCGATCTATGATCAAATCGGAGCGCTGAACTAGGATTTAAAATTTTATTTTTCCAAAAGCTAATTTTTTTCTTTTTTTAATTTTTTTTTTCTTTCCTTCTTTTTCTTCTTCTTTTTTTGTGCATCACTGTTGGAATTGCCCAGAAGTGCTGCCCGGGCCATGGTTCCCAGCTTGCCTCCGCTTAGATTCGTCACTGCTCACCCCCCATCCCCTCTTTAGAATACACACGTATATAAGCTCAAAATATCCTTCAAGTGATTAAAACTTAAATGAAAGCTCCCTAATATTAGACCAATTTTTCCCAGAAACACTAATGTAAGATTTTCAAACTACAAAATATTTTGCTTGTCTCAAGGTTGAAAGTATAAGCACATTTAATTTTATTATTTTAAAAATCTTAAGATTAATAAATTGCAAAATTTTAGGAAAACAGATTTTGCTTCATTTCGGAACATGCTCTCTAAAATTTTCCGAAAATTCGGCATCAGAATCACCCATGGGCTCACATCTGCCGAATAAGTAGCATCAGACAGAAAACTTAAAATTTGGGAGGAAGATTACAGCAATAGAACTGAAATATGTTGTAGCAATCGACCGTTTTCTTTTCATTTTATTTATTTATTATTTTTTAAACATTTTCAGTTTTAACTTATTGCAAAGGCTTGACGGGCCACTAAAATATCTTCCACGGGTTGAATACCCCTACTCTATGGGAAGAAAAATTTTAAAGAACCGACGAACGCCCTAACCCAGGGATGGCGAACTTTTCCCGACTGGTGTGCCAGCTAAATGTTTTTTTTTTTAAATGTTTTTATTGTATGTGAGTGAATAAAAGTAATTTAATACTCGCCTATGGACGTGCCGCTGAAATGCCTGTTCCGTGCCACCTGCTGGTACGCGTGCCATAGGTTCGCAAGCTCTGCCCTACTAATCTGTACGACAAAGTAGAATACAGGGGATCGATAGCGCATTTGCAAAATGTGCTAAATCGGGAACACTGGATTAAAAAGCTCCGACTGTTCTAACGGGGCAGGGATAGACAATCCTTTTTATACTTATGTGGGTAAAGAATGTATTTTTTAATGAAATTCTTTCACGTGCAAACCACACATTATGTCCACCAGATCTTTTGATCATGGACCTCCTGTCCACGGGACCCTTTAGGCGGGGACCTTATGTCCGTGAACCTCTTGGGTTAGAACTTCATATAAGGATCCTCACAGTGCATAAAATAAGATAGAAAGTGGGCGATAATAATGTCGCCCAGTCAGTACATGGTGCCTGGCAAAAAAGAAAAGAAAAAAGGAAAGAAAGGAAGGAGATAAAGCTCTAAAAAACTTGTTTCTTCCTTTACAAAACTAATTTTTTCATTTTGCAATCCGCGGTATATTCATGAATTCTTCTACAGTTTCCACTTTCTATGGTTATCAATGTAAAGACACTTTATGAATACATAAGTTGCGTTTTCAAAAACTTCTGGCGAGTCAAACATTGCCAAAATTGACTTTTTAGGACGCTAATTTCAAAAAAATTCCGCGGGAAAGCAACGAACGTACTACCCCTTTTCTGAAACAAAGATAGCCTAAAACTGTTTTCAGAAACATTTGAGGAAAAGTCGCCGCATCCCGTGGCGTCAACAAACATAACCTAAAATTTCATTTTTGAAACTCAAAATTTTAAATATTTCCAGGGAGAAGCGGCCTGGAATTAACAGAAAAAAAGATAGACATATTGCAACTTTTAGAACTTCAATGCCGTAAAAGTACCATACAAAGTTTCCGAACCTACTTTCCCATAACTTCACCAAAGGTGATCTAAAAATGCGTTTTTAAGATTTAAATTTTGAAAATTTTCCGGGGGAGAGTCTTACCTTTTTCTCCATTCTTTCCCTAACGTTATCAGATATATCCTAAATTTTCTTTTAGAGATACCCGAGAGCATGCCCCCGAATTCTTTCTTCCTTTAGAGTTACCTAAGACAGTCTGAAATTGACTTCATTTTCAAACGAAAAGTCGGGAGAAAACCTAGAGCCCAACCTTTTTTTCCCATAATTTTATCATAGCCTAAAATGTCCTTTTTAGGCTGCCAGTTATGAAAAATTACTGGGGAAGAGACCACACTAATTGCTCTAACAGCACCAAAGATAGCTAAAGATTGGGTTACTTCATACTTTAGTTTCGAAATTTTTGCGGGGGAGGGCCCTCAAAACTCCTGCCCTTACCGATAAATTACAGTTAAAAAAGCCGCAGTCTTCATTTCATTAACTCTGCAAAGATAGATTACAATTTACTTAAGTTTCACAAAAAATTTCGGGAGGGAATCCCTACCTTTCATCTCCTCTTCGTTATCAAAGAAAGCCTAAAAGTATGTTTTTAGGACGTCAATTCCATAAAATTTCTGGGTCCTCCAACGTCATCGCAGTTCAAGATTACACTCCTCGAAAAAATCAAAAGCTTGGGGTTTCGAATTGTATAAAAATTGAAACTGAATTTTTTTTTTTTTTTTTTTTTTGCCTCCTATTGACGAATGGTATTAAATAAAAATTAAAAGAAAAAAGGAATTATTAATTTTTAAAAAATCGCTTCGAGCCACACATTTACAATCTCTGAACTAATTTTGTGATAAATTCCATGATAGTAGACTAGATGCTATAGGTTCATCTTGGATTGCAAATGAATACAGAAACATATGAACGGACGCTGCTTTTTATGTAAATAAAAGTAGAAAAGTCGAGAATAACCAGGGTTCGCCAAAGTGAGCCTAGCCGAAAAAACACAACTAAGTGCTTTTGGGCGGGTCCATTTGAAAAACCTCACTGTCTCGGTAAAGTGACTTTTTCAAAACTTACTGTATATTGAAGAAATTTACTGCAGAGGCAAAATGAATGTTATAATATTTGTCATTATCAAAACCTGAAATTTCCATTTTCCTTTTTAGACTAATTTTGCTCCTTTATATAGGTATTCCTAACGATATCTGGAGGTACACACTCAATGTTTTTGAATCTCTATTAAAATTTTATGTATTTATTTTCATTCATTTATTTATTTTTATATGTATGTGTGTAAAAAACTAAAATTTAGCTTGCATTTCATTATTTAATTTTTTTAAAAATGTCTTGATAATCAAAACTAATTAATCATTTTCAACTCAAAATACCTTTTTATTATTATATATTTTTGTTTTTTGCGTTGTCGTGAAATATTATTTGACAAATTGGTAACAGATCTCCTTTTAATAGCAGCTTGGTGTCAGATTACTAAATCAAGATTAATTTTCAAAAACTACTTAACATCAACTAAAATAATAGCCGAAGTCTGATAGCTGCAATGTTCTTTAAACGGCAACCATTCTTGAATCTTTGCATCCATATGTATTTCCATGTGAAGGGTCCACTGGTAAAACGACCTAAGTCACATACTAGTTTTGGAACTTGCTTTATGTTTTATTATAAATTATGTATTATAAATGTATGTATTATAAATTTAAATTTGGGTGTTACGGAAAAGTAGGCTCTTATAGTTAAAATTAACATTTATGTTATAAAATAATTAAATAAAACATAAAGCAAATTTCAAAAGTTTACAAGGCTTATTACATGACTTAAGAACAAGTACTAGTTAATTACCATTCCAATTTTTATTTCTGACCTTTTTCTACTCAATAAATTTCATTTTAATGAAAGAACAAAATTGTGAAGCAAATTGCAGAAAATATATTACCTGTATATGTTTCAAGTTTGTAAATAATACCTCTTTCAATGCAAAAAAGTATTATTTAAACAATTTGTTTCTGCGCAGAAGAAAATGTTCACTTCTAAAGTAGTCATATTATTTTCACTGAAAGACTTTTCGATAATATTTCATATAAACATTTAATCGTTTTGAAATTTATTTTTGATTTTTTTCTTTAATTTAAAGATTTTTTTAACATAATATTTGATTAAGACATAGATGCATAATTTAAAAATGATATACCTATACAGCGCTAATGAAATGCAAAAAATATCAAACAATGGATTAGCACATTGCTTAAATAGAAATCGATGTTTAAAGGTTTAACCCGAAAAAGCAGGGGTATTTTCATCAAAAACCCGCAGGTAAGATGGGCTTTTAAAAAAATAAAACCTTTATTTTTTTGACAATCCGAGTATAATTAGTAGAAAAAGTCGCCATAACAGTAACATTGTTAAAATATATGTATACAATTTAATTCAAACAGCCTCAACGGATAATGATTTTTTAAGGAGAAGGGGGGGGGGGGGCGCATGGATATTCGGGGAAGCAAACCTTAATGTCACCCAGTGAAAATTTCTTAAAATATGCTCTGGATCCTCACATTTAGATGCGGAAAAATGTGATTATTTTTCAGACATCTTTTGGTTTAAGAAATATGATCCCCCCCCCCTCACGAATTAGCAATTGTGACAGCAGGAGTAACAAAAAATGGTGCCTTATAAACACTAAAATACTTATACGCCGTACAACAGAATGCGGAACATACAAAATGAAGCAA
This sequence comes from Octonoba sinensis, assembly GCA_038502835.1. NCBI lineage: Eukaryota > Metazoa > Arthropoda > Arachnida > Araneae > Uloboridae > Octonoba > Octonoba sinensis. The sequence goes on along the minus strand of CM076599.1, from coordinate 107,738,423 downwards.
TCAGTTGAAGTTCATTTCTTCTAATAACTCATTTACATAATAAGTAATGAACTTTCTCTTCAGCATACAGAAATAATTGAACCAACTTAAAACTAAAATACGAAAGCTTCTCGAAGAAAAACAGTTTAATGAATTTATGCTTGACATTATTATATGAACTCGTGTATACTCATGTTGTTATGAACGTGAAGACACATTGACTGATAAATGGTTGGTACATTTAAAAGGAGTGATTATAATATGTCTTGTATTTTTCTAGCACTCTACAAGATACGGAGCTGAATGGATACTCCATTCCCAAACACACTTATGTCTTGTCAATAATCTGGGCTGTTCACTACGACAAAAACCTCTGGGGAAATGATGTTGAAGAATTTAAACCCGAACGATTCCTCAGTGAAGACGGAAAGAAAGTAGTCAAACCCGATTTCTACATTCCATTCTCAATAGGTATGTGTTGCACGTCACACGAAAATATTATAGGATTCTTTTAAATCAAAGATTATTTCACTTTCATGAGTGAAGCAAAATCCCTATCGGTTTCGAAAATTCTGGTAACTTCCTAAATTAAAAAAATAATGACAAAATAAATAAAAGTTATGGTTGGTGCTGGGGCTGCAGCGTAGGATGTACCAGCGGTATAACCCATTTCTCTCCAAAATAACTTCGGTACATCGTTTACTTTTACATAATGTTAAAAAAATATCATAGCGCTTGGCTAGTATACATCATGTCTCCTTACCTAGTCTACATCAATCCAAATATGTCAGTTACAGGAAATTTTCAAGAGAAAAATCAGCTGATTAATAGTACATAAGCTAATAAAATAATAAGAAATAAATAAACTTTTCTTTGGGCTAATTGTATTCTTCCCCAAATGAAAATAATAATTCATCAATATTTGGAAATTTAGATTTTACGCAATGCAGTATTAAACATCTGTATTAAATATGTACAATCGCCTGGATATTTTATCTATCCATTTCAGAGATTTATCTTTCTATGGCGAATCCTCTTGAAGTTCTTTTGAATAAATTATCACCTAATTATAAATTAAAATTTTCGCAGGAATGTCGTAGAATTTAAAAGTTGGCTGCTTACTCAAGTAAAATCGGTTTTGAAAGAATGTGACTGAATATAGCGACGCGTTTTGCTTAAATTTTTTTTCACTAATATATCTTTTTTCTTTTCCTGTCGCCGGCCCCCCTTTTTTGAGGGAAAGGGGTGAAATTATTGATATTCCGAGAATCAGTCCGTTGCTTATTTGTTACCGTTACTTTTTTTTTTTAATTTCAGGTAAACGCCAATGTCCAGGAAAAGTATTCGCCGAGCTTGAAGTGTTCTTATACATAACAGCCATCCTGCAACGATTCGAAGTTTCAATGCCACCTGGCAGAACGGCAAATTTGGAAGGGCAGTTGGGAGCTGGACTTCAACCAAAAAGACAGGACATCATATTTAAACGACGTTCATAGATCTTTCCTTTTTCTGAAAATATGGGATATATTTATTCAATGTCTATCATGACAGAATGATTAGGTCTACCATAAGAGAATAATTAATTCAAAGTCTTCGAGATTCCATGTAATACTGTACAGATTTATGCCCAGCTAGAAAAATTGGTTTTACATATTGTGATTGGGTGAAAACAGCGGATACCATAGTTCATCGGTTTTGTATGTGGAGTTGATTAAGGTTATGCTCAGAGTATTTGCCTCATAAACAAGCAAGGAAATATTTTGTTATTTTATATTATTACTAGCTGAAATCGACCACCTGCTGTGGCTCAGTCGTCTGGCTCGATGGAAAAGCAAGAAAGAGCACATATTTCTAATATATTTCATTTCCCAATGCTAGTTTCATTGTCTGAAAATATAGATTGTCTGGTTTACCCATTCTAGCATAAGCAATATATAATTGTCCACGTGAGAAGCAATCCGTGTCTAGATCTAAACTGCTCAATTTGACTGATTGGACTTGAGCTTTATGTTTTTTTTTTTTTTTCCACAGTGATTGCGGGCAATTTTGTTTTTTTTTTTGTCGTTCGTCTGTGAAGATTTTGATATTGTCTGGCTCGGCACATTGAAACATTCTAACATAAGCCTTATCCAAACAGAAGAAACACAAACACAAAAATTCTAAATTAAAGAATTGCCATTCAAAATAAATGATCTTTGTTTTAAAGTTCCGCGTAATCATTAAGAGCAAAAATACTAACAAAATACTTCACCACAAAAAAAAAAAAAAAAAAAAAACTCAAAATGAAAACAGCTAAATTAAACTGTTGCCATTCAAAATTAGTAATCTTTGTTTTAAAATATCAAACGAACACTTACGTTTTTATTTATATAGAAATAATTCTAATCCAAACGTAAGCAGAAGAAAATTATAAATCCAGCTGTTGCCGTTCGAAGCTAACTTATGTTTGCTTATTATTAACGAAATATTTCAATTAAAACAATAAAAAACAAAATTATTAAATCAAAGTTAAAGTAAATTAAAAGTAATATATAAAAACCGCACGTATTCGAACACAATGTTCTGGAAAAATTTCAAAGCAATCGGTGAAGTACTTTCGAAAATTTGAGATTATGAACAAACGATTACATTTTTTATTATACAGATTATGTTCACTCCCTTTGGTTTAGATTGGGCAGATGAATTCAGAGATCGCACTTATTCAATCACTACTGCTGTAAAGAAACGTCAAGCTTTTGTAGTTTCATTAATTCGTTCAGTAGGGTCTTTCAGCTGAACATAATACTCACCATCCATGCAAATCATCTTTCAATCAATTTCTGGCTTTACGTGAAGGAAACAAGTAGACAATTATTTAAGAGGAATATTACTTATTTTCACACAAATTGAATGATTATTTTAATAAATAAATTAATAAGCTATCAATTCAATGCAACTATTTTAGACTAATCTATTTTGTTCTTATCAAATAATCTCTGTGATATCAAGTGCTATCGTTATTGAATGTAGGTTTTAATAAAATATTTTTGAGATTTGTCTCATCTTTAATATTTTTCTGCTGTAGTTGTTTTACTTTTTAATACTCATAAATAGATTCTTCTAATAATAATTTATATATATATATATATACAGAGAGAGGGAGAGAGAGAGAGAGAGAGAGGGTGAGGAGGCAGGGAGGGAGAGAGACAGAAGCAGTTTTTTTGGGGGGGGGGGGGGATTTAGGCTAGCATAACTGTATAATTTAACTACGGAAACTTCATGGAACATGTTGGAAGTAAGTATAAGGTAATTCGGGGGAAGACGCCACTTTGTTAATAGCATTTTTATGTGTCGATAGATTGCAAAACTGAGCCACTTGTGTGAAGAGTCTGGTCCGACATTAGGTGTGGCTTGTGAATTTATCTGAATTTACGGTCTTTAATCTGCGTTATTTTTGGATCTCGTGAGCACTTAACGTGGTGATAACCCGTTTATAATATTCTGTTCTTCATATTTAAAGTTTATAAACGTACTTGTTATTTCAAATAAGATATTAGCAATATAAGTGAGTTACGCATTTTAACACATGCCATGCATGTAGAAGCGGCCATAACACTGTAGCAATAAGGAAAAAAGCGTGTGTGGCGTCTTCCTCCTATACTTGGGGGAAGACACCACATGGTTGAGAAATAAATGAAATGAACTTTAAAATATGTTTTTATTTTTTTATACAGGAAATGAAGTTATTCTTTTCTGTCTTTCAAGCCACACCACACAGTATTTACAGCCACTTGATCGCGCGTTTTTCAAACCATTGATAAACATATTGGCGTCACGCCCTGAACACAAGACGCCAGATCCTAAATTTTCGAGACTTCAGTTTCTATCTCTTCTGAATACAGCTTAGAGCAAGGCAGCTGCAGTAGGAAAGGGTATTTCTGGGTTTTCAGCTACTGGGATTTACCTCTAGAACCCACAAGCAATCCCACAGTATGCGTTTGCTATGTTTGATGGTTTCAGCAATGATACAGCTGTAGCTTCCACAAGTGAAGTATGTGACATGCCTACACCAGCGTCAAGCCCTAAAATTTTGATTTTAAAAGTAATAATCAATTTAGGTTTTTTAAAATATTTTTTTATATTTATCATTTGTTCGACAATTTATGGAATTATGTAAATAAAACACATTTACACAGCAAGAGAGAGAGAGAGAGAGAGAAAAGAAAGCATCATTCTTCTATAAATAAAGTATTCAGGCTTATAGAAGACTTTCTTCTGCGGCTGCTTTTCGTCCTGCAAGTTCTATGTTTAAAAGCATGCATTGCTTTGTTTTTTCTCTTTATATATTACTTGACCAAAAATTCATGCAAATGTCCAACAAAAGCAGAAAACTAACAACTTTTTTCTTCTATTAAAGGAAAAAAAATTTTAATTTTCAACTTTTGCAGTAGTTTTTCGTGATGAAAATTTTATGCTTAAAAGTTCGTGTTTACGTTTTTGTAGCTTGCAAAAGTCGAAGGAGGCGAATGTGCCATTGCAAATTGAGTCAATCAATAGTCAAAATGATTACATAACTGGCCAAAGACAGAAATCGAGAGAAAACTAACAAGAAATAGGCAGAGGCGTAGCTAGGTGGGGGCAAGGAGGGACAGCTGTCCCCGGGCGCAGCGTCAAGGGGTGTCAATTTAATATTAATTTATTTCATTTTTAAATGCGAAAAGAAAATTATTTGAACTGAAGAGGTGTGAATATGTTCGGCAAAAAAGTGGAAGCACTGCAAATTATATCGGGAATGACCAATGTAGCACAGAAGTGCGTGGGAAATCAGACAAATAATTTTGCGAAGCCGAAGTGTCCCATTTTTCCCTTATAAGTGAATGGTCGCTAATAAAAATGAAATTTAAAACGGTTGCTTTTTCGAGCTATTTATCATTTAGGAAGCATAAAAGTTTTTTAATTCCCTTTAGGGGCGCCCCTAGGCCCTCAGGGGCACAGGAGGTGCAAAATCTAAAGTTGTCCCCGGGCGCTGAAAACCCTAGCTACGCCTCTGGATATAGGAGTAACTGGGCACTCGCGTTAACATTTTCTACCATCACATGCTAGTAAGAAATACACTTAGGGACCGTCCATAACTGATGTGACGCTTTTTCCCCGTACATTTGACCCCTCCCTTCCCCTTTGTCAGAAAAGGTCACACTTCACCATATCCCCCTTCCCCCTTTGTCAGAAAAGGTTACACTTCAACATATCCCCCTCCCCCCCTTTGTCAGAAAAGGTTACACTTCAACATATCCCCCTCCCCCCCTTTGTCAGAAAAGGTTACACTTCAACATATCCCCCTCCCCCTTTGTCACATGCCGCGCGATGTTGCGTAAGCATCATGTCACACTTCTTGTTACTCCCTCCCCTCCCATTGTCACAATTTCCCTCCCCCCTCGAAGAGTGACATCATTTATGAATGTTCCCTTATCAAAAACTTCTGTATGCATTCACGTTCCACGATAATAGAGCACTTTTGATGCTCAAATAAGTATTTAAAAAAAGGTTAATCTGTGATTGAAACTAGCTCGTCGTCGTCGTGGACTCGGGATTCAATTATTTCTGATTGACGTCCCGGTACTGGAAAATTTAAGAATAATCCCTGAGTAGAAGAATCCCCTGACGTAGAAGTCATTTTTAAATAAAATTGATCCAGCACTTCTCCCTTCGACATACAAAGGAAATACTATATATTATAACACAATACACAATGTTTACTCACAATAGTTATCTTTAAAACATAAGAGCTCAAGTAATCACGCCCTAGGGCTCGAGTTGAGGTTTCTACATCTTATTTTGAAATTTATTTCTTTTTTCTAAGTAAATTTTAATTTAATATTAATTAACTTTGGTAGTTCTAATTAGCTTAGCACAATTTGAATATTAGACTCATGCTGTTTGCTTAGACGGTGCTTTGCAGACGGCTGCTAAGCAAAGCAGCGGGGCGCGGCCACTGAGAAGGGGTCAGGGATGAGAAAAAGAGATAACTTATTTTTATCTAGGGGCCGTTCATAAATGACGTCACGCTTTTTTCCCATATATTTGAACCCCCTCCCCCCTTTGTCACAATTTGTCACACTTCAGCGGACCCCCCTCCCCCCCCTTTGTCACGCGTCACGCTATGTTGCATAATGCTTGATGTCACATTTCTTGCTACCCCCTCCCCTCCCCTTGTCACAATTTCACGAACCCCCCTCCCCCCCTCGAAGCGTGACATCATTTATGAATGATCCCCTACCTATTTCTAAAATTGACTATAATAGAAAGGAACTTGCTGCGGGATGTGGTTAAGGGTGCAATATTAGTGGGGGCCGCAATGGCGCTACATTCAAAGCTTGTTCATGCCTAAAGCTGGATGGTATTTGAAGTTTCTATTAGTTTGAAAATTTTATCTCATCCAGTAACTCTAAAGAACTTGCATGCAGTTATGTTCTTCCTAAACACTGGTGGAGATGACTTTCAACTTCCTACGTAACAATTTCAATAGGACTTTCATTCGCAGCTATCAAATTTTTCTTATTTCCTTGTTCATCATATTTATGTCATTTATTATTATTATTGTTGCTGCTATTTGCAATGTTTTTTTTATTTTTATTTTAAATTAAGTTTTGTATTCTATTTTCAAAAATTTCAAAACGTAACATCACATGCTGTTTAATCGCTCCTGGGTTCTTTCTTTTTAACCGACTTCACAAAGGAAGGAGGTTATACATTCATACTGTATGTATGTCGTTTTTTTTTTGTTTGTTTGTCCACTCATAATTTCTCAACGGATGAACCGATTTTCATTATTATTTTTTAAGTCGATCGAGGGTGGTTTCCCATAGGTCCCATACCTTTGTTTGACGATATTCGATAATTAGAAAAAAAGTTAGGGGTAGAAATGTAGTATTTTTTTTGTTTTTCATCCCTAGCTTTTGATTCAATGAACCGATTTTGATGATTTTTTCTTTAATCGATAGAGGGTCGTCTAACTCAAACATCACACGTCAATTTGACTACATTTGTTTTTTAGAAAAAAAAGTCACGGGTGAAAAATAAGTACTTTTTATTTTATTTGGAAAGGCTTGGCTTGATCTTTCTTTGTAGGGAAAACTATTAATAAACATAAAAGTCATTGCTAAAAAAAGTGTCCGTTGCCATTGGGCTATAATATTAAAAGCAATTACAGCAAGAATTTGACTGAAGGCTTCTCTGAGGCAAAAATTAAATCCAGTCAGTTTGTTTGCTAAAATCGACTTCAAAACGGAATTTAACATACAAATGATTAGTTTTTAGTGCCAGTCATTCAAAGAAGGTTTGCCCTTTGATATGGATTTTCTTAAATAGAGTATTTATATAAAAAATTTATTTACACTAAAAAGAGTAAAATAAAATAATTTTTATAAAAAATAGAACGGACTTCAAATTACAAATTGCGCTAAAAAGTGAAAGATAAATTAATTCTTCAAACAACATCGATGTGATTTTCAAACATATTTTTAGAAGTCGGTGCAAAATTATGAGTCTTAATTACCATTACAACATGTGTTACTTCATATTGGAACTGTTGCTAACCCTGCGAAAAAATATATATATTTGTAAATATTTCAAAAGATTTTATCTATCCTCATTTTGCACCGACTTCTAAAACTATGTTTAAAAGTCACATCGATGTTGTTTAAAAAATTAATTGATTTCACTTTTTAGCGCAATTTATAATTTGAAGGTTCTATTTTTTTTTTTATAAAAATTAAATTATTTTATTTATTTTTCTGTTCTTTTCCTCTCCATCACCACATCCAGTTAAACCCTCGTCAGCGGAGGTACGGTGGTGATAGATGAGGTATAAATAAATTAGTTTAAGAGAAAAACTTTATACGTTACTTTTTTGCGCGTTTGTGCATTGCTATTTTTTTTACTTAATCCTGGCTTGGAAACGCCGCATTAATGTATTATAAAAGTATCAAAAATAGAAACTTCTTATTGCAGATAATTTTGCCCTCTGCAAAATTTTTCAAAATATTTTTTAGCTTTATCAACTCTTTCTCTCTCTCTCTCTTTTTTTTATTTTTCAGCTTGGCGGGAAACCGCGTACATAATCTTTGTCAAATAATGTCACGTTATCACTCCTGGTATTAAATATTTTCTAAATGCGAGAAAAAGAGAGAGAGAGAGAGAAATAGAAGAGAAAGAAAGATAAAGAGAACTGAGCATTATGGACCCAAATCGCAATACAATTTTGTATCATATCAACATTTTCTCACTGTATTGATTATCACTTTTTTCTTGCTATCACATATCAAGGTTACCATTTACTGTTTTTTCAATTGTGAGCTGATTGTGATACTCATTGTGTTTTGAATTCTCTTATGGCTATAATAAGAACAAATATATATATATATATATCTTATATATAAGCGGCTTATTCTGTCTGTCTGTCCGCTGTAGGATCCCAGGCCGTTTTACCGATCGGGACCACATTCGGCACGGTTAATGTTTACGACCCGAGAAACGCATCGCTGCAAAAATGGAAGTTGTGACTCAAATAGTTTTTTTTAAATTAATTTTTAAAAATTTTTCAATGCTTTTTTTGACCCGTTTTATTTTATTTTTGCATTGTTGCCGTCGTTTCCAACAGTATAATCACAGTTGCCGTGTGAACAAACAAATCAATGCAGTTGCCATTTAACAAATGTAACAAATATACTAATAATAATCAAAACGTTCATCTAGCACAGGGGTCTCCAAACTTTCCAGCCTTAGGGCCATATTGATTACTCCAGTAAATTCCAAGGGCCAAAACCATATTATCATTAATTGTTGCCGGTGGTAAAAAGTTGAATCAGTCCACTAGTGGTGTAAAATATGATTACTTTTTTGCCAGATGCCATTAGCTAGCTCTCCGCGGGCAGGACAAAATCTGTCCGCGGGCCGGATGTGGCCCGCGGGCCGTAGTTTGGAGACCCCTGATCTAGCATATAGAGTGAGGATTCGATGTACTTGCAATTTCCGTTAAAAATGAATGCATTACGCGAATTTAATTGAATCATTTCTTTCTTTTTAATTTATTTCTTTATCGTCTGCGTTTTTCTTATTTTTCTTATTAGAGTGGCAGCGCTCTTTTTGCCCAATTTCGTTAAAACTTTTGTTTTGAAAAGCATAATAAAATTTTGAATACGTTCTTTGGATGGTAAATATATATTTTTCACAAACAATTTGATTATATAGTAAATAAATGTATAGTAGTGTGGGGCATTAAGCAAAGGGGCTTCCTCGCAGCCTGACCTGGGTCCATTCAGTTTGAATTAGCAGACACCTTAGCACAAATCACTTTAATTACAATTTATAATATCTAGAACAGCGGTCATTTCGTATGACTGACGGGCGTACTAGTATATATATATATGTATGAAGAGGCAGGCTTTTGAATTTTAATATTCGTGCATTTGTGGTTTGCCACTTTTAATGTTTAAAATTTAATTGTTTTTTTGCATACCCACTAATTTAATTCTGTTTAAGTTATTATCTTTTACGTTTCATTAATAATATATATATATATATATATATATACGTAGATAATTTTAATTTATGCCACGAATCAAAACTATGTAACTCAAGGGATTAATTATTGACTTAAGTGTGGATGCTAGGTAAATGTTATATTTTTCAAGCCAAAGAAACCGCTCTAAGTGCATTTCTAAGTTTCTCAATGATTTTGTTTCTAACATTTGATAAGTATTTCCAGTGTTGTACTACCTCTGTTCAATACATGTTTAAAGCTTTTTAGTGTAATCTTTCGGAAGATTACACTGTGCACAATAGGGTGAAGTGAAAAAAAACCAAAATTCGATGAACGATGATTAATAGTAAGGAAAAGTTACCTTTCGTATCCATATTATACCATTTGAAACATTATACACCATGTACAAGCATTTAAAAAATAACCTACACTTAAATCTTAGGCTGAAGAAAAGTTATTAACATGGACATATTGTCTGTAATATTGATTGATATTTTGTGTAAACACAACTTAACAAGTAAATAACATTTACTTAAATAAGTAAAAATGATTTCAGTCTCCGCTCTTTACAGCAAAATGTGAAGCATTATGCAAGATGAATGCTAAATATAAAAGTATGAAATTATAAATCTATATTGTTTGTGTTATGTTAATAATAAAAACTATTGCTTGACAAATGACCTGTCAAACGCAATGCAACAAAAGGAATTATTTTTTCGACTTTGGTTCGTGTGGGAACTTGACAAGCACATTGATATAATTTTGCTGATTTAGCAATTTCACAGCATATGAAAAATTTTGAGCTATGAACACTATATTATAATTGATATGTTTTATTATTTTCACAGAAGATGAGCCATAACTTTTACTTAGCACATTTTACACAATTTAAGAAAATGAACTACACAGAAGGATTTTTATAGCCTTCACTATATGTTCTTTTTTTCTTCATCTTGATTTCTAATTTAAATAGTAGGTAATTCCCATCTCTCAGTCTAGTATCAAATCTCACGGAATAAAAAAAAATGAAGTAAAAAAAAAAACCATCACAAACTATAAAAGAGATTTTAGTATTGCCATGCGACTTGATCATAGAGAGCAGGTATGAAAACATTAAAAATTTCTTCCATCTTTGTAATAAGAGGAATCTACAATCAGTTCGTTACGCAAAAGGGCAAAGGCTGCTAAAGTCGTAGTGATAATGATTTTCACTCAAATAAAAGGTATTTCCTCACATCAAACCGTGCTTTCACGAGAACAGGGCCGACCGTGCCAACAATGGATTTCACAACTCTTGTCCTCGTTTCTGCGTTCGTGGTACTGGTGTCGTTGTGGTTCTCTTCGAGGAAAAAGGACCGGAATCCGTTACCAGGACCAGTTGGTTTGCCGATTGTTGGTTACTTGCCTTTCATGACAACCAAACCTTACATCAAGTTTACGAAATTAGTTAAGAGATACGGCCCGATTTACAGGTAAGTGAAGCATATTAGCAGTGTAGTATTAGTAATTATATGCTTTGATCGTGGTTAATTGTAAATGCTTTGATTTTAGCAAAGCTGTTCTTGGTGCATGAAATAGCACATGATTTTGACATAAAATACAAATTTAAGTTAAACAACTAACTGAAAATTAACTGAAACTTTTAGAGCTCTTCTTTTTATACCCGCACATCAAGAAACATTAATACTCCAGTTTAATCTAGTTATCTATATACTAGTAAGCCCGGCGGTCATATGAAACGACCGCTGTTCTAGATATTATAAATTGCAATTGAAATGATTTGTGCAAAGGTGTCTGCTAATTCAAACTGAATTACCCAGGTCAGGCGGCGAGGACGCCCCTTTGCTTACTGCTCCCCACTACTATAGATTTATGGTTGGATCTTATTAGGAGAGCCCGCCCCGTTGGCGCGGTTGGCGATGAGTACACCATTGGTAATCCTGATTTGATCGTAGCTCTGTTTCATCGTTCTGCGAGGTGGACGCCAAATTGGCGGTTTTGAAACGGGATGGGCTCTCCTAGGATTTTACCAAAGCGCAGACGATAAATAAATTAATTAAAAAGAAAGAATGGATTAAATTAAATTCGCGAATACATTAAGTTTTAAAGGAAATTTCAAATACAGCGAAGCCTTACTCAATATGCAGAGAAACGTTTCAATTATTATTAGTATATTTATTCCAATAACAATGGCAATGCATTGATTTGTTTGTTCACACGGCAACTGTAATTATACTGTTGGAAACGACGGCAATAATGCAAAAATAAAATAAAACGGGTCAAGAAAATCATTGAAAAATTAGAAAAAATTAATTTAAAAAAAAACTAATTGAGTCACAACTTTCATTTTTGCGGCGATGCGTTTCTCGGTTCGTAAACATTAACCGTGTCGAATGTGGTCCCGATCGGTAAAATGGCCTCCTATAGCGGACAGACAGACAAACAGTCAGACAGAATAAGCCGCTTATATATAAGAAATTTCGAAATGTAACTTGATAGGAATTCATAAAATCAATAGCTAAAAAATGACGCCAACTTGACAATTTCTCATCAATTTCTTGCCAAGATCACAGAACCCTATGCTTACTGCTAGCTTAGTAGGATTAAACAACTTTCAAGTAAGGATTCGAAAACCAAGCAAATTATGAATGGAAATTAATGGAATAAACGAAAAATGTAGATGAGGAAGATCAAAATAAAAACATTATAATACGTAAAAAATATTTATAAACAAAACTTGAGCAAATAGTTAAATTTTGACTAATTAATATGCTCTTATGTTGCTATTTGCCTTCTCGGTATTGACTCCAAAATGAAAGGGTAGCAGGGCAGGAGATATTTTTAATGAATACACTTCTCCAAAAAGACACTTATAGTCAACTTTAATAGCTTGCTTTCTGGATTTATCTTTTTTCTGTAGTTTGACTCTTTATTTTGATTCTAATAACGAAATGGTTACTAGTTTGGTTGAAGGATCATTCCATTAAGTTTATAGATACGTACCAAACTTAATTTTTTTTTTAAATTCAGAAAGTTCATGCCCTATGAAGACTCTCATGGAAATTTTATCATTTAAAGACGGATAGTCTCGCCGAAATAGCGGTACTAAAACTGGCAGAAAAAGAGAAAAAAATGCTATGTTGTTTATAAGGTTGCCATAATTTTTGGATATATTCACAGTCCATTCGTTACTATACTGAATTTAAACAAACTACATAAAAATATATTCTTAACATTTCAGTGTTGAATTGAGGCAGTGAGAAGCAAAGGGATGTAAGTGACAAAATTGAAAATGTGGAGAGAACTGGTGCAAACGATAGGGAAAGCACCATTCTATATTGTGACAAGAAATGTTAGTGATTGCTCTAACGGGTGATCCTCTTCAACGTGATTTAGAATAAAAATAACATTAAAGGTCCCATGAGATCCAAACTTTGAACGCGTTTTTCTCAGAATCGTTTTTTGGTCACTTACATCCCTTGCTTCTCACTGCCTCAATTTATACGCTATTCATTCCCCATGCGTAACTTTTTTTAGAAATGGTTTGTTCGTTTAAATTACCTTTCATATACACAATATGGAACATCTAAGAAAAACTATATGAGCTGGAAAAAATGTTCCAGGTAAAGGCATTGTAAATTCAACTATTTTTGGAAACTAAATAAAAAGTAATTGACGAAAAACGAGAAAATGATCAAGAAACATCAACATTCAGATTTATCAACATATCACGTTATACATTAGTATCATCAATTACTATGTCTTTCTAGTGAAGTTTGCTCTTCTGAAGAGTAACATAAATAGCAGACCCATTTTGTCAAATTAAGGGAAAAGTTAAGACAGTGAAAGTTATGGGGGAGCACTCCTTCGACAAATTCAAAGTCACACTACAACCAATTAGTGTTTGGTGAAAGAAAATAGGATGAATGAGCGCTAATGGTCAATCAGAGTGGGCTCTAAGGTCGGCAGAGTGCTTACAAAAGCAGTTTAGCCACTATCTTAACAGCAAAATGATTGCCACCTTTCTTGGCAGACAATTCTCACAGTCTTGGACATTTTTCCATTCCCAGACACTACCCAGGACAGCACCAAAAACCAGGACTGTCCGGGCTAATCCCGGATGTCTGGTAAACCTAGTTGGATTCTTAGCGGCAGACTTTGGCGTGAAAACGTCATAAATTTGTGCATATGTCTAAGGATTTCGTATTATAAGAAAACTGTTGGAAAAGAATTTTTAAAATGCAACTATGATGCCTTTTAAGCGTATTGTAATGGGTCTTCCCGAAAAGGCTGCATTGAGTGCCGAAAGGGGAACTGGGTGCACTCGATAAAGCAAGAGGGTGCTGTGCCTTTTCAAAACTCGCTAGAGCCAGTACTAATTCCATCATAAAAAATGTTTTACATAATCTGTTGAAGCAGTATACTAGTGCCAATTCTTCTTGTGTGTGTGGAATAAGATCGTTCATCATCCTTTATCAGTCCTTTATACAGCAGCCAGTGTTGTAGTTAGACTCCTGCTCCTACAGAAATGCATTGCTGTTTTCTTGCGCAACTAGAAATCTTTGAATATATTTTTTTGTTTTCCGTCAGCTTTGTATTGTATCCAACAAGCAGGTAATGGTTTTATCAGATTACTATTTTAGATTTTAGATCTGCTTCTGACATTGAATTGGAATATGATTTTGCAGAAAACTAAACATCCGTTTTGATAAGCAAACTTATCACCCAATGTGAACAAAAGCTCTCGATAGTTAATTTATCTTATCAGCCAGTTTTTGACAGCCAGAAGCTTCAGTTTCAAGGATAATTGTACTTCGAAGTATTTTATGGAGTAGCTGAACATAATGAAACAAAAATATTTCACTATTGCTATTTCAATGAGAAAATTTATACATGTTGCATTTTTGAAGTATTTTCTGAACTCATATAGGACTATATATTCTGTTATATTCCACAAGGATCAGATAAATACCCAATATTCCTGGAAAACATACAACTTGAACATAGGATATAGAAATGCGTAATGTGGCGCAAGCTTAAACTCGTTCCCCCTCTTTATGACGAATTGATTTATGATGGTCAAGAATTTTTTTATCTTTCTTTAAGAAGGTTGCAAATGCGATTCCTAAAATTCTGTTATGATAGTCATTTTAAAAAATTTTCAGTTTGGGATTTCTTAAAATGATTTGAAAAGTCCTCAACTTCCTCCTCAGTTTGGAAAACATTCGATTAAGCAGGTTTTGGTAAAGGTCTGACCAGTTAAAATTTTGCTAATCGTAATACAGGGGTGCCCATTCTCTTAGGGCGATGGCGCACCTCCCTAAAAAGCAACGGAGCCGAGCAGAAATGATGACCCCCCCCCCTAAAATGCCCAAAACCCAAATCCCTCCCCCCTAAAAATTTCAATGTAACAGTGTGGGCACCCCTGTGTAGTGGAAAATATTTAATGCGATTTCAAAAGTGTTCAAATGCGCTTGTGTATTAGATAGTCCTCAACTGTCTGTTATAAAAGGTCTAGTGTATATGTTACCGTGAATGTCCGAAAGTGGAAAATGTCGACATTATCCAGTGAATGTTGATATGCCCCAAATACAGAATGTCAACAGTCATCGGTGATTTGTCGACATTTACCATACATCGGACTGGAGAATGTAGACATTCTCGAATTTCGGGCATTCACGGTAACATAATATATACCAATATAATTTGGTGCAAATGAACTTTTGCAACTCCCATTTTGGCGGTTTATGGAGTTTCGAACTTGCTTGCGGTTGTATACCGAACTAGATTGTATCTCAGCTACGCAGCGCAATGAACTTATTTTTTTTCAGAACTGAAATGCCGAAAACGGCTTTATACCGGACTCATGAATCCAATTTAAAAAGCACACTTATTGCATTTCTTTTCAGCATAAACTATCCTTTCGTCGAAAAAAAAAACTATTTGTGGAAAGCTCACAATCTAAGCAGTTAAGTAGCTACATAGTTGAGCTTCGGTTTAGGATTTCTAATCTACTTGAAACGTTCTACGAAATCTGGTACAGTTTATAAGGGCATTAATATGCTGCAAAATAAGTTTTGACATTTCTCCGATGAGACATTCTGAAATTTATAATTTTACTTTAACTGGAATAAAGACAAAGCTAATTCGAATTTTTGAATGGGATTACATTTGTTAACTTTCTTAGGGAATGGTCGAATTTTATGCCGAATTTCATACCAGTCCTTCAATTGGTGTATCTTTGGGTGACAAACGCATAAACATACAAGAAAGCCTACAAACAAGTTCTTTTAAGTGTGGAGAGAAGACAAAGTTTACATTTACTATTCGTAATATAATGTAAAACTGATGTAAACATTTTCTAGTGTTCGTCTTGGAAGCAGAAATGTGGTTATTTTGGCAGATTTCAAGGTGACCAAGGAAGCTTTCGCAAATGATGCTTTCATGGGAAGACCTCCAGATATTCCTTTCGATCTCAGTGAAACCAATAAAAGTACGATTATTATATTGTACATTTATGTATATAGATAGATATAGATGTGTATTTAACCGTTTTTTGATGTTGTTCCATCTCTTCCATTCAAAATTAACTCTAAATCTGAGTCTACTAGTTGTTCTAAATATAATATTAAAGGTCACAAAACTTTTAAACGCACACACAAATTCTACAAAGAACCGTCGCCGCTAGCAAAGGACGGGAAACAACGCAATATTTTGTCATGAACATTCGGACTCGAAAGTTTAGCCGCATTACCATGGTAGTGAACTAAACTGAAGCTTATGTTGCAATTTAACGAATAAATACTGAGCTGGGAAAACATTCTATTTCTATTTCTTGTCGGTACTCAAAAGGAACCGCATTGCCCGTAGAATTCGATAACAGATTTAAAAGTAGCAGTTGCAAGCTGAAAAAATAAAACTATTTACGTATTTAGCAGTACAGGGCAAATAACTTTTTAGTAAAAATAAATAGTAATAAATAGTAAAATGTTCTAGATTCTAGAATGTAAGATTTTACTTCAATCTCTCAAAGTGTGAAATAGCACAGTATTAATAACATTCTTTACCCTATTATTATTATTATTTATCAGTTTGTAATATCAAAAAAAGTTAAAAATAATGATATGCAAGCAATATATTCAAAAAACAAATAGATCATAAAATTTTGTGGTAATTTACTCAAAAAACAATACGAAATCAAAATAGTTCAGAAACATAGTGGTAATTTTGTGTTATCCTTGAAATGAATAGCTAATTTATATCTATTGAAGATTTTCGTTACAACCCATCATCATTTAATCTTTGTTACATATTTTTTAAATAATACTTATGTTTAAGACAACCGAAAGAGATATCAACTATTTTGGTGTGCCAAAATATGCTGCAAAAAGTTTAGCTCCCATCAATCAACGGTATGAGTTGATAAGTCCTCGCTGTTGGAAGTCGGTTAAAAAATGGCGATCAAATTGCAATGTATACGAACGATTCCGTTGTCAATTTACTTACAATAAAAGGATCAAAAATAAAACTGTAAAGATTTCAGAATGGGTGTTGAAACCGTAAATGCAATTAAAAACTCAAAATCATTTATATGTGAACCTATTCGGGTTCACCAATTGCTGATGAGAATGCGGAGTTTCCATCTTAAATTGCAGCTTGTTACTTGACTGTTTGAGCTCTTTTGAACTGGAACTTTTTTCCAGAAACTGGAGCTTTCCTCGATATGCCATGGAAAGAACAGAGACGCTTTTCTTTGCATATGTTGAGAGATCTCGGTTTTGGCAAAACGAAGATGGAAGAACACTTACAAGTGAGATATTTTTACAGCTGTTTTTGTTATTGAATCATGTAAGAAGTTTCCTAGCATAAATTTTCCGTTACTATTTGTGACAGGATATATGCATAAAGCATAACTTTTCTGCCTCATTCCAGAAGTAATTTCAATTTTTTTTCGATCCAACATAGCGCAGAAGCTACTAATGATCTTTGATCAAAATTTTACAATATGCCCCTAATATAAAATATATATATATATTTTAATCGTGCTAAAAAGTAAAAAATAAATTCATTCTTAACACAACATCAAAAAGACTTTTAAACATAATCTTAGAAGTTGGTGCAAAATTATGACAGCCTAATTATCATTACGTATGTGTTACCTTTTCCTTATATTGGAACGGAGCACAAGCTCTGAGTCATTTATGTTTGTAATTAATTCATGACTACAATCGATTTTATCAATCATAATTTTTCACTTACTTTTTAGCGCAAATTTTAATTTGAAGTCCGTTTTATTTTTTTCCAAAAATTATTTTTTAAATTCTTTTTAATATAAATACATTTTTCATATGAATACTCTGTGTAGTTAAATCGATGTATGATATTTAAGTCAGATGACCCTTTATCGATTTATATTATAGTATATATATTTATTAAAATCATTGAAATCGATTCCTTTAGTGAAACGAACCGATTTAAATCGGTTCATCAAGTTTGGTCCCCCATAGGAACAGGAAAAACCATTGTTTTGTTTGAAAAAACGAAACAATGACTAAATTTCCGCCCATAACTTTGTTCTAACTATCGAATATGGTCAAACAAAGATACGAGACCTATGGGGGACCAAACTTGATGAACCGATTTTGATTATTTTCTTTTTAAACCGAATAATCAAAATCGGTTCATCTAGTGAGAAGTTATCAATGGACCACAAAAAACATACATACGGTTTGAGTTGATAAGTCCTCGCTGTTGGAAGTCGGTTAAAAAGTGGCGATAAACTTCAATGAATACGAACGATTTCGTTGTCAATGTACTTACAATAAAAGGATCAAAAATAAATCTGTGTAGATATATCGCTTTTAGAAATGTACAGTGTCATATCTGCAAAATGGACATTTTTCAAGAGAAGAGTTTGAACGTTTTACAATTTGTTTTATTTAATTACCTTATTTTTTTCAATGATTATTATAATCGATTTTGTTCAGAAAATAGTTATTGTTCTAGTTTTCTCTCGCATGATGGATGTTAATGATGTCAAAAAAATTAGAAATAGCTATAAAAAGTAGCTATGACAGTATTGCACCAAAAAAATACAGTTGGCCTCTATCTTTAATTTTTGAACATGAACTTACGGCAGTATTCTCACTATAAAGAGCGCAAAAATCTGAAAATTTTGGTATAAAAAAAGAAAAAAAAACATTTTTTGCAGATATGACACTGTTTAATTCTATAAGTGATATGTCAGAATGGGTGTTGAAACCGTAAATGAAATTAAAAACTCAAAACCATCTACATGTGAACCTATTCGGTCTCACCAAATACTTTAAGAGTTCCAACTGTAGAGGACATCGAACAAAATGTTTTATTTGAAAAAATATATAGAAGGTCGTAAAAACCAATCAGTATTTACAGGAACACTTTCTCGGAAATGTAATAATTTTGAAGACTATATAAGGTGTACTGTATCTGTGGTTATCTTTTGTTTACCCTTTTTTTTAAACATCATTTAATGTTAATTTCTTTCTCCGTAGAACAAACTTTAAACAAAGGATAATAAATGTCCACAAATTATTATCAATGATTTCATGCCATCAGTTAAGTTGGGGTTGGGTGCTCCCTAACTTGGGACAACAAATATTTTATTTTATTTTACTTCATACTTACAACACCATTTGTCAACATTTCTTTTATATCATGTGTCTCCTGCAGGAAGAAATCCTGGAACTGTTAGAACGTATGGACCAGCTCGAAGGAAGTCCCACTAAGATGTCGAATATCTTGGCGCCAAGTATGTCAAACAATATTGCTTCCTTGCTATTCGGCAGGCGGCTGAAGCACGACGATCCCAAAAGGATCAAACTTGACCTCATGTTGAGTGATGTCGGCAAGTTGGCTGGAGCGACTGCGTGGCAGACGTTTTTCCCGGCCATTAACTGGATGTTCGAGAAATTAGAAATCGGAAACAAGGGAAAACTTCTTCATGCACTTAGGGAAGTGAGAGATTACGTCCGGTGAGTAAAAGTATTTTTAATAGGTCGTCATGGCTTCTCTCCTTTGAATAGACCAGAACAAGGGCAGAAGTTAGGTCAATCAGAACTATCGTTTAGCGTATATTTCTCACAGAAATACAAGAATTAACACGAAAATTGGTATTCTGGTCTATCTTAATGCGAATAGGTGGCAATTCTTTTATGATGTCCAAGGGGATGAGACACTCAAGCAATCGAACATTTTTCTCGCAAAGTGTATAACTCAAAAATCCAAGAACTCAAACCAATTTGATATACAATTATACCTCAATGGAAGCAGTTGCTGGTTATATTTTGGCCTAATCGCACCAAGGGAGCCGCATGGTTGATAATTTTAGGAAGCGTATTGATGTGAAAGATGTAGAAGGGATTTTTGTGATGGCGACAGTTAACAATGACATTCCCCCCCCCCCCTATGACTGTAAAGAAATATTTGACGTCTTATAATGAATATAAAAAAGAGTTTACAATCTTTTCTATACAATTAAATACATCATTAAAACTTCACACTACATCTTAGAGAAAAAGTCTGATGTATTTTACCTTGTATTTGTTTTCCAGGGATGAATTGTGGGAGCACGAAAAGACGCTTGACCGCAATAATATTAGGGATTTTATGGATGGGTACTTGCTGGAGATAGAGAAGAAAGCGAGCGATCCAATGACAACGTTTAAAAGTAAGATCATTTTTAGTGATTCTAGATGCAGTACCTTGTTTCTCTAGTAATAGTAACTCGAAAAACTGAGCAGTGAGCTAAGCAGTAACACGCAGAACTGAGCAGTGAGCTGCGTAGTTACTCCAGATACTGAGCAGTGAGCTGCGTAGTAACTCCAGAAACTGAGCAGTGAGCTGCGTAGTAACTCCAGAAACTGAACAGTGAGCTGCGTAGTAGCTCCAGAAACTGAGCAGTGAGCTGTGTAATAACTCCAGAAACTAAGCAGTGAGCTAATTAGTAACTCCAGAAACTGAACCCAAGTTACAGCAGTGGCAGGGCTGGCGCTAGCAAGAATGGCACCCTGTGGCAAAAAACTTTTTTCCGCCCCTACTATATATTATGAATGAATAATAATAGAGATTAAAAATGATCGATACAAACTTTAATTATACATATTTTAACTTTCAAAAAGCTGAAGGAAAACAATCGCTGATCAGAATGGTGTAAATGAGGAAAAATAAAAAACAGCAAAAATGAAAAACAATAGATTGCGTTTTTCTCGTCATAAAATAGGGAAGACCCTTTCTGAGACTGCAAACTCTTATAAAGCGCCCCCTCCGAATACATTGAAGCCGCCTGTCGCTGTGGAGAAGAAAAGGATAATGTGCAAAACAAGAAATAACCCAGTAAAAATATATCCTTTCAACAAAGAAAAGAAACGGCAGCCTGTGATGTACCTGATGTGTCTCTGTGTTTGATTTTATCAAAATTAAACATGTAATATATATTGATGCAAAAATGAAATTAGATGAAGTTTTGATGCATCATTTGCAAAACTATATAGAGTTTAAATATATATATATTTTTTTGAGACAAAAACTACTGTTTGTTACTTAAGAAGATGCAGTCAATATTTCTGACCAATGCGCCCCTTAAGGCCTCTGGGAGGGCTTAAATGGATCGAAATGCACATTTCGGAAGCATTTTTTAAAAGTGTATATCTAATATGCTACTGTAAATTTCTGCTAGATTTTTGGCTCATTCATAGAACACAATATACACATTTATTACATACAACTAACAAGTCATAAAATGACCTATAAAATATTATTGGAGCATTATTTTAGGTCACTGGCTTTTTTCGTCGAGAAATACATGCATACATTGCGCGCAGTGTAGATTGATTTCAAATTATCTTAGGAATGCCATTTAACTTTTTTTTTAATTTACAAGTATTAAAGATATAAATGTACTATTATCATTACTTTACTCTTTGCAATGGATTTTTTGGTAGAAGATCATTTGGTGATAAGGTTTTTCGAGAAAATTGCGGCACATTAAAATCATTATCTCGAAACATTATTACTGTATCACTATGAAAGTAGTACAAAAAAAGCACTACTGTGTGCTTGGGCTACCTGCCAAATTTTGTGTCATTCGGTACTACGGTTTTTGATTTATCTTGCGCGCAATGTTGAAAAATCTCATTTTCAGAAAAACGTAAACAAAGTAAGATTTAAGAAAAATAAAACAAATTACATACCAGTATAATCAGTATGGGTTTAAAATGCTCCTGCAGCATAGGTGGGTCCCTCTACAGCTTTTTCTTTGGAATTTTGAGCTAAAATTTTTCTTCTTTTAGCCCTTCGAGCTTCTAATGTACTCGCTGTGTTTTGTCGCTCACAGTCTGTCAAGCGTCGTTCGTTGGCAGCTTTTGCAGCGGCTATGCTAAATCTTCCAACTGACAATTCTAGTCTTCTCATAACATCCAGATGACCAAAATTTCCATCATTAAAAGCCAAAACAGCTTCATTTGTAGCAATTGCAACAGTTGTTTTGCTACAACCGGAAGTTTTCGGGCAGAATTTCCAGATCAATGAATTCAAACATTCATTAGAATTCTGCGTCTTGCCTCCTAGGCAGCGTCTCAGTAATGCTGGACTTGACAAGTTGAGGAACACCGGTTTTACACAGTCCATCACAGCTTCAGGTAAGTTTTTCTTGGAATGCTTGAAACTGGCGACACTTCCATGTGCAATCGCTTTTTGATATTGGCACCAAGAAGATGATCCTTTCGGGCAAAAATCGTGGAATGGATTTTCATCCGAAGCGCGCTTATGGTGAAAAATAGCCCATATAGTTATCTGTTTTTTAAGTTGAGTCTGTTTTCCATAATGGCTATTCCATAGAAGGTGGTAATGTCCTCAATTACTTTATCAGTCAATCGACCGCGCTCAGAAAGTCCTTTGCCATCTGACAGCTTTTTTGATGTCATTGAGCTTCTTAATTTCCGGAGTTGAGTCCCCATTTTTTTCTTTATGTGGGCGACACATTCAATTTTTTCTATATTAATTCCATCGCCATAGGGTTTGGCCTCTTGGAGAGCAAGAAATGTTTTGCAGTCTCCATCACCAATATATTTGGAGTACATAACATTTCGTTTTGATACTGATCTTGAAAATATTCTCTTCATTCCTTCTACTTCCATCATCCCGGAAGATCCACTGTGATTTTTGGAGCAGTTTGGAGCATGCAACTTGTACCCCAACTGGTATTCACTGCTGTGTGTTTTTCCTTTCCAAAAGTCACAGCCTTTGCAATATTTGGACAGCACTTCAGTGTCAATTACTTTTCCTGTTAAATCCCCAATAACAGTACAAACACCAATTTTGGACAGATGCCCCCTAGTTTTCCAAGTACCATCTCCGCTTATGGTTATCTTTGTACAACCAGCATTGGAATCAACCGAATTGTTTTCTAAATCCTGCGTTCGAGTTGCAGCCAATTCTTCGACGGCAGCGGTTTTCATTGAATTCTCAGCAGCAGCACTTGTCGCATTATATATGCGCTGCAAAATCAAGACGTAAGTTTTGCGAGACATTGGATGAGGCAAATCCATTATGCCGCAGAATGTACAAAGGCCAGCATATCCCTGACCAATGCAGCGCATAGCATACACTGCTCTTCTGTTGATTTCTGCCACATTCTTGTGTTCAGCAATCAGAGGACAACTTCTAAATGATGACAGATTGTCGCAGTTGTGGCAAGAAATTTCAAACTTTGAGGACAACCCAATAGTCAAAACTTCACTGATACTTATTTCACCACCACATATTTTGCAGCACACATAATTACTGATTTCCTTAATAAATGAAGAAATGTCAACAATTCTATATCCTTCAAACGATGTTGATGTTTCAATTTTTTCATATTCATTAGCAGACGATATTTTTCTTGCTGATGCACAAGCAGATGTATCCGATGCATTTTTAGAATTTGTGTATCGATTGCCTTTGAATTTATATTTCTTCGGTCTCGCACCTGATTTTCTCTTCTTTTTTGCTGAAGTATCCATTGAAATAATGTACTTCAACTGTATAATGAGAATCAAATTTGCTTATCAAAAAATATGACTCTGAAAAATCGCAAAAGAAAAACAAACTTTCAAATTCAAAAAACGTGATCGCCTTCCTCGTGCTAATGCAGATCGAAGCGTAAACAACAACAGCGAAATGTTTAGTTGTTCTCTTACTCCTTCCAGTTAAAAATAATTATGGAATTAAGGCAAAATATTAAAAATAAAGTGTAACTAAAAAGACTGTAGCAGACGATACCGAATCCGAAACAAATAGTATTTGATAAAAATAGGCATAACTCCCTTAATAATTTGAATTTTTTAATGCAGTTTGCTTTAAAATGTGTAGAAATGTTGTGGCTTCGCAGTAGCACAAAAATTCAAAAATCGATTTTTTGAAGGTGTCAAGCCCTCCCAGAGGCCTTAAAACGACGCGCCCTGAGGTGGGCGCCTCACTGCCTCAGATTAGCGCCGACCTTGCAGCAGTGGAACTCGGTATGCATTCTGCATCCTGTTTGGTTTGCACCTAACGATCTAGCAAATGTTTAGAGGATAAAATAAGGTGACATTTGTATTTTACACCTGAACTATTTCAATGCTCAATTAATGCAATGAGGTGTTGAGAAACATACTGATGCAAATCAACTTTTTTTGGAAAAATGGGAGTTAATTCTATTTTCCATAATATAAGATTTCATCTACCTTTATTTACAGTAAACAAAAGAACACTTCAAAGACGTACCAACAGGTGGCTCCATTAGTTTATTCTTATTCAATACCGTGATGTTACAACCGTGTTTCAAAATGCCGTTTTTCTCGAAATTATTCGCTTGACTTATCCCACTATGTTTCTCACCTGCTTAACCCTCTAATTCCCAACTCCACCTCAAGGCGGACAACGGTAACAAAATTTGGGCATTAGAGAGTAAATGTTTTTGCCCCATGTCAATAACAGCATCAAACTTGAAAGCATATACCACTAATGAGGAGCATATGGATTTTCTTGGGAACAATTGCCATTTTAACTCATCGTACTGTTATTAAAGAGATAGTGTTATAGAAACGGAAACT
The DNA here is from genome assembly GCA_038502835.1 of Octonoba sinensis. Classification (NCBI taxonomy): domain Eukaryota; kingdom Metazoa; phylum Arthropoda; class Arachnida; order Araneae; family Uloboridae; genus Octonoba; species Octonoba sinensis. The sequence goes on along the minus strand of CM076599.1, from coordinate 107,713,811 downwards.
AAACTAGATGCGATTGTAAAGGTTTTTCAACATTCTTTCTTCTCAAAAACAAATGTCACGTATGAAAGAAAGCTTATGAATTCGCTTCTTTCGTCTCCTTTACGTAGTGTATGGACTTCACATCAATAAATTATTTTTCAAGAAGTTAATACATGGAGTCTTACTCTGGATTCTTTCGATAAGCCTCTTCTTTGGTTGTGACATTTTTGCATCATCAATGACCTATTTTTGTAAAAGATACGAAAAAGTTTAGCGGGTACTACAAATTGCGGGACTTAAGTAATATGTAAACCCCATATGTGAACCCTGTAAATATGTAACTTACATATACTATTTACACATTTATGGCTGTTGCATATTGACCAAATTTTTAACAGAACTTTTAGCCCCCGCAAGCTTTTTATTTTGATTTTACGTTATTTTTAGCTAGAGTATAAAATTGCTTTTAATTCTTAGGGGACGTTTTGGTTGACTTGGGTCGAGCCTTCTTCGGCGCCGGAAGTGAAACTGTTCGAATATCAGTCGACTGGATGCTGTTGATTTGCGCCCATTTCCCCGAAGTTCAGAGGAAGATGTATTCCGAAATTCGAGAAGTCCTCGGACATGAGCGTTTTCCCACCAGGGCTGACCACCTGAACATGCCGTACACAGAAGCAGTCATTCTTGAAATGAACAGATGGAGGACCATCATTCCTCTCAATTTGATGCGATAGTAAGACATTGAATTTTTTCCATCATATTTTCACTAATTTCTTGCTTGGGCAATAATAAAAACAAGTGTTGTATTTCGGCAAAAGTGCTTTTTACTTCTAGCACGTTCCAATTCTTGATATCTCTCTCTCTCTATATATATTTTTTTTTTGGTTATCAAAGAGTCTATGAGGAATATTTGTCATATCAAAAGATATTTCTGTAGAATTCCTGTAAAGTTTGTCAGTCTACAGTACGAAGAATGCTCACATAATATGTTGAAATAGTTTTTATAAAATTCATGGCATGTATACATTATCCCAAGACAGAATTTATATAGATTATCTGCTGCAGCATGAAAGCAAAGATCAGCTACATTTTTTTTTAGTTCAAAATATGCATTTGAAAATTGTAAATAAGAAAAGAATAGAAAAGTTAAGTTCAAAAAAGCATAATTATGGTTTTTTAAGGAACAGTTTGACAGGATTTGGAAAAATCGCTGATAAAATTAATTATAGTTACAAAAATACGAGAGGTGTTCTTTAATGCGCGTACTAGGATTGCAATAAATTAACGATAATCCCATATGGTTTCTTTGAGAAACTCCAAAAATTAATGTAGAGCAATGATATTCAAAAGAAGTAATGCTTTATGGGAATAAAATTTTTTTTACAGGACCAACGAACGCCCTAATCACCTAATCTTTACGAAAAATTCGAACGCAGGGGATTCTATCGATAGCATATTAAAAAATGTACTGAATCAGGAAATACTGTACTAAAAAGCGCTGACTGTACCAACGAGGCAGGGATGGACAATTACTTTTATACTTATGTGGTAAAGGAGATATTTCTTTTAAATGAATTTCTTTCACATGCAATCCACACATTATGCCTTCCGGCCGGATCTTATGTCAGTTGGACCTTTTGCTCATGGACCTTCTGTTCGTTGGAGCCTTTGGATGTGGATCTTATGTCCATGGAACTCATGGTTTTGGACCTTCCGCATGGATCCTCACATTTAGATGTGGAAAAATGTGATTATTTTTTAGACATCTTTCGGTTTAAGAAATATGATTCCTCCCCCCCTCCCGAATTAGCAACAGTGACAGCAGGAGTAACAAAAAATGGTGCCTTATAAACACTAAAATACTTATACGCCGTACAACAGAATACGGAACATACAAAATGAAGCAATCAGTTGAAGTTCATTTCTTCTAGTAACTCATTTACATAATAAGTAATGAACTTTCGCTTCAGCATACAGAAATAATTGAACCAACTTAAAACTAAAATACGAAAGCTTCTCGAAGAAAAACAGTTTAATGAATTTATGCTTGACATTATTATATGAACTCGTGTATACTCATGTTGTTATGAACGTGAAGACACATTGACTGATAAATGGTTGGTACATTTAAAAGGAGTGATTATAATATGTCTTGTATTTTTCTAGCACTCTACAAGATACGGAGTTAAATGGATACTCCATTCCCAAACACACTTACGTCTTGTCAATAATCTGGGCTGTTCACTACGACAAAAGCCTGTGGGGAAATGATGTTGAAGAATTTAAACCCGAACGATTCCTCAGTGAAGACGGAAAGAAAGTAGTCAAACCCGAGTTCTACATTCCATTCTCAATAGGTATGTGTTACGCGTCACACTTGAAATTATTCTTGGGTTGTTTTAAATCAAAGATTATTTCACTTTCATGAGTGAAGCAAAATCCCTATCGGTTTGGAAAATTCTGGTGACTTCCTAAATTAAAAAAATGATGACAAAATAAATAAAAGTTATGATTGATGCTGGTGCTGCAACGGAGGATGAACAGCGGTATAAATAAGCATTTCTCTCCAAAACAAATTCGGTACATCGTTTAGTTTAAATAATGTTTTTAAAAAGTGTGATATCACTTGAAACGTTTCTTATCTACTATATATCAATCCAAATATGCCAGTTACAGAAAATTTTCAAGTTAAAAATCAGCTCATAGTACCTTAGTTAATAAAACAATAAATAAATAAATAAACTTTTATTTGGTCTAATTTCCTTCTTCCCCAAATGAAAATAATAATTCATCAAGATTTATTAATTTAGATATTACGTAATGCAGTAATAAACATTTGTATTAAATTTGTAAAATCGCCTAGATATTTTATCTAGGATCTCTCTATATCTTTATATCCTCTTATCAATATCTCTATCTATTTCAGAGATTTATCTTTCGCTGGTGAATCCCCCTGAAGTTCTTTTGAATAAATTATTAACTAATTATAAATTAAAATTTACGCGGGAATGTCGCCAAATTTGAAAGTCGGCTGCCTACTCAAGTTAAATCGGTTTCGAAAGAATGAGTGAGTAAAGCGGCGTTTTTTGAGTTATTTTCATTTCATTGATATGTTGTTTTTTTTTCTCTTTTTCCAGCTCCCTCCCCATTTTTTTGGGTAGGGGATGTAATTATTGATATTTCGAGAACCGGTCCGCTGCTTACTTGTTCACGGTTTCGCTAATAAAAATAGCCGAATCATAATTTATTCGCCTGATACATACTTTTCTTTTTTAAATTTCAGGTAAACGCCAATGTCCAGGAAAAGTATTCGCCGAGGTCGAAGTGTTCTTATACATAGCTGCCATCCTGCAACGATTCGAAGTTTCAATGCCACCTGGCAGAAAGGCAGATTTGGACGGAGAGCTAGGGATTGGACTTCAACCAAAAAGACAGGACATCATATTTAAACGACGTTCTTAGAATTTTTTTTTTTTTTTGAAAGCATGGGATACATTTATTTTATGCCTATCATGACAGAATGAATACGAGAAAATAATTAAATCAAAGTTTTCGAGAATCGAGGTTTTTCAGCTCAGCTGAATATAATAGTCAACATCCATGCAAATTTTTTAACAAGTATTAACCATGAACTGTTGGCTTTACATGAAGGGAATAAGTAGACAATAATTTATCTAAGAAATATTATTTATTTTCGCACAGTATAAATGATTATTTTTTACTTCATCTTCCCCCGAAGAAGATACAGATAGTACATATCACAAATCGCACACATAGGTAAAATTTAGAAAATAGTTTTAATCCGAAAACCATTTCATTAAGAGACGCATGGGCATCCGCTTAAGAATTCATATAATCATTGCCAAGAAAATGGCACAATTCTATTTCTGAGTTCACGTCAAATATATTATTCGCCAACATTCCAGTAACAAGCAAACGATGCTGTTGGATTACATTCCAGCAATGAAACCATACTGCTACCAACACTGATTATTTTTGTGCCTCCCAAACTAGCGAATAATTTGTCCATAACATCTCGTTAAAGAACGATCCATTTAAAAACATATTCATTGCTTAGAATTTAACTTGTTATGAATTATCTGGCCGATAAACAATGGGTATATACCAGAAACAATGTTATCAATGTTTGTCTCTTTCGTATCTTATGATAATATTTTTCTGCTGCAGTTGTTTTGTAATCTGTGCCATTGGAAATAAGTAAATAAATAAGCTTTCAATGCAATGCAACTATTTTCATTTGTTTGCACGTGGTCATAATTATGTTGCCACTTTTTGGTTAAAAAAAGTATTTCGTTTACTTTTAAAAATTTGCTTTAAATTCTAATTTTAGACTAATCCATTTTGCTCTTATCAAATTATTTCTGTCAAGTGCCATCGTTCAGTGCCATTGTTGAGTTTATTGAATGGAAGTTTTAATAAAATATTCTTGTGATGTGTCTCTTCGACTTCTTCATTTAAATAATCATGAATAGGAATATATGAGAAAACAGAAGGATGAAGGATGCTGAAGTGTATTGCGCAGGGTTGTTTTTAGATGATCAGTCGGGTGAGTAGCTGATCGGTTGAGAAAAATGTCTCAAATAGCCTCACATGAATTGTGCAGGTTTTCCGAAAAAGAAGGCCATGTGCAAATAACTCAATAGTGTGTGATGACTTTAGTTTTTTTTCTCTCTCTCATTTACTTCATTTGATTCAAAGTCTGGAAAAAATGTTCATTTACTTTATTTGATTCAAAGCACGAAAATAATTTTTATTTAAATGTTTAAGAATTCAAATAGTAGATTATCTAGCGATGGAAGCTGTGTTAAACTATCTCTAGAAATACTAATTTCATTGTTATACTTCTTACTGAAAGTTGTAAGAAAAGGTGGTGTGCCATAATAGGAGCCTTCCTCCTATTGGGAACCATTTTGAAGGTTTCCTAAAAATGCATCACAAAGCTTAGATTCCACATTTAACAATCTAAAAGTCCAATAATTCTAATCTTAAAAGCCTATATTTTTTAGCAGTGAAAAAACACTGTTTAATTCCTAATGGTATTAGGTGTATGAGGCAAAATCAAAAGCCACCCACCCCCCGTATTAGGTCACTTTGCCCTCTCTTTCTATATATATATATATTATATATATGTATAGAAACAGCAGTATAAACAGCAAACCCATTGAATAGTGAAATCTTGTGTACATAACCCAGTGCAATATAAGTGGCAGTTCAAGGTCAACGTAATCATCCGTGCTGTCTTATTAAGCTTTCCCGAGACCTTGACACATTGTAATTTCTTGGCTTTTCGTCATGATAACAAACACTTACCTCACAACAGAAAAGTCGTGTATGTTTTATTTGTAATTTGTAACGGCAAGTTTCTACAGCATTGGATTTTCGATAAATTAATAAAATAATAAAGCCATTCATGTGTTAGGTTGATGTATAATAAAGTTAATACATTTTTACCTTAATTGTGACTTAACTACACCACTAAAAACTTGTTTAAGGAAAAAAACAAGAAAAAAAAACCCCTTAAAAGTACACACACACATTTAAAAACAATTATCTGTGAAAATAAATATCTATCGCTAATTGGAAGACAATAATACTTACTTATTAACTGTTTTAACTTTTTTCAGCCCCGTAAAATTACGATCTACGTATAGATTCGATTTAACTTTTCCCCGAAAGCTATCTGGTATATGCGATAATGGCTTTCGCCTCATCTCAGACGAGTGTGACGTCACAAAGGACTAGTGCCTTAGCTCAGTGGTTCCCAATGTTCCTAACCTTTTTTTCTTTGCGAACCCCTTCCAAGATCCGAAAGAAAATGGCGAACCCCCTTCTGTAGTAACGTGTCACAAAAATACAAAATTTGTTAGTACATTAATTTTCCATATTGCACAATAGTTCATAACAAAAAATAAATATACAATTGCAAAATATCTTAAGTTTAAATAAGTACTAAAATTACTTTTTATTATTTGTTCTTTTTGACTAATTAATAGAGCAGTAAAAATATGTATTCGCAAAAAATATGGTTAAAAATTAATTTCCCGATAGTGCGAAAAGGTTATGGAACGGAATAACGTACACATTTTTGAGTCAAGCAATGAATATCGCTCTGTTCCACTTTCGGGTTGAACTATACAAAATTCTAAAAAGTTGGAAATAAAGTGTGATAAATGTGAGTACAAAATTTAAAATTAATGAATAAATATCTTCCGTTTTCACTTGGAGGTCTGTATATAAAAAAATAGCCACAACAATGAAAAATTTCCTACTTCCGACTCTTTCTTCGCGCTAACGAGGAAAAATAAAGATAAACATACGCTCAAATTTTAAAATAAATCAATGAATAACATTCGACACCACTTTGCGGTTCTAATTTTCGATATTATGTAGCACTAAAAGAAAGAACATTTCAAATTTTGTTCGTATGCTTCCTATGTTTGCCCACAACTTTTACGCATTATCAGGAAAATAATTTTTATACTCCATCTCAATACGTATTTAAATTTGTTACTTCATTTTTTCTTTTACGTCAACAATTAAAAATTCTGCCATTTGCGATATTATTTTCGCGAACCTCCTATCTACACCCAGCGAACCCCTAGGGGTTCGAGAACCACCGGTTGGGAAACGCTGCCTGAGCTAGATGGCTGTACGTTACACTCACAAGCAACGAAATGTAAGTAAATTTTAAATCCTAACAGGCAGCACCCTATGTTCATGGAACCGAGATAGAAGACAAATAATGATGTAATAATTGGTTTCATACACTAAAATATTTACAGCCACATGAAAACAAATGTTAAATTTATATATACGAGTAGATGAAACTGTGTAGGTTTGTTGTTAAATGTGAAATAAGGTAGGTGACCTAAAGGTGCGCTTAAGGTATACCACTTCCAAAAAAAAAGTCATTTTTAATTGCCGGATGTTTCTACTGCACTGTAAGTAATCCATATGCAGAACAAATCGCTGAATTTGAATCGTTTAGTTTTATACGTCGCCATTGTATGTAAGTATTTCACTTCTCAGAAGAAGCTATTCTAATTTTTGGGCAAGGAGACATTTTGATTTACATATGTTAAATTTCACAGAACATTGAATTATGAAATATTTTTTGAAAGTTTATTTCTTACTTTTTAAGCACATTTACTCTGGTTTTAATAACTTTATCAGATTAACAGTTTTACGAAGTGAAAATGGCGGTCATATACGTGTTCCTAAGGTAGCCACCCGGGTGGTCACCTGAGAACTTAGAGGAGACAAATTACTTTAATTGATTGCTTTAGACATATTTAAGAAAGTCAGTAATATTAATAAAAAATGCCAGTAAAAAATGTAGTTTTTTTCTTCTATTTTTTAAAATTTTTCGTCTTATATATGTATAATACGAAAATATCGATTTGGAAAAATCTTGATTAATGTATGGAACAAAGCAGCGAACCCCTAAAAATATAAGCTTAGGATTTGAAGCTACGGAAAGTTACCCTTTTAAACCCAATCAAATTCCAGATGAGACACCTGTAACCTCAGTCATCAGCCGATAATTCAACCGGAAGTTTATGACGAGGATCACATAGTTGATGTCATTTCAAAGTATTCAAGCTCCAAAGTTAATCCAAATTTTCTAGTATTTAAGACAAAAGGAAAAAAGAAGAAACCCTTTGCAACCACCATAAATGTACCCTATTTGGAAAAGGCCTCCAGTTCTCCATGGAATAGTGACTATTTTTTGCAGGATCATGATCAATTAACAGCCTGACTTTAAATGATTAAGAGCATTCCCCTACAATTTATTCTCTATTGGAAACACTAGAAATCCCTCAAAAGAAATCCATCGCCCCAAGACGTAAGGCTCTAAACTGCCGAGCACAAAATTGGTTAAAAGTCTAGTTTTCAAGCCAAAATATAAAAAGAATAAGAAGATAACCTTGAATGGTGTCAACAAAAGGAAACAATCATCAGAACTTAAAAGTAAGCAGCACAATAGAAAAGTAAAAACCGGAACTCTGCAAAAAAAGGACCTCAAACAATCTGATATTACCATGCCTAGCACGTAACCTGGTTTTGCCATTTATGCAAGAAAGACAAAATGATAATGGACAAATAACATGGTTTTATGTAACCAATGCTTAAAGGATCGTCCATAAATGATGTCAAGTTTTTTCCCCATAGATTTGATCCCCCCCCCCCCTTTGTCGAAAAATGTCACACTTCACCTTTGTCACATGCCTCGCCATATTGCATAAGCATGATGTCACACTTCTTATTACCCCCTCCCCTCGCCACAATTTCACGAAAAAAACAATCCCCCTCGAAGCGTGACATCATTTATGAATGATCCCTAAGATATGAATACAAAGAATATGAGGGACTTACGAAAAATGACGTAGTCGAAAACTTTATCTGTACTTTTTGCATGCAATCTGCTTAAATAGTAATTTTTTCAAGTAAACAAATGGCAAATTTTTTTTTAGTAATTAAATGGTAATTTTCCTTCCAAATGGTAATTTTTCAATGTAATTTCTTTGCAATAAAATGTATCTTTTTAATTGAACATTGTAATACTCTCCTAAAAGCAAAAGTGGTTAGGCGAGTATTTCTAAAACAATTTAAGAGCCTTTCATTTATGGATCACCTTTGAAACACTGTGTGCCAAAGGTGGCGCTCAAGCTACTTTTTGGAAATCGTTTTATAAAAATAATTAAATTTGATTTTACAAAAAGAAGTACACTTGATATGTATTAGAGTTAAAGACTTTACAAAAAAAAATCAGCCTCATATACCTAACTTAAATGGGAAAAATTATCAAACCTTAACTATGGTCACCTTTGGTTCACTTACTTTATTTTAATTGTAATTTATCGAATGCTGATCATTTGTTTAAAAATTAACTTTCATCGTGTGCAAATGCGGTGACTTGTTATTTTGCTTCGAATCAACGTTTTTTAAATTTATTGATTTGCATTAGCGTTTTGAACTCTCGATTAAATTGAAAGTGAGTGTCTGTCTTTCTAATTTATTCAATAATAATAGGGCGGTATGAAAGTTTTTATATCTATTTTCTTTACAGGAGAAGGAGTGCAAAAAGATAAAATTTACGTAGAATAGGTGTTGCATTAAATTAAATTGCTAACTCAATGGTCAATTAGTCGCACTGAAGAGAGATTGTCGCTAACTGAATCCATTTAAGAAAAACGAACTGTTGTCAAACAGAAAAACTATGTCTAAAAGTTGCTTAATAATGTTCGGGGCTAAACTTGGTAATTTTAACGAACTACGGTGAAATTTCGATCATTAATCGAACACTAGTTAGAATAAAAACGTATATTTATTGAAATAGCAAAACCTTCGAACTTTCGAAAATACGCATTTTAACAATAAATTTCTTTATTTTTTTTTAAATTAAAAACTTACATGTACACTTTTTCGAGTTAAGGATATTTTGGGTATCGCGATGGTTTTTGAATAATTTGTTGACGATCGTTAAACTAGGTTTAGACTGATAATAAATATATCTGTTTAAAGCTATCAACTTCAACAATCGACCCCCCTGTTGGTTATCCCTATATTTACGTATGAGCAATATTGCCATGTCTTTTTCATCATCATTATTATAACCAAAGCAAATCAGTATACACTTTGATATTTTGATATTTGAGGGTTTAACAATAAATGGATGAATGTGGTTCAAACAAAACAAACATTTTTTTTCTATTATCATAAACATTAACAACAAATACATTACAACATTACTTAAAAGAGAAAGTGAATCATTGCAACTAAAACTATCATATTCCCAACCGCTGTCCGGATGACACCACAGCTTGGTAAAAACTTCAACAACTCACTGGCTGCCAGCTTCAATGTACCACTGTAAGAAATTATATTTTAACCTTTCACCAAAAAGATTTAAAAAATGGTGAAATTTAGCTGCAACCAACATTTGGTACTAAAGTTTGAACCATTATAATGGCAAAATAACAAATGAACTTTGTGCACTAGTTAACTAAACAATATTTGCACGTAATTGAAGCACAAATGAGCATTAAAATGCAGACATATGTTTCGAGATTGCTTGGAATCCCCTTTTCAATGCAATAGTGGAGGGAGCTTCATTTGGATGTTTCTTGCATCTAAAAGCTCCACTATTGCATTGAAAAAAGGATTCCAAGAAATCTCGAAACATATGTCTGCATTTTAATTAGGGATGTAACGAGTATTCGGCCACTATTCGGTATTCGGCCTAGCCGAATAGCTGTGTTACGACCTAGCCGAATATTCGGTCTGGCCGAATACCCTGTAAGATCAAATTCGGCCTGGCCGAATATTGATGGATTATTCGGCCGAACAGTTCTGCTACGGTAGAAATGAAAAAAAAAAAAAGAAAAAATTAGTAGATTTTAAACTTCTAAAATTTAATTATAGTTATTTCGAAAGAACATAATAGTTATAAAGTTTTAATAAACAAAAATAATTTAGGAAAAACGACTTTTTTTAAACATTGTTTATAGGTTTGACGGAGCAAAAACATAAAAAAATACTTAACATTCCATATATTTTTTTACAGAGCAAAAGCATGTTTCAAGGTCATAATATTGTATTTTATACATAACATGTGTTCCCAAAAGCGGACAATAGTTAATTAGGATGGAGAATATGCGACTTTTATTTTGTTATTACTATTGTAGCAACCTGTTATGCATCGTTATTATGCAAAATGCTCAACCTGCTCATTATTATGCACCGTTAGCGAACTTTTTAAAGTTTTGTGGCATAAGTGCTTGTGGCGAGAAGAACAGTATAAATGTAAAGTGAAATGTTTTTCACTCGGTCTCTCTTTTTGCTGTTCAGCGGTCGTGTGCCCGCATGGGTTGTTGCCCGCGGCGCATGTTTAAAAGTTTGTTTTGATTTACTTTGTTTAATTATGTCTTTGTTGTTTATTAAAGTTGTTGAGTTTTAAATTGCGTAATGTCTTTTATCTGCTTAAGTACCTCAGCAGTTAACGTTTAATTTTACCATATCCTCAAGTTAAATTTTGAGTAATGAATTTACGCCTTGCATTTACGTAGACATTTTCAAAATTTCTACACAGTTGAGTTACTATGCATTATTGCAAGGTGAAACTTTCAAGATTGTCTTTAACGCACTAGCGATAAAATGTGAACTATGAAGATCCAAATTTGATCACAATATGAATAAAGTTAAGTCGGAAACGTCTAGTAAAAGAATTAGTGTTGTGCTGGTTTAAATTAGCATACCACTAAAGTTAGCACTAAACTATTAACAAAGTGGAAGTCAGACTTCGTTCGGTAGACTGAGGTATTGTGAATATTGGGTAAAAGAGAAATGTGAAAAGCCTAGAATCTTTCATGAATATCAAGATAGCATAAGTTATTGCGGTTTTTGAAAATAAAAATTTATTCCAATTAAAATCAATAAATTTTAATAGATTTAAAAAAAATAGGTATGTAAAAAAAACATAAAATAAAAACATTACATTTTATAACATTTAAAATATCTTCATAAAACTATTTTGAGCAAGGTAAAAGTTCACTAGTTCGACAGTATTTCTTTAATTTGAATTAAATAATCGGTAAAATATTGTTAATGCTTACATTAAAACCTGTCATTTCTATTCCACTTGTGGGTTATATTCTCAGTTTTATTGCATTCAAAACAATAGAGAAAATGCATTAACTTTAGATAGTTGAGATTCTTAACAAACATAATTAAATCATACATCATAGATTAATGTGTGGAATTGGTGTTTGACTTGGTGAATACTTTTAAATTTGACAAATACTTTCTATTACGACGATTTTCTAGAAATTTTAATATTCGGCCTAAAAGATCTGGCCGAATATTCGACTTCGGCCTGGGAGAAATGGCCGAATATTCGGTATTCGGTTATTCGGCCATTCGGCCAAATCACTATTCGTTACATCCCTAATTTTAATGCTCATTGTGCTTCAATTACGTGCAAATATTTTTTACAGTTCACTATAATGGCTACTAGTTTCACACTCATGGTGAAACTACGTAAAATTACAGCATTGTTATGGTTCAGCTTAGTACTAAATGTTGGTTGCAGTTAAATTTCATCATTTTTTGCATCTTTTTTTGATGTAAGATTGAACTACAATTTTTTAGTGTATAAACATACATGAATCTTAAATTTGCGATCGATTCTACATTTAAGAAATTAAACATAGGAAAGCAGATAGAAAAGACTCGGTTTTAAAGAAGGGGGTGTTGTGTATATCGTAAAATAAACCAGCTCTCTCGAATTACCTTATAAATAATCTGGTAGGAAAAAATATAACTTTTTTTCCAAAAATAAGAAATGAAATGGTTTTTTACTTTTTGGTGCGCTTAGAGATGGGAAATAGTCAGAAAAAAACCGGTTTATTTCGGTTTTTCCAAAGGGGTTTATTTCCATCCGGAAAAATTGAAAATTTTGAAATTTCTAGTATAAAATAATACATTCTGAAATTTATAATAATTACATTCCAATGCTTTTTCTTTAAATATTTTATATTTTTTTTCTTTAAATATTTTATGTATTTAAATATAACATAACACAAAGTTTCCCTTTTGTACGAGAAAAAATGACAGAGACATTTAAGTTCAAAGCTTGGAATTTCGCATTTTCTCGACTTTACTAAGGGGTCGGTTAAAAAATCTGAATGAAGTATTCATTGAACAATGAATAGAATGAATACTTCATTGAAAATTTTTAACCAACCCCTTAATGCACGCCAAAAAATCGTGAAAAAAATCCCAAACATTGAATCTAAATATCTCTGTTTATTTTTGTCATATAGAAGGGACACATTTTGTGCTATGTTCGTTAGGATGAGCATCAACTTTTACTAAATATGACTATAAAGACTGGGGGATTGTATAAAAAGTTAGTTTCTGTAATTTTCACAAAATTGATTTTTTAAATTTAAAAATGCTATTATCATAATACTTACAATTTTTAAACATTTTTATTTCTGGAAGTATATGTTTGTGACCAACGGTTGCAGAGATAAAAGCCTCCTAAGGCTTTTTGCTTTGCACTTAGTCCGGCCAGTAGTTACGGAATCTATGCTTTATTTATATTCTTTACTCCGACTCATTATTCTTATGTCATTTTTTTAAGAACCTGTAAATAATTCGCTTTACACCCCTAGGGGTACAAGTACCACAAGTTGATAACACCTGATTAATAACAGAAGATTCCAGAGACTAATTTTGCTGGTGATGGATGAAAGCAAAATTAATGCAGTACTTATGTAAGAAAACAATGCTTTTCTATCACATTTGAAATAGAAATCAACAATCAGTTCTTTACATAACGGTCAAAGGTTACGCACGCTGCGATAATTGTATTCGTCTCTATAAAAGATAACGCAGCAGGAAGTAAGCGTGTTTCTTTAAACTAGAGAATCATTTGACTGAAGGGCGAAAATGGAGCCGACAACTATTTTTCTCGTCTCTGCTTTCGTGGTGTTGGTGTCGTTGTGGTTTGTGTCAGGGAAGAAACACCCGAAATCGTTACCAGGACCTAGAGGTTTACCAATTGTCGGTTATTTGCCTTTCTTGTCAAGTAAACCTCACATCAAGTTCACAAAATTAGTCAAGAAATACGGCCCAGTTTATAAGTAAGTAGAGAATTCATTTTAGCTTATTTTATCCATCAAGTTTTCATTTTTCTAGTTGAATTGATTTTCTTATGTATAACAAATCATAATCCTTACGAAAAGATGTCGTAAAAACTACTACAAGGTGGAGGGGAGGGGGTAGTTAATGAGAATGGTTGAGGGGTAGGATTTAAAGCAACGGAAGTTTAATTCCAACGTAACGCGCCAATTTTGACCAAGCAGATTTGCTATATTGCCGCCCCCCATGGCCATATACCTTTACGACATAGGCGGAGCGAAAGAGTAGATCACGTGAGAACGACTCTTATGCTTCTAGCATTTAAGCGTAGAATGAAAAAAGGCAGGAGCTTTAGTCGCTCCCCCTATAGTTTTTCAGGTCTTGTCACGTCACTTATTCATGAGCTATCGATTTATCTTACTTGCGGTGTCTAGTTCTTAAGGTCTATGGGTCATGCTCATGGCACACAATGCCACCTCCTCCTATTGCTATCTCTCTTCGATTTGAAATAATGTTTGCCGTTGTACGTTTCTTTAACAATCAGATGAATTATAGTTCGTGCAAAAATAAACAAATATTTATAATGCAAGTAATGTGTAAAAACTTGAGCTAGTTTTTTTTTTTTTTTCATTTGTGTGCTTAACAAGGTTGCCAAACGTGCCGGATTTTCTGGGACTGTCCCGTATTTTGAGAAATTGTCCCGCGTCCCGGGGAACTTCAATAAGAGGCGGCAAGTGTTCCGTATTCTTGCCAGGATATTGATTTTGCCAGATATCCATTATCCGGTATCATTGTGTGCCGAGTCTGTACCGAATATCCAGCTCTGATGTTTTAAACCTGTAAATTCCATGTATTTTTTTCACCCAAAGCTTCCAAATACGTATTTTTATTTGCATGTGTTTTCAAAATATGCTAATTAATTAGATTTTAAAATCAAAATTGACATTCCGGAAAACCGCTTCTTCCGTTCAGTGGTCGGATATTGGATTCCGAACATTTAAAAATCCGTTGGATATCTGATATCGAGTATCTGGATGACCACTTCCCCCCCCCCCCCTGCGGTACCGTATTTGCAGTTTTTAACTCTTTCGTGAGCCTTGGGAAGATTATTTTCCACCTACATGATCTTACCATATACGTACACCTCTGGAAAGCGCTAAACCTATTATGATATATTGGGCTTGCTATTATCACGGGAGCATGAATGACAGTGTGGGGAATCTTATGCCAAAGATGAGGTCCAACTATAGATTATGTAGGAAATGTGGCACAAAAAGACAAGAAAAGAGAACCCATTACATAGGTGCAGAATGTGATGTACCCTTGTGGCGTTGCAACATGCTTTTCATTTTTTCGAGGGAAATTATCACCATTACATTGACTTTTTACTATGGCTGTAAGTGGTTCCTAGAGAAATATACTTTTCTCAGCTCTGAAATTTGAATGTACCTGTATACATAAAATTCGGCAAAATGGAATAAATTTCCTTAAATGCTATTGTTTAATTGATAATAAAAGATCTTTAAAAAAAACTGGAAGGAATCCAAACGAGAAATAATTGGGCCATGAAAGGGTTAAATTTGGCAACCCTAGGGCTTAACTGAAATAGGTTTTATCTATATATAAATAGGCAAGGGCAAAGCAGTTAAGTACCATTTTCTTCTCTGTTTGTCTGCTTTTTATTCTGTTATATTTCAAGTGCAGTACACGTAGCTGTAAAGGAACGTTTTAGAGTGATTTCTGTATGGAGCAGCTTCGTATAGTGGAAATACTAAATAATAAAAGTAGGAGCGACCAGCCTTCTTTCTGAGAAAAATCGGTTGTTAAAAGAGGTGGTTGCTCTCAGAAGTGTCCACATTGGATTGATCAACAACTTAATACAGTTCAATAAGCTACTACTATTTGTAAAAAGTACTAAAAAATACTTGCTTATGCTTGTTTTATATTTATTAAATAACCTTTTATTTAAATGAACACTGGTATTTAGGAAATCAAAACATTTAAACTTTTAAGTTCAGAAAATGTAGTATTTAATGTCATGCATACTGTCGTTTTTTTTTTTTTTTGACCATAATGAAGTCTTTTTTTTTTCCCCCAACGTTTTGTGGGCTGTCATAGTAAGTTTGATATGTTGAAGGACGTCAGTAGACGCACTTTCCTCTTCAGATTCTGAATTATAATAGTGCCTGAACGGTTAAACTATTCGAAAAGTTTTCCACAATGTTCAATGCGTTCAATTAGTAAAATTGAACGCATTGAACATGTGGTCATGGTACTACAGTGTTATTGTTTAGATTTGTATGATTGTAAAGTAGAAAGTTATAAAAGTTTTTTATTATGTCTGTTTAAAAAATGTACAACTAATGGAAAACAGTAACCCATGAGATTCTACTTGTGCAGCCCTTCTTCCCAAATGCAGGGGTGCCCACCAGGGGTAGGGGGGGGGGGCGCCTGTGGCGCAGACTGTGCCATTGAGATTTTTTGGGGGGTTCCGTAGATTTTTAGGGGTTGTGCCATCGCTTTGAGGGGATGTGGGTTCCTCTGTCAAATATCAAATTTAATGTTGTAGCATGCAAAAATATTCCCAATAAGGTTGAATACGCTATTATACGTGCACTAAGTTACTAACTTATGACTCAATGAACACTAAAATTCATCCGGTACTAAATTATCAGTCTGGCCTCGGGTTGTTTTCTCCGCAAGTCTCTCTATAACTACATGTTTATTTATAAATTTATATTTTTGGAACACCAAATCATAACATTTTTCCCATTTCAAATTAGACTGCGATTTAGCTTACGCCAATGCAGCATCATCATTGGTCTGTCACAATCGCCACATGAGAATTTCAAAGCCCAAATTTCCCACGAGAGGGGTACACCTGGGTTCTGTCGATGCGAATTTTGCACTTGAAATTTAATTTAGCTGAGAGTATCTAAGACAAATAGATGTTCAAGGGATATCTAACATGCCACATAATCATACGACTTGGACCCTGTCGATTTTCTGCATCCCAAAACTCGCCCGACTTCGGTCGGTTTTGAACCGCCATAAAAAAACCAGGGCCAAACCACTACGAAACTGTATCGGCACTAAATCACAACATAATTGGACTTTTTTACCGGTTAAATTTTCACTGAAGGTGTCCGACTTAGGTGTAAATGACCGTAAAGAGAAAACTAATCCAAGAAAATTTTGCCTTACAGGGTACGACTCGGTGGAATAGATGTCGTCATTTTGGCAGATTTCAAGTCGGTCAAGGAAGCCTTCGCAAGTGATGCTTTCATGGGGAGGCCTACAGAGAGTCCCTTCGAGTTCAGCGAGGAGTCAATAAGTACGATTAATCAACCTATTTCTTCTGCCCATTTATTTGCCCTTTTATGTTTTATTGTTTAGAATAAAATATGTATTGCAATATACCGAACAACCGGGATTCCACTCTGAGTGACCGCTACTGGCGCGCTAGGGAGCTTTTCGGTTCATAGACTTTTCTCGCCACATTATTATATTTTATTTGTTTTTGTCCTTGTTCCTTTTGCCTCGTTGTGTAGAGGTCTTTTGTAACCTTGCTATTAGAAATTAAAAAAATATATATACCGAATAAAAATAAAGTTTTAATATTGTGCAAAAAGGTTTTGAAAATATGAAAGAAGAGACCTTTAGTAAATTAAGATTCTATTTTGGTCTAGCTATACGTGAATATTTATATCACATTACAAATGTTACCGTCCGTCAATGTATGAAGTTTCCGCATTCTTTAGAATGCCTAGACCCGTTTTATGGAATGCCACATTTCATTCATTGCTGGTTACACCAGCGAAATGTTAAATACGCCTTCACACCTGCAAATATGATATATTTATATGTATGTATCTGAATTGAGTGATTTCTATTTAACAAGATTTTTCTTTTTGATAAAACTTACAAGTGCATAAATAATTACAAACTTACCCTATTGATCTCTATCGATGTAATAGGAGCATTCGCCAGTATTATATGGAACTCAATATTGGAACAACTAACTCGTGCAAAGTGTGAAAGCGGGGTTTTTGGGATGTATAAAAGCTTTCTATCCCCCAGAAAGAGCTATTACAATCATTTCGGGATCCACCTTGGTTGCAAGGCAGGCTCCTGTAGTGGTCCAGAGCTTTGGAATTTAGTTCTAGCTCCATTACTTGATAGATCTTGGTCTGAAAACGTCCAAATACAGGCTTTTGCAGATGATATCATTCTTGTGGTATCAAGCTCAACCCTGAATGAACTAGAATCCGCAGCCAATAATGCACTTACAGAAGTTCAAGAATGGCTCCAAATAAATCACTTACAAGCTTCTATAGAAAAAACTAAATCCCTTTTTCTTACTAAATCTCAAAATTATAAGCGACAATCAATAATAAAGCTTGGCTACAATTTCATCGAAAGACATAAAGAAATAGATTACTTTGGCGTAAGGCTGAATAAAAAACTCAACTGGTACAGCGCATTTGTAAAAAAAAATCATAAAAAAATCAATTCATTTCCTCAGTAAACTGCAATGTATCTCTGGAAAATCTTGGGGAGCTAATATCCAGTTACGTAGATTGCTATATCAAACAGTAGTAGAACCTTCAATTCTTTACGCAGCAGCAGTATCGAGTCCATTTTTGAAGCAGAAAGACGTGAAGAAATTAGCAACTATGCAACGCCACTTCCTTCTGGTTGTTTTGGGTGTCTATAACACATCAGCTCATGCCACATTACATGTTCTTGCAGGAATTCCACCATTAGCTCTCACGGCTCATCGAATAACTTCTCTAGGTGATATCTTTTTACGTAAAGTCATAGCTGAAGTTCCACCTAATAATACTTTTTCATTTGATGGCTTTGAAGAAACTTGCCATAAATGGACAGAACATCCAAACCTGCAGTGCTTAACTCCGAATATTTGTTTAGAAGAACCTGATGTGTCAACACTTCGATCTGGAATTTTCACGGATGGATCGAAATTAAGTGATGAGACAGTTTCGGCATTTACTCACATTTCCAATGATCAGGTTGTTTACGATTGGTCAGCAAAACTTTCATGCAATAATTCAGTCTTTCAAGCAGAACTTTTTGCAATCTTTCACGCTCTACTTTATATTACAACAAATAATATAAACTCCGTCACAACAATATTCTCCCATATCATGTCTTCTCTTAAAGCCTTAAAGGATCCTATGCATACTTCCCAATTAATCCGTAGTATTCAATCCCTCGGTAGAGAACATCCAATTATAAAACTAGCAGGGATTAGAGCTCACAAGGGCCGCTTCGGCAATGAACGAGCTGACTCATTGGCTAAGACAGCACACAGCAGCAAAAAGCTCTACTCAAATATCTACTTTGGACAGATCTTCTCAACAACTGGCAACAGCTATGGGGAACCACTGAAACTGGTCACAGGGTTCAAGATTGCCTGCCAAAAGTAAAGCTGAAGCCACCGCTGCAAACATCACTCGGAAATAGAATTTCTCAGTGAGCACGATCCTTTTCCTACATATGTACATCGTTTTAATATAATCAATTCGCCATTATGTGTATGCTATGCAGTCAACCCGGTACTGCAGATCATTACATTTTCCATTGTCCTTTAACCAGTTCCTTCCATTGCAGATATAATTTCGATAGCACTTTCTCTCGAAACATCATCCATATTTTATCTCATTCAGCATCTCTAAAGAACTTGCATGTAGTTATGTTTCTTCTAAACACTCGTGGAGGTGACTCTCAACTTCCTACGTAACAGTTTCAATAGGATTTTCATTTACTGCTCTCAAATTTTTCTTATTTCTTTGTTCATCATATTTATGTCTTATTATTATTGTTATTGTTGTTATTTACGATTTTTTAAAAAGTTTTGTATTCTTTTTTTTCTTTCAAAATTTGTATGCGTAACATCACATGCTCTGCGATACCCAGCGGGTGCTTAGCCACTCGTGGGGTCTTTCTTTTTTTATTTTTTCTGTTCTTTTCCCCTCAATTACCACATTCGGTTAAATCCTCGTCAGGGTAGGTACGGTGGCGATTTATGAGGTATAAATAAATAACAAGATTTTCTAAGCATCTCTTTTTTTTATTCCAGAAACTGGTGCTTTTACGGATATGGCATGGAAAGAACAAAGACGTTTTTCTTTGAGAATGCTAAGAGATCTGGGCTTTGGGAAAACGAGGATGGAGGAACACTTAAAAGTGAGGCATACTCTCTTTATGTGTAGCTGAAATTTTTTTTTATTACTCTTAATACTAAGCTACTTCAACGGTAGACTAAAGATAAAAGTAGACTGAGAGTTAGTGTTAGAATTAGACTGTCAAAGTGAAAGAATTTCCCACATCATTCACGTGACTATTCAGCGGGTTGCATAGACTATATTTCAGCCAAATCAATTTTCAAAAATAGTGTCTCTACCCAGACAGCACAACTTTGTCCTTAGGACGTCCAAATGATGTCATTTCAGGACTTCCTCGAAAAAACAGGTCGTCCTATGGACGTGTTTTTTTTATCCTACGACATCCAAATGACATCCCAGGGAGCAACTAATGTCCGCGGATTGTCTGTCCTCAAGTGGTCCCAAGGACGTCCGATCGTTCATGTTTAGGATATATTTCGGACAAGCACACTGTGCGGTCCGCAGGACGTTAAGAGGACAACATATCAAAACGTCCTAAAGACATACCAGTGAGGTCCTTAGGACGTCCAAATGATGTCATTTCAGGACTTCTTTGAAAAAACAGGTCGTCCTAGGGACGTGTTTTTTTGATCCTGCGACATCCAAATGACATCCCAGGGAGCAACTAATGTCCGCGGATTGTGACCTCAAGTGGTCCCAAGGACGTCCGATCGTTCATGTTTAGGATATATTTCGGAGAAGCACGCTGTGCGGTCCGCAGGACGTTAAGAGGACAACATCAAAACATCCTAAAGACATTCCAGTGAGGTCCCTGGGATATCCAAATGACGTCATTTCAGGACTTCTTCAAAAAAAAAAACAGGTCGTCCGTAGGACAATCTTTTTTTATCCTGCGACGTACAAAGGACATCCCAGGGAAGAACTTATGTCCGGAAATTGTCTGTCCTCTAATGGTCCCAAAGGCATCCGATCGTTCATTTTTGGGCTATATTTTGGACAATAGCGCTGTGCGGCCCCCAGTACGTTAAAATTACAGTAATTCTAAGCGCCCTAAAAACGTTCCAGTGAGGTCCCTAGGACATCTGTGACGACTGTTCCGGCCCTCTTTTGGATCTATGCGTCATTGCTCTTTAGGACATTGGAAGGACAGCATATTTGAATGCCCACAGGACATTGCCCTCGTTAGAATGATATCCCAAGGATGTCAATGAATTGTTTATCCTCCCAATGTCCTTGAGACTACTTTAGAAAATTCCCATCACTTCATTTAGGTATTATTCGTTGTTTATACCCACAAGATGCAATTTTAATTCATCAACTCAACAGTAATTTAACATATTTTTTTCATGTATATAATTCTTCTGATTAAATGTTCTAAAACAGTTATCTTGTAAATGTAAATTTGCAGCTTGCAGCAGGAAATACTAAAGTTTTAACCAAATACTACTTTGAAAAAGAAGTATCCACATATCAGCTACAGAGCTGAATAAAACCAGTTGTGAATAATATTTTTAACGTTAACGCTTTGAGCTACATAATCATATACCGTTACATGTAATTTATCATATGTTCATTATGAAGATGATAATAAGAGTACTTTAATGAATATAGTCAAACAATTTTTGCATACAATTAAATAGTGACTACTCCATATATCAGCAATTTAAATATATTTTAATCAAAAATTTGTCTCTAAAATCGTTATTTGAAATTTTCCTTAAGCAACCCATCTTTATATTTTTAACTTCTACTCATTTGAAATACAAGTTACACCAATATCTCAAGTAAATAATTTAATGCACGAGAAAAATATTTTCAGAAAACTTGTGATAACTTTTGTTTCTAATTTCATGTAACCTTGGAATTTAATAACAACTGATAATTATTGCTTAGAGAAAATAATTATTCATACTTATTTTAAGAACATTTTGTACTGTTGGATTCATATTCATTCTTATTTTGATACTTCACAATACACAGTTTAAAATTTCAATGAAGGACATATATCTATATATATATATATATATCATTTTGAAAATGCATCAGGAAACTTTACTAGAAAACAATTGTTAATATATAAATATAATTATATATATTCTATATAATTATGAGTTTTTTAATTAAATGATAGTACGAAAACTAAAATCAGAAATGATATATTCAATTAGTTTATGAAGTGTTGAAAGTGTAAAATAAAAAAGTTCAGAAGGGAAAACCTTTTTTTATTGAAACATAATAGTACATAAGTATAGGAATTATAGAGATGGGAAAATTTTTCAACATTTTAGCTGCTTTCTCCTGTTTTGAACAGACAAAAAATTACGAAAACAAATAATTATTCACATATTTAGAAGTAAAAACACAGTACGAAAAGACGAAAATAAATAAAGATAACTCTTTTAAACTTCACTTCACCTAGCTTTGTTTCCTAACAAAAATTACCCCCCCCCCCCCAAATATTTTTAGGTTTTATGAGAATTACTTTTTGTTTTGCAATAGTTTATTTTAACATATTGTTTGCCAAAGCTCTATATACCATTACATGATTTAAAGTACAAGTAATATACTTCCAAGACTATTGAAAATGATATTCATGACAATGATAAATAAAGTGGCTTATTATTAATTAAATTTTTATAACTAATAGGCATCTGAATGATGAGAATCAATTTTCTTAATTCATAAAATATAGTTCGAAGAAATTCTGGAACTCATCAAATTAAATACAACAAATGACAAACATCTTTTAAAAATATAAATAACGAAAATAAATGCCAGTACGGACAAACTGATATAAGAATAATTGTTAAATGCAATCATTCAGGGAAACTTTGAACAATGGGGGGTACATTGAACGAAGTCATAATTTTTAGTATATTTGACTAAACTTAAAAATTAAGATTAGACAACTGATTTATAACCTAGTTGGCTAAGTGCAGCACATGACCTTCTATTTTCTTTAACCAAATATGCTAAAAGAAATAACGTTTTTGAAAGCTACCCTGAATGACTGTACTACACATATACGTACACATATAGTTTTTAAGCTTGCCTGATAGGAATTTTCCTGGGATTTTCCTGATCGTTAGGCAAATAGCAAAATTGTGATTACAGCCCTCTATAAACATGTAGTGATACATAAGAAATTTATATGAAGTTCAAAATAATAACACAGACACTTAATGCAGAAAGATATAGTTCAAAAGCAACCAATTTAATAAAAGTAAATAAACAGAAATAAAAAAGAACAGATTAGATTATAAGATAGAAGGAAATTGCTATTTAAATTGACATTCCAAATAACAATTTTACTATTTTTTTATTGTTCGTAATGACTATTAATCTTGTTATTTATGATGGTACTCAACTTTAAAATAAATAATGAGATAAATAAGGTGTTAAAATAATTAGAGGTAAAAACTAAATATTGAATAATTATTAAATACTGCACATACATAAAAATAGAACTTGCCCTGGCTTTCTCCTAACCAGTATGCAATTGGCATGAAATTATTTTGTCCTAACGCAGTAATGATACCAGGAAATTTAGATGAAGCTCAAAATAACAATACAGAAGGTTGATATATGATTCAAAAGTTGCCATCTTAAAGATAAAATTGATACAACAAAAAAATTTATATTTAGAAATAAAAGAGAACTAACATATAAACATATTTGCTATTCAAGTTGAAATTGCAGAGAAAAATTAACAATTCATCGGAAGACAAATTTTAACTGGAATAAAGAAAATCAGATCCTTATATAAAAAAAGTACATTATATAAATTGAATTAGAATAAATTAGCTACTGGTTACCTAAAAACAAAATTAATCTTTACCATTCTTTGACTTATGTAATTAGTACTTTCTTGTCTCATAACCTAATAAAATTTAAATACAATCAAGGTAAAAATCTTGAAAAAAATAACGGCGGAATAACAAAAACAAAATATTACCTAAATATTAAATACTGTCCCTCCTTTTAAAATTGTAAAGCTGCCTCATAATTGTCTTGGTTTTCTTCTAATCACTATGCAAATATAGAGTACTTCTTACAAATCCTTTAGCAAGTCACAAAATAAATTTTTTCATTTTTTTGTGTCATGGGCAATGTTCTTTTCTTTCAGAAATTCTAACATTGTTAATTTTGTTGAATATTTTGTAGGGACGCGATCCGCTTTAACAGTATAACAAAAATCCATTTTTCGAACTGCTCGCCATTCTTTTCGCTATGGTAGTCACCAGCACTTGAAGATGCTTTGTAAATAAGCTCAACTCCATCGATTAAATCCATCTGTTGAACCTGCGTACACAATTGTTCTCAAATATTTATTCCTCTAGAAGACAATGTCGGGCCTTTCAATAAGAACTCTTCGTGTGTTAACACATTTCTTCCATCGAAAATTAATTGAATGCAGTTTTCTTCAGGGATTATTCTCGAGCTTGAGAATACAGTCTTTCCCCTTATAGACGTAGAAGTCATTTTTACAATTAGAAGAAATCTTAAAGTGCAAAAGTATTTATGACTACTAGTAACAAATCCACAAACGAATGAAAGCAATTTAAACAAGAAGTTCCGTCTAGAACTATACGAGCCTACTTTCCCGTATACACCAAATTCAAATTTATAATCTAGCTATCTCTTTCTCTCTCTTTCTTATTTATCTTTAGTTCTAATTATTGAAAATATACCTTTTTCAACGGGTAATACATATTCATTCACTCACTCATTCATTCTTTCATTTATTCAGCCATGCATTTATTCATTCATTCATTACCTCATTCAAGTGTTTATTCATTCATTTACGCATTCATGTATTTACTCACTCATTTATTTATATTTTCATTTATTCAATAATTTATTCATTCATTCTTTTCCTCATTCATTTATTCATTGATTTATTCTTTCACTCTTTCATTTATTCATTCATTCATTATTTCACTCATTGAGTCACTGAGAAATATCCTTGAAAATCTCGATAAAAAATTTCATAGGAAAATAGGCTCGTTAGTTCTAGATGAACTTTCTATCTGTACATGTTCTACGTCAAAAGAGCTTTCCGATAAATTTTGTTCCAAGCAAATCGGTCCATTAGATCAGGATTTATATCGGATTGAAATTTCCCCGTAGGCGTATGTTAATTTTTTTTTTTGAACTGTTCAAAAATGAACAAAAAATGTTCAAATAAATATTTCACGCCAAGAACTTCTTCCAGTGAGCTTGTTCATGGGAACTTGGATCTTGTACCCAAAGTTTACATAATTTCCTTCATTTTCACCCATAGGCGATAATGTTAAAATTTTTTGAACTGTTCAAAATTGAACAAAAAATTGTTCAAATCAAAAAGTAAAATATAGAAATGAGATGTCCTCGCCGAGATCTTTCGAATGCAAAAAGAATTTTTCCAATCGGACAATTCGTTCAAAAGTTATTAGGGGGGGACAGACCGACAGACAGACCGACAGACACACTTTTTTCCCATCTCAATACCCTACTTTCAAATTTTTTATTTTTCAATCTTTATTTAATTACTTCACTTATTTTTGACTTTTCTTGATTTTTAACGATATTTTCACGATACATTAAGCCTTCTTTCATGCTTTATTATTTTTTTTTACTTTTACGGGAAAGTAGGCTAAAAACGAGAAAGAAAGCGAGGTACATAAAATATTAAGCAGAAATGAGTGTCTAGCAACGACCGAAGTACAAAGCGAAGTGCAACTATCGCCTATTTCCTTGGCGCCAACTCGCACAAAGAATTCATAGTTTTACCTCAACTGCTATGGAATAATCCATTACCATAGTGACCGCCACTCGTTTGTCTGTTGCATGGCTGCCTGCGATCATATAGCGGCTGTCCAAACGGGCGAAAAAGCGCGTGCAAGCAGAACTTACATTTTCTGCCACTTCAGTCAATTGGCGCTGTTAGCATGTACTTAAAGCGAGGATTTAAAGGTCTAATCATTGCAATATCATCGCGTTAAAGGCTTGAATTTCAAGAAAGATAAACATTTAAGTGTTGAGGGCAAAAGGAACTATCAAAATACGTTGCAGGGTTATGTATTTGCCATTAAAACGTTTTTAACACAGAGGAAAAATAAAAAGATCGTTTTTTTCGTAGTAACACATGCAGACTTCGAAGCTCTCGTTAAGATACAATTTTTCATACATACGTATACTTTTATATATAATGAACACAGAGAAAGTTTTCTTCGCAATTGGCTGATCATATAATGCTTTCAGATTTATTTTTACTTTGAACGACAATAATTGCGCATAATTTTCTGAAATACATCTATCCTCTCATATTGTGTAGCACAAATAAATTGGCTAGCAGGTTTTTGAAAGCCGTATTGAATAGTCTTTAAATGGTTATCAGTTACTTTATTATTAAGCAATTTTCAATACATTCATGTTATTACTATTAAAGAACAGCAGTTAAAAGAAAAATGACATAGATTATGATTAATAAAGTTATTTTAAATATATGTGTTAATTGAATTATTTCAATTCCATTTATTGTTTTTTTTTATTTCCAATGGCAGGGCATATACAAGAAATAACACAGAAAAACAATTCCATTTATTGTAAATTTAATTATTACAGGAAAGTGGAACAGTTAGGTTGTGAAGTGACTTAACAAATAAAGATTAGTTGAACAATTATGTAATTAAGTAAATGATTAATGCAACAATTTTTTATTGTTATTGACAGACTAATAGCATAATATAAGTACAAAGAAAAACAGCAAATGCTCTTCTGTCTATGAACTTGATTTTTGGGAAGCTTATCACATTTGGAAAAATTCTCATTCTGTAGTAAATGATTTTTCCAGCACTCCATATTTTCCTGACATTTGGAAACAATTTTTATAATTTTTATAATTTTTCTCTCCCTTTTTGGTTTTCTCCTGCAATTTACATATTCGTTTCCCGCCTTTTCCTTCGGGATCTGTTCCCGCCTTGTTCCTGGCCTCTGATTGGTCAATCGCTAATCCGACACATTTGGTATAAATACCGGTGTCTCTCTGGTTTTTTGACTTGTTCACTCACAGCTTCCATGCTTGTGTGTTGAGCGTTTCTTCTTCTTTTATGCACTGATGAAGAGGCTCCATTTGTAGCTTCGAAATAGCTATTTGCGTTAATTTTAATCTAAATTTGTGCTTTTCACGTTGTTTTTCTTTGTACTTACATTTTTGCACAAAGTATTTTGATCATTTTGTCTTATAATAGCATAATACTAATAACTAATATTGCATTGTATAGTATTGCTGACTTCAGTTAACTTCAACAGATGGATTATCATATAAGAGTAGCGACGTTTTTTTTTTTTTTTTTTGCTGGTCTCATCTAAAGCAATTGCAATAGTTAAATATTTAGAATAATATCCTAAAATATTAAGTAAGAAAGGTCAAAGATTAGGCCTTTGTAAAAGAAAACGATTCAATAAAATAAACAATCAAGGGGAAATATCTTCAAATATTAGAATTAAAGTACAATAAATCAGAAATTAAAAATAATTACTTAAAACGCTTCATTATGTGCAGTTCAGAGTTATCAAGATTATTTTTTCAAACTTGTAACTGACAATACATGGGTGCCAACCCCCTTAGCAAGATGGGGCATACTAATAGGTACGAAGTCCCCCAAAAAAGAAAACCACCCAAAAGGGCTAAAACTCGATGAAAGCATTCCCCCCTGTCCAGGGGGTGTCAAAAATTTCATCAAAAAATTTAATAGCGCAGTTTACTCCATGAACTTCCCTCGTGGACGCCCCTGGATAAGAGCAATTTTTCTTCAAATATCCCTTTAAACATTTTTATTTAGATGACATACTCCTTGACTTGACAACAAAAAGCAATGAGTATTCTCAATCTGGGGGGGGGGGGGGGACAGGACCGTTCTAAAACTTTTTTATTGTACATGATCGTCCCTCCACTTTTCACAACCCCCCTCCCCCATCATTATTTCATTACAATAACTTATGCTCTTATCTATAAACCTCCCCCTCTCACCTCTTTTTTCTTTTTTTCTGGACTACACTGAATATTCTCAATTTTTAATACCAAGACTTTGTAACCGGCATTTCTTCGATGAAATCTACCAAAAGCTTTCGGATTCTCTGATTTTCCTTAAATCTTTTCTTAAATTAATGTTTCCCCACTTTTAAATTATAAATCAGAAGTACGCTTTAGGGGTCATTCATAAATGATGTCACGCTTCGGGGGGGAGGGGGGTGTTCGTGAAATTGTGACAAAGTGTGATAAGGGGAGGGGAGGGGGAAACAAGAAGTGTGACATCAGGATTATACAACATAGCGTGACATGTGACAAAGGGGGGAAGGGTGTCCGTTGATTTGTGACAAAGGGGGGAGGGGGTCAAATATATCGGAAAAGAGCTTGACATCATTTATGAACGGGTCCTTAGATAGTTTATTTACTTTTCTATGTTTTAAGACTCTATGGTGTACAAAATGGGTGTACTCATGAACGCGTGGAGAATCAACAACAAATCTTAGAGGGAAGTCTTCCTTCTTTTTAGGTATTTCAATTGTAACCCTTGTTCATGTGGCGCGAGTTTAATTTTAAAAAGGTACATACTAGATTTACAATATAGATTCTCTCTCATTCATTCCACTTTTAACTTTATCATTCTATACAAACATAAGAAATTTAAACGTCTCAGAACAAAAAAAAAAAAATATATTTAAAAGCATAATCTAGACATAATATGAAGTTCAAAGTTTACTTTTGAGTGGTAAAAAATTAATGAGCGGACCAACGTTCTTCTAGCGCAAGTTGCAAAAATTACTCCACACACATGTTTTGGAATTAAAAGGAACCCCTTTATCAATGTGTAAAGAATTAACCTAAAAAGTGTAAGTTATCCAAGTGAGTGTAAATCACTCGAATTACTTGCATCCAGATGCGTACAACTCTATTCATTGATAAAAGGATTCCTCTTGTCCCGAAATATGTTTTCTGAAATTTGGGCTATAATGACGTTTGTTTTCTTATTAATAACCTGAAGTACAAATAAATAAAGCCAATGCATAAATAAATAAAACCAGTAAAGTTCGAGACATAAGTTGAAAATGCAAATGTCAGCATTTGCATTTATGATGACACTTGCATGATATTTTTAACCAGTAACTTTAGAAGATATTTTTAACCAGTGATATTTTTAACCCTCACTGGTTAAAAATATCATCTAAAGCAGGGGTCTCCAAACTTTCCAGCCTTAGGGCCATATTGATTACTCCAGTAAATTCCAAGGGCCAAAACCATATTATCATTAATTGTTGCCGGTGGTAAAAAGTTGAATCAGTCCACTAGTGGTGTAAAATATGATTACTTTTTTGCCAGATGCCATTAGCTAGCTCTCCGCGGGCCGGACAAAATCTGTCCGCGGGCCGGATGTGGCCCGCGGGCCGTAGTTTGGAGACCCCTGATCTAAAGCATCAAACTCACGATTTCTATTTGCAGAATAATTAAATAGGTGACATGGAGTGAAAAAACAAATAAAATTTATGCATATAAACCAAATATGAATTTAGTAAATCCCTAAAATTATAAAATGTATGCATTTACTAATTTAATGCTTAGAAAAAACACTCTACTGCTTTCTGTCGTTTTATTTCATTTACGATGAAAAATTTCTTTAAAATAAATATATATAGGTTAGACACAATTAAACATCGGGAGACATATTTCCGATCAGTAATGCATGAACTAAAAATTTACCAAAAAGAAATCTTCATGGTGCATGCTGCAAACCCGGCAAAAACAATGCTTTCGTAATGTATTTCCATACAAAACTAGTACATGCTTGCAGCGCACCAGTGAGGAAAAAAATAACTATCGTTTGAACGCTTATTCCTTTGTTCTCGCTCCGCGTCTGGGCAGCCGCTATATGATCGCAGGCAGCCATGGTCTGCTGTCTGAGGATAGAAAGGTTGCGCAAAAATACGTGCAGAAAAATTATTCAATTTTACATCAGCAATCTCAATTTTATAATAACTTTTGAAAATATAAATCAGCATTATTTTTCCAACAGTTTTGTCTATTTTTGTTTGAAATAATAAAGATTTAAACTTTTTAATAAAAATCTTAACCCTGCTTTTTCTTTTGGTAAGCCGTGAAATAAAAAAGGAAAATAAGAAGGGAAACTTAGAAAAGAAAAATTTGCTTTCAACTTGAAAGATACCCTAAAAACGTATGATTTAGTTCAAACACGTTATATGCTTTAAGTGAAGTTCCTAGGACAGCTGACAAGAAAGTCCGTGGTACGACCTGAAAGGATTCGGATCACTTTTAGACATCCATAGGTTAAGCAAAATGGTAGTTCCAGGGACGTCATGTTTGACGCGTCCAAGGATGTCAAAATGTGGATATCCTGATTTTTACGATAAAAATTGGATGGCTTATGCGAAATTTTACAATATCAGAGAAAAATATGTTATTATTAAATCTATTTTTCTACTGGTAAATACAAATAAATACAAATACAAAAAGTACACCAACAACAGGCGCTAGGCCCAACAAGGTTAGCCTAGCGCCTGTAAACCGTAAAATAAAGAAATAAACGAAAAAAATAACATAAAAATTTTCTTCCAAGTTGACAGAAATATCCTAAAAACGTATGATTTAGTTCAAACCAAGCATATCTTTTGAGTGAAGTCCCTAGGCCAGGACGTCGGAAAATAATGTCCGTGGTTCTGCCTGAAATGATGTAGATTACTTTTGGACATAAGTAGGCTAAACAAAATGTTAGAAACAGGGACGTCCGGCCTGCCGCGTCTAAGGACCTCCAAATGTGGTTAATTAAGATTTACGATAAAATTCGAATGGTTTGTGTGAAACTTTACGGTTTTTGAGAAAATATTTCTCATGCTTATAAGAAAATATGCGTAAATATATTATGTGCAGTAAAGTTGATCAATTGTATATCAACAGTATCTTCAGAAAACATAATTTGATATTGTTTTTCATGTAATATTTACTATTTTTGCTTGAAATAGCAAAGCTTACGATTTGTTTTTAAAATAATAAATCTAGTTTTTTCTTTAGTAAGCCGTTAAACAAAGAACGAAAAGATAAAAAATGTCTTCCAAGTTGACAAAGTTATCCTAAAAACGTATGATTTAGTTCAAACGCGGGATATCCTTTGAGTGAAGTCCCTAGGACATCCGAAAATAAAGTCCGTGGTACGACCTGACAGGTGGCGGATCAGTTTTGGACATTCGTAGACTAAACAAAATGTTTGCTCTTAGGACGTCATGCTTGACACGTCCAAGGATGTCAAAACGTGGACATCCTGAGACTTACGATAAAAATTGGATAGCTTCTGTGAAATTTTACAATTTCAGAGAAAATATTTCTTATGTCTTAAAGAAAATAGGCTTAAATATGTTATGTGCAGTAAAATTAATCAATTTGTTATTATCAGTAACTTTAAAAAACATATATCAGCATTATTTTTAATGTAATTTTAACAACTTTTGCATAAAATGGTAAAAACTTCAACTTGTTTTTAAAAATATTAAACATGTTTTTCTTCTGGTAAACCGTAAAATGAAGAAACAAAAGAAAAAAATTACAAAATAAAAATTTTATTCCAAGTTGACAAAGATATCCTACAAACGTATGATTTAGTTCAAACGTGGGATATCCTTTGTGTGCAGTCCCTAAGACATCCGAAAAGAAAGTCCGTGATACAACCTGAAAGGATGCGGATTACTTTTGGACGTCCGCAGGTAAAACAAAGTGGTAGTTACAGGGACGTCCTGTCTGACCCGTACGCGAGATATCCTTTGAGCGCAGTCCCTAGGACATCCGAAAATGAAGTCCGTGGTACGACCTGAAAGGATGCGGATCACTTTTGGACGTCCGCAGGTAAAACAAAGTGGTAGTTACAGGGACGTCCTGTCTGACCCATCTGAGGATGTCCAAATTTCATCGGTTTTGACATCGGACCAGATTTGGACGTTCTGGACATAAAATTGACATCCAAAGGACGTTCTGTGCTGTCTGAGTATGTTAATTTTGTTTAGAAAAAGATAATTTAATTTCACCGCGGCGGCGAAAAGGCGCCAAATGAAGAACCCTCGATCTTTTTTAACCATAAGATTCCCCGTTATGCTGCCAGTCCGTTTCTATCTTGTGTACAAAGGAACGTGCGATCTGTCTTTATTATTAGTCTATGATTTGAGTCTATGAATGAGATTTTCTTTCATTGCTCTATCTCTCATCTCTCCTAACCTTAGGTTAGCAAATTGGGATAATTTAGTGTAAAGAGACCAATACCTCAATGCGTCAATAAAATTACTCGTGATGAAGACCTTTTTATATAACCTACTAATTTTACGTAATAACTATTTGCCTACAATCATTGCGATCCGCGAAGAAAAAATATACTCAGAGGAAATTTCACAAATAGTGTATCTGTATAATAAATACCTATATAAAATTTACTTCAGAAATTTTAAATATTTTAAAAGTTAATATGCATGGAGTTTTAAATAGAGTTAAGAAGTATTTCATACAAAAGTCATTTCAATGCCTTTTTAAATCTTAAATTTTGCATTAGATAATTGTAGGGACATCAGTACCAACTTTTTTTTGCCTAAGAATTGCTAAAATTTAAATACCAATAGTTATTTCTGAAGGACGGGAGCTGAATTGTATTGAAGTATACTATTTTATTAGAGTTGACTTTTCTTAACCATAAACGCATTGGCGTTGTATGTATGGTTAAGAAAACGTAAACAATAATAAAATGGAAGTATTTTAAAACAATGTAAAATAAACCCTCAACTATTACTTTCAGTAACAAAATATATTGCATTTGATTCTGATACTCTTCTATTTACGGTATTACTCCTTTGATGCATTAGCAATCTTGCATTTTGGCGGAATATTTTGAGGGACATAGCACGTTTTCACTACGAGTATTTCTACAAATTGCTTCTTTCTTAATAATACGTTTCATTAAGCTTAAAAGTTGTGTGGAGAAACGAATAAAATTTTATTGCCATTTAAATTAATTTTATAATTAAGAAGGTTTATAAGCTTCAAGAAAAGGTTCTGTAGCGAGAGTTCACCCATGAGACATTTGGATCCCATTTTATGGTCGAACGTTACTTTTTAAGATGGATTTGGGCTGCCTGATAGTTGACATGCTAAGCTGTTGCTAATAATTCGATGTTAAAGTTTCCAGCTACAATCTTTTACCTTTCACATTTTGTACCTATGCTCACTACGTTGTCAGCAGATCATGCCGGTAGGTACGCACGTATGCGAAACGTAATTTATAAAGGTTAACCTACGTGACTCACAATTTATAATGCTGTGACAACAATAGGGCTGATTATAAAGGTTAAGCAGAGTCAACCGAATGCTTTAGAGACAAAAAAACAAAGAAAAACTAAAAAAACAAAGAGACTAAAAACAAATTCGTCCAAGTGCCTTGCCTCAACAGATATTTTGTCACTTTCGTTGCCGCTGTGTGACACTATTAAGAGTACTTTAAATGTGTTTTACTGCTGTCGGAAGTTCTGTTATATTGTTTAGGCAGGTACGCATAAATGTTCCGTTTTCAAGTATGCAGCATGTAAGTATTTAAACAAATGTACTGATTTCTGTGTCAGGAAATTCTTATTTATTTCCACATTGCTTTATGTTTCAAACTTGACATATGTTTCCAGGTGAGCAAAAAATTAACAGCAGTTAAAGAGATAATGCCACACTGGCAGCTATACACTGTTAGAAATTTCATCATGAAATTACGGTTAAATAGCCGGCAGCACTCTGTCCATCTACTAAATTTACGGTTTGGAACATTTTTGTATCTTTACAGGTTCTAAACCATTTCCAATCAGCTTGGTTAAAAAGCCGTAAATACAAAAGTTTACGGTTTCATAAACCATTTAGTAGCACTTATGATAACATACTGACACAGAGAATAAACAACTTTTTTCACGATCAGCGGTGTGAGTGCCATCTTTTTCATGGATATTTGACTGTTGTAATTAAATATGGTAAAATAACAATTAAATAAATATTTATATTACTATTTTTTCACGAAAATTTTTCACGAACAGTGTACTATACTATGATCCCGAATGCTTGGTTCTTTCGGCAACAAGATGGTATTTCATGACAACCTGGTTATGAGCTATAATCTTTGCCTCATTCTCTTTTCTGCTTCTTTCAGGATGAAATCCTTGAGCTTCTCGAGCGGATGGATCAGATGGAAGGAACTCCCACAAAGATGTCAAATCTCTTGGCGCCCAGCATGTCAAATAACATTGCTTCCTTGTTGTTTGGCAGACGTCTTAAATATGATGACCCTAGAAGGATCAAACTGGACAAAATGCTGAGCGACGTCGGTCAAATAGCTGGATCAACTATATGGCAAATGTTTTTTCCCTTGATCAACAAGATTCTCAAAAAATTAAAAATTGGAAACAATGGAAAACTTGCTCGTGGAAATGCGGAAGTGAGAAATTATGTCGCGTAAGTAAAATTTCAGCAATCATTGCACATTTTCTCTTACACTTGTGCCTTTTTGTTTATCCGTAATCGCGTTTCATTGCGGTTATCATTCGCATGTAACCAGAATGTGTTTCCCGCCCTTTATAAGGCGAAGTAGTTTTCAAATTTAGTTTAACTGATACCATATATATTCCTTGTGTTTTCTCGACTGCTAGAAGTTTTATGATTACTGCTGAAAACACCAAGTAATTCTGTACTTAAAATTTGACAGGGATCATATTAATTTTTATGGTATGATAACTTCATACTGAAATAAAATGGCAAACTATCCGAAATGCGCATATTAAACATTTAATTAACCATTTAAAAAATAAAAGATACAATTAAGGGAAAAAACGTAAGTCATTTCTAGCACAAGTAAAAAACATTAGACAAAAACTGTACACGTCAGTCGAATTGCGAATTCAGTTGAGGGAAAAAGCGCGAAAGAATTTTTCTACCTCTGATGATGAATCTTAGGGATTTCCCTATTCTCTATTCACAGGGCAATAAATCCATTTTGCGTTTGCCGTAATAGAAACTAAGGAATCATTCATAAATGATGTCACGCTTCAAGGGGGGGGAGGGGGGTTCGTGAAATTGTGACAAAGTGTGACAAGGGGAGGGGAGGGGGTAACCAGAAGTGTGACATCATGCATTATGCAACATAGCGTGACATGTGGCAAAGGGGGGGGGGGAGTTAAATATGTGGGAAAAAAGTGTGACATCATTTATGAACGGCTCCTAATAGGAATGAGCAGAGCTGCAGAGTCAGTTGGGAAAGGGACCGACTCCAACTCCTGAAAGTTGAAAACTCCGACTGCCGACTCCTTTACAAAGGGACCGTTCATCAATGCTCTCACTCTTTTTTCCCATATATTTTACCCCCCTCCCCCTTTGTCACAAAAGGTCACTCTTCCACAAACTTCCCTTTGTCACATGTCACGCTATGTTGCATGAGCATGATGGCACACTTCTTGATACCCCCTCCCCTCCCCTTGTCACAATTTCACGAACCTTCCCCCCGTCGAATCGTGACATCATTTATGAATGATCCCAAATATAGATTACGAATGTGACTCATTTTTAAGCGACTCCGACTCCTCTACCCCAAATCAGTCCGACTCCGACCCCTCTACCGTAAATCAGTCCGATTCCGACCCCTCTACCCCAATTCACTCCGACTCCTTTACCCCAAATCAGTCTGACTCCGACTCATCTGCCCCAAAATTAGCCCGGCTCCACAGCCCTGGCAATAAGTGAAATCAACAAATCACGGTTGTCTGGGGGAAGTCGCTTTGAATGACGCAATAAAAATACCAATCAGGTAATACGAGGGCGTTTATATTAAATTAAAAAGAACCAATGATGGGCATTGAAAGTTTCGTTGCCATCGTGCGTCACTTGTCGTGCTTGGTGTGAATGCGCCGTAAGTGGCAATGATGGTCTTCATGTGCAGCAGTGGCGCACATAGACTTAGGAGCGTCCCTCCCCCACGAGATTTATAAGTGCGCCCTAGTTTTGGCTGATCACAAAAAAAAAAAATAAAATAAAATAAAATAAAACAAAACCCTACGGAGAAGAGATATTCGGTATTCATAACCATTAATTTTATTTTAATTTAAGATAATTTAAATCGTATTTATTATTAAAAGGCGGATTTTCGAAAAGGTAACGAACTAAACATTGCATGCCCTTACCAGCTTGAAATGAAATTTTTCTTAATAATACGAGAAATTAACACACTATCTTAAAGTAATTATATTCAAAATTGGGTTAGGGGTTTCTGTTATTTATTTATAAAGTGAATTTAATAATAATAATAATACAAGAGAAACTATTCGTGCTTAAATTAAACACTAGTTGAGAATAGAAAATAAATATTTAAAAATATATGTAAAAATATTTATGTATATATATATATTGCAACTCATGGAGTTTTTTTTTTTTTTTTTTTATTATAAGCGTGCGTCCTAAAACCTCGTGCATCCCTCCCCGCGCGATGGGGGTGGCGGGGGTGTTATTTACGCCACTGATGTGCGGTTCAACATTTCGAGGCCGATGCAGCGATCCGTTTCATACACCCGCCGAAAGAGTCCTTTTTGTCCTTTTATTTCTACTGGAATGTTTTGCCATTTTTGTCACCTTTATAGGGCTCAATTCAACTCTGAACTTACGTTATAGCTAGAATAGTAGAAATCGAACTTTCAACTCCCACCATTGTGGAACCATTCGCGTGAGTTGTTATGTTTGTTTGACACTAAATAGAACGTTTTTGTTCACAGTTTTAGAGCATTAAATAGAATGAAGTACATTACATATTTTACATCAACATATAACTTTTGGCTCTAATTTGAAAATTCTGGTGTTGTTAGAGCAGTGATTGAGAGACACTTTTACAAGTTCTCAGTCATTACAAGTTCTCAGTATTACATTCACTTATGAATGTAATATGAACAAGCAAAAATAGTGGAGATCGTACTTCTAAGTACATTCGTAAGAACTTCTACCAGTTCGTTTCTGGCCTAAAAAATATGCTTCAGAGGTTAGAAAGGAAAAACGACTATTATATCGTTTTCACGTTTTTGAGTGGCGCTTACAATTCTAACAAGTGGAGAACTTTTTAATCCACTTTATAAAATGTAACCTTTTTTGTACAGCATCTTTAATACTTTCTCAGGTTACTGGTAACTGTATTAAGCAAGTCCTATTACTAACAAGGGCATTCACTGATCTACTGGTACGGTATTTTAGTACGAAAAAAAAATCTGCTGTTTTCATGCTGGCTGGGATAACACAATGTTCAATAAATATTTTCAGGGAAGAACTGCTGGAGCACGAAAAAAGCATCGACCCCAATAATATCAGAGATTTAATGGACGGATATTTGCTCGAGATACAGAAGAAGGCAAACGACCCAACCTCGTCGTTTAAAAGTGAGATGCTTTTTTAATGGTTATAGATACTTTTCTAAAAGGTTAATCTTCGGATCCAAATTCTGCTCTTAGAGAAAAAAGAGTATTCTTCAGCTTTAATGGCAATCAATATCATACGTACTGTTTCATACAGAAAATATTGAGGTAGCGCTATGAAACTAACTCAGCATGTGTATAGTGCTGGAGTGAATGAGCGAATGATTTCGAAGTGTAAACAAACTTAGTAATGGCTAGCAAAACAGCAACAACAACAATAATAATAATAATAAATATTTAAAAATATTAATAAAATGAAAGAAAAAAATAAAGAGGTTTTTAAGTTTTCCATGGTGGCCAATACACGATAGTGCTTCATATTTAACTTTTAGATGTATTCCATGCGTGATAGATTTTGCCATGAATTTAGAAGCTATCACATAGAAAAAAAAAGAGGTATAAGTGACAACATTTATAATTCGGAAATAATTAGTTCAAATGGTATGAAAATCACTCATCTATTTTGTGGAAAAATAGGTTAGCAGAATCGCAAACAGCTTTATTTGCAAAAAGAATTACATTAAGGCTCCCATATGATTCAAACTTTGCATCTGTTTTATTTATAATCTCTCTTTTGTCACTTAAACCCTTCTACATCTCACTGCAAGAGAAGATGATTAACCTTGCTTCCCCAATCCCATTCATTCTCTAAATTATAGCAAGATTTGCTTAACTGCCAGACTAAGGAAAGATATCTTTTATTATGGTAAGTAGCTGCGTAGTAAATGTATAGTACTTACCGTTTTTCAAAAAAAAAAAAAACTCGCAGGTTTGCAGTTTGATATCACAAAGAAGCGAAGATGGTCTAATACCTCACTCTCAGAAATGGAGCCCTCACTTTTGACGATTATTCAATCGTCAAGAAAATTTCTTCATTTATAACGATTCTTTCCTCGAGCGATCACGTGACTTAAAAAAGTTCCTACACAAATTTCGGCAATTTGACGAAAGGTTATTTACTAGGAGCATTTTTCACGAAGCCATTTCGTCAAATAAGACGAAAGTTTCGTGAGATTTGAGCATGCGTTTTTGAGAGTGCTGCTAACCGTGATACGTATAGTAATTGAAAACTAATAGTTGTCAGACCATCAGAGCAGGTATTGTGGAAATGTGTTACTTTTAAGTAAATACTGTTCTATGTTACTGGGAAGGTAAACCTGTTTTAATCTGCAAACCTGTTGCCCTATTTTAACAAAATGAATCGTTTAATAGCTCTGTCATTGAACTACTTCGTGCAAGAGCTACGCAGTACACATAATATTTGTTTCCAGGGGATGTTTTGATCGACTTGTGTGGAGCTTTCTTCGGCGGCGGGAGTGAAACCGTTCGAATATCAATCGACTGGTTGGTGTTGATTTGCGCCCATTTTCCCGAAGTTCAGAGGAAGATATACACCGAAATTCAAGAAGTCCTCGGACATGACCGTTTTCCCACCAGGGCTGACCACCTGAACATGCCGTACACAGAAGCAGTCACTCTTGAGATGAATAGATGGAGGACTATCGTTCCAGTCAATTTGATGCGATAGTAAGACATTGGATTTTTTGACTTTTTTTCCTTAAGGTCGATTGGGGTACATTAAGCAAATTTGGTATAAATGCTAGTTATCTCGGTAGACTAGATATTACAGTAGAATTTCTTTAGTTGGAATCTCGTGGAATTCGGATGCCACTGAAATGTAGCAAATTATGCGTAAAGCAACACCAGACGAGTTTCTTGTCGAGATATGAATTAATCAACTTTCATTGATTGGACATTAGATTCTGTATAAACCAGTAACGGGGAACCTTTTGAGTTCGTCGTATCAAGAATTCGGAAAAAAACCCCACTATTTTAACTCCTGTGCCCCGTCACTTAACTTATTGATATTTCTGTATCTCAGGGCTAGACTAACATTAATCCAAAATTGGCGATTTACTGGTTATAAAATAGTTGTTTAAGTGGGCGAACATTAACCAACAAGCATGGCCTGATTAAGGCAGGGGCATACGGGGCAGCTGCCCTAAATTGAATAGGAAGTTTATATTGCGTTTCCTTATTTAATGAACTTTTAAAAAGTGAAGCAGAATCAGCCCCAAATAAGTTTTTGCCCAGGGCCCCAATTAGGCTAAGTCGGGCCCTGCCAACAAGGGATAAAGCATACATATTTTTTCAATGTTAACAATCATGTTTTGTAACCTAATTCATATAAAAGCTTTGTTACTCGGCAACGAAATCATTATTTTCAGTTTTTACGCTCTCGTATAAAGTAGGATTATGTGAGTTACGTTAGTCTGGCTCTGAGGTACAGATTTGCAACCTTGAGTAAAAAAAAAAAAATGTATAAAGATATACACGTAGATACAGTTGACGCTCGATTTTACGAAAACTCAAAATTTTTATTAACAGTTCACTAGTTCCGAAAAAATCTTCTAATGAAAGAATGCGTTTCGATTTCACGAACTCTTGATTCAACGAACATTTTTCGTGGTCCCACAGTTGTAAAATCGAGCATCAACTATAATTCACTTTTAAGAAAAATGAATGTATCTAAAAAAGTATGTTTCTGTAACGAAAGTGTGATAAACATATCATTGAAATTGAGACTGTTGCTTTCCATCAAGGCCGTAGGCAAGGGGGGGGGCCGACGGGCCCGAGCCCCCCCCCCCCCCCGAAATACTTTCGAAATTTTTAACTAGTCTGAAAAAAAAAATTGTTAAACAAAAAAAAAAGATTTTGTTCCTTGAACCAACCTGTTTGGGAGTTTGGGAGCGGGGGGGGGGGGGGGGAGGGTCCTCTGTTTTACAAATGGGGAAACGATAAGACGGCGCTTCCAAAATTTAGAGTAAAAAAAACCAGATCTCAAAAAAAGATGCTTTCCCTCAATTCTCCAGTCGATAGGTTCCCCGGATTGATTCCTTGCCTAAGGGCAAGGGCTACATATGGTTCTAATCACCCGACCACACAGCAAGAACAGCAAATGTACTGATCCCTTTTTGGCAAAATGCGAGCTACATGGAACCACATCTGCCCTAAATATACGTACAACAGTTTAGGTGCTTTGTCTATCCTTGCCCGAAGGTTACATTTGTGGAAATGGCGACACTCCCATTAAGTTTGCACTGGCTGTATGGTTTTCGCGCGCTTTTCGCTGACTTATCGGGGATTGTTATAGTTTTCCCGCGCTTTTTTGTTTGCCCTGACTGTAGCCCATATTGTAGAAGTAGGAGCTAATGCCTAATGGACAGCGTCGTCTACGATTGCGGGATGTGGTATTTGTGCTGTTATTGCTGGGACAAATCTTTATTTTTCTTTTCTTTTTTCAACTGGCAATTCGTAAAATCGAATCAACATAGAAACGCTTCCGACAAGGGGGCGGAGGGAGGGCTCTTGCCCCTGTGCGGATGCCTTGACCTTGCCTTGCGGAACACAGGCAGTTGAGTGGGCTCTTGTGCTCTTGCAAAAGTCTCCCTTGCTTGCCTGTGCACAAATTTGGATTATGAGTAAAAGAAAAAGGGAAAGTATTTTGTCCTATTTTGGGAAGAAACCCTGTAGTGATGAACAGCAGAAAGGGTATGATTATTTTTATGTAATTTTTTCAAAATAATATTTTAGCTGCCCCTCCTCTTTTTTTTTTTTTTTTTTCAATTTTAGTTTCAACTTTTTATTTTCTTCCTCACATGCTGAGAAACTGCTTAT
The DNA here is from genome assembly GCA_038502835.1 of Octonoba sinensis. NCBI lineage: Eukaryota > Metazoa > Arthropoda > Arachnida > Araneae > Uloboridae > Octonoba > Octonoba sinensis. Next base: position 107,672,832 of record CM076599.1, on the reverse strand, counting down.
TAATCTTTCTTTTTTCATTTTTTAACTTCATAGGGGATGATGTCACACTATTTCGAGAAATTGTGACAAGGGGATAACAAGAAGTGTGACATTACACATTTTGATTTCTATAAAAACATGTAAAAAAATCAGCAGATTAAACTTATTTTTGTTTTTCATAATTTTATTTTAAAGTTTCATTGATTTCATTTTATATTGAAAATACCGATGCTTATTAAGGTTTGAAAAGCGCGGGTCATTTTTTAGAATTCAATTATTTTTTTTACTATTATGCACTAATTATCTTTTTTCTATTTTAACCTTAATCTCATTTTATACTCACAAATGTCATTAAAAGTTAAAATTAAAAATGCGATTCTTTAACGTAAGTACTTTATTTCTGAACTGCAAGTACATGTGCTCATATAATATAGCGTGACATGTGACAAAGGGGGTAGGGGTGTGTTGGAGAATGACATCTTGTGATGAAGGGGGGAGGGGGCTCAATTATATTGAAAGAAAGTGTGACACTGTTTATGAATGATCCCATAGAGCTTTTACAATAACATTTCGAAGGTGAAAAATAGCACGACAAATTATAATTTTACTTAACCTAGTCATAAATTTACATTAAACAAAAAAGATCTTGGTTGGTTCTTCTTATTATATCGCTCATGGGCTGCAATAGTGGCACAACTCAAAAAAAAAAAAAACTCTCGTTTCGGACTAAGAACAGATTGTAAATATGAAAATACACATTCTTTTCAGCAGCAGTACTAGCACAACTCTTTAAGTCAAAATTAGGCCTCAAGATTTAATAATAACTAAAGCATTTCTTACGAATTTTTCTTAGCAATGAAAAGTTTAAACCCACTTACCTCAAAACATGATTTTTTGAGTTGTGCCGCAATTGCAGCCCATGACCTATATGTCTAATTTTGAAAGTGCTTTATAATTGTCCACGTCTGCAAATCAAAGTTATACAGCTTTTTTTGACTTCAAACTTAAAAAAAAAGAGTTTGCTGCATTTAGGTTAAGGAAAAAGAAAACCTCCAGTTTTTAATTAATTATTTACATTTAGTTATGACAAAATAGGGAAGACGAGAATAAGTATAAATTGCTTAAATTGTCTAAAATAAAACGGAATAGGGAGTAATTCTCAAAACAACGTATGTTTTCTGTTAACTCTTTTTTTTTTTTGTTGAAGTAATACTTCTGTGGGCGAAATTGAAAACATAATTTCATCATGCAACATGCAACCAGTGCTTCTTTCAGGCATCTCTCCGGGGGGGGGGGGGAACTGCCCCCTCGGAGCTAACCAACTGCCCCCCCCCCCCTGGAGAAAAAAATACAGTTCACAGATTTTTAAAAAAATGAAAGGAAAAAGAGATTACACTTTTAAGACAGTTTCAGAAACACTTTTAGGGAAAAGACATCGAACACTGTCACTAGCGACACCAAAAGTAGCCTAAAAGATAAGAATTTATTTCGAAAAATTTGAGGGAGAAGACTAACCACACTCCCTTCTGCTTCTTCTAAAATCACTAAAGAATCTCGAAATTGCATTGTTAGGAAATTTTCTTAGGGGAGAATTTCTGAAACTCCTTCCTCTAACGTCCCGAAAGGGCCTAAAATTGCATTCTCAGGAGCCAAATTGCGAAAAAAATCCGGGGGGGGGGGGGGAAACCCCCGGACCCCCCTTTCAGAGATAGTCTAAACATTATGGTTGTAAGATCAGTTTCAAATATTTAAGATGCAGAAGCTTCCACAAAACACGGTCCTATCTACACCAAAGATAGTCAAAAATACACCTACTGTACATGGTATCAAAAATCTATCATATACTATATAAAATATATTAATATTATCATTTCTAGTTACATCTATGTATAAATATAAAAAGGTAGTGATTTTGGAAGCATACACCGCCCCTCCTTATTATTAACATGACCCCCCCCCCCCCTCCCAACGGAAGGGCTGGTAGGTGTGACGTCCCCGAATTTTTTCGCAATGTAGCATATATTCCTCCCTGAAATTTTCTTCAACATAAAAGTGTTTCAAAGTTAGGGCCCCCCCCGAAAAAAATTTCTGGCTACGGCCTTGCTTTCCATTAAATATATGTAGATTAAAACTTTAAAGGAAAATATGTGAAGATAATTTTAACATGAGAGAAAATTTTTGCCTCTTTTAATTTTTTCGTCTCGTAAATGGCTCTAGAAATGCGTGATATGCATCAGCCAAAATGTGTCAGTGCGTCATTTATGTATCATAGGTTCGCTATCATTGGTATAGACAGAGATATTGAACAGGTAATATGATATTTCGCGTTTTATATTACATAAAATAGTACATTACGTTAGTACGCTTATTACGTTACATAAATAGGGAAAACGAGAAAGCAAGCTGCGGGTTATAGGGAATGAGGTTAAAAAACCAACAAGTATGAGTGTTAACTCGGAAAAGAAAGCACTGTATTTTATGTATTGTTTGCTTGGGAATACAACAGAGAATAAACTGCCCAAATACCCTTAAACAAAGGAAAAGCACGTACTTTAAGGAGGCATAGAACCCTTGCCGTATGAAAATTAAACTGAATGAATACGCAGTGTACAACAATTTACCTGATAAGACAGACCTCAGAAAAATACTTTATGAAGGCATAAAGCTGTCTATAAAGAAAATTAACAAGCCAACTTTGAAAAACTGGCTACTTAACTTTAACACATTGAGGACAGTGTGTACTACCGGTGGCCAAAGGCGTAGCCAAGGGGGGGGGGGGGGGGCAAGGAGAGACAGCTGTCCGGGTGCAGCGTCAAGGAGTGCAAAATTACTGCTACTAATTTATTTTATTTTTAAATGCGAAAAGAAAATTATTTGATCTGAAGAGGTGTGAATATGTTCGACAAACAAGTGGGAGCACCACAAACCATATCGGGAATGACCAATGTAACACAGGAGTGAGTGGGAAATCAGACAAATAACATTGCGAAGCTAAAATGTCACATTTTCCCCTTAAAAGTGAATGGTCGCTAAGAAACATGGAAGTTAGAAGGGCTGCTTTTTAGAGCTATTTATCATTTAGGAAGCATAAAAGTTTTTAAAAATTTCTTTTAGGGGCGCCCCTTTGCCACCAGGGGCATGGGGGGGGGGGAGGAGCAAAATCTTCAGTTGTCTCCAGGCTCTGAAAACCCTAGCTACGCCTCTGCCGGTGGCTCACACGCGAATAGTTTATCTGGCGGCGTATACCACTGGTGGCTTATATCAGCTATAGTCTTATAACAGAGTTTTGTGTACACAGTAAAAAAAACTTCATCTGCTTAAAAATAATTTTTTTTACTGAAAAATTGAAAAGCTTATTTTTACAGGTAGCAAAAATCTGCGCCTTCCTCAACGTGTTAAAGATATGCGCGTGAGGGTTTTTTCGCTCTGTCATGGTATGGCCGAGTTATGCGGGCTGCCGGGTTATCGAGTGCCGAGTTTCCGGAACTCTATTGCAACCCGAAAAATAATAATGCGGAAATATGAGTATTTCCATGGAATTTTTTTTACTTGAGCTCATTGCATACGCATGAACATTTAGCATGCAAATTTCGAATGAATTGTTACAATACATTTTATATTCTTGTAGCACCCTAGAAGATACAGAGCTGAATGGATACTACATCCCTAAACACACTTCCGTGCTGTCGGTCGTCTGGGCTGTTCACTATGACGAAAACTTGTGGGGAAATGATGTGGAAGAATTTAGACCGGAACGATTCCTCAGCGAAGACGGCAAGAAAATAGTCAAACCCGATTTCTACATTCCATTCTCAATAGGTATGCGTTTTTTTTCACTTAAAATAAAATTTTGAAATGAACTGCTAATTTTTATGTACAGTCGATTAGAATTATAACGACCCCATCCGGAATTCACAATATGGGTCGTTACCTCAAATGGTCGCTGTATCAATGAATCGAGAAAATCATATTCATATTTTAACGAGTAATGCACTAAATACACAGGACATTTTTAAAAGAAAGAAGTGTAATAAATTCCTCCTACCTCGATCCGTTAACACCGAAGTTCCAATATCCTCGGGCGAAAGATATTCGAACATCCTAAAAGTTTCTTGGTTCTAATGTTTGTCTCACATAACTCACAGTTCTAAAACACTCATTTAATAACACACGGAAAAATTATAACGAATAATTCACACGCACATCGCACAAAACAAAAACGGATTAATAGGAATCTAGTTCCACGCCACAAACAGTAATAACTATTAGGCACTAAAAAAATTATAATCGAACAATTCGCACGCACGTTACACAAAACAAAAACGTCTTAATAGGAATCTAGTTCCACGCCACGAACAACACAAAACAAAACAAAAAAATTTGCCTCCTCGCTAGAGGGCGCTTCAAAAAGTTGCAGATGAAACGCAGGTTTCGCAAAACAAACAATTGCAATTTCTTTAAATTTGTTAAAATATTACTTTTAATAAAATAAATGCATTTAAACGCATTAAGTTAATGAGACACGATATACTCTTCTTTAAATTTGATGGAAATAATGAATTTATACGACAATTCGAAATATACTAGTTGAAATGCGGCGCAAAATATAAATTATACAGTAAAAGTTTATAAATGAAGCATAATTTCAAGTTAATTGAATTAAGGACAAAAAAAAAAAAAAAAAAGAGTTGCGAACAATTTACCTATGTATCGAAACAAAATTTAAAACTGCATATCAGCTGCACTTTAGCATGTATATTGAAAAATACGCTTTTCATCTGGACAGTAGGGAAGAGAATATTCCACTTCTGAAAAAGGGATTGTCCTTTTTTTTTTGTAGCAAATAAATGTTAATTTTAAGTCCTTTTTTCGTATTGATATATTTCTCCCAGAGCATCCCCCATAATTGATCTCGGTAGTTAAATTGTTTGGTAAAATTATAGGAATCAACAATTTGGTGCCAAAAATGAGATACCAAATCCTATGTTAGTTTGGCGATATTGGCCATCGGCGACTTTCCCATAGAAATCCATTTTCAAGCATTGGAAGGAATACGAGTACAAGGAAGTTATGTTGTGGTGTGCAAATCAGATTTTTTTATCTTTTTGACCTTTCCTTTAATTGTTTTAACTTTGTCACTGGCTGATAGCATTAATCTAACACACAAGTTTTAAATTTGGAAAAAGCACCTGTAAGTGCCTTAGATGTTATTTTGTTTACGATTTCCCAATATTTCTAAATCATAAGCTTCTCAAACGAAATATTAATTTTTCCATTTTATGCTTTCAGGTAAACGCCAATGTCCAGGAAAGGCTCTCGCCGAGGTCGAAGTGTTCTTGTACATAACAGCCATCCTTCAACGATTCGAAGTTTCAATGCCACCTGGCAGAAAGGCAGATTTGGAAGGGCAGCTGGGAGCTGGACTTCAACCAAAAAGACAGGACATCATATTCAAACGACGTTCATAGCTTTCTTCTACTTCGAAAGTATGAGAGACGTAAATTTGACACTCATTGTCAGAGAATGATTAAATCAAAGTACTATTTGACATTCTAAGCAGGTTCATACTTAATAAAACATGTGTTTATTGTACAGTGATTGTGTGAGAATAGTCGTGACATCCAAATTACAGGAGAGCTGAAGCGGAGTTTAAAGACACATTCAGGATAATAAGATACATGGAGGGTAAAAAGTGACATGTGGTGTAATGAGAGCCATGCAGGTTAAAAAGAGACAAAAAAAAAAAAAAAAACTTTTGAAAGTACTCTTTTACATAGCTCTAAATCGAGTTTTCTCACTTCTTGATAAAAGAAATCACAAACTGTAATTTCAAGACATTCTTTAAATTTTGATGACTAGTTATTGAAATCTATTAAATTTTTAAACATTTTCTTGTAATTCTTAATTTTCTTATTTCCGAGAGAAGTTGGTAAGACCCTATAGTGTATCTAATGCTCCTTCTTATTAGAATTTTGACAGGGAAATAGAATACTTTCGTTTCGGTGGGGGAGAGGGGAACATCTTATTACGTGTATGTGAATTCAAATTTTTTTTTTTTTTCATTTTTCATGTTTATAAGATTTTTTATCAAATTAAAACTTTAATAATTAATAAAAAACCCAAAAAAATGAAAAATTTTAAGATGATAAAAGACTGCTTCTTGCTTACTGTGACCACTGTCAAGATTATTCAACTGAAATTATAAATAAGGGTAATAAGAGATATGGATAGAAAAAAATCTTCAAGTGGCACATTTTAAAAAATGACTTCGGAAAGGTTTAATTAATATCAAAAGTTTACTGTCAATCTGAAAATTAATTAATTAATGATTAAGTAGGAAGTCAGGAGAGCTTTATGTACATCTGCAACAGAATTAAAACAATTAAAACAATTTATAAATGTTTTTAAAACTTGCACTTTACCTCGCTTTCCCAAACTAGAGCAAATGTGGAGTTTCGTCAAAATTAATTATTGATCAAAACCATTTATTCCACATGAGGAAATCAACTCAAACGTGGTATAGCCTGAATCAGTTGCTTATTTTATCCCTGAAACTTAGTCTATTTTTCATCATTACCTCTTGCTAATAATTCGAAGATCGTAACTTATTAAATACAATTTTACAGATAACAATTTCACTAAGCAGATTTTTAATATCAGGTGTGGGATCTAGAAATATTAATTACATCATGAGAGCTTTTATGCAATAATTTCCAATCAATAGTTTCTATGATAATCTGTTTAAATAAACATTTCTTAGTTTATTCTGAATGGATTAACGCAATCCCAAAATCAAGAATCTATCATTTATTGTTTTATAAACTGGGAGATCGTTCAGCAGAGTTTTATAACATTTGACAGTTGCACTGGGCTTTATGTACCACACTGCTGAATTAATGTTCATATTTTCTCAAAAATTCCGTAACGTTTACAATAAATCTTATTTTCTAACAAATACCGGGAAACGAAGAAACTAGCCTCAAGAAGGAACACGCCATTTTTTTGTTTGTGCACGATTTTACGTATATTGCTCCCGTTTTGTTTAATGTAAGGATTCAAGTCTGATTTTAGTACTTTGGTTTGTATTTCAATTCTAATTTTAAACTTAATTCAGTCTGCCGTCAATAATTTTCATACACATACATATGTGTGTGTGTCTGTGATATCAAATAGATATACTACAATCTATTAAATGTATAAACTTAAAATAAAACATCTTTATGGTTTGTTTCTCTTCTTTCCTTGTGTCTGAAAAAAATCACTACTAGCATCATCATAATTATTTCCTCTCGAAGTATTATATAGTACATACTAAGTGTACTAAAAACAATGCAAATAATTTGTTAATGCTTTAAAATCCTGTTTCTTTGCAAAAATACAGTTAAACTATTCCTGTAACCTAGCATATTACACATAAATATTCAAAATAACACCTAAAGTTATGAAGTTCTTTCTTAAAATATAATAATAATTAATGATTATAATCAAAAACACAAAATATAAAATTTCAAGCTTTTTAACGCAAGACCTTTTATTTTATTTAGTGGCTACTGACAGAGTGTTATCAACAAAATGTTTTAGGAAATAGGTAATTATCCCCCTCCTACTTTCAACGTCATAGATTCGATGAATTTTTTTAGAAGTCTTTATTCCGTAACACCCTTCATACTACTCCTTACATCTACAATCTACAATATTTGTACAATACTCAATACATTTTTTTACAGTTTATATAATTCAAAGAAGAAAACAAAGAGAAACTGTAACCTAGTAGATGTCAAAGCAAAATAATACTAATCTCAAGGTGCCAGTTAATCCATTTCCAATATATATGTATATGATAAGTCAGTCAAATTGTTTGTCCAATAACAATGTCAAGCAAAATAAAATACAATTTTAAGCTAACAATGTCTGACATTATAAAGTAAGATGATAAGTGCAGTGACGCGTTATTTTGCTTCGAATCAACGTTTCATAGGTTCATTTGCATTAGTGTTTTGAACACTTAATTAAATTGAAAGTGAGTGTTTGTATTAAAATTTATTCAATAATAATAGGGTGTTATGCACACTTTTGTTTCTATTTTCTTCACAGGAAAAGAAGTGTACAAAGATAAAACTTATGAATAATATGTTTTACTTATGTATTAAATTAAATAACCAACTCAGTGGTCAATCAGTCACACTGAGGAGAGATTAACGTTAATTGGAAATATTTAAACAAAACATTGTTGGCAAACAGAAAAATTAAAATGTCTGAACGTTGTTTAAGCGTTCGAGGCTGAAATTGAAATACTTAATGAACTACTGTCGAATTTCGACCGCTGTGCGAGCTCTAGTCTTTTTCAACGGATAGAATAGAAAAACTTGCTAAAGGTAACCCCTGTGGTCTCAAAGTCTTAGATGGAACAAAGTTAAAATGATTCAATGCGGAACTTTGTTTGTTTGTTTGTTTACGACCATTTCAGGTCACATAAATATTCGAGTTTATTTGCTATTCTCAAGGATATGCCTCAAACTCTCGTCCAATATGACAGATAGAACAAGACAGCACAACAGATTTTAATATACAAAGAAGGAAATACATCCAGGGCAAAGGTGAGAATCGAACCCACGCCTCTTTCTCTCCGCGCAGGGAGGCACCGGAGCCAGTCGATTTGACTGCTCAGCCACTGAGGCCCCCAATGCGAAACTTATGACATTTATAAAATTATAGTCAGTCATCTATGAAATTTCTTTAATTATTGTTCTGCTAACAATTAGAGGCCGTTTCCAAAACAATCCTTTCCCAACAATGGCAGAGGGTAGCTCAAACATGACAGAAATGTATAAGCGATTTTTTCCCCCGTATGCCCGATACAACAGAAAAAAAAGAAGCTAATATTGTGTTTTTCTAATATTCACCATCATCCCAAAGTAACAAAATATGTACCTTACCTAGACGAAGCATAGTAGAACAGGTGCTTACATTGAACAATGTGCATATCCCTGTCTGTAAAAGTTACTTAACAGAAGTGTACATTTCATTTCGAAAATAATTTTAATATCGTTGAATGCAAAAATCTACTCACTCATCTCAAAATTATTTACATTGCATTACATTAGACGCGCAGATGTAAAAAAAAGTGATAATAATTATGAAAACAAAAGTTTCTTCTCTCCAATACACATAGAAATACTACTTTGTATACATATTGTATTAGTAATGTTTAGTCCATTAATTAGTGTCTACTAATTAATGGACTGAGCATAAAGATTTTGGGTTTTGCTTTAGTGGTAACTTTTCTAGCAGGATGACCAAAGTAAAAACCGTAATCTAAGATAGGGGGCATAAAAAGACTATCCGATTTCTTTATGATTATTTTAATGTAGTTTAAGGCTTTTCTTTTCACTGTCACTATCATATAAGTCAACTGGCCCGGGGCCTCAGTGGCTGAGCGGTCTAATCGACTGGTTCCGGTGCCTCCCTGTGTGGAGTGAAAGAGGCGTGTGTTCGATTCCCCTCTCCCCTGGGTGTATTTCCTTCTTTGTATATTTGTTTACGACCATTTCAGGTAACATATATTTTCGAGTTTATTTGCTTTTCTCAATGGATATGCTTCAAACTCTCGTCCAACATTACAGATAGAACAGGACAGTACGATAGTTTATTACAATACAAGGAAGGAAATTACAAGAATACACCCAGAGCAAGGTGGGAATCGAGCCCATGACCTCGTTACTGCGCGCAAGCAGCGGGCGGAAACTGGTAACTAAGACCTCTCGCCCACCGAGGTTCTTTGTATATTAAAATCTGTTGTGCTGTCTTGTTCTCTCTCATATTAGACGAGAGTTTGAGGCCTATAATTGAGAATAGCAAATAAACTTGAATATTTATGTGACCTGAAATGGTCGCAAACAAACTGGCCCAATAAAATGAAGCAGAAGACTGCGAACTAGCGCCTAGCTTGCCTTTTATTTTTAAATATTCATTTTCTTTTCGCTGATGTTTCTTTCTCCAGTGCCAGTAGGAGTTTTTATTTCCGACTGTGGCATAATGCATTCCACCATCAACCAAAGCGATCTGCCTGGCAGAATGCCAAGAAGAATCCATTCATGTGCAAGGGTGGAACTGCTGGTATAGGGAACGTGCTGTTTCTGATCTCGTTCTAGTTCGTTTAGAATATTTGATTTCTTCCGAACTGATGCTAAGTCTCAGTTTAAAAATGTAGTTGCTTTCAACAAACAGTGAAGCAAATTCGCGTACTAAATAAACGGACCGGCAAAACGAACTTCCCTAAAACTCGAATGGATTCGTTCTTTTCTGAAATGCGCAGTAGCGTCCAAATATCAAACGGCCGTGTTCGAACTGTAACTAATTATTAAAAATAACAATAAAAATATAGATGTACTGTTAAAAATTAATAATAATTAATTGTTATTAAAAATTATAATAAATATATAAATATACTTAGTAAAAAAATAACTATATCTTACAATATTATCTTTATTACTAAAATAATAAAGATAATATTATTAACCGACTTCCCAAAGGAAGGAGGTTATACATTCATAGTGTATGTATGTCGTTTTTTTTTTTTTTTTTTTTTTTTTTTGTCCACTTATAACTTTGCACCGGATGAAGCGATTTTCATGATTTTTTTTTCAATCGGTCGAGGGTGCTTTCCCTTCCCATAGATTCCCGTTTTCCCTTGCGGGGGAGAAATGTATTACGTTTTTTGTTTTTTCATCCATAACGTTAGACTAAATGAACCGATTTTGATGATTTTTTTCTTTAATCGATAGAGGGTTGTCTAACTCAAATATTGCAAATCAATTTGACTACATTTGTTTTTTAGAAAAAACGTTACGGGTGAAAAATAAGTATTTTTTATTTTAATTGGAAAGGCTTGGCTTGATTTTTCTTTGTTGGGAAATCTATTAATAAATATAAAAGTCATTGTTGAAAACATGTTTGTTGTCATGGGCTTATAATATTAAAAGAAATCACTGCAAGAGTTTGACTGAAGGCGAAAATTAATCCAATCAGTTTGTTTGCTAAAATCGGCTTCAAAGGGGAATTTATCATACAAATGTGCTACAATGTTTTAGTGCCTTTAACTCAAAGAAGTTTTGCCCTTTGATATGGATTTTTTAAAAAGAAGAGTATTTATATAAAAATATATTTACACTAAAAAGTATAAAAGAAAATAATTTTTATAGAAAAACAGAACCGACTTCAAATTATAAATTGCGCTAAAAAGTGAAAAATAAATTCATTCTTTAAAAAACATCGATGTGAATTTTAAACAAAGTTTTAGAAGTCGGTGCAAAATTATGATTCTAATTACCATTATACCATTTGCTACTTCATATTGTCGGAACTGTTGCTAATTCTGCGAAAATAAATATATTTGTAATTGATTCATGATTACAAAAGATTTTATGTATCCTAATTTTGCACCGACTTCTAAAACTATGTTTAAAAGTCACATCGATGTTTTTTAAGGAATGAATTTATTTTTCACTTTTTAGCGCAATTTATAATTTGAAGTCGGTTCTGTTTTTTAATAAAAAAATTTGTGCGTGTACTAGCGTACACTTGTAAGAAGTGAAACTTCTTTATGACGTTATTTTTCAAAAAATAATTTACTATATGCAACTTTACAGAAATTGGTTAAATAAAGTTAAATTAGATAAAGTTTAATAAAAGGCTTTTATTATCATAGACATAAATACAAATTCTACAATTATTTCATTTTAGCTTATTACTACAAAGATTATTATTGAATTTCATTAATTTTAATAGAATTATTACTATCATTGATGTCGTTATTATATATTTGTGTTATTAATGGCTTATGGTAACTGAAATACGAAATATATTGTTTACATTCCACAAAATTTAGTAACCGAGCGAAAACTCCATCAATTGTAGTGCCGGATCTCGTTGTCGACGTTTGAGGATTGTTTTTCATGGATAAATTAAGTTTATCTTTCAAAAATTCAATTAGTTTCAAAGATTTTTCTGATGCAAAATTGATATTAAAATCTCCACTTAATATCATCGGTATTTTATCATTGTTGTTGCCGAGTAAAGAGGCACCGCCACTTGTGTATGATAACAACGGGTCATGGGCTTTTATGGAAGTCGATGCAATCGCCACCTGGATTTCAAAAATGTAACTACTCAAAACGGGCCGCAAAATACATTGGAGACATTTACCAATTCCTACTCCGCTGGAGAAAGTATACTTCGAATCACGCGTGGTAGGGATAAGAAAAAGATGGCGCGTAACGGAAAAATGTGACGCGTAACGAAAAAATGTTACACTAAATTTTTTTCCAACCCCGATAAAGAAGTTTCACTTCAAAAATATTTTATAAGATTTAAGTTCTACGATTATTTTTATGGATTTTAAAACAACATCAAATGTGCAATTTATTTAATGCAAGAAACAAACTAAATTATTGATCTATGTTTTGCCTTCTAGCTGCTTAAACCATCAATCACATGAAAAATGTATGTGCAGTTTGATCATTTCTTGCAAAATTTCAAACCTTTTCCAATCCAATTTCAGTCACTTTGGATTTACATAATAATCGATTGTTATTTAAAGATTTAAACAAATAAAGAACAAAATTTTACAAATGAAAGTAGTCAAAGCGTAGAAACTAAAAGGAATTTATTGATAATATTTCAATATGTATGGTACGTACAAAATGAAGAAATCGCATGAAAAGTTGTCCAAAAATGTACAAAATTTCTAATATGCACTTATGGCATCCTTATTTTACTAAAGTCCATGAAAATACTGAGAAGTAAAACAAATTATCAAGCATAAAACTCCTTGAACGATAGACTGCCACAAATCTGCATTCAAACATGAATTGTGTCTACGTCGACATTTGTAGCCAAAGAAAAATGAAAAAAGGAAATAAATAAAAATAAACTAACAATCAACTTTTCTGCTTTCGTCTTACACAGTTTCTAAATTAGTGTTTGGTATCAAACTTCAATATCGTATTTTAATCAATTTTTGTTTATTATTTGAATGCTTAGTGTTGTTTTCATTTGAACTTTAAATACCATTTTTGTTTTTTATATGAAGAAAAAAACATTTCTCTTTTTTTTTAATGTTTAATTTTACCTAAATTTTAATGACAAAATGCTTTAAAGAGTAGTTTTAAAAGAAAACATGAATTTTTCGCTTGAGTTGTGCTTACATTTCCTGCTGTTTCCCCTGAACGTGTATTTCTATATCAAAATATTTACACGTAAATGTCCCTACTATTGTACAAAAAAAAAGCGCCCTCCCCCTTTCTTAACTTTTTCTTTTTTCTTGCTCTTCTTCTAAGAATAGAAAATCTAAAACGTTCACTTGCATCAAATTTCAAAAAACAAGTTTATTTAGTGTTCATTTTTTTAGAACAACTATTTGGATATATGGTTTGTTTCAGACTTCGATATCTAACTTATTTAATTTTTTTCAGTTTAAAGATTTTATCATCCTTTACATTAACTTCAAAGTTTAATTCATTCCATTTTCTCCTTTCAGTGGAGCCCTCCAATATCGCTTACATGTAACTGTAATTTTTCTAATTTTTATGATAAAAATTGAAACAAAAAAATTTTGAAAGGCTCTATTACTTTTTGTTCTGATGCTCACTAAAGGTGCTCTCACACCAAAAACGACGAATACATTTTGTCTCCTTCGTAATACACTGTTGCTATGGTTATAAAGCTAACAGCAATTGCGTCTCTCTTCCACGGCGCAATCAAAAAATCACGATAGTCTGAGAGAAGGACACTTTTAATAACAAAACAAAAAACTCCAATCAATTAACGCGAGAGCGTGGTTAGTAAGCTGTGTAGAACAATGAAACATCCAGAAAGGTTTTGTCGCCGTTGCTAGTCGTTGTTGTGTTTGGTCTGAAAGTACCTTAACTGTCTGTCACTTTTTAAATTAATTCATATTGTTTCACATAGTGTTGGCTTATAAGAAGAAAAATTTAAATCATTCGACTGCTTAAGAAGCATGCGAAAGATTTTATCGTCGTTTGAATACTATTTCTTGTCTTTTTGGTTGAAGTCCTATTCCCAATTGTCCATCAAAGTCCGCTGTTTCCCCTGGAGGCAACGACACTTCGAACCTTTGAAGAATGGCTACCACATAATTGAACACTTCCATTTTAGCAAACGCCTCTCCCGGACATTGGCGCTTACCTAAAAAGTAAGATAGTAAAGCTATTATTTTCTATTTTGTAGTAAATATTGTTATATTGCGATATTAAAAATGCAATATTCCCAAAATATAATTGGAAATCTATATTAATTTATGCTTTAAACGCATCATTTGAATGTTTTAACCCAAATCAAACTTTAATTTCATCTGCAAAACATCTTGTCAACAGTGGGCTTTACATTGCCCCCTCCCCTCCATAACTCTTACAAATCGGAGAATAGAGACTTCGAAAGACCCTCCAACGAGTTTTGTTCATTTTTTCTAATTGTTAGTATGATACTGAAAACGTACGTATTTTAATTTTTATTTCCTAATATAATTTTTTTATCTTTATTTTTTATTATTATTATTATTTACTTATTTGTTTATATTTTAAGAAGTTTTCAAAAAATGGCCTTGGAGTTTCCTGTTCTGGGAACATTTTTTGTCTAGTGGTATACAGATGGAAATTTTTGTTACAAATTTGCATTGAATGGCATTTTGAAGATACCATATTTCCGGAGTTCGTGAAGATACTATATTCTCACGTTCTGTGTGTAGCAAAGTTTCAACTAAAATTCATCAAACATCGTTCCTCCTCAACATTTACATTGTATTACTTCCGTTGTATATTGACATTTCACTCTCATTTTGTCAAATAAAATATAACTTCAAATGAATGACAAACCTGTTGAAAAAGGAATATAGTATTCCGGCTTGAGAATTTGCGTTCCATCAGCACTCAAGAATCTTTCAGGTCTAAATTCTTCAGCATCATGTCCCCATAATTCCTTGCTGTGATGCACAGCCCAAATGATAGACAAGACTCGAGAATGCTTAGGTATGAAGTATCCGCCCAACTCTGCATCTTCCAAGGTACTGAAAAAATTGGAGAGAATTGGTCTCATAAATATCACGATTTTGAATTGAATTAATTGATAAAAACAAATACTTCTAGGCAACAATTCTGTTTAAGTGATAAAAGCGATAGAGTTAGAAAAATTTTGGTCAATTACAAGACACGCAAAATTTTTGTTTTAAAAATGTAGCATTGGTGTTATTCAGAGAAGTTTTTTTCTTTTGATATAATTGGCAGTTTAATTTTTTTCTCGATTCTGTGTTGAGGCGTGTTTTTCTTTTAGAGATTAAAAAAAAATATTTTTTAAGCATTAGTAGGCCATATACACGAGACCTACAAAAATCTTATTCTAATTACATTGTTATTCAAAAAACTCACCAAAATAATTGGATTATTCTTAGATAGGCGAACAACAAACACAAAATGATACGCATAAAACGAATTGACAAGTCTATATCTTTTTGAAGGCGGCTAAAAATTCCACTACAGCAAACAGATTGAATAATTTTATATTTATTTTAAAAAAGCCTCCTTTAAAAGCTGGTAATATAATTACGATTAATTGCTCCAACTAATTCTTTTAATTGGTTCTGTAAACTAATTTTTTATGAAGGTTTAAAGATTCAAAGATTCATGAAATCGATCACTAACCTCCCCCCTTCTCTTCTTTTTATTTATTCATTTTTATTACATTATTTATTATTATTATTATTATTATTATTATTTGAATAATATAAACGACTGGCAAAGAAAATATCCCCCACAGTTATCTTTTATTGTTCTATATTCGTTTTGTTCAACAGCTGCAACCATTTTGCTTATAAATATTATATGGTAAATTTAGTAAGCTGAAAAAAAAATCCTAAAATATAAAAATACTCTTACTATCGCATTAGATTTATGGGAACAACTGTTCTCCATCTATTTTGCTCAAGTATCACTGCTTCTGTGTATGGCATGTTCACATGGTCTGAACGATTAGGAAAACGATCGCTTCCCACCACATCAATAATTTCTGAGTATATCCTTCTTTGAACTTGGGGATTGGCAGCACAAATCAACAATAGCCAGTCCAACGATATTCTGACCGTTTCACTTCCAGCACTGAAGAAACCTCGAGCCAAATCTATGAGAACATCTCCTATAATAGGATGGAACGACCAACATTAGATTGCACTTAGACGAAGGGAAAAAATAATTGCCAGACAAACAAGCAGTTCCGTCTAGAACTATACGAGCCTACTTTCCAGTATGCACCAACATCAAACTTATTATCTAGCTATCTCACTCTTTCTCATTTACCATTAGTTCCCCATAATTACTTCAAATATACCTTTTTCAATGCTTGATTCATATCCATTAATTCATTCCCTAATTCATGTATTCCTTCATTTGTTTATTTATTTATTAATTAATTCACTCATTTATTCATTAATTCATTTACTCATTCCTTAATTCATTCAAAAATAGACTTAAAAATCCAGACCAAAAAGTTTAATCTGAAAATTCTCGTTTAGTTCTAGGAACGTTAGGATGAACTTCGTATCAGTACATGTTGTACGGCATAAGGTCCTACCGATAAAGTTTGTTCCAAGCAAATCTGTTTGTTAGATCAGGATTTATATAGGGTTAAAATTTCTTCGTTTTTTTTTATTTTTCAATCTTTATAAAATTATTTTTTTTAACGATATTTTCACTATACATTCAGCCTTTTTTCATACTTTTTTTTTACTTATCGGGAAAGTAGGCTAAAAACGATCAGTCCTCATCACATCTAAACCAAACGGCGTGAACGTGATAGAGTTGAAACTTTACGGGTGTAGAAAGCTTTATAAAAGTTTTGAAATTTCCAGTAAGTATGGCTTATCTTCATGAACAGCTTCAAAGACGACAATTGCGAAAAATAAATAAAAAAAAAACTCTTTTTTTGTCTGTATACAGTAATGATGGGAAATAAATTGAAAGTCTTTTTTAAACTACCACATTCAATAAATTCAATTTTATGAGCAAAAATCTGTAACTCGGTTATAACGAGCACTTGGATTTAACGAGCAAATTGTCGCAGTCGCTTCACCCTCCTTTTAACTGAGCTCGACTGCATTACGTGTGCATGACATTTATTGTCAACTGAAACAATTCATGAAGAGCGTGATACAATAGTCAAGAGCGTCAAAGGATTTACATTAGTTTCACACCGACCGCGACGGCTACAAAATACATTGTTGACGCCTCTTTTGCTATGACTTTACACCAATAGCGATACTTCTCCTTCTACATTTTACGTCATAGAGCGTACTAAAAATCCTAGCGAAATTTTTAATGATGGTAAAATGACGCCCTATGAATAAGCGTGAGGGTGTGTTAACATTTTGTCACTATAGTAAACTGAGAAAGCAACATGATTCATCATTCAACATGATTATGATTCATTCAAGCAACAAAGCAAAAGAACTTACGTTTGAAAGAGCTTGTCGGGTCATTGGCTTTCTTTCGTATCTCCAGCAAATATCCATCCAAAAAATCTCTTACATTGTTGACATCAAGACTAGATTCGTGTGCAACTACTTCCTCCCTGAAGAAGATTAAGTTTAATTAGAGCAAACGAGACTGAAGATTTACATTCTGTAACAAATAAATACATTTCTTTTTCGGATTAATAGAAGAGCAATTATGCTTAATATTTAATCATAATATTTATTGTTTTGTATCGTCGAAATTCTTGACTCGGGGGAGGGCGAGGGGTTATGTATTGACTCTAGAGAGGCAAGATAAAACATGGGGTTGGGTCTATACAGGTGCGTTCCGAAAGTAATGCAATTGAACTTCTCGTGGCGCTTCTATTGGTCAGAGTAGGATCGGACCACTTGGGGTAGGTGTGTGGGGCGGGGGGAGGTACGCTAAGCTTTGCTTCGAAACCGGTCTTAGTACTCCCCAAGCTGTGGAAGCGGCAGGACGTCAGTTATTGTAAACCTATGCGCGCCAACCGTATCATGCAAAAATAGAATCAACTTTCGAGGAACGTTACGCGATGTGCTGGAAAGACGCTGAAAAGGCGTCATCAGAACGAGAAAAGACATCTCCGCTACCTGGCAACTTCATCATGACAACGCCCCTTGCCGCAACGCGCTACGAGTCTGCGAGTTCCTGGCCCGGTGCCAACGCTGTCCCATCCCCCTATAGTCCTGACCTCGCCCCAGTAGACTTCTTTTTGTTCCTTCGAATTAGGGCAGCCCTGAAAGGAACCTGTTTTTCGTCCATAGAAGAGATCCAGTCAGCCGAAACAGACTTTGTGAGAGATCCCCGAAGACGCCTTCCAGGGCGCGTATCGGTCACGGCTGAGTCGCTAGAAACAAAAAATGTGTAAAGGCCCAAGGACAGTACGTTGAATAATATAAAGAATTGTGCAATAAATTACTTTAAAAAAACTAATTGCATTACTTTTGGAACGCACCCTGTTTTTCTATTATTAATCAATGTATCTTAAATATTGTATTATTATTGATAGAAAAAAGGAAAAACGTGTACGTTTTTTGAACACACGCACACCTTGAACTTTTTTTTTTTAAGTTTGAAAAAAAAACAAAATCTGCTACTTCTTTAAAGGAAAATTGACTTTAATTGAAATTGAGCATTCTCATTTCTTAGTTTATGAGCATAAAACGTGAAATCAAATGATCAAATCAGCGTCAATTTTCGAACTAGAAAATTTTTCTTGATTTA
Source organism: Octonoba sinensis (assembly GCA_038502835.1). NCBI lineage: Eukaryota > Metazoa > Arthropoda > Arachnida > Araneae > Uloboridae > Octonoba > Octonoba sinensis. The sequence continues at coordinate 107,654,071 of CM076599.1, read as the reverse complement.
CAAATTGTTATGGTTCTGCTTTGTGGAATTCTTCTTTATAAATAAATATGATTACACTAGTCATAATTATGAAATTTGATTTTGATCATCAAACGAAGAGGTTTTAACTTTGCTGTAAAAATAAGTAAAAGGCAAGACTAACAGATTTAGTTATCCTTATAACTCCGAAGACGGTACGGTAAGTGTTTGGTTGAGATTTAGGCAAAATTTGAGGCAGTTAAATTGATTTTCCAACTTATATAGAGAATTCAGTATGCGCCAACTCGCGATTCCTCTTCTGGAATTAATACATACAAAAAAAGTATTATATCTCGTTAAAAAGGGTGATGCTTAAAGTTTTCGCCATTTTTATTGTGAAACCATGTTATGCTACTCATGCATATAGTGCGGGTTCGGGTCCCCATCAATGCGGTGTTGGGATGTTGATTAAACTGTTAAATCACCAATCTTCCTACAATAAAATTAAAAAGGGTAATTTAAGCTTCAATTTTTGTACTTTACAAGAACTTCATCTGTTTTTTGAAACACTTTATGAAAAAAGCTATTATTGTATAGATCGAGTTTCGAACCCGCACCATACGCCGCACTGTTCCGGTGGCTTGCCGACTTGGCCAACACACAGCGAACAATTATAAACCGTCATTTATTTATCATTAACCGAACTATGTTTGGCGACTCATCATTTATTTCCATGCAGATAGTTTGCTTCCAAAAGAAAGAAAGAAAAAAAAAGACAATTGGAGGTTATGCACTAATATTGATAATAATAACAATTTACTTACTCGACGTAATTTTTCAATTCCTGAAGGGCATGTAAAAGTTTCTTTTTGTCTCCAATTTTCAGCTTTTTGGATATCGCATTGATCCAAGGGAAAAACATCTGCCAGGTGGTGGCTCCGGCCAACCTACCAGCCTCGCCCAACATCTGATCGAGTTTTACCCTTTTGGGATCGTTATGCTTTAAGCGTCTTCCGAACAGAAAGGAAGCGATGTTGTTGGACATACTCGGCGCCAAAATGTCCGACATTTTTGTAGGTAAACCTTCCAGCTGAGCCATTCGCTCCAGCAATTCTAATACTTCCTCCTTGAAAAAAAGAATGATGTGTATTGATTGTAGCCAGCATGGAAATGCCAATCTCCCGTGCAGGGATGAATTCAACTTTTATATAAGACTAGCTGTACCCGCGTTGCTGTGGCTCAGGCTGATTCAATGGAAAAGCACAAGAAAAAGCACATATTTCTAATATGTTTCATTTTACAATGCTTGTTGCTTCATTGTCTGAAAATATAGATTGTCTGGTTTACCCATTCTAGAACACGCAATATATAATTTTCCACGTGAGAAACAATCCGTGTCTAGATCTAAACTGCTAAATTTGATTGATTAGTCTTCCGCCTTATGTTTTTTTTTTTTTTTCACAATTTTTGCGGGCATTTTTTTATTTTTTTGTCATTCCATTGTCTGTGAATATTTTGTTATTGTCTGTCTTGGCACATTAAAACATTCCAATATAAGCTTTATCCAAACAGAAGAAACACAAAAACTCTAAATTAAAAAATTGCCATTAAAAATAAATAATCTTTTTTAAAGTTCCATTTAATCTTCGAGTGCAAAAATATTAACAAAACACTTCAATGCAAAAAAAAAAAAAAAAACACACACACAAAATTTTCAAATCAAAATGAAAATAACTAAATCAAACTGTTGCATTCAGTATAAGTAACCTTTGTTTTAAAGTTCGCTTTTATCTTCGAGTGCAAAAATACTTCAATACAAACAGAAAAAACACAAAACTATTAAATTAAAATGAAAATAGCTAAGCCTAATCCAAACGTAAACAAAAGAAAACTCTAAATCCAGCTGTTGCCATTCGAAGCTAACTTATGTTTGCTTATTATTAACGAAATATTTCAATTAAAATATAAAAAAACGAAATAATTGAATCAAAATTAAAACAATTTTGACTGAATAAAAGTGATATATAAAAACACGCACGTATTCGAATGCAATGTTCTGGCAAAATTTCAAAGCAATCGATGAAATACTTTCGGAGATTTGAGGTTATGAGCAAACGAACACGTATATTTTATTTATATAGATAATAATCATTTGACGTGTTTAATACAAACCTTCTGAAAGGTAAATTTCATGGCTACCACCATCAACAAAACATAATGACGGGGCTGTTATGTCATAAATTTGTGTCTTTATTGTCATGAATAAATTACATTAGTTATAATGACACAAACAGTAATGATAAGTAATAAATGATATAATATTAAAACGTTAAGAAAAAAAATCGAAAATAACAAAATATGGAACACAAATTTTCTTTTTGCATAAAAATTGCTACATCAATACAAAGTCGTATATACCTTAATGTGTTCTTCTGTTTTTGTTTTCCCAAATCCCAAATCTTTCAGCATGTTCAAAGAAAATCTTCTCTGATCCTTCCATGGGAGGTCAAGAACAGCTCCGGTTTCTGAAACAAATTAGAAGCATTAAAAAAAAGAAAAAGTACTCTCGAAAAATGCTATTGGAAAAAAAAGAAGGATCATACTACATGAGAATGCATTTGTTATAAAACTAGAAATATGAAACTACTCCACTGCCTGCTATTCTTAAGAATTGGTGCGATTTTATGAGCAGAGTAGAGTAATTCAATTTAAGATCTTGGATCCCGTAAAACAGTATTCAAAATAATATACCATAAAATTAACAAAAAATAAGTACAAAGAAGCTGAAAATGTCATATAAAATCAAATATATCTTGCGGATGATATAAACAAAATATCGAATGACAATCTGCGTGCAATAAAACAAGAACGAATACAAAACGCATTTTAAAAACTAGATCAGATTTCAAAATCCTTTTAAGATAATTGCCCATTTTTAGCCTAGTTTCCCGTAAAAGTAAAAAAATTAATTAATAAAGCATGAAAGAAGGCTTAATATATCGCAAAAATATCGTTAAAAATAAAGATAAGTCAAAAATAAGAGCAGTAATTAAATAAAGATTGAAAAATAAAAAATTTGAAAGCAGAGTTTTGAGATGGTGGCATATGTGTGTCTGTCGGTCGCCTCCCCCCCCCCCCCCCCCAATAACTTTTGAGGCAATTGTCCGATTAGAAAGATTGATTTTTTTGCATTCGAAAGATCGTGTGCGACCAAGACATCTCATTTCCATATTTTACTTTCTTATTTGAACAATTTTTCGTTCAATTTTGAGCAAAAAATTTTAACATTAGCTCCTATAGGCAAAAATGAAGCAAATTATGTAAACTCTGGGCATGAGATCCAAGTTCCTATGAACAAGCATACTGGAAAAAGCTCTCGGCGTGAAGTATTATTTTATTTGAACAATTTTTGCTCATCTTTGAACAATTCAAAAAATAAAATAAAATAATAATAACATACGCCTATAGGGAAATTTCAATCCTATATAAATCCTGATCGGGACAGACGGATTTGTTTGGAACAAACTTTATTGGAAAGATGTTTTGATGGACAACATGTACCGATACGAAGTTCAACCAGATCTAAACGAGCCTATTTTTCTATGCAATTTTTTGATTGGGATTTTTAAGGATCTTTCTGAATGACTAAATGGACAAATGAACAACTGAGTGGATAAATGAATGAGTGAGTGAAAGAATGAACAACTGAGTAGGTAAATGAATTAGTGGGTGAAAGAATGAATAAATGAGTGAATAAATGAATAAGTGAGTGAAAGAATGAATGAATGAGTGAATAAGTTAAAAAATAAATGAGTGAAAAATACATGAAGGAGTAAATGAATGAATGAATAAGTGAATGAATGAATGGGTGAGTGAATGAATATGTATTTACCGTTGGAAAAGATATATTTGAAGAAGGGTCAGTTGGGGTAATTGTAAACGCTTTATCAATGTTTTAACTTTTGATCCTTCCCTACTTCTTGAATGAATTCAGAGATAAAATTTTGAGCATTGTAGCCACTGCTGTACTTCTTGTGAGTAAATGTTTACAAAAATTTTGACTTTATGACTATTTGTTAGCGAATGAGCTCGTGTTTACAATTACCCCAGAGATCTGGGGTAATTGTAAACAGTAATTTATTTTCGAATAACGTTGATGCAAATAGAAAACTGTTTCATTCACAATCTGCTTGAAGGCTTAAGAAGTTCAGGATCAATGGTTCTCAATCTGCGGCCAAGAGGCCGCATGTGGTCCGCTGAGTTATGTTATGAGTCAGCTGAGATCATTTAACGAGAAATATCTTGCAAAAAATCAAGTAATGCGACAAATTTATGTAAAATTTGTCCCGTAGTGGATCAGTGGGTTAAGCTTGGATCCCACAGAACACCGCAAGTGAAGCACAACTAGCCGTGGTCAACGCTTGGGAGGGTGACCACCTCCCGCGACTGATTACTCTGAGACCGAGTGCGCTAAAGGGAGCTATACATCGTCGCTTCAAATGTCCACCAAGTTAGAAATAATTTCCGCTGAGAGACCAATCTAGGTGACGATCTCTCTTCTGGTTCAAAATCATTAAGCCCCTCTGAGCCAAGTATACTTCATTCTAGCGGAGCTCATTAATAGTCAGTAAAAGCTTCCTTAATTCATGGTCGCTCTGCAAGGGGGGCTTGGATTTCCAAGTGGCATTAGAAACAACAACAGTTATGTAAAATAGACACAGTACTGTACTTTACATCAAAATATAATACTTACTGTCCCCCCAAAATATTGGAAATACGATACATTTAAGTGTTTACAATTACTCCAGAGTACGAAATATATGGGGTAATTGTAAACACCTAACTTGCACATGAAAAATGACAGGGAGGCATAAATTCATAACTAAATGTTTTTAGCAGTATTCCATATGACAAATAAAAATGGTTGAAGCGCTTTTGCAGATGAGCTGGAGAGGAAAATGTAAGATCACTAAATTTTGTTAAACAACTTTTTTCACTGTGCCATTTTCAAACAATAGTGAGTCCTCTACAGTTGTTTCGAAACTTACGAAACTGTTTCAATGTCTTCCATATGCTGCTAGTTTATCACTCACAAGCAGTTAAGTTTTCAAAACCACCACAAGTGTAGTTATGAAGCCTGTTTACAATTACCCCATGTTTACAATTACCCCAACTGACCCTAATTAAAAACTAAAGCTAAACGAGAAAGAGAGAGAGAGAGAGATAGCTGGATTATAAATTTGAGTTTGGCGAATTCGGAAAAGTGGGCCCATATAGTTCTAGACGGAACTTCTTGTTAGCTTTAAGCATCTGTATTATGCTAAATAGTGGTCCTCAAACTTTGTTCCGCGAAACACAGTTCTCATTCAGAAGTCCAGTAGGATCCCCCAATACATCACTGTCGGGTTCCTTGAGTCGAAAAAAAAGCCTAAAATACATAAAGCACTCAGATCAGTTGACTAGTGCTTATGAATGCAAAATTACATTGGAGAATAAATATGAAATGTGATTAAAGATAACATCACTAAAACTAGACTTTGAACGTTTATGTTTGAAAAAAATTGCTTATTAATTTTTATATTTTTTTATAAATTTGTTCCACGTCATACTTGCTTTTATCCATTAATTGTAAATTTTTGATGAAAGAAAGAAAGCGATAAAGCTTTAAAAAGCGAAACTCCGGCCATTCAAAACGGTTTGAATGACGTCAAATTTTCTGTTGCCAGTTTGAGCTGTTAGATGAAATCAGTCTCTGCGTTAGACGACAGCTTAGTTGCTTTACTAAATTTGAATGTTATTCCACCCTATGTCCGACAGGATGATAATAATTCAGGTATTTATTTTTTTATTTTGTTTTGTATAGAGGCTTAAAATAGTTTCAAAATTTTCTGTCTTACTTTTGGTTGTTTCACTAAGCTCGAAAGGGATATCTGGAGGTCTTCCTAGGAATGCGTCGCTTGCAAAAGCTTCCTTCGTTAGTTTAAAATCTGTAATGACGACAACACTAGTTCCGCCAAGTCGAATGCTGCAAAAAAAAAAAGAATGTTCAAAATTGACTTAGGTTAGTATTTCTCAATTATTCAGAGGGTTCATTGAACCTGAAGTTAATAAATAATACTACGAATTCCTAAGTTTTTGAGATTTTTTTATTAGGGGATGGAGAATTGAAAAGAAGTTCATGAAATTTTATAAAATGAAGCTAAACTTAGTACTTTAGCTTAACAACTGGACTGTGTCGTACCACTATTTACATTCTGTACGTCTCTTGAAACTAAAAGTTTTCCTCTGAATTTGTAAATAAAATCTGTTGAGTTGTGTGTGCAGTGCTGACTGATCTCTTTTTATTAATCACTCATTTTGTGAGATCGGATGAAGGCTTTGGATTGCTGTTCTATGAAATGAACATTGAACTATCTACCGGCATATATTTGTGTCGCCAATTTCAAATCTTCGATTCCGTACTACCCCGTGGAATACAACACGCCCGAATTGCAAGAGATCTGAGAATGAAAGCTACCACGTGGAAACTACTGCAAAGGATATCTTTGGTTATCGAAAACTCTCCGATCAACGTTATCACTACCAGGTTTATGGGGCTGTTCACAAATAATGCAGGGTTCGCGCTAGGCCGCGCGATCGCGCGATTCCCGCAAAATTTTTTGAAATCCCACTTAAAAAAATTTTTTGGGGGGCTTAAACTTTAAAAATCCCACTTAAAATTTTGGTCAAGGAGGAAAATCCCACCTTGCATTTTTCCCCCTGTAATGTCACACATTTGTTAATATTTTTGACCTCTACCCCTTTTTGTCAGTGTTACACTCCCGCCTCCAATTCCCACCCCTCTCGTCACATCTCATGCTATATTACATAAATATATACGGTCAGTTTAGCAACAAAACACTATATAGATCATGTTTCATTTTTTAAATACTTTATGTATTTTAATAACATTTGTGAGCATAACTACAAGTGTACGTATTTTGTGTATGAAATATAACTAAGGTAAAAACGCAATTAATGCATAACAATAATAAGATCTTAAATTTAAAGGAGCAACTGGGAAACAGTAGTATTTGGGAATATGATATATTTTGCTTTGAACCTTATCTTTACTTTACACTACGAAACGCTCTTAAACAAATTGAATTTAAACTTTTTGAATTTAAACTTTTTAAATTTAAACTTTTATCAGCATCGATGTTTTTCGATGCAAAACGAAACCAATGAGAGTTCAAAACAAAATCATCAGGGGAAAACATCATTTTTATCCCTTTTTAGCCTACTTTCCCGTAAAAGTAAAAAAATAATAATAAAGCTTGAAAGAAGGCTTAATGTATCGTGAAAATATCGTTAGAAATCAAGAAAAGTCAAAAATAAGTTAAGTAATTAAATAAAGATTGAAAAATAAAAAATTTGAAAGTAGGATATTGAGGTGGGGAAAAAGTGTGTCTGTCGGTCTGTCGGTCTGTCTGTCTGTCGGTCTGTCTGTCTGTCGGCCTGTCTGTCTGTCGGTCTGTCCCCCCCTAATAACTTTTGAACGAATTGTCCGATTCGAAAAATTCATTTTGTATTCGAAAGATCTCGGCGAGAACATCTCATTTCCATATTTTACTTTTTGATTTGAACAATTTTTTGTTCAATTTTGAACAGTTCAAAAAATTTTAACATTATCGCCTATGGGTGAAAATGAAGGAAATTATGTAAACTTTGGGTACAAGATCCAAGTTCCCATGAACAAGCTCACTGGAAGAAGTTCTTGGCGTGAAATATTTATTTGAACAATTTTTGTTCATTTTTGAACAGTTCAAAAAAAAATTAACATACGCCTACGGGGAAATTTCAATCCGATATAAATCCTGATCTAATGGACCGATTTGCTTGGAACAAAATTTATCGGAAAGCTCTTTCGACGTAGAACATGTACAGATAGAAAGTTCATCTAGAACTAACGAGCCTATTTTCCTATGAAATTTTTTATCGAGATTTTCAAGAATATTTTTGAATTAATGAATGATCAATAAGCAAAAGAATGAATTAATAACTGAGTGAATAAATACTTGAATGACTGAATAAATGAATGATTGAATGAATATGTATTAACCGTTGAAAAAGGTATATCTGAAGCAATTAAGAACTTAATCTAAACGAGAAAGAGAGAGAGAGAGATAGCTAGAATATAAATTTGAAGCTGGTGTATACGGGAAAGTAGGCTCGTATAGTTCTAGACGGAACTTCTTGTTAAATTAAACATGAGATGAAAAATGTATACGTAAAATATATTCAGCAGCTTTTAAATCATTTTATTTTAATGAAATGTGTAATGTCACGTTTTTTGTTGCGTAGTTACCTAATTAACCCTAAAATTGAGTATTGTCTACTGAAAAAAAAAATATCGGACTAATCTTCTACAGGTACTAAATTAAATGCTTTAGGTGTTCTCCTTCTAGATCAGGCAGTATTTTTACGTCGTCCATTGTAGCTAAACATAACAACTAAGGGTTTTTAGTATAATTAAAATTTGTGATTCGAATTGCAATTTTCAATGTTATTTTCGTGGAAAAATTTAAGAAAAAAAAACCACTCGCCTGTAAATAGGACCATATTTTTTAGATATTTCCGTAAGCTTGACATAGGGCTTGCTTGTCATAAAAGGCAAAAATCCAACAATCGGCAAGCCTGTAGGGCCTGGCAGAGACTTTCGGCGCCCCTTTTTCGCACTAAGCCATACAGATACTAACACCACAAGCAGAGCAATAAGAACTAATGTAAACCAATCCATTGTTGATGTTTCACTGAAACATTTTCAGAGCGGAATAATTTTTTTATTGAAACATATCCAAATTATCTGCAGCGAGCTTTCTAGTGAACTTTTATCTGTTACGTAAAAAAAAACGATTGAAGATCGTCTGTGGGATTGCCCTTACTCTTTTAGCACAGAATAGATCAGATAGGAGTTGTGATAAATCAATGCAATTGTCCTGCAATAATGACTTGCTTTTCTACCTAATAAGTTTAGAAAAAGAAGTTTTTATCTTACCTTTAAAGAATAATAATACTGCTTATAGAAGTTTGATTACTCAAAACATTGTTTTCCAACTTGGGGCAAGTCCGAAAAAAAAAAGTAAGATCCGTTTACGAAACACTACTTTTATTAAATAAAAACATTTCAAGCAGTTAACGTGTGTTATAAATTTAATTTTGTAAAAATGAAAAAAAAAAATCTATCAAGGAAGACGCAAAGCTTTTCACACATTTTTTTAAAGAGAGCAGCAACACTAAAATAAGCAAACGACGCTCTAAAATTTCGAATGCCGCTTTTCTCAATCCATAATTTAAAAAAACCCTGCACCCTAAACTCAGCCTACGTATTACGGGTCATTCACAAATGATGGCATGCTTCGAGGGAGGAGGGCAGGGTTCATGAAATTGTGACAGCTTATAACAAGGGAAGTGGAGGGAGTAGCAAGAAATGTGACATCTCACATATTTTGACTAAATAAAGACACTTAAAATCAGAATATTAAGTATTTTTATATTATTTATTTATTTATTATTTTGTTTTGTTCTGTATTTTTATTGGATTCATTTTGTATCGAAAATATCCATGCCGCTTAAGGTTTAAACTAACTTCTAATAAAAAGGAAATCTTTCGGCATTAACAATTTTAAGACAAAATAGTGCGGGTAATTTTCAAAAATTCGAAAATTTAATAATTTTATTATTATGTAAAAATTATGTTTTTTATTGTAAACCATAATCTCATTTCATACAAATTAAGTACACTAATCATGATGTGGTCTATAACGTAGTGCATTGTTTTTGAACTGCCAGTACAGCGACGTGCCAGTACAAAAATAGCGGGACGTGTGAAAAAGGCGGGCGTGCTTTGAAGTGTGACATTTTGCGACAAAATGTCACACTGAAATGCATTAAACTCCCGTTTAATGCAATGCAAAAACTGACGTCATTTATGAATCGTCCTTTACGAGCCAACTTCAGTTGAAATACTATTTAACGTTTTTTCTACCATCAGGAATAAAAATGGTTGCTTTTATTAAATGTCAAACAATGCCTGTTTTAGACTATGGAAATCGTACACACTTTTAACAGCAATAATAGTGGTGATAAATTTCTGGGAATCGATGATGAATCTTTAATGCGTTTGTTAACTCTCTTCGTTACTCATCGTCTTAGTCTCAGGATGTGCTTGGACAAGAGCTTCTACGGTATAGATCTACAAATGTTTTGGAGAATTACTGAATTCGTCATCTTACCTGCCTCGTCGTCTTACCGTTTGAGAGGTCGTCTTACCTACCTGAGAAAATTCATTTTACAAAAAAAATGGCCTCTTAACTGCAAAGTCGAAATAAGTAATAAAAACTATTTAAAGTTAAGAAATTATGTATTGTATTTAAAATTTACTGAAATTTACAATGCTACACTCTATAAAGTTAAGTAAAAAGTTCCAGATCAAAGAGATGTAAGAATTAGCAGTACTAGGTATATTTCTGTAAGGAATACGTTTTATATTACAACTTAATGAAAGATATAATTTATACGGCGTTATTTTAATAGTTAATTAAATTTTTATGGAAATGGTAATGTAATCTGGATTACGCAAATTATGATGTCTGGATTCCTTCGAATTCCATAATACTTGCATTTGTCATGTAACTCTTTAGCAAATTATTTTCCATAATTAATAATACTGTCATAGTTTCACTCAAACTTCTGTGATGTATTAATTAACACACACATATTAATTAACGCATTAAAAAACAAGTATTATCTGCAAAAGTGTTAAATTGATTCAAGAAAAAAAAAAAGAAATCATAATTTTAACAGAAATTACAAAAAATTCTCAGAATATTATTTGCTGAAACCGCTAATAACATTCTGGCCCTACTCTGAAACTTTCTAGGCGGATTCATTAAAACACATTAAAAATCAAATATTTTTTTAAAAATAAAAAAAAAACCACTTTGTTATTTAAAACTTTTACATTTTAAAATTTTGAAAAAAAATTTTAAGAAAAATAATTAGGGCACCATATTAAATTAAACTTCAGGCAATTCTCTTTAAAATGAGAGCGCGTAAAACACAACTCTCTCCATGGAGCTGAAATTATAGCATTTTAAAGGAGTGCAAGAAAGTTTTAAAAAAGGTGCTTTTTTGCAAATTTAAAAAAAAAATAGCTCATCAACTGTAAAAGATACACTTAAAAAAATAGATAAATTTAAGATATCAAAGAAGGATTTTTGAGAGTTTCATGAAATCTCAGGTGCTTAGATTATTATTATTATTTTTTTTTTTTTTTTGCTTGATTTGATGTAGTAGAATTTTTACATGTGATGCTTCCAGAAATGCACGAATAAATTTCTGAACAGTAGTGAACTCATTAAAAAACTAAAAAAAATTTTATTTACACACAGTTAAAAAATAAATTCCCGTTTTACAAATGAAATATACATGTGATATACAGTATAAGACAAAACACATATATATTACAAAAGAATAAATACAAAAAAGATATAAAATTAGCACTTTGTTTCTAGAACAGGCAATTCTCAAAAATTGCCTGTTCTAGAAACTACATTAGAAACTGCTAGTTCTAGAAACTACTGCTCTAGAAACTACATTAAAAATGTCATGCATTGAAATTCTTTTCTATTAGAAACTTTACTTGTTATATATTTCTTGGGAAGTTAATTTTCAAGTTGAATCAAATAATATAAAATGATGTTATTAAGGTAATTATTCATTTTTAAAGAGTTTATCATGTTTTGATTCATAATTTGCTATTTATGAAAATATGCAGAATTTCCAAAGGGAAGACACACTTTCCTCATTATACTCCTTCCCTCTGAACACCCAAACTGGCAACTTGACGTCATAAAATTATAAAGTTAACCACAAACAGTTGAATCGAAAATCAAGATTTCAAAATAATAATAATAAAAAAACATAAATTTTATGCATTGATTGGCTCTGATAACTTGAACCCGGATGAAAAAAGGATAGAAGGATTTCATTTGTTTAAATGGGAACGAGAAAAACAGTTTTGCCTCTCCAATGACTTTGGCTTTGTGCCTGAATTCTACAGCTTGATGTTCTCCCCAAAAAGAGATAAACTCTCTCAAGATCAAGAGTCATCGTATCAGAGCCATGCTGTACATGTTTTCTTGGTTGGATTAAAAAGGTTTTAGATTAGTTTTAAGTTCATAAAAGTGTCGATTTAAAATGATTAGCAAAAGCTTACATTAAGATTACACGAAAATTCACTTGAACTATTCAGCTTTGGGTATTCAAATTTGCTACAGCTCCCTGCTCCCTTATTGTAGCTCTCAAATGAAATAGCTACCTCAGCTCAACTTTGCCATCGTCATAATGCTAACTACAATTTCATTTGTTTAATCAGTTTCTAAATTAAGGTACACTTGCAGAGATTTTGGCAATTCCAGGTTGTAAATACCATGAGGTAACGCAAAAGATTCACGAAGATTTTGGCGAATCTTGCACCTGGCTAATTGCTTCAACGATCGAGGCTCTTTCGGCCCAAAAGACAAGTTCATAAAATTATTCTCGTACATTAGGCAAAACTTTGAGTTCTTCTCACACCTCCCCGGATACAAGATGAGATGCTTGGCCAAGCTGACATACTCGTTGAAGACTGAAGATACCATTTCGGCGTACCTGACGAATGGCTCTGGTATGGCCCTCCACACCATGTAAAAGCAACGTTTCTGGTCATTTGTGACGAAATATAGTCCCCGTCGCCGTATTTCTGTTGCACTCGTTGTTAACAAGTTAACATACCTCATGTTGTTCATCATTTGCAGGATCATTAAGTAGGTTGGTGGTATCACTTCATTACTGGAAAAGAAAAATAGTCAGTTAGAGATGAGGATATCGTATGATGGTGGATAGTAGAGGAATGTGAGACAAAGTGAAACAGTTAAGAAAAATTACATTTTTCAAAATGAACAAATTGAAAATTTATTTTGAAAACAACAGTACATAAAGAGATAACTATGTATTTTATAATAGAAGCAGCGTTGAAACACTTCATCTGCACATCATTATTTTAGGCCTGACACACATCATTTTAGGCAGTAAATGTGTACGTTAAAATAAAAGAGAAAAATTATAATTTTCATAATACTTCGATGCTTTGGTTGAAACCTGAGCTTAGGGAGCTCTCGGCAGCTCCGCTTCCTTTTAATTTTATGTGAATTTTTACACTTAGACGAAATTCAGACTATTTATGCATTGAAATAAGTTCTGAAGATTATAGGGCTCTCGCACTTTTTTCTTTAGAAATGGAGCCTTGGTTGTAACCAAAACCATCAACCTTTTGCGCAGTTGTATTAGTCTACACAGGTTAAACAAAATAAACCGCTTTGGGACCTACAACTTTCAGTGGAATCCTGGCCGATGGAACATAATCGGAGAAAATGGGGCAATGTGAAATATAATATTTCATTTTGCCCCGTATGCACTAGAGACTAGACAAATTGTACTTAACATTTGAAACTAAAATAAGCCTATTATTAAATAAATTGAGACTTCACTGGATATCAGTCGGTTTTATTTAATTTTTAAAATATTAATAACAGTAATTTTCTTCAGAATTAGTTTTATGATTATATAATATCAAAAAATATTTTTGACTTAACACAAAATATTACAATATGAGAATACAATTTTGAAAATGGCTTGCATTATTATTATCACCTTGATCTTTAGAGGTAACTATTTTTTTATTAGAATCTACCACATATTATATACAATAAATCAAATCTTATAAAATAGGTGGCACTGCAACAGAGTAAAATATTTTACTTCTTCACTTCGCCCCATATTCCCCTACCCCAGCAAATGACCAAAACGGCTTCACGCTAAAAAGTAGAGAGATGTGGGAGAAAAGTCAATTTGTAATAGTAGTAACATATTTCCTTTGAGCTGGTATGAAAGTCCTAACCTTGCGCCAGCTTAGGTTGTGGTGAAGTAGTAAATACAGAAAAGTATATATTAAAAGTAAATTTCTAATAAATTTTTAAATTAACTACAACGTAATTAGGTGCATTTTCAGAGTAAATAACCTTCCATTAGAAGCACAGTCTTTTTGATTTTGTCACGCATTTGCAAAGTGTTCTGAATGCATCAGATTGTGATATCATTAGCGTGTCTGTCACATTGCTCTGATACGTCATTTTTCTTTTTTTGTTCCATAGATCATTTTCGTAACGCGTAGTGAAAAATAAAAGTTATGGTTACAGATAAGAGACAGAGAATGGAAAAAGAGAGTGATGAAACCCACATTTGATATGAGTACATCATGAAGATTTCATTTTACATATTCCTATTGTATTAGAGGCCTTTTTTCTTATTTATTTATTTTAAACATATTCAATACCTTTTTTTTAATTATTATTTTAAATATATACAACACTGATATTTTATTATTTTATTTATTTATTTAAATTTTATAACTTGTAGAATTTCTATTTAAATAATTTCTAGAATTAATTACTTTTTTGGGCTCAATCAAAATAATAATAAAAAAAATCAGATTTAAAGAAATAAACTCTTTGATATAACACATAGTTAGATGACAAAAACAATTTAAGATATTTATTCTTATAATCATCTTCTTGTAGCAGTTAAAAACAGGCGAGTGGAAAAGAGCCTTTTGTCGGGGGGGAAATGAAGTTAAAAGATATTTAAACAATGATAAATACAGAGTATTATTATATATATTTTTATTTTTAAAATTAACATTCGTTTTAAATTGTGCAAGTTATAGTAGTATTAAACGGTACATTGGAAACTAATGATATAACATGAAAAAAGAAGCAGAAGCGCAATAAAATAAAGAAATAAAAACCGTTTGCAGTGTTTACATAAAGTGAAAGGCAGATGTACAATTAATGTTGTTAGTTTGTATCAAATATTGAGCACCTTCTTGGCGGCCGACAGGGGCCCCGAGCTCGTAAGGGGACCCAGGAGGGCGCTTTTCCTTAGTTCAAATTTCCTTTTTTTCACGCTCTCTCTCTCTATTGTTTCATTGTAGAGAGTTCTGAAGGAGGGCCTCGAGACCTATTGTAATTCAATGCAAATTTTGTACCATACTTTAGCTAAAGTCGAAAATGCAATTTTTCCCTCCAATTAATTTAATCCTTAAAATTTCTGGAAGTTTTCAAAACGCTTTAAGTATGAAAATTTTAAGTTTTATTTTTCTAAAACAAAATAAATTTTAGCCTTCTTAACTTTAACTTCAAAAGTTACTTTTTCAGGACACTATAATCTTTATTTTACCACCTGGGGCCCTCAAACATTTTAATTCTCCCCTGACCTTATTAAAACATTATTTAACATAAATTATCTTGCAACGTATAAACAGTAGGACACTTTAAGCTTTCTTTTATGAGAAGTACGATGGATGAGGAAAAAACACAACTAGGACTGGGCTAATACTTTCATATAAATATTAAATAACATTTATTAATGAAGCCAGTGAATAACGAGTGGAAGAGAAATAAGGAAAAGGAAAAGATGAAAATGAAGAAGAAAGAGGGTGTAACACATTTGGATTTTTGCACTCTCTGCAAATTTTTACTGAAAATGAATTTACGTATAATGTAATTAAGATGCTTACATTTAAGACATAATGATTTTTAACTAAGCAAATAAACATTTAGTTTATCAAGTTCAAATTCATTTTTTTACGAATTGAATTTAAATTTCACTTCACTTCACTTCAATACACTTCAACAAATCCACTTCCTGTTTAACGAATGAAATAATTGGCTTCTAGTCCCGTCAATGCTCAAAAGAGGGGTGAAGAGTGCATGGAATATGCGAGAATATTTGACTTCAGAGCTTTGTTAGGAGTAGTTAGTAGATGAACCTACTAAAATCCCCACCCCTGGAAGGTGAGTTTAAGGTGGGAGAGGGGGTGTCTTTCTTTGGGTTTTTTTAATTTATACCTTGAAACGGTAAATTCTAGAGGGAAAATGCTCCAAATAAAAATGAAAGCTAATTAAATTTCCTATAAAATTGTTTAAGAACATATATGCCGAATTTCTAATATATTTGTCGTTTTCGAAGCATACGTAATTGATATTTTCGAAAAACTTATTTTTTCCCTCTTTTTATCAAAGATTTGCTCCTAGGACCTCCCTGGATCGTTTTTCAGAAAAATTGAAGGAGAAAAATTTGTAGAGCTTTCAATTTGATACACAATTTTGCTACTTTTTCTTCAATCAATAAAAAGTTATAGAATTTCTAAATGGTACTTTCATTTCACAAAAAAAAAAAAAATGAAGACTATACATTTCCTATAGAGTTAAATATATATATAATATGGAATTTCTAACAATTTTCGAGGCATAGGTACTTCAATAAATGTCGATAATTTTCGAAAATGTACTAAAATGTAACTACGTAAAGTTATTTATTATTAAATAATATTATTAAATCGTCTGCACAAGTTATTTGCAAGTTTGTTTCCTGATAACTTAATAACTTTAATAATTCCCCTCCAACTGAAAGTGCTGTTAAGCTGCATACATTCCGAACGTACCAACAAGTACATGTATGGATAGGGGAGGATGGTTGAATGCCGAATTTTTTACTTAAGTGGAAGCGGAATTTGAAGACTGACCGTAACGTTCTGCGCAATATATTGTAAAATCATTCCCCAATACTTTGCTCTGGAGGATTTAATTCAAAGGAATTAAGCCCATCGTAATATTCTACGCCTGATTTTCTTATTATCATGTTTCTCCCACGTCCCTTTGGAACTTATGGTTTCATTTAAGACCTATGGAAGACAATAAAGGACCTCTCTCCATTCCTCGACACTAAAAGGGAATAATAACCCCTCCATGTAGTGTTAGAGCTCAGTGAAAAGAAATAAAAATAAATAAATAAAAAAATTAAATAGCTTTTTCTTTTACTTACATAAAAGGAAATCCATGGCCACTCCTCTTCAGATCTAACGAAGTAAACACTTTAAAACCATGTTGGAGCAGAAGCGAAGTCCTTGAAACATTTCCGAACGCAACGGCATTGAGAATTGAGAATTTTCTACAATACTCCCACAAAGTTTTAGGATTGTTTTCACAATATGCCTGGATGTCGAACTTCTCTTTTGTTGCGTGGTTTAATATGTATTCGAAAAACCCTTGTGGATAAAAAGGTTGCCGCAGATGGCGAGTATCCGATGGTTCAATCGCGTACCAGTCTATCGTTGCTTTGAGAAGTGACACAATTAGGGAACTGTTCTGAATATTCTTGAGAAAACAAAATTCTAACAGCTCTGCCATGAATTCGTATTGACTGGCATTATTTTCTGAAAGTTCAAGGTCCAACTGGATTGTACCACACACGATGAGCAATTTCTTTACCATTGTTTCGGTTTGGACAGCATCAGGGCATGCAGCTAATCTCATCTTTATGCGAGCTATGTAATCGTTAAGAAGATTATTCCTCAAGAGCAGCATCAGTTTCTTCTTGAAATATAAATATCGCAAACGTGTTAGCGCACCCATCGTGTCCCTATCGAACAAAATGCGCTCTGGTAGTTTCTTCAAAAAACGAAACACACGAGACGAATCATATTCCAGTCCATTATAGTCCACCGTTGTCTTTAACTCAAATGAAAGTTCTCTCAAAGATCTAATTGCCTGTTTTATTGAGGGTAAGGTGGCAGCCAAATGCCTTCTGCATCTTCTTGAAAAATCAGCGATATCTAGCGCTTCAAAAACATGGAACTCGTAGCAATTTTCCTCCATGACTGCCCGTTTCGACGACAGCACTTGCTATATGCTTAAACGTCAACTCTTTGAGCCCTATCTATTTCAGTCGAAAACCAAAAGTTGAACTAAAACAGATATAAATGCGATTACTAGATTACTCATTTGTCAGATAGCACAATAGGTGATAACTTGCCACTTCATATTTCTGACAGTTTTAGCTTGTAATATTCATCTATAAATAATCATCTGTGAGGATAAGTAGTAGTTAAACATTTCATTGATGGTTATCTGTATTCTAAGCATGATGCAATTAGAGTATTCTACCGCGTGAGTCTACAAATTTTGAATGCCCTTGAAACGGGGGTATACGTATTTGTTTATTACCATTGAGAGTCTATTAGAAAATAACTCCAAATAAATTTGCAACCTGAAGCACATGGAAAAACATTTGACAGTATCTTTCTTTAAACGTTCGAGCCGATAATTTGAATCATAGTTTTGAATTTTGATAATTTTTTAAAAGGAGAAGGAGGAGAAATGTAATGATGTGTAATACAATGGTTGGATTTCAGCGTCGACTCTCTCAATATATTGCATAAAATTAGAGCTATGAATTGTGCTTGGGTGATTGTTTATTGTTCATATAATCACCACGTGCATAATGCACGTAATCTCTGCATATTATTTAATCCGTTGCAGTTGATAATATTGATAAACAAAAATATATTGTTACTGTTTATGAAAAATTTAGAAAATCATTTTGTGTCCATCCATGCAAATACTTGTAGATGTTGAAATTAATGCCCTGAAACACTTTGATTCTGTAATAATCTAATGAAATTTGAATTTGGTATTTAATAGAGTAGGCTGCTTGGAAAGGATTCAGTCAAAGTTCCTTAGTTGTCCTTATATTTTTTGAAGAATATCCTTTAGTTCTTCTTTTCAATTTTCATCAATATCTTTTCCTTCTAACAACAACAATAATAATAATAATAATGTACATAGAGAGAGAGAGGAGAGAGGGGGTGATGAGGGAGGGAGAGAGGAGAGAGGGGATGAGGGAGGGAGATAAGAGGAGAGAGTGGGTAATGAAGGAAGGAGAGAGAGATGAGAGAGGGGGTGATGAAGGAGGAAGAGAGAGAGAGAGAGACAAAAGTAGTTTTTGCAGAAAATTTAGGCTAGCATAACTGTAGAATTTAACTACGGAAACTTCATGGAACATGTTGGACGTATGTATAAGCATTTTGCCCTCACTTATGACAAAACTACCTCTATATGTGATTCGCTTTTTCATCCTAAGTACATAGAACAAAATATTGGCTTCCTGAACCTTTTCGAATTTTGAGAAATTCCCAAATTTTTGAGATACTGAATTAATTTAGAACGTTTTTGGAAATTTTCTGTTTTTCTTTCGCTTTCTTTGTGTGCCTGTGCATTTTTGAAAAATGTCTGTGTGTGTGGACAATTTTTGTGGGCGCTCTAACTCAAAAACGTAATACAAGGTATCGAACGAAATTTAATGTACAAATTAATCACGAGGGTAACTGATGCCGATTAGTTTTTGGCTCCAATCGCTTCAAGGGAGGATCAATGGGATGTTTTCTCGTTAAGCGTGACTGCTGTATCTCCAAAAATAATGACGACTCGAATAATATTTGATATACAAATGGATTTCTGTTAGAGATAGCACTGATAAGTTTTTAGCGGCATTCTATTAATAGGGAAGGATCGAATAGAGCACTTTTCTCTCGTTAAGCGTGATTAATATATCGCAGGAAGGCAATAAAAGTAGTCCCTGAAATTTACTATTGCTGCTTAGCTTTTAAGACTGATTTCTTACACGGCGTGGCACCCCTTCATATATAATTTCAAAATCATAAGTGGTAATGCGAATGACTTAACTATCAATTAACCATAAATTATCAATTTTCCTCACACAACAGTAAACAGATATAAACTTTTACAGTCAGGGAAACAAATGCTCCCTTTTTAAAAGTGTAGTGGAACCTCACTATTCGTACACAATTCATTGAAGGAGACAGTTCGAATGCCGATTTGTACGAATGGTGAATTATTTTTTCACATACGATATAATATAAATTGGATTAATCCGTTCCAGACATACAGATGGTTGCTTATTTAAACGTATGAAAAACAAATGTACAGTACTGTACATGAAATAGTACATAAATAAAAATTTAACTGCACTTTGCTGGTACAGAGGTGAGTTGATGGTATAAGTGGAATGTCGAGAGGGGGAAAAGACATGTGATGTTACTGTTTGGGAAAGTGGAATCACTTTCCATAAAAACATCAGGTAACATTCAGGTGTTTTCCCCCTTTCTGCTCTTCTTTCTTTTTGCACTAAAAGAATCTTGGGGTTTCTTTCTCTAAAAACCTGTCCAATGTTGTCTGCCTTCGACGATTTTCCAGAATTTTTCTAAAATGGTCAATAACACTGTCGCTGAGCAAGTTGATGCTCCCGTTGACCACAGCAGTGTTAGGAGGCCCCCCCCCCCCCACTCTGTGTTTTCTCCCAGTGGTAACAGAACTCTTTAATTTCTGCAAAGGAAATGCTTTGCTTACTACTTTTCTCCTCAAGAAGAAAGTTCTCTCACCACTTCCTCTTACTGCTCCCCTTAGAAAGTTAAAATTGTCGGTAAAATCTCAAAAAGTATTAAACTTTAAAAAAATACGAAACGCCAAATTATTATTTCCAGACGAGTTCAAAAGAGCATAATTTTTCGATTTTTTTTTTCCCTTGAAAAAAACCAATTTGGCAAACCCTTGCCCCTGGTGCCGTCCGAATCGCGGGGCAAGCGTACGAATGACGAGTTGAATTTTACTTGAACAAGTTAAACGAATAACGAGTTGTACGAATAGCGAGGCGGACGAATGGCGGGTTCCACTGTATTTGTAAACTGACCTTAGGATACTTGAAATTCTAAACCAAAAAAAAAAATTATCTGCCGACAATTATTGCATTTTCTACAGCATCTGTTAAGTTTTTGTCAAAGAATTTTACTTAGTGTTGGTACAGTTTATGTTGAAATTTTACATATTTGCATGAAATTTAAAAATCCTTGGAGAAGGTCAATAGCTCATCATCGTCAGTTTAAAAATATCGTCAGTTTAAAAATAATCGTCACGTTATCTGCAATCATGATGTGCTTAAAGGGGCATTTATTCATGATCATGAAGCGCTGTTTACGCATTACTCATAGCTTGTCTAAACAAGTTATTATCAAGTGTGAATAATTGTGTTTTTCACTACGGAACTTCAAAAGGCAACAGCATGAGGTCATATTCATTGCACAATGTTTCATTTGCCGCTTTTCCGATTCTAATCATTTTATTTTTCATTTTTAATTACTCGTTATTATTTTCGAATAATATTTTTTAAACCGACAACATAAACTTCCGTATTCAGTTGGTTCTAAAAACATGCATAAAACTTGAAGTGTTCGAAAATAGATGAATCTGAAAGGGTATCTAAAGTTATTTCATTTTTAAGTCCTTTGAAGTGCATTTAGTACATAAAAAAATGACTCCCCCTATGCAAATTATTTTTTTTTGGGGGGGGGGGGGGTATTTGTTCCCTCCTCTTCTGGTTTTACGAATTCAACTAAATACAAATTACAGTTTTTCCGCTTAAATTCAGGATTCAAATTAAAATATCCTCATGTTATTCCTTCCAATTCTAGCTTTACTGTCCAGTTACATAAAATAGCACTTCGTTAAGAACAGGATTCTCTTTTCGACCAATCAATTGTAATCATTCGGCGTCATTTTATCTCGCAGGAAATCGCCATTCACTTGTTTACTTCAGTAAGGAAAGAAAAAAAAAAACTTGTGCGCGATAGACCTTGAATATCTCTTCCTCTTTGTCTATTACAGACGCTTAAATGCACGTTCGAAGTTGTAACAAATGGGAGAGAATGAAATAAATAATGGAGGTAGCAGTTCATCGCTAAAAGCTCTCATCTTTTAACTGGAGTTTAAAAAAGGGGGTATTTAGATTTATTTTGACAGGACCGTATAGCTACTATTCTACCACACGATGGATGCAGTTTATTTGATTTTAATATCTGTTCTTGTTCTATTGATATCTGTGTGGATTTCAGTAAGAAGAAAGGAAAGAAACCCTTTACCGGGGCCGTTAGGATTGCCATTTGTTGGATACATTCCATTCATGACTAGTAAACCATACGTTAAATTTGCAAAACTGGCAGAAAGATATGGACCTGTTTACAGGTAAGCCTTTAAAATTGATTTGTAATCAGGGTGGAAACTTAAAATTTCAGCTTTGTAACAGTAAAAATATCAGTTTCGCAACAGAATTATCGGTTTTGTATCAGCTGAACTAACATTTTTTTTATTGGAATTTTCACTTTTATATCAAGTCAATGAAAATTTTGTATCAGATTATTTAAAAATTTTAGCGGTAATGCTGCTTGAAAGAAATAATTTGTAAGAAGGAAACATTTTTTGAAGTGTACAATTAATCATGTTTACAAACCACTTACTACTATTAACTCAAAAAAAAAAAAAAATGTAATTCAACACTCAAAAAGAACATGTATTTATAAATATGTTTACGAGTAGCAAAGGTTTGTTTTTCATTATTGTAAAGAGAAAATTATGCCATATGATGTGAAAAGATTTTTCCTTTGTGAAAAACAATTTTTTTTTGAAAGAATGTAATTTTTAAAACTATTCAAATAAAGCTGTTTAACAAAGTAGGCTAGTTTAGTACAAGATGCATTTCTAATTTTTCCCAATTATCATATCTATATTAATATTATAAAGCTGTAGAGTTTGTTTGCTTGAACGCGCCCGATCTCAGGAACTACTAGTCCGATTTGAAAAATTCTTTCAGTGTTAGATAGCCCCTTTATCGAGGAAGGCTATAGGCTATATATCATTATGCTAAGACCAATAGCAGCGGAGCCCCAATGAAGAATGTATAAAAATCGGGGTTTTTTTTCCTTTTGAGAGCATATGTCTATAAATATTATACCAATGGATCTGCCTTTCAACTTTAAAAGAATTCAATTTCCGGTGAAGGTATTGTTTGCGGTAACAATTAATAAGGCCCAGGGGCAAACATTTTAGCACGTAGGAATAGATTTACGCCAAGAGTGTTCTTCGCACGGGCAACTATATGTTACCCTATCGAGATCTGGTTCTGGTGAAAATCAATATCTACTTCTGCCGGAAGAAAACAGAACTAAAAATATAGTGTACGCAGAAGTACTTTAAAATAACATTTGTTTTGAGTTTTCTTCTGAATAACCTACAATCTACATGATATAAGATTATAAGACCCAGTAGGGTCAGTTGGGGTAATTATAAACGCTTTATCAATGTTTTAACTTTTGATCCTTCCCTACTTCTTGAATGAATTCAGAGTTAAAATTTTGAGCATTGCAGCCACTGCTGTACTTCTTGTGAGTAAATGTGTACATAAATTTTGACTTTATGACTATTTGTTAGAGAATGAGCTCGTGTTTACAATTACACCAGTGTGTTTACAATTACCCCAGAGATCTGGGGTAATTGTAAACAGTGATTTATTTTCGAATAAGGTTGATGCTAATGGAAAATTGTTTCATACACAGCCTGCTTGAAGGCTTAAGAAGTTCCGGAGCAATAGTTCTCAATCTGCGGCCAATAGGCCGCATGTGGTCCGCTGAGTTATGTTATGAGTCGGCTGAGATCATTTAACGAGAAATATTTTGCAAAAAATCAAGTAATGCGACAAATTTATGTAAAATTTGTCCCGCAGTAGATCAGTCGGTTAAGCTTGGATCCCACAGAACACCGCAAGTGAAGCACAACTAGCCGTGGTCAACGCTTGGGGGGGGGTGGGGGTGACCACCTCCCGCGACTGATTACTCTGAGACCGAGTGCGCTAAAGGGAGCTATACATCGTCGCTTCAAATGTCCACCAAGTTAGAAATAATTTCCGCTGAGAGACCAATCTAGGTGACGATCTCTCTTCTGGTTCAAAATCATTAAGCCCCTCTGAGCCAAGTATACTTCATTCTAGCGGAGCTCATTAATAGTCAGTAAGAGCTTCCTTAATTCATGGTCGCTCTGCAAGGGGGGCTTGGATTTCCAAGTGGCATTAGAAACAACAACAGTTATGTAAAATAGACACAGTACTGTACTTTACATCAAAATATAATACTTACTGTCCCCCCAAAATATTGGAAATACGATACATTTAAGTGTTTACAATTACTCCAGAGTACGAAATATATGGGGTAATTGTAAACACCTAACTTGCACATGAAAAATGACAGGGAGGCATAAATTCATAACTAAATGTTTTTAGCAGTATTCCATATGACAAATAAAAATGGTTGAAGCGCATTTGTAGATGAGCTGGAGAGGAAAATGTAAGATCACTAAACTTTGTTAAACAACTTTTTTAACTGCCATTTTCAAACAATAGTGACGCCTCCACCGTTGTTTCGAAACTTACGAAACTCTTTCAATGTCTTCCCTATGCTGCCAGTTTACCACTCACAAGCAGTTATGTTTTCAAAACCACCACAAGTGTAGTTACGAAGCTTTTTTACAATTGCCCCATGTTTACAATTACCCCAACGGACCCTACTTTATATGGGTATTTTTAATGGATATGATACGTTTATCATAGAAATATGTGACATCACTTTTTGTCCTCCTCCAGAAAATGAGCATTTTTTTAGATAGGCCGTGCAACGCCGGGCGTGGCAGCTAGTATTGTTATATATGTGTGTTTCTTATGTAGTTTTGGCTGAAAATTACGAATCCACGTACCATTTTCCCAAAATTTCACATCTTAGCTTTTCACGTATTTTCTGGATAAATATGCATATTTTCGTAATTTATTGACTTAATCTATTATAAATTATATATTTCTTATTGACAGGGAGATCGTTGCAATTCTAGAGATCTTTTTAACAAACTTGGTTACTTTAGCGACATTTTTGGCAACAAAAGTTTTATCCATTTTCTCGAAGTTTCGAGTCATTTACAAGACGACAAATGCATTTTGTAGACTTTTTCGGAGAAAGAAGAAACAGTATGCTGCTGTGATGTGAATGTACTATTTGAAGCATTAAGACATGAACACAGTTCAGCGGAGTGGCGCTTGTCTATCAGTGCTCCTCCATTTAAGGATGTTTTTCCTACCTATTCCTGTAGCATATTCTGCAAACACAAAGGAAATTTCAAAATTATGATTGGCAAAAACATATCTATCAAGTGAGCCACTTGTAAATATACAATGTGTCTCTTTTCCCCAATTGCACATCAAACTTAGTTTAATGAAATAATTGTAAAAGCTCCGGAGAGAGAAGGAGTGTTTTTCTGGCATCTCAGGAACTTACTCAAAAATTTAAGTGACGCAAAAGTAAAAGAAAGGATTTTTATTGGCCCACAACTTAAGGAAGTCTTTCATGATGAGGAGTATGAAAACAAACTGTCAGAAGCCGAAAAATCAGCCTGGCTGACCTTCAAATCAGAGTGCTCACGTTTCCTTAGAAATGCGAAAGCTGAAAGCTACGAAACATGATAAGATGCTTTTGTATTATGGGTTACCTTATGTCATTAAAACTACACTTTTTGGACTACCTTACGGACTTTTCTCTCAAAACCTTGACGCAGTTAATGATGATCCTGGGGAAACCTTTCATCAGGACATATCTGTGTTTGAAAAGCGATTCAGCGGTCGATGGAATGGAAGTATGCGAACTGAATATTGCTGATCTGTTATCAGGGCACACTAATATATGCCAACAAGATGAAACGGCCAAAAATTCATTTTAGTGCTTGTGTTTTTAATAAGTAAGCGACAGTTTTTCTTCTATAATCAATTTGTATAAATAAGAGAAGTGGGTCTCCAGAAAAAAAACGGTACGTGATGGAGCATTTCGGTTTGGATATTTGAATCAAGCACCTTTTGTTTATATAGAATCACGTAGTTTCATCTAAAGGACAAAAAAAAAAGTTCAAATTTGTCGCACAGTGTTAACGTTACTTCATGGAAATAAAGGTCTGAAAACAAAATTCTCCATAATGGGGAGTGGAGAATAACAACTTTGTCCTCAGTGTATGGTCCAGGTGTTCTCCTCAGAAAACTTTTCTGAAGTTTTAAGAAAAGTTTCCGGCTGTCTTCGATCACGTTAAGGGGGGGGGGGGGAGAGCGGTTATAAACAAAGTTAAGTTGTTAACTTCAAAGTGAAAAATCAGGTGATTTTGCAACATAAAATACCAGTTTCCAACCTCGTCTGTACGATGCAGAACAGTTGTTTTTAATAGCACCGAAATGTTGATCATTTCGGTGCTATTAAAAACAACTGTTCGCAATTTTACCATTTAAAAAGTCAATGACAGCCTATTGTTATGTATATTTATATATTTAGGCAGGAAGGAGTTGTAAAATTTTCTAACAATAAGTTTTAAAGGCAACAACGTATCTTATTACATGTGCTTGTCCATTGATAGAAAGGAGCTTATAAAAACTAAATGACACTTGAATAGGGATTGTCATTTTGCTTTATCAATTGATAACTTTAAAATGCATAAAAGCATCAAGAATTTTTGTGCATATTTTTATGGAGCTTTTTGTGATGAATAGCGATTAACTGCAATTTGTTATCTTTTACAGAAGAATAAAATCGCGATTTTGGAGCAGAAATCGCGAATTTAAGCTTTTTGTATCAGATGCATTAGTAATTGAAAATTGGCGAAGGTTTTCTAGAACAAGTGAAAGGATTAAGCACAGCTTTCTTGAATGTAATATTTTGCACGTCCCGGTGGACTGAAAAAAATATGCCAAAAATTGAATTAAGTAGAATATACTTTCCGTTTCAACATGAGCACCACAGACCACGTTAGAGATCCGGCTTAGCTCAGACAACACAATTTATCAACATTTCTATTTTTTGATTCAGAACCAGGGGCCGAACAGCCATAAATACCCAATACCCATTGAGGTATTGGTTTATAATGGGAACTCTGAGGACTGAGTGACCTCGAGAGATTCAGAGTGCACTTTAGACAGACAGATAAGACTATCTCGGGCCAGATTTTTTTTCACTTCTTGGAAGTTAGTTTTGATGTATATTAAAAATAACTGATATTTCTCAAATTTTATGTTTTTTGTTGCTGTATTAAAGTTATACTTTAACTTCGATTACCGATGCTTCTTTGATGTATTATAACTCGATGTTTCAATTTCAAACATTGCGTCGCAATTCTAGTATATGCCCATAAGTGTTGCTTTTCTTTAATGTTATAAAGATCACATCTTACTCAATAGAATTAATAAATTCAAGCTTCGATACTTTCTTTGAAGCAGCGTTTACAGGTTCACCATCTCAAATGTTTCATAGTGCATTTACACTAATGACGACGGCAACATTTTCTGTCTGTCGTAATAGAGGGGGCTATGATTATCACACTAACAGCGACGAGCGATCATCAGTGTTAAGTGACAGCATAGCGCAATCTCCGGGTGGAAGTCATTTTTAATGATGCAATAAAAAGTGCCAATGAACGAAAGTGAAGACGTGATTATCAAATTGCGTACAACCAATGACGTACGCTGAAATTTTCCGTTGCAGTCGCCATGGATGGAAATGCACCATTTTGCTTCATTGTTGATGTCATTGTAATTCATGTATTTGTCGATGTATCGTAAATAATCGTATTTTTCAGTGTACGGCTTGGAGGGAGAGATATCGTTATTCTCACAGATTTCAAGTCAATTAAAGAAGCTTTTGCATGCGATGCATTCATGGGGAGACCAAAGGACCTTCCATTTGACCTTACAGAAACTACCAAAAGTAATAATAAAACCAAATGACATTTTCTCTCGTTATAGATGGGCGTTTCTAAACTGGTGGTTCGCGAACCCCCAGGAATTCTTTGGTGTAGAAAGAAATTCTCGAAAATAATATAGTAAATGATGAATTTTTAATTTCTAACGTAAAAAAAAACACGAATTAATAAATTTACATATGCATTAGGACGGACGGAGAATAAAAATGATTTTTTTAAATAAATGTTGTTCCGATAATGCATAACAGTTGTGGACATAGGAAACATAAGTACAATATTTGAAATGCATTTTTTTTCGGATTCCTAACAAGTTTTAATTAAGATAAATTACATTAAAAAAATTTAACTCATTCAATTAGAAATTTTTAATAGTTAGTAAAATCATGTGGCAAGCTATTATAGTTAATTTCTAATTATCGTCTTCTTGAACGTAATTTATCTTAATTAAAACTTTCCAAGTTAGGAATCCGATAAAAAAATGTTTTTAAATAAATTAAAGAACATTGTACACTCTTACAACTATGATTAAAGGATCTGCTGTAGAACTTTTGGCACCCGTTAAATATCAATTTTTTTATCGCTGACACCTACTACTCAGAAGGCCGTTTGTTCTGTCGAACTTGGTCCTTTTTTCACATTTATGTTTTGTTGGGATTCTATTTTCAGAAAGGTATTACACATTTTCGCTTTTTAGCCTACTTTCCCGTAAAAGTAAAAAAAATAATAATAAAGCATGAAAGAAGGCTTAATGGTATCGTGAAAATACCGTTAAAAATCAAGAAAAGTCAAAAATAAGTAATTAAATAAAGATTGAAAAATAAAAAATTTGAAAGTAGGGTTTTGAGATGGGGAAAAAGTGTGTCTGTCGGTCTGTCTGTCTGTCGGTCTGTCCCCCCCTAATAACTTTTGAACGAATTGTCCGATTCGAAAAATTCTTTTTGCATTCGAAAGATCTCGGCGAGGATATCTCATTTCCATATTTTACTTGATTTGAACAATTTTTTGTTCAATTTTGAACAGTTCAAAAAATTTTAACATTATCGCCTATGGGCGAAAATGAAGCAAATTATGTAAACTCTGGGTACAAGATCCAAGTTCCAATAAACAAGCTCACTGGAAGAAGTTCTTGGCGTGAAATATTGATTTGAATAATTTTTGTTCATTTTTGAACAGTTCAAAAAAAAATTAACATACGCCTACGGGGAAATTTCAATCCTATATTATTCCTGACCTAACGGACCGATTTGCTTGTAACAAACTTTATCGGAAAGCTCTTATGACGTAGAACATGTACAAATAGAAAGTACATCCAGAACTAAGGAGCCTATTTTCCTACAAACATTTTTTGATCGGGATTTTCAAGAATATATTTGAATCAATGAATGATTAAATGAATAAGCAAAAGAATGAATGAATAAATGAGTGACTAAATACATGAATGACTTAATAAATGAATCATTGAATGAATAGCTATTAACCGTTGAAAAAGGTATATTTGAAGCAATTAAGAACTAAAACTTAACGAGAAAGACAGAGAGAGATAGCTATATTATAAATTTGAATTCGGTGTATACGGGAAAGTAGGCTCGTATAGTTCTAGATGGAACTTCTTGATAAGAATGTTTTTATATTTTTGCTTTTGTTTTTATTTATTTGTCTTTTTAATTATTATCATTTACTTCTAGTATATTTGAAACTATTTTATATTGCTCCCACTTTGAAATCTTCCACCTAATATAATACACATTGAACACAATACCTTGAGATAATATGTAAATTTATGATGTAATTATAGACAAATAACGTGATAATTGGGGGCATTTTGGGATTTAACGCAAAAGCTTTTCAGGGACCCGCATGGTCAAAATGGGTGACCAATTCTATAAAAACCTAAGAGTAGGGCAAAAAAAGAAAAAAGTCAGGAGCTTGCAGTTATTTTTCAAAACAGTATACTTTCAATAGTACACTGCCCATCGTTTTACTATCAATGTTCTAAATTCTGTTATAAAATACAAAACAAATGTTTTAAACTTGCAATTTAAAGCAACAAAGAAATTTTAAGTATGTGATCATGCATTAAGTTACAATATTCCAAATTTTGCTTGTGCAATATAAGTAAAATTGGGTGACGTTACAGAGATAAATTTTTTTGACCTAAGCCTCCTAAAATTCTGCATTCGGCTGTTGTCGTATAATAGATTGTGTTTTCTCTTGGGAGATTTTACGATGAGTGCGGAAGGTAAAGTGTCATCATATTCATTTTTCTATCCATTTACAGAAACTGGAGCTGTTCTAGGCAAAGAATGGAAAGATCAGAAAGCCTTTGCGCTGCATATGCTTAAAGATTTAGGTTTTGGAAAAACAAAAATGGAAGAACATCTGAGGGTAAGAACCATCTTTGTTTAATTTTTAAGCAAGAAACTCTATAGGACATCGTTAAAAAAGGAAACGTGTCTACATTCAGTCTATTCACAGTCATTATTTCCCTACTTTTGATGTTATATTTCTTTTGGTGAGATGAAGATAAAATTTCAGTATAAATTGGAAGAAGTAATGAAGTAAAGGTGACGGTCATAGTCTAGCGATCATTTGGCTACATCTTGCCTGATTTCACGCCAAAATGTTACATCCAGTATATCAGTTTGGGGATATTTTGCAAGGTTCCCGTACAACACTCGTAATCCAAGCTATGTAAAATTCTCTTTTCTCAACAAACTAGGAATTATAACGTAGGTATTTAACATGTTCCTCTAAGGCATTTTTTAGGTACTAGCAAAACCTCACGGCTGTGCCCATGCTAAGAGTATAAAGAACGTTGCCTTCGGCGACCGCACGGCGATGCCCGTGATGAGAGTTTAGAACATAGGTTCTTAAACTTTTTTCATCCCGTGGACCTCTTGTTATTCCTTTGTTTTTCGTGGACGCCCTTCTAGGCGATCATTCTCAAAGAAATCAACTAGTGCAACATTAATATTTGAGCATTTCCCAATAAGTTCTAAAACAGTCGGGAGATAGACGTGAAAGTTACAAAATGCAATTTAAAACAAAAAGGAAGACTGCGAGGGCATATTTACTAAGTTTAGTAGGGGCAATGAAGCACCTTGATATGCTTTGTCACTGTTGCGCTAGTGTGAATGCACCCTTAATAGTTTCTGAAATTAATGATTCATTTCCAGTATAACAGTAACGATCGCTTCGTTACCAAACGCTTCTCCTCATTGCATCCGAACGCGGAAGATTTCAGAAGTTCGGATTAGAGGATTTCCATTATGTGTAACGAAGGAGCCAATACTAAAGAATTAAAAGCAATATTTTCCTTTTAGAAGTGGGAATTATATTCATGAAATTAGTTGTAACAAAATAATGAATAGTTGCTCTTTTGATTAACTTGTACTTGGCGCTGGGGCCTTTTCTCAGAGGAATGGAATTTTGGTGATAGTAGTTGTTCCTCCGACTCTACCTTCACCATTTTGTGGACAATGAGTGAGCAGTTCCATTAAGCAGGGAATGTAGAAATAGGAGGTTTTGTTTCTTCCACATATTTTAAACTTTGTTTTTTATTTTTCGTTCATTTCTTCCTCTTTTTTATGTTACACTATTACCCACTATTTTCTCTGGGGGAGGGGAGTTAGTTAGAAGCCCCAAGGAGAGCAACCCCCCAGCCCGTGAGATAGATGCTTGAATAAAATTTGAAAGTTTAAGTATACCAAATGTAGCAGAGTTTTTGAAAATACAAATGCTTATGGAACATCTACTACTAACAATTTGTCAATTTAGCCAAAGTTGTGCCAAATTACCCGATACTCACTGTATTTGCATTTTCACTCTGTCATAAAAGTGGTTTTCGGAAAGATCTACACAGTACAATCAAGTAATCAAGTTTGCAATTATTGTCTCAGCTCTCGACTAGTACTATTTTCCAGGGCTGCCGGATTTTAGCCGGGCCAAAAAAAGCCGGCCGGCTTTTTTTGGTTTAAACCGCTTAAAAAAGGCCGGCTTTTTTTAATAAAAGCCGGCTTTTATTAAAAAATTTTTTTATAATTTTTTCTCCAAATAATTATTAAATAAAAAATTATATTTCTATCATTTATGCAATTACATTATTACTTAGTTAGCAAAATACTTGAAATAAGAATGAAAATTATTTAATAGAATGATACATTACAGAAATAGCAAAGAGAAAGTGCTCCTTATTAGAAATTTATTTAGATTGAATACAATTTAAATGATTTATTTAAAAAATTTTTTACTAAGAATTCAAACTTTCATTTGACACTACTATATGAACTAAATACTACCAATCCTTTGCCTTAGTCTTTAACTAATAATCTTTTGTATATTTTAAAGCACCTTGATTTTTTTAATTTTTTTCAGAACCTTAACTAGTTCTCTGATCCAAATAAAAATGAAAGCTATTTGTCAAATAAATTGCATAAAATAAAAGATGCCCATCTTGAAGCAGACCAGCTGGTCAACGTTAAATTGTACTAAAATGATATTAATCTTTAAAAAATTTTAATTTTATGTATATAAAAGACATTCCTTACATAAAAGCGAACCAACTACTCACCACAGGCGACTTCTTTTAAATTTTTGTCATGAGTAGTGCTGTAAGTAAACACTAGTTTAGCCAATTCGGATTGTGTAAGTAGTATTTTGTTAAAGGAAAGGAGATGCTTCAACCGTTTTTCCTACTCTTCTCGCCTTGAGGAAAAGACTTTTTTGTTTTAAAGTGCAAAATATATGACAGAAGAAAATTAATGAAAATAGTTTTTTATTGCAAGTTTCAGTATTTTGAATTATTTTAAAGTAATTAAATTCTTAACATTAAAATATCAATTTTGAGTGAGAAGTATGTACTTGAATCTAATAGGATAACTTCTCATATGTATTAAGATAAGGTATTGTGCTTGATAAGGCTCGACCGATGCATCGGCCTCGCCGATTGTTCAACAAAGTTGACATCGGCCATCGGCATCGACGGCCGATGTTAACTTTGGAAAAACATCGGCCCATCGGCCTTAAAAAACATCTAAAAGCCGATGCAAGACCGATGTTTTTCGCAGGGGCAACTTTCCAGAAAACATTCTGTCTTTAACTTTATTTTTCCTCCATAGTTAGATTTCTATTTCCATACAATAACAAGCCGCACATCAGTTTAAAAAAGCACAAAATTAATGTCATTCTATAAAGTATTTTATAAAAAATTCGGAAAATTAGTTTAAGCGATCGCTGCCCGGAAACCTTTCTTTATTAAAATTATTTCTCGTTGAACAGAATGCTCGCGAAATAGAATATGTTAAAGTAAAAGTGATAGAGGCGTCTGTCTTATTAGTTCTATTTGTTTTTCGCACTAATTTGACTCATTTTTGTCCGTTTTTCGATTAATAATGACTTAGTGCATAAGATATCATTGTGCAATAGTCTTATACCACCTGCTTTTAGTTTGTCATGTTTCTTATTATTCCTAAATTGTAAACAATACAATGTCAACGCAATCAAAGTACGTACTCAATTTTAGTACTATAATAACTTTAATTTTTACCCACGTAAACTTTTTTCTCTTAGCGTTTTTTTTTTTTTTTTTTTTTTTTTTTTGCTTCGATGTCACGTGTTACAGTTTTTCTGTAGTTTTTCTCCTTGCATCTGCTTTCAGTTTAGAATATTTCTTGTTATTTTATTATTAGTTTACACCATAGAACATATTGATAAAAAATATGAATCCATTTTTCAGTATAAATGTTTATTGATCGAAATTTTATGTGTGCAAGTTCGACTTGCAATTTTCAAAAATTTAACTTTTAAAAAACGAGTTCGCGCGACAGGGTGGAATAATATCTTAATAAAAATGCTACAATTTCTTTATTTTAAAAAAATTGACAATGTATAGAGTATGGGACCCGAATTCGGAATTCCGAAATCTGGAACTTTTTTGAAAAAATCGGCAGTTGAAAAAAATAGCTATTGTGTTTTGGAAAAAAAAAACCGGGAAATGTTTGCACCGTTTGTTTAGAAATAGGCGTTTTTTTTTTAAAAAGGAAAATAAAATGTAATGAAGATGTACATCGGAAATGTGCTGTTTTTGAAAAATTTATTTCGCGATTTTCTGAAAATAGTTCGTTTTTGCGATTAGAGTTTTCATTAATTGTAGCTTTCATTCTGAGAAATATCATTAAATTTTGCTTTTTAAAAAATTTCTTGTAGATTTGTTACATTATTTTTTTAAAACGAGCTCTAATTTTTGCGCGATACAGAACACTTGCGAAATTGAAAATCAGCGTTTCTCGTATTTTCCCGATAGTCTTATCTTGAACTGCAATTTAGTAGCTAGAAAATATAAAATCACATCAGAATTTGACGGAATTCTTTTCTTTTATTGTTTAATTAAAGAGGCTAAAACAATATCGGGAAGAGTGTAGATGTTTCGATGTTTTGCCACGAATGCAAGCCTACTCCAGCTTCGTATTTTGTGCTGAATTTTGTTATTTATAGGCGAGTATATACGATAATAAAAATGCTATAAATGAGCAAAATGCTGATAAAATCTTCCAGAGCAAATTATATGGGCTCTGATGCTACTTATAAAATTTTTTGAATGAGGACCCAAAATCCGGAAAGATCGCGGCCCGAGCGTTCCGGACTTGAGGTCCCATACTTTTTATTTTTTCGAAATACATCTTAATTTTTATAATCCATGATGTGTTTTTCATATTATTTGTCTACAGAAAACGGCTGGCGCTCAAAATCTTTTTCACGTTTACAAAATATTGGTTTATTTCGGTGACCTTACATTTGTTCTCGTAAAACTATAAAGAATGTCTCAATTATTTCAGTGTAATTTTCAATTCACAAGAAAAAAAGCTAATAAGATTGATTCTTAAGACACCCCCCCCCCCTCCATCATTCATTTGTAATGACAAAATATCTCACGTCTATGTTTGTAAAGCAATATTCGGTACTTCTTTGTTATGAAGAGGGTGGGGGAGATGCGTTACTGCGAGCGAAACTTTTTAACAGTTTATTTTTATTTTATAAAAAGAGCTATTTTTAGTTAAAATGACTTTTATAAAGAAATAAAACCATAGAAACTTTCCCGCTTTTCTTTTAAGAACGGGCTAAAAAATCCGAGGAGGGAGGTTGACAATTTTGTTAAAGATACAAACACGCATTTATTTGTTAGTCTGTATTATAAAACCTGCATTCCTCCCCATGAAAAAAATAAGAAAATAAAGGCAGCTGCACATGACATTTGCAGTGCAGGTGTTATAACGAGAAAATGTTGAAAGAAAGGTAAGGAGACCCGGTGCGATCCAACAGTTGTTGAGTTTTTTTGCAAAGATAAGAAAAAAGAATTAAAAATCCTGTGATATAGCTTTTTTTACCGCCAAATAGTTTAATTACTTTACTACAATCGCGAGTGGTTCTTTTAGTTTTAATTATTAAGTAAACTTCCCCTAAACAGTCTTTTATAGTGCTTGAATAATGCATTTATGTTTGTATAAACATAAAAATAAATAAATGATTTAAATGACATTTTTGATAAGCCTTCTACACGTTTTACTGATTTAAAGCGAATTTTTTCCATCGGCCATCGGCCGATGGAAGAGGAAAATAATCGGCCATCGGCTGATCTCGAAACAATCGGCCAGCAATCGGCATCTGCCCATCGGCCAAAAAATGCCATCGGTCGAGCCCTAGTGCTTGACTATAGAAGAAGCCAAATTTGATTCCTCTCCCAACCTGGATTTAATTTCCTTCTTTTGTATTGAAAAAAAAAAACGATTCTGAATAGCTATAATATTAGGCAAGGGTTTAATGAAAGAGTCTCACGAAACTAAGCACACAAACACGAAAATGGTAATCAATACTGTAAAATGCATTCAAGTTGTGTAACAAAATAATTCTGAATTTAATTTTAAATAAACTCCATTAAAAGAAAGATTTAAGCTTCATTTTACACAAATTAACAGTAGCAACACAAATTGACATAGTATAGGTGCAAATAGTAAATAGTATTGTGTCTAATTGAAAAAGGCCAATAAAGACCGGTCTTTTTTTAAAAGACCGGCCGGTCTAGCCTTTTTAAAAAAAGCCGGCTTTTTTTCAGCCCTGCTATTTTCTCTTGATGCAAGGCCCCCCCCCCCCCCCTGCAATAAAAACAAATTAACAGTTAAAATTGTCCTTCATGTCTTTCTTTTTCCCAGGAAGAAATCGAAGAAGTTCTAAATCGAATGGATGAATTTGTTGAGAAGCCAACCAGGTTAGCCGACATTTTATCCCCCAGCGTGATGAACAACATAGCTTCTTTATTGTTCGGAAAACGCCGAGCCCATAATGATGCAAAATTAATACGGCTCCAGGATATAATAAACGATATAAGCAGATTAGCAGGTTCAACTTCATGGCAGCTGTTTTTCCCATGGATAGGAGCAATTTTTGGATATTTTGAACTTGGGAACAAAGGCAGACTAAAATTGGCCAATCAATATTTGAAAGAATATCTCATGTAAGTGTGTATCTTGTTGTTTTGCTACTTTTAATCAACATAATCTAATTTGACTTACAGTCAAATTCGTAAGGAACATTTCCTCAGCAGAGCCCCTCTGAATGTTATGCAAAGCATTGCAAATGCTGATTTCACGCGGTCGGTAATGGCAACAAAATTGTAGCACATTTTTGCAATTGACTGGTTTTATGGAAATCCCACCAACTATAGCCACTAAACAGACAGGCTGACATGCTAGACAACTCCTGGAAAAGCAGTTGGGGGGGGGGGGATTTTATAGATACAAGAATAAGTCATTGAAATCAAAAAGAGGAGGGATGCTTGTGTTAAAATTTAAAAAAATGGGGGTTCTCACGTAAAAATTAAAAAGTAGGGGGACACTATCCCCCTAAATCCCCCCTAGACTACACCACTGGTATCAGCCATTTTAGAGTAGAGCCGAGATTCTGTGAGTTTCCCTTTTTAGCTTGTTATTTATTGCTTTTTGCTGATGTTTCATTCTCTTTGGCACTTAAACTATCACCAGTTTCGCAAAATTTAGTAAACTGACATAATGCCAGAAACTTCGCTCTAGTGAAGTTTGACAATGAGAACAAACTTCCAACAATGAAAATCTGATCCAAAATGCCTTGTGGCTTTTACAACAGCAGCGACGATTTATTTGCTCCACTACGTGAAAGCACAATCAGCAAGTTATGATGCTTGCTTTGAAAGCAAATTTTAATGGTGAAATAAAAAATGCCAATGAGAGTAAGCGCTTGGCAACACAAGACCACAAGAGCGTGATGGTTAACTTATGTAGAATTAATGGTGTCACTTTAAAAAGTTGTCGAGAAAAATTTCATCACCATAAATATGAATCAGTTTGACAGTTTTACACTTGCTATGACAGCAACAAAATATACGTCATTGTAGTCGTTGTGACAATTAAGATTGTTACTATAGTCATCATGCCAACAGCTAGGATTTTCGCATTTCATCTTTTGGCATAGTGATGACCACAAATCATAGCCTTTTGGAATAAGTTGCATCAAAGTAATTTTTAATGGTTTAACACTAGACAGCATGGGATTTTATTATTAAGGGTAATAACTGATCAATGCACTTGAATCCAAAAAAAAAAAAGGAAAAATGAAAAATTAGCTAGTTGTAAGACCAGGTACAAGTAATTGACTCCAATAAGTTCAATATATGACTGATGATTGATTGCACAGCAAGTAAAATTCTCCACTTGTAAAAACTTGCTCAAAATAACCAAAATCTGGTTGCTTGTGAAACGTTTTTACGTACGAAGATGTGCACGTACTGGATAAACACTAAAGCCGTTTTAGGTCCTTTCGCTGCATTTGTCAATCATTTCACAGCTTCTCCCTTTACCAGAATAGTTTCTTTGTTTCAAACATTGATTATTAAGGGTAATAATGATATAATGATCAAAATATAATGTTAACATCACATTATATTTTGATCAGCATTCTAAGAAGACACCCAAGATAAATGTTTAACTGTTGATCAGTGAATTGTTTATTAACTTGTATGCTAAATGAATTTTCAGTGAGGAAATTAATGAACATTCAAAAAGTCTGGATTCCAACAACATCCGGGATTTTGTAGATGGATATTTGTTACAAATTGAGAAGAAGTCAAATGATCCTTTTTCAACATTTCATAGTAAGTATTTTTACTTGAATGATTATTTTGAACCAGTTTTGCATTAGTATTTATAGTCTCGTGGCTTTTAAAAACGGAAGACTTCATTCATATTTTACTTAGAATTATGTTTCTTTTTTTCTTATTATTATTACTTTCTTAGTTATCAAGTGGAATTGCTAATATAACATAAATTAATTCAACTTTTTCTTTCTTTATATTTGCTGGCATTACGTTTTGAAAGCTCAATGAAATTTTAAACAAAAGCCTAATCTTAAGCATCACCTTAATGCAGACAAGAGGATCCTGTTTAAAGCATGTATTTTCTACAGCATTTTAAAAACAAACATAACCATGCACAAATTTATCGCGTTCACTCAAATCTAAAGCATGTGCGTTACAAGGATCTTCTGTTAATGAATGGGGTTGTTCTCTAAGGCCTTCAAGAATCTTTGGGAAAGTGGAAGATGAAAACGACGAAAACCAGGAACAGACACTGTCCAATGCTGTGCACCGAAGCTCTAAAAACAACGATGCTATTGAAAAAATTACTGACACTACCTTTATTAATCCCACAGAAACTCACTGGTTGTCAGACTATGACATTAAACGTGTAGAAGATATAGGTCTGAAAAAGGTGAATGAATGCCAAGAATTTTTGAAGCTTGAAGTCATAACAAAAGTAGAATTGTCTTTCCTAACATCTTTATTTGAGGGTTATGAAGACTCTTCACGATGCCATGAACCTTTTGTACAAGGAAGATGACTCTTACATAGAAAACTCAATTGCCGTGGTCATAGGGATCAAAAAGTACCTGGACAGAAAATCATCTCAAACAGAGGAGACCATCTGCCTCCAGTTAATAAAGGCTCTTATAGCTGAACTCTAAAAGAGATTTCAGGAACTTCCGACTTCGAAGGAATACCGCTTGGCTTCACATTTTTGCAAAAATATACGCATTATGTACCGTAAATATCTGTGTATAGCCAGCTGGTTATCTACAAAAAAACTCCTTCTTTTACTATCTGCGGGCAATATAATAATGTAGGCAATACATGAAATCTAAAAATAAAAAAAAATATTAAAAATTCAATTACCATTTAAAAATATCGAAATTTCTTTTCCTGCAAAACAAAATGCAGAGAAATAAATCGTAGCTTTCGAAAAGATGGTCGAAAGCAGATTGGGGCTTGGGTGCTAGGAGTGAAAGAACTTTATGGACAAACACAGTCAGGTTGCAGGCGAATGTATTGTTTTCTAGGGCTGTATCCCATGAAAAAGGGGACTTGAGCGGGAAAATTTCGTGGGAGACCTTTCCTTATCACTGAATTTGTGTGACGCTTCAGAATTAGAATGTTATTCTATTATTATGAGAGTTTGGTACTTGGTTCCTAAAAAAGAGCTAATCTTAAGTGCTTTCTTATATTGCAGTTAAATAAAATGTAATGCACAAATGACAAGGGAAAAGGACAGAGATAAGCAATCTAGCTGTCATAATAAGAGCTTTATTTCCTCTCCACCAATTTAATCACAATAGGAGGGTGTAACAAGATGCTTGTTACATCTTGCGATCATAATAACTTTAACCAAATACTTTGGTTATTTACTTAGTCCTTGGTGACAAGCCTTGGCATTTTTACTCACGGTTCCTTCGGATTAACCGATAGGCGTAACCACCACTTGTCACTTCCTTTTTAATTGCCTACGCCGCCAAAAATTTTATACCATTTTATTTTTTAGAAACAACATTTTAAATTATTTTTTCAATTAGCTTTTTCACTGGGTATTTACTTTTCAACCATTTTTTAAATTTAATTTAATTCCGTCGCATTTCAACATCACAAATTTGAATTATTTTAAATATGCGACGGGAACTATGTACTCTCTCGGAGTAATACCAACGATCTTGGTAATACTCCCCTCTTTCGCGCCTTTGCCAATTGTTCCGGAACTGAATCTGTGTTTTCTCCCCTCATTCCTACTGAAAGTCGAATACGGTAAAGACGCGCCCGGCGTCTGGGCAATTTTGCCTATTCGTCGGGCAAGCTATGTTTTGAAAAATGCTAACTACTACCTCTTTTATTACTACTGCATTGGTTGCATCATGAAAAATTATTTACTAAATGGTTTTTATTCGCTGAATCGATTTTGTACATATTAGATTGCTGGAAGCGATCTGAGTTGATCGATAGCCTTCGGGTGATGCCGTTTTTACTTTAAACAGAAATTATTCAGCCAAGAATTTGTTGAACTGTATTATTCTAATGTTTTATTGAAATTAACAACTGCAATCCATATTTTGGAGATGCTGACTGATATATATATCTGAAGATTGCCTGTCAACACAAAGTTGTAAAAGACTTTTTTGACCGTTATGTAACTACAATGACCAAGATAACCACCATTGAGGAATCCGTCCTCGGAACAACTAACGCTCCAAAATGAACATTATTAAGAACTGATAAACAGCCACCAAATGAAGGAGCAATAGTACGCTTCATTAATTTCGTATTGGTCAATCAACTTCTGTACTCTTCAATAATCAGGTAGTCATCCTCAAGTATCAGGTGATATAATCTTTTACATCAATTTCTAACGCCAGCTTTGTCACAACTGCATTAGAGATCGGTAAAAATTCTCCTGTGTAAACTACTTAAAATAACGAGTTGTACTGTTATTTTACATGCTAGTTTAATTTTTAATTTTCTTAAAGAGCTCTTTCATTTTTTTATATGCAGTGTGTTATATAATGCAATAAATCCTTACAGTCAACGATTAATAATTTCGTAGTTATTTCTAGTATGTATTTTTAAATATTTTAATTTACATAATTTTTTGCTTAATCTTTTTCATTCTATATGCTCTAACACATTCTGATCTTACACAACGCAATGTACCTATGTGCTAATTCCAAATATACCACTACAACTACCACATAAAAATGGTGCCGCGACGAAAGAAATTAATTATGTTTTATTAGGTTGAGAACTTTGGTTATGATCTGTGACATTCATCTCGGATACTCCCTAAATACATGAAATAATGAATTTTTTTTCACATGTGTATTAATTTTCAGAAGGGTATATTTTCTATATATCAGTATATAAAACACAGATCTTGAAATAGTCAATCGAATGCTTTTTTCCAATATATTTTATTGATTATTTGTGTTATTTTGCATATTTTTCTTTTCTTATATTTTATGTTCTATTTGTTGCATTGATTTTACAATTTATGCTTATCATTGATGATTGTATCTGATTTAAAATCTTAAAAGCTTTCAATCAACATCAAAAATATGACAAGTAAATCAGTCAGTCAAAGTTTGGCATCTGCCTTACCTCTCTTTCATGGTAAAGATAATGAGGATATTAATTTTTATCTAAACCAATTTAACAGCATTGCACACCTTGAAAAGTGGTCAGATACAAAACAACTAATTGTTTTGAAATTAAACTTGGGGGATAAAGCTTTAGAATTTATCATAAATGACCCAATTGCATCAAAATGTGATAACATCCAGGATCTTCAGAAATTATTGAGAAATAAATTTCAAAAAACAAAGTCATTTAATCAAATCCAAACTCAATTTTCAAAAATAAGACATAAACCAGGGCAATCTGTCAAAAATCTTGCTGATGAAATTTCCAAACTTGCTTCCCTATATGTTGGCATCAAAGACTCGAGCAGTGAGGAACTAATAAAATTAGCTGATAATGTTAAGTTATCAAAATTTTTAGAAGTAGTCAGGGAGGACATTGCTCTTGATGTCAAAAAGAATGGTCCTCAAGATTTTCAAACTGCTGTAAAATATGCAACAAACATAGAATTGGCTTTGGGTGATGTGCCATCAACATCCACTTCAAACAGTTCTTTTGAATCACAGATAAATACCTTATTACAAGCTCAAATAGAGAGCAATAAAATGATACAAAATCTGTCTTCCCAATTATCTGAGCTCCAAAATGAAAGAAATCAAGTAAATAACTTAGTTGCTCGAAATCAAAATTCTTTCTCACATAATGACCAAAATGTTTCATGCCACATCTGTCACAAAAGGCATTTGACAACTGATTGTTGGCATTTTCCTCGTCCAAATAATTTTGTAAGGGGTAATAACAAATTTGTAAGAGGGAGAAATTTTCGAAATATTGGTTCAAGGGGTAACCACCCATACAAAAGCAGGGGGACTTTTACAAACAGAAGAAATTTAAACTAAAGGGGGGTGCTTGTAAAACAAAATTTGCCAAAACCAGTTCTCGAACAGGTGCCCAGGGTAAAAGAGAACCAAAAAAAAATCATGACAAAGAAAAAGAACAAGAAAAAAAAGGGATCTCTAACAATTGTCAATCAATTACTAATCCCGTAGAAAAACTTGTTTTGTCATGCAATAATGAAAACAACAACAATCTCCCAATAATCCAACTTAGGTTTGGTAATTTAACTGTTAATGCTCTTTTGGACAGCGGTGCTTCCGTATCACTAATTGAACCTGACATTATATACAAAATTAAACAGGAATGCAAGGTAGATTTTGTTTCCCGCAGTGTGAAAATTTCTATCCCTCATTCCTACTGAAAGTCGAATACGGTAAAGACGCGCCCGGCGTCTGGGCAATTTTGCCTATTCGTCGGGCAAGCTATGTTTTGAAAAATGCTAACTACTACCTCTTTTATTACTACTGCATTGGTTGCATCATGAAAAATTATTTACTAAATGGTTTTTATTCGCTGAATCGATTTTGTACATATTAGATTGCTGAAAGCGATCTGAGTTGATCGATAGCCTTCGGGTGATGCCGTTTTTACTTTAAACAGAAATTATTCAGCCAAGAATTTGTTGAACTGTATTATTCTAATGTTTTATTGAAATTAACAACTGCAATCCATATTTTGGAGATGCTGACTGATATATATATCTGAAGATTGCCTGTCAACACAAAGTTGTAAAAGACTTTTTTGACCGTTATGTAACTACAATGACCAAGATAACCAGCATTGAGGAATCCGTCCTCGGAACAACTAACGCTCCAAAATGAACATTATTAAGAACTGATAAACAGCCACCAAATGAAGGAGCAATAGTACGCTTCATTAATTTCGTATTGGTCAATCAACTTCTGTACTCTTCAATAATCAGGTAGTCATCCTCAAGTATCAGGTGATATAATCTTTTACATCAATTTCTAACGCCAGCTTTGTCACAACTGCATTAGAGATCGGTAAAAATTCTCCTGTGTAAACTACTTAAAATAACGAGTTGTACTGTTATTTTACATGCTAGTTTAATTTTTAATTTTCTTAAAGAGCTCTTTCATTTTTTTATATGCAGTGTGTTATATAATGCAATAAATCCTTACAGTCAACGATTAATAATTTCGTAGTTATTTCTAGTATGTATTTTTAAATATTTTAATTTACATAATTTTTTGCTTAATCTTTTTCATTCTATATGCTCTAACACATTCTGATCTTACACAACGCAATGTACCTATGTGCTAATTCCAAATATACCGCTACAACTAGTACCACAGAGGGTAGGCCCAGAGCAAAGGTCACTGTCCAAGAAGTCTGAGAAATGCATCCGCGTTTTCGGGAGTAGCCATGTATAAACAAAATATGGTAAAATGTAAACTTTTTAAAAATTGTATTTTAAATGTTAAAAGAGTTCTGTAATTTAAACTTGTTTCCTTACAAACGATGTACCTCACAGAGTGATTTGATTATTAAATTTGTTTTTGTTCTGGGTGCGGGTTATACAACGATTATACCAAACTTAACTTTTTTAAATGAATTTTTCTTCGTGCGGACTGCACAACGATGCGGGCTATTTACCTATAATTACAGTATTACAGTATGGGACCC
This sequence comes from Octonoba sinensis, assembly GCA_038502835.1. Classification (NCBI taxonomy): domain Eukaryota; kingdom Metazoa; phylum Arthropoda; class Arachnida; order Araneae; family Uloboridae; genus Octonoba; species Octonoba sinensis. The sequence continues at coordinate 107,610,493 of CM076599.1, read as the reverse complement.
CAAATTTGGAATCCCGAAATCCGGACCTCTTTCAAAAATAAAATAAAATCGGTAGCTGAAAAAAAAAACGGCTTTTGTTTTTTAAAGAAAAATCGGGAAATATTTCGCACCGTTTTTTTTTTGAAATAGACATTTAAAAAGAAAGAAAATAAAATGTAATAAACATGTTTAAGATCGGAAATGCGCAGTTTTCAAAAAAAGTTATTTCGGGATTTTCTGAAAAGGGTTCGTTTTTGCGATTAGATTTTTTATTAATTGTTTGCTTTAATGCTGAGTTAATATCATCAAATTTTGCTTTTTAAAATTTCTTGTTGTTATATTATATTTATTTTTTAATATGAACTAATTTTCGCGCGATACAGAAAATTTGCGAAATTGAAATCCGGCGTTTCTCGCATTTTCCGGTAGTCTCATCTTTAACTGCAATTAAGTGACTAGAGAATATAAAATCATATCAGAATTTGACGAAATTCTTTTCTTTTATTGTTTAATTAAAGAGGTTAAAATAATATCGGAAAAGTCTAGATTTTTCGATTCAAATGTAAGTCGACTCCAACTTCGTTTTTTGTGTTAAATTCCGCGACTTATAGGCAAGTATATACGATAATTAAAAAAAGGCTATAAATGAGCAAAATGCTAATAAAACTTCCAGAGCAAATTATATGGGCTCTTATGCTACTTACAAAATTTTTTGAATGAGGACTCGAAATTCGGAAAGATCGCGGCCTCGAGCGTTCCGGATTTGAAGTTCTATACTGTACTAGAATGCAACCTAAAAGCAAGAACTGTATGCAGCAGTTAAAAAACGAGAACATTCAACGTGCTACAGAACAAATAATAGGAGCCGCTCAAGTACAAGACTGACTGTCGAGTTCAAATACTCTATTCGGCTATTTATCAGTGGAGGGAGACACTTCACCAGCTGTTCTAAAGTTAAAAAGTGGAATTTCAGAAGAAATTGATTCATATTTGCGTTGTGAAAACATCCCTCACCATACTTCATCAATTTCCGGCTGTAAAAAAAGCTTTTTTGTTTTATAACTGCTAACTACTAAGTATCACGGCCGTAGAGCGGTTATTTTCTGCTGCAGGACAAATTCACGTCCCAAGATGATCTATGTTGGGAGAAAAAAAATTGAAAAATTGCTATTTCTTAAAAACATAAATTATTAACTTTATTAAACAAATACACATATTAAAATAGAAGTTTAAATTTAGAGAAAAAGGTTTTCTCTTTATTCATATTCTATTTATATATTAATTGTTCAGTGTTATTTGGAAATATTCAATCTTTGAATGTTTTATAGGAATTTCTTTAAAATTGTTTTAATGATTAAAAATACTATTGAGTTGAATTATTAGAATTAAATATTTAAGAACAAGCTTAAAAATAGAAATTCAAATGAATTATACAAAAAAAGAAAAAAAAAGTTTACTTTTGGAGAACAGTTAAATATACTAGTTACAAATAGTCACAGAAAAAACTACAAGTAGCAACTAGCTTTTTTTAGACTAGTTAGTAGTTGGTAGTTAACACTCAGTTTTGACGAGTAGTTGCTGAACACTAGTAAAATCTGGTGAGATTGGAGGGAAGGGGAGGTGTGAGTGCACTGTAATTTCAAGCAGTTGCACAGCCACAACAACACAGTGTTTACTTGAATTCACAAGCCCTCAGAAAAATGATACAACATGGTTTTTATTGCTTGGGCTTGAATTTTCATTGCGGTTCCTCTGATTTTGATCGTAATGAGAGCAGTGCAGGATATTTTATAAGCCAATGCTTCTTCATCTATTTTGGAAGTTTATTTGCAGTAATTATTAATATCCAGTGGAACCCGGGCCATTCGTCCGCCTCGCTATTCGTACAACTACCTATTCATCCAACTTGTTCAAGTAAAATTCAACTCGCCATTCGTACTTGTCCCGCGATTCGTAAGTCGCCATGGGCCATCCGAGCTGGGTTAACAGTTTGGCTTTTTTCAAGAAAAAACTCGAGAAATTATGACCACTTTGGGCTTATCTAGAAATAATTTGTTTGGCGTTTTCGATTTTTAAAAAGTTTTAATACTTTCTTAGATTTCACAGACAATTTTAACTTTCTAAGGGGACAGCAAGAGGAAGTGGTTGAAGAAATTTCTTCTTCAGAGGAGGAAATTAGTAAAGAGAGCATTTCCTTTGCATAAGTTAAAGAGCTGTGTTACCCCTGCGAGAAAACAGAGTGGTGGAAAAATGGCATCCCAACAGTGCTGTGGTCAACTGCATTAACTTGTTCAACAACAATGTTATTGAGCATTTTAGAAAAATTCTGAACAATCGTCAAAGGCAGACAACATTGAACAGGGTTTTAGAGAAAGAAACCCAAAATTCTTCTAGTGCAAAAAGACAGAAAAAGAAAACCTGGTGAAAGGGATGTTACCTTATGTTTTTATAGAAGGGGACTCCTCTTCCAACCATTTCTCTTCCTCCTCTCAACATTCCACTTATGCCATCAGCTTACCTCAGTACAAGCAAAGTGCAGTTACATTTTTATTTATCTAAAATTTCATGTACAGTACTGTACATTTGTTTTTCATAGGTTTAATAAGCAACCATCTGTGGGTCTGGAAAGGATAAATCCAATTTATATTGTATCTTATGTGAAAAAACAATTCGCCAGTCGTACGAATCGCAATTCGAGCTGCCTCCTGGAACAAATTGTGTACGAATAGCGGAGTTCCACTTTAATCTACTTATTATCGAAAGCTATCCCGCATGTGCAGGACATCTCATGTGCACAATCTCACCCTTCCTATAAGGAGAAAAGTAAAAAATAGCTGTCTTGGCTTTATGCCAGCTGTCATTTTGAATTACAACATAACAAGGATATAGCGATGGAAATGCATACAGAAGAAACGCATTCTATAAGATTCGTCAAAGGTTTGGAAAAAAAGTAACATTTTTATTCTTTTTTATCATGTTTTCTAACTGTGTGCCAAATCTACCCACTTTACTTTTCAACTAAATTTAATCAAATATTTATAGGAACAACATTTCCGCACAATTAAAGCATTGATATGAGGGTTCAAAAGAATTTTCAAAAATAAAGCTCTCGGAAGATGAGGTGTGTCTCATCGTGACAATACATATTATATTAATATGAACAGGTCTGGCCATAGATAGCTGGACAGTAGTATAAGTAGTAATTACTAATGTATATAAATAAGAAGTATGCTGTCATCATTAAAGAATTAAAGAAAAAGCAATATAAAATTACAATTGCAGCATCAATTAAAACAAGACATACAAAACAATCTCCCAAAAATTAACACAAATTATAGGAACATTTATAAATTAATAAATGTGTAAATACTTAAAAAACATAAAATTCATTTTGACTAGTTATTCAATGAACTCTTTCATTGAAGCAATTAATTACTGGTGACTGTGAAGTAATGAAATAGAAGTAAACAAAAGAAAAAATATTTCATAGTAATTTCAAAATGTGTCATACTATTAATGGAAATTTGAGTAAGTCATAGAAGAAAATAATCTAATTTTAAATGAACCGGATAACACATTAATACATTATAGTCAATTAAAATTACTGAAATTTATTCCCCCCTCTTCAAGGTCAGAAAATTTCTCAAATGACTGATACTAAAAACTGCCCTTTAAAGGAACAAAAAAATGAATGGGAACCCCAAATTGTAGGTCCTACTCTACTTCAGAAACTGGTAGTTCTTGAAGTTAGAATTTTATAAAACATTTTTAAAATGGCTTATTTTTATCCAGGAGATGTGCTGATAGATGTTGGAAGAGGTTTCTTTGCCGCTGGTAGTGAGACTGCTCGGATAAATGTGGACTGGTTTGTTCTGATATGTGCTGCTTTCCCTGAAGTCCAAAAGAAAATACACCAGGAAATTATAGAAACTTTGGGCAATGAGCGCTTTCCAACCAGAGCAGATCATTTGAACATGCCTTACACAGAAGCAGTCATACTAGAAATTAATAGATGGATAACCACTATTCCTTTGAACCTTATGAGATCGTAAGCTTTTTACTTTCAAATTAAATTTCATATATGCTTTTTTAAAAGACTTCAAAGTTCTTTGTTAACTGCACTAAAGATGGAACAGGATATCTACAAATTTTCAAGAGTGAAATTTTGTGACCGTTCGAATGATACGTCGCGTATTTATTCTGTTAGATATCTGGCGTCACCTATATGACAATATAAGTAACCGAATATCCGGTTCTGATGCTTACTTCTAAACACCTACTAAGTTTGTAATTCACATACATTTTCAAACTATGCAAGTTAATTTTAAAAACAAAATTTGACAAGCCAGATATTTCTTACAGTGGCCAAATCAGATACCAGATATTTAGAAACCTGTTGGATACTGGATATTCAGTGTCTTCTGGAGGGGAACATTCCCATCAGGCACATAGGAAAGGGGGGGGGCTCAGGGGGCTTAACCCCCCCCCCCCCCCCATTAGAAATCGATAAAATCGGTTGTTTTGAGAAAACTATGAATTTCTCTTAATGATCAATAAAAATATTCATTTTTTTAATTATTAGTGATATTTTGTAATTAATATTAATAATAATGAGTGAATACTAATTACTTTTTAATTGTCAATTGGTTTTTCTAGGAAATAATTTTGAGCATTTGGAAATTAAATTGTTTGAGCCCCCTCCATAATTTTTAAATTGCTACGCTCCTGATTCCTATTGGGCAAAAACATTTTGTGACCTATTTGTAATTTTTGTAACCAATTTCCAAATTCGTGACTTTTTTGGAGCTTTTGTGACTTGTAGACACCCTGAAACTCCTATCTTCAGTGCAAGAAAACAAAAACTTTTTAAATAGGGCATCCCTGAATTAGTATTTAATGAAACCAATTAAAAAAGATAACACATAACAAAAAAACCTAAAGTATATACGAAAATAACAAGAATTGTCCAGGTTACTTGGTGATATTTAGCAGTTTTGTCAAATTCATTCTCAGGTTACTCTGACAGTCGTTGTTGGGCATTTTTGTTGCTCATCTAACCAAACTGCTATAGTAATAAGTTAACTTTGTGCGAAGTAATAGAAATAAAATTTCACGTTAAATTAAAGCACAAATGAGCATTAAAACGCAGACATATGTTTCGGGATTGCTTGGAATCCCTTTTTCAATGCGACAGGGAGCCTCTAGATGCAAAACATCCAAATGAAGCAGACAGAACAACAAAGACAAAGCTTATATAGCCTAAGAATTAACTGTAAGCCAATGAGAATAAAGGCAGTGTGAAGTGGAAGTAGAAGTAGTAGGAAAGGCACCAATAAGAGAGCAACAAACGAATGCAGTTGGAAGTACAGGAAGTAAAAAGGAATATCAATAAAAACAAAGCAAAAAAGACAACAGCGTGCATAAAAATGTGAAAATACATGAAAAATGCAAAAAAATAAAATAAAATACAAAGAATAAAATGGAAATAAAATAAGTATAGAAAATACCAAAAACAAAAAGCAAAACAAAGTACACATGCAAAGGGGGGGGGGGAGAGTGGGGAAAAAAATTGACACAAAAAAAAGAAAACTAACAAGAAAACCAAGAAAGAATAACAAATTAAAGGAACTTATGCCAGACCTGTGAAAAATAAGGAGTTGAGGAAGAATCATTAACCAAATTAGAACTATTCCTGTTAATATGATAACCTTCCCAAAAGTCAAGTTCTAAAGGGGAAAAACATTTTTGAATAATTTTCCCAGAATTGAAATCAAAAGAGTGGTTGGAATTCCAACAATGTTGAGCAATGCTAGACTTATTTAGCTCTTGCTTTCGTACATAACCTTTATGCTCATTTAACCGAATTTTCAGAGCACGTTTTGTCTGTCCAATGTAAGAAAGGCCGCAACGGCAACTAATTTGGTAAATACCCCAAGTATTAAGTTGATCGACAGGATCTTTAAGAGAAGAGAAGGAAAGTTTGTTGCTAGGAGCAAAAACAACTTGAAATTGAAACCTTTTTAGGATTTTAGCAATACGAAAACTTACAGAATGAAAGAATGGTAACACAACCAAATTCTTTCTAAAAACCACATGATTGGGACCAGAAGTTTTTTTAGAAAGTTTGTTATGAATAGAAGCAATTAAAGAGTGAGAAAATCCTCTATCAACAGCTACAGCTTTCAGATAGTTGAGTTCAATCTTGAGAAGCTCAGGAGAAGAGCAAATATTAATAGCACGATGGACAAGAGCATTAAAAGCCGAATATTTTTGGTTGGGAGGATGAGACGATAGTCTGTGAGGAGGTAAAGAAACAGCGAAAGGTTTACGATAGACAGAAGTGGTGAAACCAGACTCACTCCTAGAAATCAAAACATCAAGAAACGCGAGGCTACTATTAACTTCTTTCTCGCAAGAAAACTGGATATTAGAATCAATGGAGTTCATAATTGAAAGAGCATGATTTTTGTTCTTTCCTCATTGCCTTTCTTGACTGTGTTTATTTTTGCTTTTTTGTTTTCTGACATTTGTTCCGCATATTGTTACGTGGTGTATGTTTTGCATTTGTTTTTGCAATTTGTTCTTTCTGTTTCTTTTTGTTTATTGAACGGTTTAGCTATTGTTTTTTCCCCTTATGTTTTGTTTGTTTTGATTCTGGTTATGTCTCAAGTTAACAGATTTTGTAATCTACGAATTAAAAAGGTTTGGTTTTTGAACCATTTAAAATTTCTCCAGGCTTGCAGGCGCAAGAAAGTCATTCCTAAGTTTATCACTTTAAAGTGTAATTTACCGCGTTCTGCTAGGGTTGATAAGGTAATTTTTCGTTCTAAATTAGCTTTACTTAGAGCTTCTATCCAGGAAACTAGGAAAAAACTTTCGTTCATAGAACGTGAACTTTATGATTTACATCTTTCTGTATCTAATTTTAATTTCGATTTTGATTCTATTGATAGAATGTCATGGGCGAGAGCTCTTCATTCATCTGACAGTCACAAAATTACTTTAAATAAGAAATTTACCAAGTTGTGTAATGATTCAAGTGTTCCGGTTCCGGCTGATTTGCCTCTTGTTAATAGGAATGCGCTTGTAAATCTTTCGAAATTTCCTTTGAATAGTAATGAAATTAATGCTTTGAAATGTAATAACAATTTTGCTTTGGCTAAAAAGCCTTCTTTTTCTGAACTTATTGCTCCGGTTGAAAAAGCTTTCAAATTTAGTGCCTTAACTTCCACTCAAAAAGAGTCAGTTCGGCATCTTATTGCTTCCAATGTTGATTTCAATTCAAAAGTTCCTAATATTGGTTTTACCCATTCTGTGAAACGCTGTGTCAACAATTAAGTTTCAAATTCTGATTTGGTCATTACCAAAGCTGACAAGGGTGGTCAGATTGTTGTTCTTAATAAATCATCTTATGTTGAAAAAACTGATGATTTAATTGCTTCTGGTCCTTATTCTGAAATTTATAAAGATCCTAGCGACAAGGAGTTAAAAGCTATTTCTTCTGCTGTTAAGTCTGTTCATTCTATTCCTTTGATTGCTAAACGGACTGTGATTCCTTCTGTTGCTAATTGTGCGCGTTTCTATGCTTTACCGAAGGTACACAAGGCAGGTATTCCTTTCAGACCAATTGTTTCCAATATTGGCACTGCTTCATATAAACTTTCCAAGTATTTAGTTTCTGTGTTTTCTCCACTTAGGAGTCGGAATGTTTTCACTGTTAAAAATTCCACCGATTTTGTTAAGAAACTTCATAACTTCGTTCCGAATAATTCGGTTATGGCCTCTTTTGATGTTAATTCTTTGTTTACTAATGTTCCTGTTGATGGCGCTTTGACTTGCCTCAGGAAAAGGCTTTCTGAATTCCATTTTACTTCTGTGGAAATTGAGGAATTAGTTTTTCTTACTTGTGTGTGCTTGAAACAGAGCACTGTTTGTATTTAATGGTAAATTCTATGCTATGGTAGATGGCCTGGCCATGGGAAGTCCTCTTAGTCCTATTTTAAGTGATTTCTATATGCATTATTTTGAGGAAAAACTATTCCAAAAATTGCAATTTCAATTTTATGTTCGTTATGTGGATGATTGTTTTGTCCTAACGGACAGTAACTTGTTAGGTATTGATGATGCTCTTTCGATTATGAACTCCATTGATTCTAATATCCAGTTTTCTTGCGAGAAAGAAGTTAATAGTAGCCTCGCGTTTCTTGATGTTTTGATTTCTAGGAGTGAGTCTGGTTTCACCACTTCTGTCTATCGTAAACCTTTCGCTGTTTCTTTACCTCCTCACAGACTATCGTCTCATCCTCCCAACCAAAAATATTCGGCTTTTAATGCTCTTGTCCATCGTGCTATTAATATTTGCTCTTCTCCTGAGCTTCTCAAGATTGAACTCAACTATATGAAAGCTGTAGCTGTTGATAGAGGATTTTCTCACTCTTTAATTGCTTCTATTCATAACAAACTTTCTAAAAAAAACTTCTGGTCCCAATCATGTGGTTTCTAGAAAGAATTTGGTTGTGTTACCATTCTTTCATTCTGTAAGTTTTCGTATTGCTAAAATCCTAAAAAGGTTTCAATTTCAAGTTGTTTTTGCTCCTAGCAACAAACTTTCCTTCTCTTCTCTTAAAGATCCTGTCGATCAACTTAATACTTGGGGTATTTACCAAATTAGTTGCCGTTGCGGCCTTTCTTACATTGGACAGACAAAACGTGCTCTGAAAATTCGGTTAAATGAGCATAAAGGTTATGTACGAAAGCAAGAGCTAAATAAGTCTAGTATTGCTCAACATTGTTGGAATTCCAACCACTCTTTTGATTTCAATTCTGGGAAAATTATTCAAAAATGTTTTTCCCCTTTAGAACTTGACTTTTGGGAAGCTTATCATATTAACAGGAATAGTTCTAATTTGGTTAATGATTCTTCCTCAACTCCTTATTTTTCACAGGTCTGGCATAAGTTCCTTTAATTTGTTATTCTTTCTTGGTTTTCTTGTTAGTTTTCTTTTTTTTTTTTTTGTGTCAATTTTTTTTCCCCTGTCTCTCTCCCCCCCCCCCCCCTTTTGCATGTGTACTTTGTTTTGCTTTTTGTTTTTGGTATTTTCTGTACTTATTTTATTTCCATTTTATTCTTTGTATTTTATTTTATTTTTTTGCATTTTTCATGCATTTTCACATTTTTATGCACGCTGTTGTCTTTTTTGCTTTGTTTTTATTGATATTCCTTTTTACTTCCTGTACTTCCAACTGCATTCGTTTGTTGCTCTCTTATTGGTGCCTTTCCTACTACTTCTACTTCCACTCAACGGCGGATCTAAGGGGGGGGGCGATAGGGCGATCGCCCCCCCCTTGGGCTGATTCAAGTGGATACTACAACGACACTCCTAAGTGAGTTTTTACTCTTTGTGCCCCGGGACCAGCCATTTTTTTATGTTCTTGGAATCCCAGCCTAAACGCCCTTCAAGTTCTATGCTTTCCCCCTGTTCCTTTGTCCTTAAGTATTGCTGAGTTGCTAATCCTCGGAGTAATGGTAAAGAGATTCCCTGCTCTTTTCTTCTACCCATCAAACTGGTGACAGCTAGCCAACCCTTAGCACGTGGTGTAAATTCCTGCAGCATTTACGATAAAACCTGGAGTCTGAAACATTTCATTGAACGTTCATAATTACAGATGTTTATATAAATTGCACATACTCGTTGATGGTTCTTTTAGTACATATTTAGTATTACATTTTGAAAATTTTAGAAAATATATTACTAATAATTGCTATTATTTTGTAATTTAGACATATCAACTCAAATTTAGAAAATGTATTTACAAGCCTACATTTTTCTTGAGAAAGCTTGAAGGAAATCCTAACTCGGTTAAAACTTGGCTAAGAAGCAGAATGAGTGATGATAGACTCACTGAATTTTAGCGTTATTGCATATCCATAAAGATATTACATTGGACGTTGAAAAAATTATAGACAGATTTGCGAAAGCAAAAAAACGTCAGCTTGTGTTCCTTTTATAAGGACTTTGAATAAACGTATATGCATTGAAAAAATGTGCTAGTAAAATTTTAAATAGCACTACACTAGCATTGTTTTTGTTGTTCCTGCTGTTTGAAAAAAAAGGGGGGGGGGGGCGAGGGACTGTTGAAAAGGAATGAAGAATCTCCTCCATCCATCCTTACATTGAACCCTGAGATTTCCAAAATCGCCCCCCCCCCCCCCTTGAAGATTTTCTAGATCCGCCCTTGCTTCCACTTCACACTGCCTTTATTCTCATTGGTTTACAGTTAATTCTTAGGCTATATAAGCTTTGTCTTTGTTGTTCTGTCTGCTTCATTTGGATGTTTTGCATCTAGAAGCTCCCTGTCGCATTGAAAAAGGGATTCCAAGCAATCCCGAAACATATGTCTGCGTTTTAATGCTCATTTGTGCTTTAATTTAACGTGAAATTTTATTTCAAATTGCTATAACTAAAATACTGTATTTTCCTTACATATAGGGGGAAATCCAACAGCTTTCTTAATAATATCTGATAATTAAAACTACTTCATCTCAGTGTTCTTTAACAAACATAACTCATGATCAAATAAATAACATTATGGCGATTTCTCAAATGTTTCAACGGCGTAAGAAATAAGCCCAATGTTTGCAACGAAGTGGCACCAGATGATGCAACTTAGATATTTGCTTACTATATCGTGATCAAAACACAATGCATGGGTAAGGAACCAAAAACTTAAACCTTCCCCCAAAACCACTGAATGGGAAAACCTCAACACCATTTAATACTCATTTTCTTTTGTGTCGAACCTTGGCAAGTGTCTATCTGATGTAGCCCTCACAGAATTCTTGTCAGGTTTTGAATCATAGCTCAATAGTTCTGTCAGATTAGCTCTTCTACATTAAACATGGCTTAAAAAGACTTGTTTGAAGACTATAAATTAACTGCAGTTGCAAAGCAGGTGATAAAGAACATCCTGCATGCAGTTCCATCTGCAGGTGTACCAAGCTTGGTGACTTGCTAGAAAAGGTGTTAGATATTAAAGTCACTTATTTTGTAGATTTTAAAAAGACTTTGTAATTTGTACGTTCAATTAAGTTTGTTAAGAAAATAGTTTCATTACTTTCAGGACAAGCATCCTCTGGTGTATTGAAAGAGATTTACTGAAACTTCAAAATGCATGGCTACAATTTGCATTACATTTTTGTGTTTTGACTCAGCTTTCTTCCATATCAACATAATATACCATATACTCATTTAGTTTATCTTTCTTGTTTCTGTCTATAGCACACTAGAAGACACTGAATTAAATGGATATTCCATCCCCAAAAATACCTATGTTTTGGCTGACTTGTGGGCTGTTCATCATGATGAGACTCTGTGGGGAAAAGATGCTAGCATTTTCAACCCAGATAGATTTTTGAGTGGAGATGGTAAAAAGATCATCAAGCCAGAGTATTTCATTCCATTCTCAATAGGTTGGTAATTAAATAATAATAAAAATAATAATAATAACAGGGTTTGTACTTTTTTGGCAAAACCAAAAATAAGGACTTTTTAAGAACCTACAAAAATTTTTAAGGACCTCAAATTTTTCGAAATATACAAACTGTTATGTTTATTTCAGAAGGAAGCATAATTGAAAGAGGAAAGTGCTTTAACATCTTATTTTTATTAGGAACACAACACAAACACTTTTATGGAGGTCTCTGATTTGTTGCTTTCCTAATGACCAATACAGTCAGGAAGTTAAATAATTAATGGAGCTAGTAATAAGAAGCACACAACACAAGCATTAATCATATATAAGCAAATTATCATGATATGAAAAATTATCAAAAATAGTTAGTGCTACAAAATACAAGTTAAATGAAAAAAACAATTTAAATAACAAAATTGTTACAGAAAACGCTGTACTTTGTTTTGAGAATTTGTGTTTAATTTAGATGATTTTTTTTCATTTTACTTATGTTTCCAGCATTTCAATTTAGGCCTACTTAAATTTTGATCTCCGCCATAAATAATTTTTTTAAATTATTTAGAAGAGCTTGCAAAAATTCAGAAAAAACTTTTTCAACTTCAGAAAAATATTTCATTTTAAAAACAACATACAAATAAAAAATGGAGCTCATTAGCTTAAAACATTGTACATTATCCTCAAATAGTAACTACCAAAATTTAGCTAAAATAAACTTTAAAAAAAAAATGAACAAATTTTTAAAATAAAAAATAAAACAAGAGGACTACAGGCTGCAAATACTAAAACAACTGTCAACGTTTTAAATAATTGATATATTTACAGGATGCAAAAAGATAGAAATCTCAAAAGCTGCGTGCTATTTTCGGCGAGGCACGTGCTAGATTTTAGCAAGTTTTCCGAAAAATAGGTTTTTATATTTTCGCGTTATAAGTTATGAAAGTTCATGTAAATTAATTATCAGCTGAAAAGCGATTGGGAGAGTTGGCAACTCGGCGCTTATTATAATATTACGTCTGTAAGACGTAAGAAAAATAATAAAAATAAATCATCATACATGTGGTTTATCAAACGCAAAAAAGCTGAAAGCTTTTTTTGCCTACATATTAGTTAAATATATCTCTTTTATTGAGCTAGATGTCAACAATATGCTTCTTTTGAAGTATTCCCCCCTTAAATTTAAAAAAACAAAAAAAACAAAAACAAATAGTTTTAAAAGCAATATTTATTTACTGATTACTTGTTAAGAGGTGCTCCTACTTGCTTTATTGATAATCGTTTAGAATGTAGATGATTTAGTAACAATTTTCATGAAAAATGTTTCATTTATTTACTTTATAACTGAACTTAATAAATAGTATCGAATCCCAAATTTGAAATCCCGTAATTCGGCCCTTTTTCGAAAATTCCAGATTTTTATTATTTTTATTTATTTATTATTTTGTTGTTGTAAAATCTGAAAAAATATCATTTTAAGAAACTGTTAAATCGATAAATACCAGTACATTTTGTTCAAATAGAAGCAATCATGTAGATATATTTCTTACATGAGCTAAACTCAGGAAACCAAGATAGAATAAGAATAAAAGTCCGTTTTTCAAATTTTATTCTTTTCTTTTTTAAGCAAAATGAGGGAACTTGTGTGATTCGTTTTTCTGTGTTCTTAAATGCATTTTGTACAAATGCTTGCTGCTTTGATTCAAGTTCTCTACTGATATTTAATTTTCTTTTTAACAATTTTTTTTAAATATTTAAATTTTTTAGATGTAGCTCGATTTTCTTTTTCATACAATTGCGCGATAGCAAATTGGGGATTAAAAAAACAAGAGTTACTTATTTATCTAACAGTTGAGAAAGCATTGCAATTTGTAGTAAAAATGCGTTGATGTGTATGTAAATCCGCCATTTTTGGGGTCTGATAGGATCTGGAAGGCGCGATAGTACCGGACCCGAGCAAACCAATTTTGAGGTTCGATTAAGTAGTTGAAATGAAAGAAGTTTGATTCTTGTGAAGGATGCAAAAGATTGCAAAACAAATAGAGTGCATGGGTACCTTCTTATTTTAACAAAAAAAAAAAAATTAAGCACCTGTAATGAAAAATAAGGACTATTTAAGGACTTTTTAAGGCGTTAAAAATGACAATGAACATTAAGGACTTTCTAAGGGCCTTTAAGGACCGTATGAACCCTGAATAAAATAAAAAAAGAGGGTTATAAAACTGTCAAACTTTTTTTTAAAATTTATTACTTCTAGGAAAGCGTCAATGTCCTGGCAAGATATTTGCAGAAGTTGAAGTATTTTTGTATGATGTGGCAATCTTACAGAGATTTGAAGTTAGTCTGCCTCCTGGTAAGAAAGCTGATTTGGAAGGAGTATTAGGAATTGGACTTCAGCCAAGAAGACAAGAACTCATTCTTAAAAGACACTAGATTAATGAGTAGAGATTGAGTACCTGATAAAAAAAAATATCTCTTGACAATTTTCCAATTTTATATCTAATGTGAAAATTTGATGTATTTTTAAGAATTTATTTAATATTTTGAATAAGAATTGTGTAAATAACTTCATTCCACATAAAAAATAAATATGCTGTATGGCTTGTTTCACCTTTTGCCAATTTGTGCTCCCTCTAACATTGAAATTTTTCTACATTTTATGTCATGAGCCTCTTTTCTTCTTTTAATTATCTTGCCAACTAGCAAATAAAAACTTTTCAACACTCAAAATTTCAATTCATTAACTTCTTATTGACATGAATTAGTCCTCAGAACAATTTCACGAAAACCCACAAATCAAATTTTTCAATAAAATCCAGTAATGAAACAGCAAAAAAGTACACTTTGTGTTAAAGGAAGGAAAAAATTGTTTTATTTAGCCATATTTTAAACATTCAATAGTCAAAAGGCAAACATTTCTATTTAACAATGTTGTGTCTCAATTGTAAACTTTTGAAGCTATCCTGAGGAAAATGATGCATTGCATTTCACATTCAGCTTCTAAGAAATTTCTTTTACTTTCTCCATAACTGAAGGGAGCTTCACACTATGACAAATTAAACCTCAATAAAAGGACATTTTATTTATATCTGAAAATTTTCTGCTCTAGGCAGGACATATATTTAAAAGCACTGGATCTGCTGTGATGATGGAATTCCTTGAAGATCTTGTGCTTATAAATTAGGGCTTCATGTTAAAACCAGCAAATCTAATTGTCAGTCGATTCATTCATTTTAAATGCCGGTTAACCTCCACTGGGTTTTATGTGCATTTCCCCCTTCAATGTCCAAGATCCTCTACTTGCACTAATTCATTATGAACTGTTAGTGAATAAAATAAAAACTTCGATGAGGCTGAACAGGAAGAGAAAGTGCATTCCTGTTCAGTCTAGGGAGAAAAAAAAAAGCCCTTATCTTATAGAAAGTGTGATGTTCATACTTCTCAGAAGCATGAACTTTATTTGAATAGGGAGGTTTTGGTCAATATCACATTCTTTTTATAAGATTGGGCGATTGGAAGGTGTGAATCTGAAGTACTAATGCACATTTGCATTTTTAGAAAAACATATAAATGACATTTTTTTGATATTATAAGCAATCGGACTCTGATGGAAATATACAAAAAAATGTAGAATTGATAAAAACTCATTAACGAGACAGGTATAAGTGGAGCACAATGGTAGCTAATTAATAGTAAGGAACTGGAAGGCGAAATTGAATGAAGTTTTAGATGCCTATTACTGTTTTTTTTTTTTTTTTAATTTTTTCAATGAAAATGAAGGAATTTTTAGAAGAAACTTTGAATATTGCAGATTACATCACTCAAATTAAAAACATAAATATGCATTTCTAATGTTTCTTCTCAAATGTATGATACAATATGCAACCATTAAGGGGGAAGAGTAGAGTATGGGAGACTTATGACCCCCGACTCACAGATTTTTGCCTCATCAGGTAAAAATCTGTGTTCAGGATGCAATTCTTTTTGCTTTAGGATTCATCCCATTAAATAAACAGCAGTAAAATTGAAGAAATCTGTAACATTTATTAAGCAGAATGATTCATATTTTGAATGATTTACAATGATTGCTTCACTTAAGCCACTTTTTCCAACCAAGTCCAGAGAGGTTTCAAGATTTCTTTCGGACCACCTTCACCAGGCTCAGCAGCACTACACTCCACAAATTCAACTTTCATGGATTTTAAGTCAGCAAATTGGAAGTCCTTTCCCTTGTGTCCCAGGAAAACTTTATCTTCTGTAGTGGAGGTTGATGCTAACCTTCCAGTCTGTGTTATTCGTAAAGCATTTCTGAAAAAATATCACATTGTTTTCAGAGCTATGAATCGATAATGCAATAATTTGGTATAGCAATTAGCAAATATTTATATCAATCAGCAAATTTAAACTACTTGCTCTTTTTAATAGATATACAGAGAACAAAGTAGTGGATACCTGTCCTAATGCATGAATGCAGCTGTAAAGCTTTTCTGAATTCAGACTTTTTTCAGAAAAACAAATTCAAAATTTAAGGAATTATAACAAATTCAAAATACAGTCGAACCTCGTTTTCATGACACCCGAATGACACGTCACTTTTGCAAAGTCCCGAACTTGCAACCTGTAATTTTAATGTTAAATAACTCTGCAATTCACGACACTACTTTATTGTGCCATTCTGTTTATGACGACACTTCTAATTGTTAAAACGGACTCAATTTTATTTTTTTAACTGAAACCTTTCAGTAAAATAATGAAAATTTCACGCAAAGTTTATCCTAAAATTCCTGAAAAGGGATTAGTGACAAGCCTTATCAAGCCTTATCACAGATTTTAATTTCCAGTCAGAAGGAGTTTAGGAAGACAGGGCAGGAGAGAATCAGTATGGCTATTCAACTGCAGTTGAAGCTGAATGGTCATTGTAAATGAGCTTTTAAAGATGCATGCCATAATTCCTCTTTTAGACTGGCAATTTGTTAGAAAGCATCTGTTTTTGTTCAAAAAGAAGGAATTGCTTTCACGGTCCCATCAGATAGTTTTCTAAAGTAAAGGAGTTTTACAATTGGTGTCCTTTGCTGATATGGTGAAATCCCTTAATGTGCTGCAGTATAGAGCACCTTTTCACCTTATTCCACTGGAAGTGAAAATACAATTGCAGTACGCCAAATGCACGTTTAGTTGGGAGAACTTTCACTGTTTACGTTAAAAGTAACCCTGATCCTTTCTCATTACTCAGAGAGTAAAGTTTCAGTTCTTTGATGTGATTTCTGGCTTAAGTTAGACCCAGGAAGAAGTTCATTTGTTTTTACCATACAAATGGCTACGCTCAAAAAATCTTCAATTTCCCTGGAGCATAGGAACAATTTAATAGAAGAATATGAACATTCCAACATGTGTAAGGCAGCTTTCGCAAGCAGGGCCCGATTAAGATTTTGAATCACTATAGGCACAACTCATGTTTGGAGGCCCCTCAAGCAACAAAAAATTTTTAAACATAACATTCAGTATCTGTTTGTAAAACTTGCCAGTCATACCAAAATTTGGGGCCCCCAGAGCGCAAAAACTGTTTTTCAAATGTTAAAGAGTCAGACTACCATTTGGGAGCACTCAACGTGCAAAACGATTTTGTTTTTAAATTACAAAATGTTTGAATAAAATCTGGGGCCCCCCTAAAGTGCAAAATCGATTTTGTTTTTCAAATTTCAAATTGTCAGACCAAAATTTGGAATCTCCCAAAGTGAAAATTCCTTGTGGTTTTAAAATAATTTAATAATACAAATTTTCTGTGAAGCAACAGAACACTAACAGTTTGTTTTTAAAAGATGCTATTTTTAAATATTTTTCTAAAAACTTTTAAATAAATAATAAAAATAACCAAAATTTAGAGACCCCCTTAAAGTGGGGGTTCTAGGCCCGCGCCTAATGGTAAATAAGGCCCTGTTCGCAAGAAGTAAAGGCATTCCACGAACGACTTTTCTGACAATTCTTGCTGCAAAAGAAAAAAAAACTAGAAATCCTGTATCAGAGCAAGATGGGAATAAAAGAAAAAACTTCGAAAGTCTAGTTTTCAAGACATTGAAGAAGCGCTTTTAAAATGGTTTCGTTTTGCGAGAACAAATAACGTTCTGATATCAGGGTTTATTTTGAAAAAAAAAAAAAAAGCTTTGGAAATAGTGAAAGAATTTTGAACTGAAAATTTTGTGGCCAGTAATGGATGGATAGAGCGTTTCAAAGACCGCTATAATTTATCACTTAAAAAGATTTGTGGAGAAGCAGCCTCGGTAAACCCAACAAAAATTTAGTGCTAGAAAAATTAATCTTTGCAGAAATTGTTAGAGCAATACTCCATGTAATATCTTTAATTTAGATGAAACTGGACTTTTTTCGAATGCTTCCAGAAAGAACTTTGTGTTTTCAATCAGATCCTTGCTCTGGAGGAAAAAAGGTACAAAAAGGCTTACTGTTTTGCTTGAAGCGAACACGACAGGAACGGAAAAACTAACCCTTGTTGTAATTGGCAAAAGCAGTCAACCCCGTTGTTTTAAAAGCGTAAAGAGTTTGCCCGTTACGTATAGGGCAAATCAAAATCAATGAGGACATCTGGAATTTGGGAAGAGACTAAAATCTTTAGACACCAAATTTCGTTCTGCAAACAAGAGAGTCGTATTTATGATAGACAATTGCACTGCTCATACTAATGTGAATGAACTGAAAGCCATTGAACTGATGTTCTTACCAGCAAATGCTACCTTGGTTTTGCAGCTGTTGGATCAAGGTGTGATTTTAAAAATTAAGACAAATTACCGAAGGCGCATAGGCCAATATTGGATTTTAGCAATAGACGAAGGTCGTGATTTTCATCCAACTCTTTTAGATGCCATCAAATACATTCATAAAAGCTGGAATGATGTAAAAGATACTACAATTACAAATTGTTTTAAAAAAGCAGGTTTTTTAAAAAACATCTCCAAGCCTCTTGATGATTCATCGGATGAATCAGAAAATATTCCTCTTAGTGATCTTTTTAAGGAACTTTCAAACAGCAAAGAATGTATCCTGGAAGATTCCCATGCATATGCCGATGTGGACAATATTGTTTCCACTTTGGCTGAAGCATCAATAGCCGAAATTGTTCCAGAGGTGGGGAAACGCGATCAAGCCATTGTTTTGTCCTCAGAAAGCGAAACAAACTGAAATGGAGGAGAAACCTACAAATAAAACGGAGGCGTTGCATTGCATTGATCATATCAAAATCGTAGAAAAATACCTTTCTTCGATGAAAGAAGATTAATGGGAAAATTTTGACTTTTTGTACAAACTACATAGAGAAATTTTAAATTGTAAATCAAAAAGTAAGCAAACCCTTATTGGAGAATATTTTTGTGCAAAATAAAAAGTAAGTTATTTTTTCTTACTGTTTTTGCCTTGATTTATGAAATAATACAAAATGATGGTAATTGAATCTAATTTAAAATGTAAAATAGTTAATGTAAGCACTTAAGGGCATTTTTACATTATAAGTTCTTTAAATTGTGTTTTGAAGTAATTCCTGTTAAGACGTCATTTCGCTTATGATGGACGACATTTTGAGGAAGTCTGCAGGAAGTCGTGATAACGAGTTTTGACTGTATTACTTTCTTTGCGAGTATTTCTACGTTTTTACCCTAAATTATACATTAATGTGAATAAGAAAGTGATTTTTCAGTTACAATTAAGTAAAATGAAAAGCAAAATTAACAGAATTGAAACTGTTTTCTTTCATGAGCTTTCCAGTTTATGCTAAATTAAAATTATCAGTCATAATTATTCAGAGATTTAAAAAGCTTCATCTAATACAGAGCTCATTGAATAAGCAGTCCCGGACTGGCCAGGTTGGCTGGTCGGCGATCGCCGAGGGCCCCGGACTAAGAGGCCCCTAAACGGTGAGGCAAAAAAATTCAATTCGAATTTTTTTTAACAGATCTTTAATTTTTTTATAACTATTTGCATCAGCTACATCATACTTTTTCCCAGGATGCTTCACATCGCAATCTTGCAATTGTTTTAAGACTTTTAAACGTAACAGTGGTCGAGGGTCCATTTGGACTTGCTTTGTACGAATTTGTAAAGTCAAAACTAGTTAAATGGGGGTACTTCAACATGAAATATTATTGCTTGCTCGTCTCGCAACTGCTAGCGTGAAATGATTTTATAACGGCCTACAAACCAATTTCAAGAAGCGGGTTCAAAGATCAGTGGATAGACCTGACGGCCGCCAAGGGCCCCGAATTGAAAAAGGGCCCCTTCATTATTTCAAGCTTTCTCTCCCCCCATACTGTAGACCACAAGGATTCAGGTACTGCCTCGAAATAAATGATGTTTCATGCAAATTGTACAGAATAGGAATTGGATGAAAACATGAGCAATTCAAATGCTGGGCACTCACAATAATGTTTTTAAGAATATTTTAAGGGGCCGATATTTATTTTACCTTTGTCGGACCGACAAAGCCCCTCTATTTAAAACTTGTCCATTTCGCGTGATGTTTTCTTTGCCCGAAGGTTTCATTCTTGAAAATGACATCCGTCAACTAATTAACCATAGGATTATGTAAGTAGGGGACAAATTGACAAAATTGAATCAACATACGTTTCCGACGAGGACGAGGAGAGGGGAGGGTATTCTACTGCACAAATCAGAATATTTTTCTGCTAACGTTGCAATTAACAGAGACCACCGGACGGTGGTAGTTTTAGAAAGCTCTTTGATTTCAGTGGGCTCTTAGATGACTTCTATACAGATACGTAGTGTTTTTTATTCGAACACTGCAGTAAGAACTGGTAATCAGAATCCTGCAGTAATCAGAAGTCATACAATTTACTGTGGAACTTTTCATTCGCATTTTATTCATTTATATAATTTTTTTACTGAGTATACTCGCCTATGAGTCGCGAAATTTGGAACAAAAAAGGAAGTAAGGGTGAACTTACATTTGATGCAAAACATTGAAAAATCTTGACTTTTCCCAATTTTATTTTAACTTCTTTAATTATACAAAAAAAAAAAAAAAAAGAATTCCGTGAAATTCTTAAAGCCAATTCTTAGCTAAGATAATAATAAGCGTTGAAAATTATTTTTCTTAAAAATTGCTTAAAAATAAAAGGTGCATCTTATACTTTGCAAAACACGGTATGTATGTATGAATAGATGGATAGTATCATGTACAGGACAAGTTATACTACAAGTCGACTAAGGTACCGTGAGAAAGTAATTTTCCAAGGATGCCAGGACTCGAAAAAGTTTAGGGCCCTTTCGGTTAATAGAAGAATCGGCATTTTCTGAGCGCGTCTTATAAAATATTGGCTGTATGAGAGAAAGAAACTAACAGAAAATATACTGTCTATGACAAACTATACGTATTTACAAAAAAAAATATGAGCGACGACGGTGGGGCAAACATTACAAACAAGAAAATTCTTTCAGCAATTGTAGTTTTTGAACAGTGAAGGAGATGAAAACGAAGCAAAATTAGTTAATGTTATAAACTGTTTTTAAAGATGTATCTATTAGAAATTTTGATTATAAATCAAAATTTACAGCAAAGAATTTTATCAGTCAACGGTTCAACTTTGAAAGCCTATTCCTGTTTTGCTTGATTTGTTCCAATTACTTGTTCGCTTGGACTTTGTAGAAACGCTGCTCCAGCAAGTAAAAAATATAAAGAGTGATATACAAGTTTGTGATTTAAATAAAATAATGAATATTTTATTATTATTTTGTAAGTGCAATCTAATAATATTTTTTAAACTTTGAACTGGAGGAAATCTATGTTTGATAATATTTTTAAGATAATGTATACGTTTTTAAAAATGGAAACATAATTTTGAATTTCATTTAGCTTGCAAATCATTCAATAGGACAGTTTTTTCGGTTCATAATATAATGAAAATATATTTAAACGATTTCATATAGTATTGAAACGTAAGCCAACCTTAACATTGTTGATTTAATAAATAAAGAATTATAATTTAGTAAGTAATTTGGGTTTACTTAATGACTGTTTGGTTTGGCGTTGTATTTTATAGTTTAATACTACTATAATTTCTCCAGTTTCTACGTAATTGAGATGTAATAAAAATAGCATGAAACTTCGTTTTTCTAAACAGTCATGCAAAACTTTTAAACTTTTTTTTTTTTTTTGGTATTTAATATAAAAATGTAGCTTTTGTTTAACTATTTTATAAGACCCAAAAAGGATCAAAATACGGTTTCCAGAAGCATAATTAAAAAAAAAATTTCCAGGTATGACCCGCGGACCCCCCCCCCCCCCCCCCCCCCGCTAGAGGGCCCCTTTTCAGTACCTGCCCGAGGGCCCCACAGGGAGCCAGTCCGGGTCTGTGAATAAGATTCATTGGATAGCATATATCACATAAATAAACTGATTTTTAAAACTCACAAAAATTACAAGAATATGCATTTTATATTTTGTGAAATAGATACAAAAATGAAATTTGAAAACCCAATTCTTGGTTCATTAAAGTAAAAAGAATGTATGACTACTTTCAGATGACATAAACAAAACTAGAATATCTATTAGTTTTAACCAATAAGTAGATTTTTTTAAAGTAAAATGGATACCAATCAAAGGCATAAAGTGTCTTCAAATAAGGAGTGCTGGAAAAGGAAAGCATTAGATAACTAAACCATTTATTCTAGTATATACAGAAAGAAAATATTCTTTCACTTAATCACCCCTTCATAATTTAGGATAATATTTTAATCATTAAAAAAACAAAGAGTATATATTTTTTTAAATCTAAAATTATGTATTTGTAACAGCGTTATCAAATGGGAAAGTAATAAAATATGCTGCTGTAGGAAGCAAAACATAGCTGTTTTAATAGTATCCAAATACTTGAAATGGTAATACATTTTACTGTCATCTGCGTAAGAGCAACTGAAAATAAGACATTGCTGCATTTTCTTATTGTCTAACCTTTATGCTGTCTTGCCAAAGTCTTTCATTTCATTTTTGTAGTTACAGAAAGTCCAGGTTTCCTTGCAAGCTCACAGGATGATAAAAGAAGTTCTTTAATGGTTCATCATCTTGAAATAGCAGTTTGATGGTGATACACCCTTTTTAGTTAGATCAAGCTTATAACCTCGCCAGCACGGTGGTGTCATGGCAAGGCCCGGGCCTCTTACACCTTAGTTCGCTGGTTTGATCTTGGCCATGTTGGTGGATTTTAAAGACGCAGAAAATCGACTGTGCCCACATCGTATGATTATGCAGCATGTAAAAGGTCCCTTGAGTAATTTTTTGGATTGGGTACTCCTCTCGGCTAACTTAAATTCCTAGTGCAATTTTGCATCAACAGAGTCCAGTTGCTTTCCCTTCAGGTAAAGAAACTGGACATCTAAATTCTCATGCGACGATGGTACCACATTCGTTGCTGTGCAGCTGAAAGAGAGGGCACCAGTCTCTGAGGAACGGTCTCAATGGTGGCAGTCAGGCAAGTGCAGCCCATTCGGGAGAGAAAAAAAAGCTTATAGTTCCCTCTCATGAAGGTTGTTCAAAAATTCTAAGCACATGGAGAGGTTTTCTTGAGAAAAGAATTCACTTAACTCTTCTCTTTTGAATGGAAAGAGAAAAGATTCCTTTTGTGCCATTCATATACATGGACAAATCCAAGAAAATTGAACAATATCGGAAAAACAACATGCTTAACCCTCTGACTGCTCATGTTCTTTTTGCGAATTCGATTTGCTAAAAATTGGTCTACTTTATGCAACTACAACTCTGTATTCGTTTTACAAATTAAAATCATGAAAAATACAAAATACTTACATTTCTTTTTCTAACAAAGATTGGATTACTTTTGCACTTTTAGAAACAGCATGATCTGAAGAAAATTTGGAAACAGTTAAAACAAATTGAAAGGGAAAATTAAATACAGAAATAAATAAGTAAATAATAAATTAATGATGTCTAGCTCAGTGGCTGAGCATCTTCCTCTCCCTCTCCAAAAAAAAAACCCTTGTCCCCAAAGAGTATCGATACCTATTTGGTCTGACAAACTAGCGGACTTTCTCTTTTGGAGACTGGCAGGAAGATACTTGGCGGGCAAACTAGATCAGACATGCTACAGCCAGATGTGGAAAAAAGCTGAACTTTTTTAGTCTTCATATGGTCCAAAATGGTTGAAAATCCCCGTTTTCCATAGTAAATAAAATCATTACATAAATCACACAATGCCTTTCCACTCCCATCTGCTTTCTCAATAGTCTTCAACTAAAACATCAGCCTCTTATGATTTGAACTTTAAATTTACTGATTCTGTTAACCATTCATATCATAATTTATTTTTTTAAAAGCTATTAATGTTATGTAACTTACCGTTGTCTGGGACAGAGCTTGACATTTTCGAATCGAATTATTCAACGTGAATCACGAAAAAAACCTATTATCTTGCAATTTGAAATTGCTAAGAAACGACGAAGATGAGAAATATCGAATCTCTTTACAAAAGACTAAAATAATAACTTTAAACAGGGAGCACGCAAACAATCCCGTCGCGGGCGAATCATCCAAAACCTTCTTTCCCGCCCAATCCACAGACTTCCCGTCTACGACTCTTGCGCAGAATGTTGCTGTGCATAAAACAAGAAGTGACCAGCTTTTGCGCCAAGAGAAACAAACTTGCTAGCATTCTGTAAATGACGTAACGTGTTGGCAGACGAAGCACTCGGAGAGAGTGGGATTTACTGCCAAAAATAGATATCCACTTACATGAAAGATAAAATATGCACGCCCATCAAGAGACCCCTCGTTAAAGAGTATATTCTCAAAACTCATAGCAAATGGCATAGAACATGTTATTATTATTTCAGTCAAGGTACCCCCCCCCCTCCCCCACACACTAAAATATTAATACAAATCTGCATCGATCTCAGGAATGATAAAAATTAAAAAAAGAAAAGCGGAAGTCTGCGTTTCTGCGGAAATGTAGCACGTATGCTAGATATCATAAATTTTTTACACCCGAAGATTTTGGGGCTTAGGATGCAGAGGTTCTTTTATGCAGGTAAGAGTTTCAGGTTTTCTTAGCAGGCAAATTTTTTAAACAGGGTTGCTTTTTTGAGGAGATTTTTAGTCTCTACACTACAAAATACGTAATAGGGGAGGTGAAAATGTTGTTACCTCATGGTGGCGCTTATTCTTGCACTGGCCCTGTCAGTTATATTTTCAAGGGGGGAAAAACCTTATCTTCTAGAAGTAAGCATTTTCCTGCATTTGAGGAGGAAAAAAAAACCTGTTTCTTCTAACAGCATTTGTTATTATTTTAGGAAAATACTTAGTTTATAGAATAAACAGGAAGTATAAAAATTTAGTGGTCAACAAAGACCTTCTAGGTTACAGTTCAGTAGTCCAAAAATACAACATGGTACACAAAAGTTTTTTAAAAATGCATAATTACACATTTTTATGGCATATGAACTAGTATCAGTATTCTTATGCAAAAACAATCTTTAACATTTTAGTCTAAACTATCAACACTCTTTATCAAAACAACGCAAATTGAAGCCAGAAGCTTGTATAAAATACAAGGAGTTCTAAAAGAGTCTTTTATCATTATTATTTTTAATATTTTGTAAAAATTGAGATATATTTGATAATGCTCCTGTTAATAAACATAATATTCATAATAATAACAATAATAGAAAATTAGAAAAATTGATTAAAAAGTATTTTTGGAGACAAATCTGTCATTCAAGTATGCGGATTTAGTGACACTTGTTGATGATGGTCAAAATAGCTGTTTTGTTCACATGATTATGTCAACACTAATTATGTATGAAAACACTATTCCATGTGCAGTATTCTCAAAAAAATTGAACATTAATTTAAATTACAAAAGTTTTATAGCTTGTTTTACTTAAAGCACCTGCTTAATAAAAATAGGGTGTGTGGGGGGGGGGGGGGAACGTATACAAGGATCAGAGGAAATTCAGGTCTATTTTCGGACACTTCACATAATTCCAGTCAGCCAAACGGACCTTTCACTAATATGCGAACTACCAAATTGTACTTTTTATAGAATTATTTATTAAACAAGCGGCAAAAAATTATAACATTTTTTATCACTGTGTGGTTAAATTTTGAATTTTCACAAAATTATTTGATTCTCCACAAAAATCTTCTCAAAACTCAGAAAAACCAGACCCTATGCTGGTTTTAGAATCCAAGTAAAAAAACCCCTGATATTCCCTGATTGAGATCCAAACATTTCCGGATTTGATAATTATAATTGAGTTGCACAGCATTATTATCAAATGTAATGACAGTATCAGTGGCAAAACCAGAAAAATTCTTTAACGGGGGAGAGTGCACTGTACTTTCCCCTGATTTGTGCATTTCTTTTTCTTGAGGGAGGGGAGAAAGAAAAAAGAAAATAATGTAATTTTTTAAGTGATATAATCTGCAACTTGGGAGGATTTTAAAACTAAAATTCTTTTTTTAAGAATGCAAATCATCCCCCAACCTCCCCAAGGAAAGATTTTTGGAAAAAAAACAAAAAAACTCAAAATCATGACTGGGGGGGGGGGGGGGGAGATGCATGGTCTCTCTGTTTCCCCCCTTGCTGCAGCACTGCAGTATCATGTTTGGTGCTGAAACCAAATTTGGCAAGTTGGGAATTGGTTTTATGCCGAATCTTGGAACACGAGCGAAAATGGCGGATTCTCAGAAGCATCAACGCTGACACGCATTTTTTTAAGCAAAATTGTAATGCCTTCATAACTCACAAAAAATAACTTTTTAAAAATGCTTAATCAGAAAAAGGACATTTTAAACCAATCTGCAAACAAGCTGATCACAGCAACGAAAAGATATTCCACACAGGAAACTCCAGACGCTTGCCAGTTTGGATCTCTATTAAACGATCAAAAACAATCATTTTTCCCGATAATTGGGAAAACTTTAAATATCCCCTGATTATTCCCTGATATTTATTTCCCAGAACATAAATCTTTCCTGAGAATTCCCTGATTTCCAGGTTGTATTTCCACCCTGGACCCTGTTAAAAATGCTCGATTGACCACTGGTACAGTAATTCTTATACACACAAAGAAATGTTACGGCACTCTCACTGTAGAACAAATGAGCAAATATGCTCATTACTCTTTCCCATGGAAGACAAATTTGACAAAGGATATGCATTTTCAGAATAATATGCTGAGTACTGTGACAATTCCACATAACATTGTATTCAGAGCATGCAAAAAATAAATAAATAAGTAAAAAACAAGAAAAACCATTTTACAATGAGAGATTTGAAACTGAATTATCATCAAGTTGCATAGATTTTTTACCTTGTTTATTACAGGCTATCAGGAATGGAATCCTGTAATCATGTATATAAGGCTCCTGAAGCAGCATGAATAAATATCTGAAAGAGAGATTGAGTGAAGCTTAAACAATACAAATTTGATTAATTCAGAGAAAAATTAAAACTAAATTAAGCTTGCTTCTTTAAATATATTTGGGAGAGAAAAAATATAACATAACGAAGAAATATACAAAGGTCAATTTTTAAGTGAGAACCGATTGTGCATCCAGTCAGGTGGCGTCAGTTCATGGTCAGCAACTCTTGGCCAGTCACCCACTACACCCCTATTACGTTTCATGTCTCTGCCAGTACTGGTTGTGTGGTTATACTGCGTAGTTTGTCGTCATGTCTATCAGTAATGCCGCCGATTGTGAAGTGCGTGCTGTTTTTTGGATTTTGAATGCAAAAAACGTTTGTTCTGCTAAAATTCAAGAACAAAAACGCAACTGGACAATTGTGACTGGAAAGTACTGAATCAGCCGCCTTACAGCCTAGACTTGGCACCATCAGACTTTCATCTCTTTCCAAAACTTAAGGAATTTCTCCGTGGGTATGTCATGCGTTTGGAAAAGGATGACATGCTTAACCCTTTCGGGACGGGTGTGATGTATATGAACCGCTAGGGAGAGCCATCTCACAGCCGGGTGTGACGAATACGTCTCTCTGTTCTAATAGAATCTTGAGGACGGGTGTACCGTATACGGGATTTCAGATGGAATGAAATATTAGTATTTTTCTTTGATACTAGATGGGACCCTATGACTGTTATGGTGTATTATGTCGAGACTGGAGAATGTTGACCTTCATTTCCATAGCTTTTTTTTATTCTTTTTTCTTTGGTTCGGGTTGAAGGGAAAGATTTATGAGAGAGCAGCGGCGGCAATGAGTAATGAAAATAAACAAGCTGGCGCTTTAACTGGATCAGCTGATATAAACACATGCAAATGATTCGAATCATTCCAAGTACTTTTATTTCTTTTTTTGTCGATATATATATTCAGTGGTTTGCTTCCTTGTCTTCATTTATATTCGGATTTGGCTAGCGCTCAGAGGAAATTTTCTTGTATCATTTGGCAAATGCTTTATTATTAAAACGGCAAAGAGAAAACTATATTTAAAAAAGAGAAATACACCCAATTAGCAAATGATTTGTTCTGAGATAGTGATGATAGTTTTGATATTTCAAAGGAACTGGAAGGTGAAAGGGACTCTGATACTGACATACTATCAGACGCAGAACTTTCAGCATGCATGCCTTCTACATTCCGTGACAGCAGGGATAATTTTTAGCAATAAAATAATTTGTATTATTTTATTTGTATCTATATGCTGCGTAAACTAAATTCTGTGAATGTTTTTTAGATATTTTTCGTACATAACTTTTTGAGGTAAGTCAAAAATTTCGTCATACTAAATTTATTTTATGGAATTTTTACGGAAAATATTATGATGAAGTTTTAAAATTAATTTTTTATGAATTTTTTTCCAAAGTTAGGCTTAGCAGCGCAAATCGCCCATCCGCAAGTGACAATGTATTCTGGTAGAACCCCGGCTGGTGGCTGCAGCTCGCTGACTGCGGCCCTCGCCCCGAAAGGGTTAAAGAAACAGCTACGAACTGGTTTAATAATCAGGAGGTGAGTTCTTTGATGAAGGGATCCAAAAGCTAATACCACAGCTTGACAAATGCTTGAATGTTGATGGCGACTGTGTTGAAAAGTGAAAAAATGTTCATATTTTAGTTTTTGATATAATTCGTGTCATTAAATAAAGTTTCTTTTACTCCATTACAAAACAGTTCTCACTTAAAAAATGACCCTCATACTAATATGATTTTACGAAATAATTTAATCTAAACTTGTTTCTCTAAAAATATTACTTGTATATACATACTATTATTATACTGATAATTTCTAAAGAAAATCAAGAAGATTTGATCAAAGAATTGTCTCTCTGTTATGGTATAGGATTCCAATCCATTTAGTAACTGAAAAATGAAACCAGAAATTTTCAAAACTGTAAATAAAGCAGTTAAAAACCCATAAAAGAGCACATTTTAAAGTTTTTTTTAAAGAAAATCATTAAATCAAACATAATGAAATTGAAGTTATACTATACTATAAATTCATTTTCTAAAACTGTTGGGCATTGTTCCAGTAAATTGAAAATATTATGTTTTTACAGATTACAAGGCACTATTTTCTTCAAGAATTTGCCTCCAAAATTCAGGTGCATCTTATATTTGAAACCGATATTAAAATGTCCAGTGCTTGGTTTACAAATTTTCACTAGTCTTAGAAATTTGCCGCATAATTCATTTTTAACTTTTAAGGGAAAGAAGGCTAAGAGTTGAAATTTGTAAAATCCAAATCTGCATGAAAAATATTTAGTTTATTAAATTCGAATGCTTTTATTTGACAGAATGATGTTTCTAAAAAAGAATAATTCAGTGATTCTATAGTGTTAGTTAAATTGCAAAAGTTGAAAGTTAAACTCACCCTGCAACATCTCTGATTTCTTTTTGAATATTCAAACTGTCCAGTACATAAATTATGCCTCTATGAAAATTAAATGATAAGTAAGAGAACATGAGAAAAAAAAATATAACAAATGTTTTAATTGTTATATTTATTATTAACAAACAATTTACAATACAAGAACAAATAAAGTCTTACCTAGTAGTGGGAAGAAATTCTTCAATGTATTTGTATCGCAATCTCTCGTTTCCTGGAACATCTATTATAGTTACGGTTTTCTATAAAAATATTGTACTATAAGTAATTTAAAAACTATAAGGAAATTATAATCTTTTTTGACTGTTCCTTATTTGCGCACACAAAATATCAATTATATTCCGAGGAGCCAGAAAAACTGGTAAAGGTATGTATCAGTAAATAATGGAATTATGCAGCAAATTAGCATTACACTATAAGATTAATTGCATCTACATAGGACACAATGTGTGTGGTAAAGTTGTTACATCGACTTCTGCTGCTACAATGGCAGGTTGTCAAGATTTACATGGCTATGAATGTAGCCTAGTCAGTGTCGGGCACATCAGCCAGTAAATAAATTAATAACAAATAAAAAGTAAAAAAACAAAGATACTAAAAGTTATAAATGATTAATATTTATAATTATTTAAAAGTAAACTATATGGTAATATAAGTACTTGAAGAAATTTGAAACATGAATACTAAACACTTTACATTTTATGACAAAATTGCTAGCTCACTTCCCAGAATGAATTAATGTGAATTTTTTTGAATGAACCTACAGAAGAATTCATACAAATACCAAAATTTCATCCAGTTTTACTGCAATAAATTCCTAGAAAAATTATTAGCTACTTAATAAAAACCTATGTTTGTTTTTCTTAACAAAATTATAATTATACATTAAAAAAAAGCCAGTTTAGTAAATCATACATCTAGAGACATTTTTATGACATAAATATTTTAACGTTTTACTGTAACTTAAAAAACCAATTATAAATTTACTTACATTTTTAGATACTGTTACAACAGCTATGTTCTCCTTCATAGAAGTATATGTTGTCACTTTCTTAGTTGACACAAGCTGTAATAAGAGGCATAATATTAGAAAAGATATTTAAGGCTAAAATGTTGGCTAACAAGCGAAGGGGTTAGGCTAGCAAGTGAAATGTTTTAATAAAAACAAATAAATAATTAAATAAAGATATTAAATAATTATGAAAAGCAATTTAGAGCAAATCTGAAATTTCACTTCTAATTTCATTCAATTCATTATTATTTATCTAAGAATTTATTAATTCTGAAAAAATCACACAAGATTATAAAATCCAGTAAAAGTGTGCATATTTTTGTTTGTGAGAACACCAGCATTATTCTTAAGCAAGCAACAAAAGTAAACATTTGCTAACATTTGAAAAGTCAAAAACATAATTTGGTCCTTTTTTTGGAGGTGGGAAAAGGGGGGGGGGGGGGCATGCAAACCTGTTTCATGCACATAAATCTGTGGGTGATAAAATAATAGCATCTGTACCCTAGGGTCATCTATTACCTATGGCAGTTATTCTAACAGCCAGTCAGGTATTAAAAAGTTTCTAATGAGTTATTTTTAAAGCCTTTGTCAATACACTGTGTTACATTCAAGATCAAACTAAAAACAAATGAATCTTAGGTCATTATGGGCCTATACAGGGGGAGGGGGGGGGGAATATTGGAATATATCTCCTGCTGAAATTTCATTAGTTAATAGAAGCCCTTTATTTTAAAAAATCCGCATCAGAAAACAGTTCCCAAGCCTACCAAAATCACTCCTCGGGAAAAAAAATCTGGATACACCAGTGTAGGTCACGATAAATTCTGCCACTGTTATTTTAAATATTTAGATATGAAGCACGTGGACTTGCATAAAGTTAAATGGCATAGTATTTTCTAAAAAGAATACGTTAGAATCACTATTAATTAGATTAATTAACAAAGTCACAATTGAGCAAAAAAAAGGGAACCTTTAGAAATTAGCCTATTTCCATGGACTTGGTATTGTAGGCTAATTAGGAATTTTCCACAATGCAATTTTTTTAATAATGAATGCAGCCGTTAAAAATAATACTCTGAGATTGTCTGGCCAATTTTAATATTTTGTTTGACAGCTAGGTGTTAAAAGATACTTACTCTAGAAAATAGGACTGTTTTTCCAGATTCTGAAAGCCCAGTAAGAAGTACATTACGCCTTAAAACTCTCTTTTTTCGGAATACGAAAAATATTACTATCAAAAGAGAAATACAAAATAAATACATAAAGGATTGAAATATACTCAAAACATTCATTTAAATTCAATACGTTTTATTAGAGACATGTCACACTTTTAGAATCACATTGGCAGTTTGCTTCTCTCCCTACTTTCTCAGATTCCTTTTTTGAAAATAGAATGAGTGGGTAACTTTCACCCACAGCAAGGTCGTATCCAGAGGGGGAGTTAAAATTTTGTCACTTGAGAAAAAATTTCATATGGTAAACAAATAAAAACATAAAGGAGTTTGTTGATTGACTAAATTAAATTTTTTATGCTAAACTTTCCAGGATTTGATGTTGGTAACAACTCTATCTACTTGATGGAATCATTTTTAAGCATCAAAGTTTCAATTAGACATCAGATGACAAAACTTAACAAATATATTATTACAGTGTAGTATCCCCCCACATATCGCAACTTAACATGCTGAGATCATGAATTTACATTTTCATACGAAGCAGTACCATCTTTTCCCGAAAAATTTATTTTTAACAAAATGTTACAGGCTAAATTAATCAAACCATATTCAGCTTTGACTGCTGCTGCTTTAATAAGACAGCACTTAAATTCTAATTTAATTCAATTCTGAATGAATATTTTTATATTTAACTATACAGAAATAACCAAGAAAGCAGCCACAGTAAAAATTAACTAATCCCATTGAATGAATAATTAATTCTAAAGAAACAGGTACGAAATCAGAGGCCAAATAGTTTGATTTCTTCCTAACAATTGAAAGCTAATCAGAAAAAGAAGCATTTGAAATAGGAGAGACATTTATGCCAGAAATTTTTGTGCACCTTAAAGGTTGAC
Organism: Octonoba sinensis; assembly: GCA_038502835.1. NCBI lineage: Eukaryota > Metazoa > Arthropoda > Arachnida > Araneae > Uloboridae > Octonoba > Octonoba sinensis. The sequence continues at coordinate 107,578,090 of CM076599.1, read as the reverse complement.
TGAAACTGTTAATAAATACAAAAAGAAATTGAGCAATAAATACATTTGTTGTAAATGTATGATTTTTAACTATTTCAGTGAATAAGGAACTTTTATTGAATTAACCATCATTTATCCTTCCTCTTTGTTACACAAATTTGAATTGATGCTGTTAGTAATGTATTCTGGTGTAGTTTAAACAATGAATAAGCCTTCCCTTTGTCACAGAAGACAATGTCGGCACTTTTGTCATTTGCAAGTGAGATATTTGTATGAAATGAAGTTATCAGTTTACGTATTGACAAAGAATAAAAGCTGTAACAGCGCTCAACATGACACAGGGTTCCACTTTCATCCATAAAACCTAATGTTAATTATATCCGACATAATAAAAATTAGTATCATGTACCTCAATGAAATTTCCCCTTTTAGAGCCAAATTTCAATACATTCAAAGTAATTTAAACAATTTTTCTCATTTTTAATTTTTGGAATTATTTTTTGAAAATAAATATTAATTGAGGTAATTGTAAATTTTGTTGAAAACTATTTATTTTCCTAACGTTTCATTATTATTAAAGAAAACAGGAGTTCCGAAGTGAAAGTCGATCTAAAAAAGGGTTCCACAGCAAAGAAATTAAGAAATTGATGTAAACAAACATACATATTAGGTACTCTTAATTCTATTCACGCCTAAACTTTTATAACTAATAAATAATATACCAATTGAAAGTTAAGTTTAAAAAACACAGCATTACTAGAATAAGGAACAAGTGTAACAACATCTATTATTAATAAGAATAAGTCTTTATATTTTCGCAAAATGAGACGTAAAAATTGATAGGGAATTGAGGAGGATTGGTTTTTTACCTAGAGTAATGATTATGGCGATAATTGCAGATACAATGCCATAGAAATTAGCATCATATTCAATGGCACCAATGTATTCTTTAATAGGTTCCATATGATATCAATTTTTCAACGTATGTTCGCTTCAAAAAGCCAGTACAAAACGACACATTAGCAGAAATCCAGTCAAGAGCACAAGCACAACCGGTTGCTATGTTTATTTCAGTTCAGTTATTAAATAGAACAAATTCCAAAATTTTTCCAAAAAGAATAATATTAAATAATAATTTCAGTGTAACAGACATGTTTGTTGAAATATAGTGTGATTTTGTTTTTTAATCAAGAAACAGCCTTTTCTCTAATTTCCAAACGGTTCTAAATTTTACAATCAGAATAATGCTAGCCAGTAACTGTCAAATTCACTGTATTGTAATTTTTATTTTGTTTTTGTCATTTTGTCATGGTTTTTGTGTTTTTGTTTCCGACGAGTGAGTGGAGACGTAGCGATAAATGCCCAACAATTCGTCTACCTACCATCTAGTCATCCGTCGAGCAATCGTGTCTTACTGGTGTAATATGCGATGCCTTTTAGAAAGCTAAGATTCACTGTAGCCAATCGAAGTTAACTATACAGACGGATTCTTTCTATTTTCAAAGCAATGTTCTACTTGGGGAAAATTTTCAGATGTTGAGGGATTAGTTTGTTCTTTCGGAACCTCTTTTCTGTTTTGCGTACTTTTTTGTTCCTGAATTCCTTTTTGTTCAAGCAATTATTTTTTTTTATTTGTAGTCGGTAGTGGCATTTATGGAAGGAATTTTACAAAGATTTTCTTTTTGTGTATCAAATTAAAGTGAATAGAAAACCCCTTTCTGACGTTCTTTAAATAAAAGAGAGCGATCTTTAAATAAAAGAATTACATGATTTTATACAAAATACATAAATTCAGGAGGGGAAAGAAATCATGGCACAAGTTGCGCTATCAGAATTACATGAAACACAATTTTTTTTTTTTCAGAATTTTTTTTGTGGTGTGTGTGTGTGTGCGGGGGGGGGGGGGGATTTTATGTATATATAGATATAGATAAATAGATTTATGTGGGTCAAACGTTTTGGCTGCATTTTTTCGGAAAATTATCTCCCCCCCCCCCCCATCATCAATTTTCGGATTAAAAAAAATAAGTAACTATATATGCATATATATAAATAAATATATTGTGTATATTATTTATATATATGCATATATAGTCACATGCATATATCCCCCAAAAGCTACGGAACCCCCCTAAAATCAATGACTTTCCCAAATAAGCCAAACAGTCGATCAAGCCTCCCCCCCCCCCCCACACACACAAATGCCCCTGTAAGCAACCACTCCACCCTTTTGATGGAACAGTCTGCGCCATGAACCTCCCCAGATGGGCACCTTTGCATGTATATACAGTGAAACCTGTATAAGTTGACCACTTGTGGTGCAGCACGTTAGTGGTCAACATATAGGGTGGAGATTTTTTTTTTGTTATCTTACACTATATATTTATTCATTTGTAACTAATTAAAATGTAACTTCATGTATTAATGTTACTTTAAAATAGTAATTAGCTTTTTTTTTTTTTTCAGTTATCTAAAATCTCATTACAGAAATTTAACCTGAATAACTTACAATGTATCCTATACAACTTTAAAACTAAAGCACTTAGTTAAAATGAAGAAAAATATCTTATTAATTATGTAAGTTAGTTATTTGATGGTAAAGATTTCCTAAAAATACATATTTTGTTTTTTCTTTCAAAATGGCTAGATCAGCTAGAAGAAAAAAGAAAAAACTTTGAATAAAAGACTGCTCATAGTAGTTTTCCCCATACGGTTAACTAAAGTTTTTCTAACTTTATTACTCTGAAAAGTTTTCCTAGCTTTATAAAGAGGTTTAGGCAAATTTTATATTGATGTTTCATCTATCCAGACAAATACTTGTCTAACATTATAGCATAAAAAATATTCTGGAGAAGTTATTAAAGTTTTTTTTATTTCCAAAAATAGATAAACAAATAAATATAGTAATAATTAGACGGTCAACTTACACAGGGTTTTTTTTATAATACTCCCACCCAAATTTGGCGATATAAGTGGTCAATATAGAAAGGTGTGGAAATTATTGGTAAAGTTTACAAAGGTTTCCCTACATTTTATAATATAGGGCGAAATCCGTTCCTGACAAAAGTGGTCAACTTTACAGGTTTTACTATATATAGTTGTGTGTGTGTAAGTGACACTTTTTGGGGAGAGGAGCTTTTTTTCTTTTTTTTTTTGGAAATGGAATTTTTGGATTGCATCATTGAATTAGGCAGGGGCGATTGCGCTGTTGAACTTGAGGAGGAGGCAATCCTGCATAAATTTATGTTTTCCATTATGCAAATGGGAGTAGAGAGATAGAGCAGGTCAATAATAAGTTCGAGTTAAAACCGAAGTTTATTCTATATATTTAAATTTTACTGACTTTTTTTAGCTGTCTACTAGCTACTCAACAACACCTTCAAAAAAAAAAAAGAAGCATTGTTCTATACTCCGCTTTATGTTTAAGTGATTTCTCGTTTGCAATTCGCATTTACCACTTTAGTTTCGAGAAATTTTTAATTCGTGAATTTCAAAGATTGCTCCCCCCCCCCCCCCGTCTGAATCGTTTTTCTCGAACCAAGGGTGGACGCAGGAATAATTTTGGAGGGGCACCATCAGCAACCAGGAAGTATGAAATGATTCTCCCTCATATAAAACTATCTATTCCCCCTTACAATAGCGTTCTCAAAAGTATATGATTTTTCACTTTCCATTAAAACCACTTTACCTACTTCAAAAACTAAATTATTTAAAAATAAATAAAAGTTATTTAATTGACTGTTATTTAATTGTCATGTGACATGTTCCGACTTGCCTGCCTGATTTGAAATGGAATGGCTCAGTACACACTTTGCGCTTAACAGCTCGTTCAGGGGGTGACGCTCTCTTGATCCGTAAACAGCTAACCAACAAAAATTGCATTGTAATGTCCTTTTAAGAAATTAGATATAAACACAAACATTGCAATCAGAAATAATTATTTTTAAGGAACGAAGTTAAGTGAAATATTTGCATACTTCAAAAATTACATTTCAAAACTTATTTCGAGCACTATCAAATACTGCGTATGTTTTTAAAGAGCATAATTTATTTTTTCTCATTTTTTAAAAATTTAGTTTTTGAAATATACATATCACTCTTATACGCATACTTACATTTAAAAATAAGAAAAGAAATTTTGTTTACAAGTAATTAGTCAGATAATTTATGTCGACAAATACCGAATTGAATATTAAATAATCAGCACCAGTTCCCAGAGTCCATGTGTGTATAAAATTTCGTTCGATTCCATGCATTACTTTTTGAGTTACAGCGCCACACAAACACAAAAGAAAGAAAGAAAAAAAGACTTCATCCAGGCAGACATTTTCTAAAACTGGTCAAAATGGGTTCGGTATATACCACCACAAAACGTGTAAATCCGACCAAATTCGAACATTTTTACGAATCCAATACTTTCTTCTATATATTTGAGTAAAAAGCAAAAAAAAAAAAAAAGAGAAAGAAAAATTAGAATGAAATAAACAATCATTCTTTTTTTCTTTTTTAAATTTTTATTATAATGATTTTTTTTTTTAAAGATTAGTTACTGGTGCAATAATCTAGGCATGAAAAATATGTTTAACATTGAACAATGGGTGAAGTAAACAGTTCCGATTTGTGCGAAAAACAAAATAAATTCCTGGTGCGCTACTGTTTTGCACAGCCGGGTTTTTATCCAATTATTTTGAACTACTACATTACTATATGCAAGAAAAATAATAAAAACGGATCGTTTGCAAGAAAGCAAACAGTATTTTAAAATTAGTTTAGTAAGATTAAAAAATATATAAACCTTAATTAAAATCCTCAGCTCTTCTGAAAATTTAATGTTTTTGTTTAAGCTTGCGGTGTACATAATCATCTTTTTCGCTCTGTCTCTTTTTGTGTTGTTATAAATTTATTATTTATGTACGGCATTTCGTTCATATTAAACAACTTTGAGGTGAAATTTTTCGAAGTGAATATTATATCTCATTGAATCAGTTATTGATTTTGTATAGCGTGAAATCGTATGACGTATAACACAAATTTCCGTTAATTAGAGATCGCAATAAAAGAATTTCACTAATTATTACAATTCTTTATATTATTACATAATATGTAAAATCGCAAACTTTGAATCATAAATACGTTTAGTAACAGCAAATGCAATGAACTAAATGCTCGATGTTTGAACAAGAAATATTTTCAAAAAGAAAAAAAAAACGACTCTCGGGAAAACCAGCGAACAAAATAATCCCGAACAGCGGGAAATTTTCCCTAAAACATGAAAACAAAAACACTGTTTTGATAACAGAACGAATCCTAATTGACGGTCGCCTGCGATTGGCTACGGAAAACCTAAACTTTCTCAGCAGCTCACCCATTCATCCAATCAGGCACGCCTTCTCGACGGATGATTACAATACATCTTGGTGGACTGCATAAGCTTTATCCAAAATCTGAGTACGTAAGGTTCGATCAAAGTCAGAAAAGACTTTTGTATTGAATATGTGGTACGAAATATTACCCACTCTTGGAATATTTAGCACATTTTTGCTGCTTCCAAATTTTATACCCTATGTCACACACATGCTAATCCGTGGAAAAGTAAGATAAATTTTTATAACACTTCTGGATATGTACCTACAGTTTATTGGAAAATAAGATTAGGAATCGTTCATAAATGATGTTGCACTTTTTCAACATATTTGACTTCCTTCTCTCCCTTCTCACGAAATGTCACACTTAAGCATACCCTATACCTCCCTTAGTCACATGTAACGCTATATTACATTAGAATGAAATCAATGAAATTTTAAAATCAAACTTTTGAAATAAAAAAACTTTAAAAAATAAAGTTAAATGCTGATTTTAAATGTTTTTATAGAAACCAAAATGTGTATGTCCTAGGTGGCCTCCTACCAAGTTCCCTTACCAGTTTAACGAATTTTCCAGATACTGGATATCCGGTAACCCTCTCCTGAATAATATGGACTGTATAATCAGCTTCGATGTTTGAAATCTAAATTCTGTACATATTTTTCAACACCCCACAGCTCACACCTTGTAAATACATACTAAGTTTGTAATGTACGTATATTTTCAGAACATACTAGTTAATTAACTCTTAACACATTAAAGGCGGGGGATCTTGACGAAAGTATGCTAGGTAATGCAACGCTGCAACCGCCCTGTCTTGTTTTTCGTCCTAGAGCGGGCGATATGTTGTGTAATCATAAAAAAATTTAGATTTAAAAAAGTTTATTTAAACTCTTAAAACTACAAGAAATATTAAAAAAGAAATAAACACAAATAACAAAAAATATTTTGAAGTACATATTTATGAGAAGAATCTAGTATTTTTTTATGAGTGTGATAATGTTGATAACACTCGCCAGGGTGAAGAGCTGAATTGCAAAACTCACATTTGAAGCAAGTCAACTTTCTTTTTTTATGTGCAGCACAAACTACGCAATTTCCTTGGGCATATAGCTTTTTGCCTTTATTTTCTATCCGAATTAATTTGCTTTTTGATGTCTAGCGAAAGACGTCCAAGCGGATCAATTTTATATCGTGGAGTCTGTGGTGCCGAGTTCGATGTACCAGGTTATGGCTCTTCAATGTCCATCAATTCTAGATCTTAGTTTTTTTTGTTAGCTATAAGACAGCGTGATAATTCTAACAAATACTTTTTATATGGCAAGCTACTATTATTATGCATGTTATGTACTACATAGGAATTGAAAAGTGCACAATTTAACGAATACATTACAGCCCGCTGGGTCCACTTCCTTGTTTTTCGTAATATTGAGTAATGCGAAAGGTACTGGTCTGCCCTATCAACACCTTTCATATAGTTGTTGTATTCTATTACGCATTTTGGTTTCATTGTTTTTGTATTTGTGTGCCAATCTGTATTGGAGCTTTCTAATAGTTCACTCGAATGAATATTCAAAATCATCCTCACTTCTCTCTTTGACTGCCAAATTTGTAATAACACATCTCCTTTTCACCGGAAAATTGACTGTCTGCGTTGCAACTTATTATTTTTTAATTCATGTGGAAGTCCTCGGTTTATACGTATTGTTCCACAACTTTGTATTTTATGTTTTAAAAGAGTTTCGTTTATATCTACACTGTCAAGGCCGTATCCAGAGGGGGGGCCGACGGGCCCGGGCCTCCCCCGAAATCCCAAAAGGTTTCGCAATGTAGCATATATTCTTCCCTGAAACTTTCCCCATCACTAGTGTTTCAAAGTCAGCCCCCCCCCCCCCCAAGCCCCACCCCCGAAAAAAATTTCTGGCTACGGCCTTGTACACTGTTATAATAATTATCCATAAACACATGATAATATTTGTCTTTATAAAGAGTAAGAATAGCTAATATTTTTTCTGCCAGTTTCCTTCCTTCTTCACAATACATTTTCATATTACAAATGTAGCCACTTTTCGATTCAGCCACAACTCTCACCAAGATTCCATATTTAATTATTTTTGAGGCATTGTAAACTTTAAATCTCAATTTTCCACGCCATGGTATGATGCTTTCGTCCAGTGAAATCTCTCTTCTTGGTGTATATGCAGTATTGAATTTTTTAACTAAACTGTCATAAACTGGTCGAATTTTAAATAGACGGTCACTCGATTCATCCATTTCATCGTTGTTCACAAAGTGCCACCATCTCCATATCTCTTTAAATCTATCATGACTCATTGTCTTTGGAAATATTGGTGTTTCTAATAATGGATCTGTTGTCCAATATTCATTGATAGTACTTTTTGGAATTTGGCCCATTATAATTAATAATCTTTAAAATTTCTTGAATTCGCCAATAGTGAGATCCGTCCATTTTATTGTTTTCTTCTTTTTAACATATTTTTCGACGTTTTGATGGTGATATTGGCTAGTTTCTGTTACCATCATTTCGTAGAAATTATCATCAAGAAACACATCCTGAGATCCTTCAACGGCGCTCTGTGGTAAAATATTTAACCCCGTTCAATCCAAAAACGGTTCTATGGTCCATTGATGTATAATTTCTTCTTCATAATCATTTTCACTTTCATCATCGCTAATCGGTAGTGGGAAAACTCGGGTCCTTCTCATAGGTCATATAGAACTCACTATCATTATCGTCAATATCACTATCATTATTATCAATATCTAACTCTCTTTCATCGCAATCAACGTCAGACAAATCGTCTACATATATATCTTTATTTTCGTATGAAACCATATTGAAGGATTTCAAAATTTACTGTAAGTAGAATTTGAACAACCGAACAGCTTCAAACCACAAAAGATACTAAATACAAATGTAAAGTGGCGCATGGATTGCGCAATGTGGTTGCAAACCGTACTAATAAGACTCCCGCCTTTAAGCTACAGTCAAAATAAATTGTATTGTCACGTGGAACTCAAATGACCAGACGTAACTTATTCAAGATAATTTATTGGACAACACTCGTTCGATCCACTGGATCGTACATAACTGAATTAACCTTCTAACTGGGGAGCAGCAACTTATAAATACTAACAGAACATTCTAGAAACTACTAGAATTAAATTAAATCGAAGAAAGAAAACGCAGCCCGCCACCAGCGGGAATAGAACCAGGGACCTAGAGCTCTGAAGGCAGCGTCGCTGCCTCAGAGCCACCGCTTCTCCCGCTGTTGTTTGAAAATGTGGCAGTATTACTACGACGCCTTTAAGCTATAATCAAGATAAATCGTAGTACTACGACTCCCACCTTTAATGTGTTAATCATTAAATTTGACATATACAAACCAGATATTTTGTGCAATAACTGAATCAGATTCGGGAAAATTGAAAATTTGTCGAATATTAGATATTTGATACATTAAAAAAAAATTTCCTCCTCTAAAATTCTGGTGGCGCAATTTGCTCCATAATCTCCCCCTGTGGGCAGTGGCACTTCTGGTGACTGCACACTTCTTGTTACTCTCTCCTTGTGACAAACTCACACTATCTAGAACCTGCCCCATTCGTCCGTCGAAGCATGACATTATTTATAGATGACCTCTTACATGCTTTGCTACATTTACTACTATATATAATTTAAAGATAAAACTTTATAATGAATATATAACTAAGAGTAATGGTTGAATTGTTGTGTAAGGTACTGCAGCATTTGGCAATTTTTTTGACAATTGGTTAGTATTAGATTTAGGAACCATAACCAATATGTAAGAGCTTTAATAATTAATTGAAATACTTTTGGTGCATGCAAATGAAAGCAAAATTTCATTTTAAACTGTTATAACTTCTTTTAATGTGGAATGCCTATTATTCTGTTTGTAATAAACTGCCACAGCTAAAATTCAAATTTTCAAATGGAGGAGAGATCTCCTCTCCAAGTTTTATATATGGAGGGGATTGCAATTTTTTAAAGTTAGGAAACATATCAATATTTTTTGACTTTTATCAACCTTTCAGGCTTTTGCGTATTCCCATAGTATCTTTTTTCAACTTTTTGTGCATTCTCACATTTGAATGCCATCCAAATATAAATTCTATTTTTAGTAGAATGGTATACAATCAGTGGTGTAGTCAAAAGCGTAGCCAGGATTCCCATTAAGGAGGGGGTGGGGGCAACATTACTCAACAGATGCACAACTGACATCAGGCTGGAAAATATGCCAATTTTAAAGGTTAAAAAAAAGGTAGGGTGGGGGGACATATGTATGAAAACAGATTTTTACACAATAAAAGAAAATTTAAAAACTAAAAAACCACTCTTTCTTCAGTTATACATGCTAAAATACTTTTTAAGAATAAAGTAAAGAATATAGAACATTTCTAAATGCATGCATTAACCTTTTCCTTATGGCACTGGTACAACTGTTGTACCAGTAAAAATTGTCTTTTTACCACCAGGCTAACTGTATAATTAGAGCATCCAAGGGAAATTTGACCTCTTAATAACTATGTTGATATAGGATATAAATTTTGTTTTATAAAATTACCTAGCTTAAGTGCCATTTCACAGTATTTTCTCCAAACATAGAGTCCGCAACATGACACTTTTTTTGTTATAACTACATAATTTACAGTTTAATTACCACTAAATTTTATTTTCAAATGTGTTATACATTATTTGAAAATAAAATTAAGTTATAACTAAACAGTAAGTTACGTAGTTATAACAAAAATTGTCATGTTGCGGACTCAACGTTTGGACAAAATACTGTGAAATGGCCCTTAAGTCCTTACAGTAACTAATATATAATAGCATAAACATATGCTAACAGTTCATTTTGCTCCTCAAGTGCTTGCCGTAGTGAAAAGGCTAATCTGTGTGAAAACTATTTTTCTGCAACCAATACCTAATTATTCATAATCACAATGTAAGGGCAACAATATTTTCCCATATAGGTTTCTTTTCAAAGTTAAATGGGCAATAGAAAAATTAAGCAGACCTTCCCCCAGGATTGAAAAAGAGCAGAGTGCTACTGCAAAAAATGGGAACTTTTCCAAATTTAGGGCATCTTACCAAAATAAAGGGCACATGTAATTTGAAGTCTTAGGGAACGTTCATAAATGATGTCACACTTTTTTCCATGTTGGACCGCCCTCCCCCATTGTCACATGTTACACTATGTTGCGCAAGCAGAATGTCACACTTCCTGTTACCCCTCCTCTCCCCTTGTCATACTTTGTCACAATTTCACCAACACCCCTTCCCCCTAGAAGCGTGACATCATTTATGAATCCTGTCCTCCCTTAGTAATACTTTATTATTGCCATAATTTAACATTTTAATCAAACATCAACATCATCACAGTGAAACTGAACATTGAAAATTATATATAAACTAATTTGACAATATTCATTTTTAAGATCGTTTTCAATATTTGAACTAAAGCATGAAAAAATTCTGCTTGTATATTCAAGGCAACATCAACCAATAATGATTTTAAATTCAATAAAATATCTAGCAAGGATTTTCAGAGTTATACATTTTTACTAATTTATGAGAGTGTTTCTGTTCATTCCAGTACTTCTGAAGATCTGATCACCTCTGAGGAATAATAAGAAAATAAGAATATGTCTTTTCTTAATACAATAAAGCTTCAGTAGTAATAATTAGAGCCCGGATTTTGATGACCTAAAAACTTGTCTTAAAAACAGCAAAATTGCAAAAAGTGCCATTATAATTAATCAAGAATACCAATTGAAAGCAATGGTTTCTCTTAAAATGACAATAGTATATTTTTAAAAATTTAAAAGAAGCAAATATATACAATACATTTTCATTAAAGATTGAAATAAATGTTTATTAAAATAAAGAGAAAAAAGGTAAATGTCTAATATATGGATTCCTCACTTGTTGCCATCTTATTTCCCACTAATTTTATTACATTTTAGAACTTTTCTTTCTTGAGATAACTAGAAAGCACCATTTGATTGGGATTATTAAATGCTTTTTCATATTTTTAATAGTAAATAGTTTGTTTGAAAGAGCATTCTTATATTCTGGTTAGTTTTCTCAACGTCTACAGATGTAATAAATGCATATTTGACCCAAATGGGTCCCTTATAAAGATGAAAAAAAGAATTTTCTTAGTAGTCTTTGAGAAACTACTGTTCTAAATTTTATGAGATAGAGAGCTTTTACGAGTTGCAATATAATCAAGCACAGAATCATTGGAAGAGTTTCAGGCTACACACAAAAAATTACCCAAAGCCAAAAAAGAGACATAGAATGATGTGAAAAAAAAAAAATCCCCAAAATCTCAAAAAGTGCCCGAAAAATCTTGCAACTGTCGTCCCTAAAAGAGATCATTATTATCATTATTAATTTTGCAAAATGTTTAAACTAAAAAAAAATTCCTTATATATTTTATGATTTGAGATAATACTACTTCTTTTCAATAATTGTTTATTTAGCAAACGGTTTTCAATAGTTGTTTTTTAAAGAAGTTAGATCGAGGTAAATTAACAATTTTCTAAAAATTTCTTATTTATCCACAATTTAGTATTTTCTAAAAAGTAAATAGCTGTCAATACTAAAATCAAATTTGAAGTAAATAAATAAATGACTCAATAATAGTGATTTAATAGTGGTGAATAATTAGTGATAAATGCAGTTTTCGACAAACACGTGTTCAATATCGGCACAGTTCAAAAAAAAAAAAAAAAAAAGCGAGAAACTATTGAAATAAAATGCAAGATAAGCAGATTTAGGGTAGTATGTGTGAAAAATATCTTCTAATTTAGAAAATAATTGAAATTTGTACCCGATGAGAAAGGATTAAAATCTCTAACGTAGAATCCAATTTTTGGCAAAGCACGTGCACGATTTTGGCTGTTTCTATCTTTATACTTTTTTTTTCTTTTTTAATTGTTAAAATGAAACGACAAATAAGCAGATTTAAGGTAGTGCATGCAAAAAATATCTTACAACTTTCAAGATAATTGAAATAATTCCAGGATGGAAAAAGATTGAAATTTCAAACACGATAAGCAATTTCCGGTAAAAATCGGAGGAAAAACTAGTTTCCGTGTGGCCTAAAAATTAACTCCTATTTCGTTCTTCTTTATTTAATTTTTAGTGGACAAGAGAATTTGGGAAAACGTCACGTGTCAAGATAAAAGTTCGGGAAAGGGTTTTAGCATTAGCAAATGGTAGCCACATTGGTGACTTCAATGAAAACAATGGTCGCCAAAACGTGAAAATTGGTCGCCGCCGGCTACTGGCGATCGCAAGTTTTGAAATCTACAAGAAGGGCGCAATTTCACTACCAAAAGGGCAAGATGGGCGCGTTTCCCGAATCCAAGGGCGGGCAGGGCGCTGCGCCCTCCCGCCCAAGCCTAGGGGAAGCACTGCCTTAAGATTGATGAAATGTTCTATGTTCTATTAAAGATAATTTTTGTTGAAATATTGTTTTACTATAATTTAAAAGAGAATTTATACTTTAGCCTGTAAGAAGAACTGCGCTGGATCCTGATGATCGCAAATTTACAATGAGAGATGAACGACTGACGGGAAATGTATATGTTATGAAAGTAAGTTTTCTAAACTTTTTCTTAAAGATTCTACTACTTCATTACAATAATTAGTAATTAATGCATATCATTGGCTCTCACAAAATAGAATTTTTAAAGATAATTTCACATTAAGTTAGTGATTAGTTTTTTTCATGCATTTGAAATCTTAAACTATAATTTAGTTTTGCTTATATGAGGTTGATACGGAAGTACCAACCACCAATTAATTAAGTATTATTATTTCGGTACTGCTATTTCTTCAATTGCTACACTTGGTGGTATTTGATAAGAATATTTTAAAAATTTAACCCTCTGGTGGTAGCAGTCCTGGATGCATTTGGGTTTAGCTTTTTCGTCATTTTCATTGATTGTCAGTTTCTATCAGGCGTACACACAGAATTTTGCTAGTGGTCTTTGTAATTACACCTATCTCCCCCTCAAAATGGGTTCCAAAGTGGGAAAATTATAGGGTTTTCGTTTGTTATTCACATCTTCTTTAATTTTATTTAACTTTTTTGGAGGGATCGCAAACTGATAAAATATATTATGTTAATTTAATCCAGGGTATTGGACCAAAACCCCTTTCTGGTGGAATTATTTGTTTAAGAAACTTTTTACATTTTTTTTGCAATTATTGATCGGTTTTAATTTTTTTCTTCCAGGGACTTGACAATATTCCAGATCCAGAATGAGAAATAGAAACTAACAGTTTGAAAATTTATCTAGAATATTTGAATTTAATATTGTGTAATTAAATAATTAGTGACATCTCTTTGTTAGAGTATATTTATACAGCAATGTTATACATAACAAGAAGTTCCGTCTAGAACTATACCAGACTATATTCCCGTGTGCATCAATATCAAATTGAAAATCTAGCTATTTCTCTCTCTTTCTCATTTAGCTTTAGTTCTTAATTACTTCAAATATGCCTTTTTCATAGGTTTATACATATTCATTTGCTCATTCATTTGAAAATATCCTTAAAAATCTAGATAAAGTTTTGTGGGAAAATAGGCTTGTTTGGTTCTGGAAGAACTTTGTATCTGTACATGTTCTACATTATAATAACGTTTTGATAAAGCTTGTTCCAAGCAAATCCATCGATTAAAACAGGATTTCTTTAGTTTAAGATTGAAATTTCCCCATAGGCGCTAATGTTATTCTTTTTTTCAGCTGTATAAAATTGAACAAAAATTGTTCGTCTAAAACTGTTTTCATTGCAAGCTTCTTCCAATGCACTTGTTCAAAGGAACTTGGATCTTACGCCCAGAGTTTACATAATTTGCTTCATTTTTACTCATAGGTGCTAATGTTAAATTTTTTTTGAACTGTTCAAATGAAAAAGTAAACTATGGAAATGAGATCTTTCGAATCGAGCAAATCCTTCAAAAGTTATTGGGGGGAGGGGGGGGGGGGGTCAGGCACACATTTTCTTTGTCTCAAAAGCCTACTATCAAATGTTTTATTCTCCAATATTTATTTACTTAACTTATTTTTGACTCTTTCTTATTTTTAAGAAATTTTATATGATACGTTGCATTCTTTTTTTCTTTACCTTTATAGTAAAGTAGGCTAAAAGGAGTTGAAGAATTTAAAAACTATTCTGAATTAATTTATTATCTATGTAATTTATAAAAACCTTTAAATTTCATAAAATTTGATAAGGGGGAGAAGAATCCAATTCATACTACAGTAAGACAGATCATCATTTTCTGTCTTTCAACCATCACTTAGCTGTGTGCATAGCTGCACTACTTCTAAATTGTATATTTGATATTTCATGTTAATATGTGCTTAGAAAAGTGTACAACAATGTTTTTCTTAATTAAGAGCATGTTTTAGAAAATGTTCTTGCTTAAGCAGTTTTTAAAAATAATTCGTGAGTGTTAACCCTTTGCACTCAAGTCCTTTTTCATAAGGAGATCAGTTTACAAAAGATCATAGCGACGTAGCAATGATCGTCCCTCGATTTAATATTTCAAATCAGCCGAGTGCAAAGGGTTAAATATTTTTTGTTTTTCACATTGATTTTTCTATATTGGATCTTAATAAAAAATTGTAGAAGGTATTTTAGCACACATACAAACATTAAAAAATAATAATAATAAAAAGATTAATTAAAAAACAAATTTATAAACATAAAAATATTGGACAACAAATAAATTTGACACTTAAGATTTCTAAATAAACATATTAACAAAATGTTTTATTGCTTGCCTAAAATATACAAGAAAGGTTGAACATCATACAGTAGCTAAACCAATTACTCGAGCCATTTTTTAACCAAGATAGAATGACCATAAGATTATATACTTCTTTGATCAAAAATTATTAAATACTGAAGATTATTAAAACACTTAAAATTCAGCATTTTTCCTGATACTATAGAAATTGTATTTTTGATAAGTTTAAAGAATAACTTATTGTTAGGCATATAGTTGAGTTTTTTTATTTCAAATAATTCCCTTCATATCAGGAAGCTTTATATTAAGTGTACGCAGCAAAGAAATATCAACTATATTTTTTATTTTGTTTGTAATTTTGATACAGTATTTGCATTAAAATTTTGTTGATGAGGAAGAATAATATTTAATTAATATTTTTTTCAATAAGCAAAAAGGTTTTTACACATTCACTAGAAGCTATAACAAAGTTATTTTACTAAATTTGATCAAAATTATTAATGACAAATATTTTTCAAACAGCCTAGATTACACAAGATTTAGTATAATGAAGAAAAAGCAACTTTTAATGCATGTAAACTCTTGCATAAGTAACAAAATATAATTTTGTTGCAATAGAAGTTACTTAAAATTGTGGAGTTTTGTTACGAAAATACCTTCAAGCATTTTAATATTGGATTCATTTATTTACACAGGAATTCTTTTTTAGTAAAGGTACAGAATATGCAGTAACACAGATGAAGAAGAGAAATAAAGTCATAGCTATATTCAATTTAACGATTTACAACACAATAGTAAAAAAAATAAATACCTGATATTTTTGAAACACTGTGACAAAACTTATTTTTTTTGCAACGGGTTTAAAAAAGAATGTTTTACAATTTAAGGGGAAAGTCTGCCATCTTTTAATGCAAGAAAAAAGAGAAGGGGCGGGTAAAGGGACTTTTTGATGCTTAAAAGAACACAGCCTTGATCTTGGACTTACAGTATTCTGATTTTGAGTCGGCTAATTTGTTTCCTGAATGTTCTAAATCCTCTTTGTTCATATGTTTTGTGATTTTTCAGGAACTGTCCATCATTTTTGAGAAAAGCTCCCATTAAAATGTCTGTGCCTGTCTGCTATTATAGCAACAAGCTGTACTCCTCTTTTCAAGGGGAGTTTAAAGCAATAGAACACTAAGTGCGCCAGTTAGCATCAAATTTAAAATACTTCTTTCCAAAATGAGACATCTTTTTCTGTTTCTAATTTATTTTACAAAATAACTTTTTTAAAGACGGATTGCGGAAAATAGCCAAATAAAAACACCTCGTAGCCCCTGTAGAAAATGAACGAGGTTCATTTTGATGACAGCCTCCATTAGATGTTGAGGCGGAAACATTTCTGATGAACCACAGATAATATACTTGAAGTTTAAGAACCTTGAGCGAACCTTATTTGTGATCTATTTATTTCTAATGATTTAATCAATCATAATATACTAAATACAGTTTAGAAAATAGTTGTTGTAGCCATAAGTACCTACTATTTGAAATTACTGTCAACAGAAGGTCAAAAGTAATTTCATGACCTTTATAACAAATATAATGCAAGTAATTTTTCATTTCACGTTAAATGTTTAGATTTGTGAAAAAAAAAAAAAAGTATTTTAAGTTTTTGTCACAGACTTTTACTTTATATATAAAGAGAGGGGGGGGGGGGGAGGGTTCCAACTTCAGAAACATAACAATTTTCATTAAAAGTTAGAAAGAGTAGGCGAGTTGTACATTTCAATCAATGAGAAATAAATAGCTCAAAAATATACAAAAAAATCTAACATATGACATTTATTTAGACATAACATATATGTACTCAAATGAACCAATTATACTGTCAACTGCCAGTTTCATAAGGCAGGAAAACAAAATTATGACTCTATACATTTAGAGAATTGTTGATGTTATGACAATACATTCTAAAACAGTCAGAATGGTTTTAAAAAGCAAAGGATGGGGAGAAAAATGTTGCAATCACTGCAACACATACTTAAAGAAATGCTCGAGACTTTTTCAGAAAAATTTCGGAAAAATCCTGACATTAATTCAGAAATTGAGGAAAATGTTTTGTGGCCTATTTATAATTTTTGTTACTTTCTGAACTGATTTTATAACTCTCAACTTACCTGACCTGTAAACATTCAGAGTAGAAGGCAGGCACAAATAGCAAGAGCAACTAAATGGGGTAAAATAAAAAGATATTTTCTGCTAGTGTTTTTTCAGTGAAAACATTCTTCACTTTTATCTTTAAAAAATACTCTTTTACAGTAGGACAATTGCTTTCCAAACTAAAATTTGATAATGTTTTTTGATCGATGAATGTTTCAAATAATTAAAACATCTCGGTATATCTGCATGTAATCTAAAAATTAGAAATATTCAGTTGGCAAAAATAGTTCAATAAAACTGCTTTCCTATGCAAAGAAATGAGACCTTAGTATTAAAAAACGAAAAGCAAAGGTTTATGTTTAGTCAATTTTTATTGTATAAATGAACCTGAACATATTACTTTTACAGAGTTTAAAGCCTGTTGTTTAAAGGGATTATTAGAAACGCCCTGAAAAAAAAAAAAAAAATACTCAGAAGATCATCAAATATATTTTTGATTAAATTTCAAGAAATGCTTTTCTCAATGAAGAATTTACTAACAAATTAAAACTATTACAATAGAGTATTTTAAATTGATTAAAAATTTGGAAAATGTTGTTAAGACAAAATACAGAAAAAACAATTTTGATTTGATCAGCCTATATTTTCATTAACTCAGAAAAAAAAAAAAAAAAACATGAAATATGTAGGCCTTTGATATGTGCAAATTGCAGTATGTATTGGAACACAAACATCATAACAGCATGAGCTTGAAAAAAAAAAACTGATAAATTTAAAAAAAAGAAAAATAGATGGAACAAGTTACATTTAAGAGAAATATTTAGTTTCAAGTTTTTATTTCTTTAAATGTAAAACAAAACTCAACTAGCACCTCCTACCAATATTATAATTTAATACTATGGAAGTTTTCTTAATTCTGACATTTGTTGCAAAATATTTTGTAAAGATCATAAAATTTTAATTTACAAGTACATATAAAAGGCACTTGACAAATATGCATTAAATGCTTCAGTAAATTAAAACCTTACTTACATTTTTGCTTGAAAACATTGGCAATTAAATATCTAAAACAGGATTTATAAATGTATATACATATGTTTATATGTTTAGGTTACACTAGTCCTGATCAAAAGCAAAGTCATTCTTAAAAATTAATTTGGCACATTTTATTGATATGTGCTTAATATAGTTCAAGAAATTTACATGGTGAATATATAATTTTTCTTCTTGAGTTTTCTCACCATTTTCAAATACAGATTGAAGTCGCTCAAAATAAATTTCTCGTAAGCAAACTATACGCTTCATATTTCGTTTACAATGACTCTGCTGAGTTTGTTATTTGTATTACACTTTACAGACGTTACTAAATAATTTAAACATTAATGACAACAAAAATTCTCAAAATAAACAGTAAAGTATTGTTACAACGAATAATGATGCAACGGAATTTTCGTTACAATGAAATTCTTTTTGGTAATGTTTTAAACCCCAATAGGATAATGTATATTCCTTTACAGCAAAGTATCTTCCTGCTACCTTGGAGTTCGCTGTAACGGGATTTCACTGTATATAAGAAAATGTTTATGCTTTTCGTAGAATGTGGATAAACTTGGTTTTTATCTTATAAACTAGCAAATTAGTTTGCATAAATGTTTTTTTTAGGGTTACAAGGAGCCCCTTTTTCAATGTATCAAGATGTCAGCTTCTCGATGAACATAACTCAATTGGATTTTATTCAGGTAACTTTTATCTAGCAGCTCACAACTTGAAATTTTGCGATTATTTTCCCCACTTTAAACATCCAGTGAATTTTTTCCCCAAAGTCGGATTGATGCTTTGTTAAAAAGTGCAGAGAACAGATTTTAAACGGAATATGATTACTGAGGAAGGTCTATTACTCGTTGAGTTTTTCAATGTAGCCAAGGGGAAGAATTAAAAATCAAAAATATTTATTAATAGCACTATTTATTTAACATCTCCTGACAGCAGGTACTGCTTCTTTTGCATATCTCAAAGCTAAAATACTTTTCAGGTATGGGCATATTATAAATAATGTGATTTGACACAATACTAACTATACAGTGAAGCAATGTTTATACATTTTTTGAAGGACAAAAAGAAAAGCATAAACAAAATTCACTTAAGTATTTGCATTATTGCAATAAAAACAACTCCATACTCTTCTCTTGGGTTTTAGCGTGTTAGGGTTTATTAATGCAAGAGCATAATTGGCTATAAACCTGATATGCCATATGCTAATTTAAACTTGTAAAGACATCCTGAAGAAAAATGCCGATTGCACATCCAACATCGAAATTTCTGTGGCTTTCTCTATAAGCAAAGAACCATAGATTTGCACAACACCAATTCTGTAAAAGCATTTTCCCCCAATGTGTAAATTATCGCCTGTAGACTAGAAACGTATTTTAAAGCACTGCACTCACTTTGATGGTAGTTTTCTTTGATGATCTTACACTTGGCACGTTAAAAATTTAAACTGGTTTTGGGAAGATTCACTCATTTCAAATGTTAGTTTTCATCTACTTGATCTCATGCAAGTTTTTCTTTCAACAACAAAACTTTTCTATTTGAACAAAGTCATTGTGAACTGTTAGTGAATAATAGAATCCAGACACTGATGATGCTAAACGTAAAAGATGTTGCCTCCTGCTCCTGCTGAGTCTGGGGGAGAATAAAACAGCCTTTATTTTTATAGAAGGTAGGATGATCACATTCCTCAGAATAGAGGCAGGGTTTTGTCAAGATAATGTGCTTTTTCTGAGACTGGACGATTAGAAAGTGTTAATCTGAGGTTGAAATGCCCATTTTCTTTTTTCTTGACTTGCTAAAAAAAACATTAGTGAAATTTGCGATTTCAGAAAAACATATCAATAAAATTACTTCTTAAAATTACTACATTAATTTCTTTTGGAGTCTGTAAGGTCATTCAAAAAAGTGTATTAATGATAAAAAACGTAGGGACGAGAAATATATATACAGTGCTCCACTGTAATATTATCAATAAAATTTTATAAATCATTATATATCATTTCAATTTGCGAGCGTTATCCTTATGTTTATACATACGTAGTATAATGTTGAAACATTTGACTCATTTGGTAATACAAAATATTAAATAAAACTATTTCACACCATAAACTGCTAAAATGTTTTCAAAATACATTAGAAATCTTCTAAAAGCAATTTTTGCACTTTCAAGCAAAAATGTACAAAAATGAAAATCAATAACAATAATATTTACTATCACAGACATAATTTTTTTGTTTAAAAATAAAACATTAAAAACCCATTTCCTCTACAAGCAAGTCTAACAATTCAAAAGAAGATAAATTTGTATTTTACAATATGTACACATTTTTCAAAATATAAGTAAAAACAATTAAGTCTTATAACTGCACAAGTGCATTTTTTTACAATTTACAAAATAGAGTTTAAAACTGAATTATCAAAAACTTTTAACGGTTTTTCTTTTTGCGTGGCTTGGGTGCCTCTGTTGAAATTCCGGATGCTTCTCCAATAACAATATGTCCTTCTTGAATTTCTTGAGAAGAAACATTAGGCACGTCTTGCAATTTGTCTTTTGCATCAAAATAAAACATTAAATCTCTCACTTGCTCTTGCAGATCTAAAATTTCCTGCATTAAGGAAAAATAAAAAAAGAAAGAAGTTAAAACAACTCGACTTTTCCAATAAGACTAAGTTTTGTAATTTAGAAACAACATTTAAATTGAATAGAAAATCAAATAAATTGCAAAAAAATAATTTGCAAAAATTTCGAAATTCTTTAAAGTGGTGATACAATAATAATAATATAAGAGAGATATATTTTAAACCATTAACATATCACCACCTTATTTGACTGCAAATTTAAAAAACAGAGATATAATAAAACTAGTTATTTAAATCCTAAACATAAAAATTCAATATTCTCTGATCATTTTGAATCATGCAAAATGCATGTACAACTATGTATGCATTTATGAATGAACAGTTGACTGGAATCAAAATTGGAGGCATACAACCAAACAAGGTAAAGGTCTCACATATAAAATTTCCACTTCAACAGCAAACCATTTGTGAGTTATACGTTTTAATTTCCGTTGACAGGGTGGCATATGCCCAAGTTCCCAGGTTCAAACCTAGCCCAAGTCGGTGGATTTTCCAGATGCAGAAAATCGTCTGTGCCCATGTCGTATGACTATGCAGCATGCAAAAGATCCCTTGAGTAGACATTTGGCTTGGATGCTCTCGGCACAATTAAATCTCTAGTGCTATCTGCATCAATTAGAGATCAGGTGCTGCCATCTAGGAGAACTGAGCGTCAAAATCCTCAGAGTAGTAATGGCATCCACAAAAAGGTTAGTAACCATATGCAGCCCCGTTGGAGATTAAAAAAAAAACCATTTTGATTTCCCATTTGTATGTATGTACCTAACTGCATACATGCACCCATAGAGATGTACATTGAAAGCTGAGCGAGAAATCTTTCATGAATACAATACAGCAGAACCTAGATTAACCGGGAGGTTTTTTTTTGTGAATGAAGTCTAAAAAGGACCACACTTCTTAGTTCACTGCCCTTGCTATATGCTCTTCTGCCCTCAAAAGGTAAGATACTTTTAAAAAATACTGTAACTTAAGCAAATTAATGTACATGACATTTAAACACATTAGAGTTCTGTAAACTTGGCCTATTGTGGACCAAAGAAAATGCTGGGTTATTGGGAATGGGATTAAACAAGAATTAATCTGAGTGCTTCCTCAACAGATACAGTACTCTACTTGTATGTATTGTTTGCTTGAGGATGCCCTTAACCAAAGAAAAAGTATGTACTTTATAAGAGCTTTTAGAACATAACGAAAATTAATGCATGCACAGTTGTGTACAGTAATTTCCCCGATAAGAAAAACCTCAGAAATTTTTTTTGAAGGCAAGAAGCTAACTATAATGAAAATTAAGGCTGGAGCCTGCTTTAGAAGGCTCAAAAAAAAAAAAAAAAAAAAAAAATTTTTATTGCTTAAATCGATTCCTAATATATCTAAAAATATGCATGTAAAGTTATAGAGGCTAATTCTCAATATTTTTAAAAATATAGCCCTAAACGAGGCCAGATGTCGAGCAGGTGTACGAGCACTCGGGCAGCTGGAGCGCCCGCTGTCCCCTCGGTCGAACAGCTCCGAACTATGTATGTGAAAAAGTTCAAAGGTCGTTCGAAATAATATTTTGAATTCGTAGAAGTAGTGACTCAAGTTGTAATACAGATTATAACGATATATTCGATTATAACGATTTGGTATATGGCGCAGGAATAGCTGATTAGCGTATCATCACTGTAAGTAATAGAAAATTAACAATTTTCCGATCGTAAACTTTCAAGCGCGTTTTCTCGAGTTTTTGTTTTTATGTTTTTTCTAAACTGGCGGGCAAGATTGCGAGAAAACTAGACGACCAAACAAAACAAAACAAAACTTGTCAGCTTCAGTTTTGTATTCTCTTCTATTTGAACTAAAAAAATTCATGAAAAAAAAATTCTGAACAACTTTTTTAGCAAGTTGTGTTTTTTAAGTTTAAATAGAAGATAAATATATGAAAATTAAAAACATTTTTGTTTTTTTTTGTTTCAGACGAAAATTACGAGAGCCATCTTTCCCGCCGATCGGAGACCGCAATTGCAAGGTGTTGCACAAATGTGTATAAAAATCGGCTGCATTTGAATATTTTTGTCTTAATTTTTTTTGTTACTTGTTCAAATATGTAATAAAATAATCTGAAATCTTCACTAGACTTGCTTTTTTTTTTGTCCTGAAAAAATTCCTCAAAAAACGTTTCTTTTTGGCCTTCTAAAGCAGGCTACTGCCTTAACTATGCGACTTTGCAAAAACTACAATTTTTCTTCAAAAAAATGCGTAGAAAGAAGTTTTAAAGAAATTTTTATCTCTGCCAGGATGTGACTGAGTTATCCGGACTGCTTGGTTATCTTATTGAGTGCCAAGTTTTAGGACTCTATTGTATATTCTTGAGATTTGCATTATTTGTGATAATGCATCTTTCAATATTTAACTTAGCATAGTTTAAAAAATTTCAATTTGCTTTTTAAAATTTACAACTAGAGTTGATACTCTTTTTAAAATTGAAGAGCTGAACTTTATATATGTTTATTTCTATTATTTAAAAAACATTCTATTGTTTGTTTTTAAATGATGTTAAATTTGCAAGTATAGTAAGTTTTTCTAAATATACAATTTCTATTAACCGATATTTCCGACATCCGAGGTACCCTCAGTCCCAATTAGGCATGAGTAATCAAGGTTTTATTTATTTTGTACAAGGAAAAGCAAAAAGTAACTTACTTTATCTTTTATATCTTTAATTTCTTTCAGGGCTTTCTCTGCAATATTCAACTTTTGTTGCCACAAAGCTTGATTTTGTCTAAGACACTTATTCATCTGTATGACGGAAAGAGTCAACCATTTAAAACATTTCTTTATCTCAATCATAGATAATACAAAATAATTTCAAAATTATAAATAAAATATAGAGTTTTGCTATCTGTTAATAATCAGCATAATTAGGGATTTTTCCCATTAGGAATTTTGTAGCAAGACCAAAGCAAGCTCATTAAACTGGAATATAGTAGTAATAAACAAAATGGAGAGGTGGGAATCTTGCTTTAAGTGAAAATCAAGTAATATTTAGTGCCAGATAGATGCCCACACTTTATTGCAACATGAAATAGAGTGCAATTTTCTTAAGTGATTTGAATTTAATTAAGTATTTTGTAACTAAGTTGACAGACATAAAAAATATTTTGACTTAAAAATTTTCACTCTTGGTACAACTCATGACTGGAAAACATTTCATTGTAATAACAAATTTTAAAGATTCTTTTTTCAAAAAAATCACCTTTATATGTATAAATGTGGGTGATTCTACAAATACAGGAAAGTTTGGAGTGATTGTTTGAAATAATCAACTTTAAAAGATAACACGAAAAGGACACTTAATTAAAGTAAGACATCAGCAGAGCTTAAGTATTTATTTTATTGCATTTTAGTATTTGTATTTTATGGGCATGTCAATGACAAATAGACATACTAGTGATTTATTTTAATGGAAATCTTAATGATATTTTCCCATGTGCAAATTGGAAAAATGATTTATAAATAATGTAGAGTTATATTATTATCAGACTGACATTTTTTGGAAGGAGAAAAAATAGCAACATTATTTCAGTTTCAAGGATTGGGAATGGCTTTGAACCAAGAATTTCCAGAGAGGTTAACACTCCAAATTCCCCCTCATAAATGTACTCCTCAAAAAAGGAGTACATTAGTAGTTGCAAAGTAACAATTCGTTTCTACGAGCATAATAAAGTTCTGAAAAATCAAGTTAAAATGATATCAAAGATATTTATTCACACTTTACAGATTAAGGTCACATATTCTGAAACAGAAAATTCTAACAACTGTTAATGATGCAAAACAATTGCACAATTGACTTTGTAATTGCTGCAAAAGATATAGAGAAAACTTGCAGCAAAAAGAATAAGTTCTTAATGAAAATTGATCATTGTTAACAATAACTACACACACCTCATCCTTTTTTTAAGGTTTGATTAAAAAATAAATATTGGTAACTTTTTACACAAGTGACAAAATGTGGATTTTAAGGAATTTGAGAAAATTTCTGAAGAAAACATTATTATTTCAGGGTTTGAGACTCTTTTGGGAAAACAAAAAATAAGAACTTTCTGAGAACTTTTTAAGGACCTCAAAATTTTTTTAAAAATATACTAACTGGTTATATTTGTATTTTTTTCAGAATGAAGCATCATTGAAGTATTTTTTTTAGAATGAAGCATCATTGAACGAAAAAACTGATATAACATCGTATTTTTATTAGGAACACAACACTAATATGTTAACGTACTTATCTTTGGCTTGTTGCATCTCTAATGTCAGATAAAGTCAGGGAGTTAGATAATTATTGGAGCTAGTAATAACAAAAAAAAAAAAAAAAAAAACACAAACATTAATCATATATAAGCAAATTATCATGTTAAATGAAAAATTATCAAAAATGGTTCGTGCTAAAATGCGAGAAATGAAAAAACAATGTAAATAAAGAAAATTTTCGAAGAAAATGCTGCACTTAGAAGTATTGCAATCATTACTAGTACCGTTCAAACTAGAATGCAATTTTCGAGAGTGGATGGCAAAAATGATGAATGTGCAAGTTGTTTACTACAAAAGATGAAATGTAAGTGTTGAAAAAAGGGCAAACAGGAAATTATTAATGTTTAAGCAGTAGATTTACCTAGTGGAAAGAAACAAGTGAGCTTTACACAAGCGGATGCAATGAGATATTTCAAGGCGTAAAAAATCAGAACTGACAAGAAAAATTAAAACACAGCGAAATTGCATTAATTTACGCCTAATCCATAAAAAACTTAGCAAGTATGAAAAGGATATGCATAACAGAAGTTCTTGAGAAGCCAACGCTCAGGAGGATCAGATATTTGCTATCCCGAAGGGCGGGAAGGAGAGCAGGAACCCCACATAGAAAAAAGGGGAGGATGCAGCTACCCTTGACGCAGATTGAAGATTATTTTTAAAATATTTTACTTTTGGGATTGCTAATCAGAAGCAGTTTGAAACAAAAAGAACTGCTGATTTTGGCAAAATATAGGAAATAAGGTAGAAAGTTTTACAAATATATAGGAAATATAGGAGCCCTGTGATTTTTGCACTTGTGTTCCCTACGTTGCTGGACTCTCTCATGCTCTTCTACAACCTCATTACTCATAAAGAGAAAAGCAGTAGCCAACAATGCCAAACCCGGGCCATCACGGTAACAATTGCGAAGCTCCAGCATTGTTGGAGCCTGGGATAGTGCGGTGTATGTACCAGAAAATACGCTAAAAGGGAATATTGAGACTTGAAAATAAATGACAGAAAAAACCAAGCATCTGGAATTTTAAAAAAGGAGTTTTATGCCCATGAAAACAAACAGTAAGGACTATCTAAAGACCGTAGAAATGCTGTATTTTTTAAAATTGTCAATGAGTTTTTGCATAAACTATTTTTGTTTAAACTAACTCTGTGCCACGTGTGCCATAGGTTGGCATCCCTTGCCTTATGTATATATGGGGGAAAAAATTTAAGAAGTTCTAATTTGCCAAAAATAAAGTAGCAAAATAAATTACCTCTTTTTCATCTTTGAGTTCTAACATAATTTTGTTCAATTTTGCAGACATCTAAAACAAAAGATATGAAGACATTAAAAAACAATGTGGAACCACATTTAATTTTACATTAGTAATAATTGCATGCACAGTAGGGTGGTGCTTATTTTTCGAAGTTTTAAATTTTCAACCTCTTACCCTCGAAATTTGTTCCACTACACCAAAAAATGATTATGATAAAATTTTATCACCAGCAAACAATATTTAGAGGTAGCTCAAAGAGGGTAAAGTTTCATAATTGAACGAGATTTTGCGAGTTTTTGAATTTTTAAGCAAGATATAAATTATGATTTGCAATTATGTTTAATTTATGTAATTATATTAAAAAGCAACTTCTATATGAATAAGTAAAAATTAAACACTTGTAAATTGTATAGCTATAATGAAATAGTTTTCTTAATAAAAAGTACAGTATTCAAATGTACCTCATTAGGTGGTAACAACTATATAAACCAGTGATCGCCAAACTTATGGAGCTACTGAGCAACTGTACTTTTTCCACATTTTATTATGAGATATCCCCCTCCTCCCCCCAATAAAAAAGAAAGAAAAAATAGGACAAAAAAAAAAAAATGCTAGAAATTTTTCAGTTCTGTTATTTATATATGCGACTGAGCAGCTACCTGTTTCATGTACTATATATTTATGCCAGCTGAGCAATGTGAATATTAACAAAATATAGAAAATCAACAGTTTTTGAGTGCATAATGTGCAAATTAACCACATGACTACCATGCAATCTACTAAAGATTTTCTTGCAAGTTACTTGTAGCTGGCATTTTACGATTTGATGACTACTGGTCTAAACCATGGGTGGAGAACCATTTGGTTCAGAAAGGAGACATTAAATTTGCTGCTTGGGGTTAGCTGATCTCCTATGTATAATACACATGGTGTAACATACACAGGCTAGCAGCAAACCCCTATCATATATTAGGCTGCATGCCATTACCAGATAATATTAATACTAAAAAAGAACACACAAATGAATTGAAGGTTATTTTTTCCCTTAGCTTCATCAGTTTTTATTATTATTGTTACCGCTGCCCTCAAAGGAACTGGCTCAGAGGTTCAGATTTACCGAATTCATGAAACTCAAAACTTTTAATGCCTTACTTATCCTATATAGAAATTACATTGACACTATCTAGTATGATCATTGCACTGAATTGAAATAAAGCAGCATCTGTATTATAAATTGCATAATAGTCATAAATATTTTGTCTGATCTAATTCAATTCAATATAATACCGTTGGGTTGGGATTCAATAATGTTATTGAAGCAATATTTGCAGCTTTTTTTTTTTTCATGTCTAATGCTCTCCTAAATTTTATTTGTGTGACTTTTTCACTACCTGCCAAGTTCACAGTGTCATTTCAGAGCAAAATTGTCCCTTACTTGTAGTTTAGACCAGTTGATTCCAAACTGTATAAATCACCAGCTGCAATTAACTCACGAGGAAATCTTTGGTAGATCGCGTTAATACTATGGTGGTTAATCTGCACATAATTACACAACAACTGTTAGTGGATTTTCCATGTTTTGTCAATATTTTCATTGAATGTTTATGGCTGAGAAGGAAAATGGAGAATATTCTTTTGGTACAGTAAATCCATGAAAAAGCATGAACTACCAAAAAAGTATCCCCTCGTCTTGTTCTGGAATAAATAAATAACTACTGAGAATTGAAAAGTTTCTTACTTATTTGACCTGTCTTTATTTACTATGGGGAGGGTGGGAGAATAAATCACAGTAAAGTGTGGAAAAGGTATAATTGCTCAGTGGTTCCATAAGTTTGGCACTCACTCGTTTAGACAATTGTTACCACCTAATGAGGTAGACTTGAATACTGTATATTTTATTAAGAAAACTATTTCATTATAGCTATACAATTTACAAATGTTTAATTTTTACTTATTCATATAGAAGTTACTTTTTAATATAATTACATAAATTAAACATAATTGCAAATCATAATTTTTGTCTTTGCTTAAAAATTCAAAAAATCTCAAAATCTTGCTCAATTATGAAACTTTACCCTCTTTGAGCTACCTCTAAATATTGTTTGTTGGTGATAAAATTTTATCATAATCATTTTTTGGTCTAATGGAACAAATTTAGAGGGTAAGAGGTTGAAAATTTAAAACTTCGAAAAATAAGCACCACCATTCTAATGCACATGGCAAAGACACACAACTTTTCTAAAGTGAAAAACGTGAAATGTCACTTGAGGGCAATATTTATTTCAATTTAAGTCTGTAATGAAATAAATAAAATAAAAATGCAGTAAAACCTATTGAGCATTAGCTTTTACAATAAAACTTCTAGTCAACAGTTCCCTTAATGTTTCAGTATCTTTGGATAGAACATGGACAACTACCAAAGAATAAATGAAAGCTATTCATTGGTACAGAAAACAATGTTATGTTTTATGCAACTTTTTATGCACAAAATATAAAAGAAAAAACTCTGCAACATATAACAAACTTTCATGCCAGAAATGCATGTAGATCAATAGTCAATTAAGAGAATAAGGTGAAACGGAAGATAAATTTCAACATTGGGTCATTCATGGAACATTGGGTTCTAATTAAAACTACAAAGACATTTTCATTAATAACATTACAAAAACATTATCAGTGAACATAAAAACAATTAACAGATTTATTAATGAATTATTTATAAGTTATAGGTAATTTTTTGCTTTGACCTAAAAACATGAAGGGAAAATTACCACTCCCCCATTACCAGCATTTTTTTCTTTTAAACAAAAAAAAAAAAAAAAAAAAAGGTTTGTATTCCCTTATAAAGAAATTTATTTGAACCTGTGATATTGCATCACATTTTTTTCTATTTAAAATATTTTTTTTCATTATTAATTAATTTATTTTTATTTTTCTAATTTCTTTTTTTTATGTAATGCTTCCTTTCAATTAAATTATTCCAAATTATTTTATTTTCCACGAAATCGGTATTTTTTTGGCACTAAATTCATTTACATCAAAATTTCGCTTGTTTTAATTACCGATTCGTAAATTCTTTTACCATGCTAAACTTTTTTTAATATAAGTCTTTTTCATTCCTTTTTCCACATTACCATTTTTTTTACCAAATAGCCATCTTGTTTTCAACGAAAGTGTCGTCCATCTTCGAACATCCTGTCTGGAAGATCTTATCAGGTTGTTTTTGATGCGTCATAGTGATGCCTATCTTCGGTTTCGATTCAGAATTCGCGAGTCACGCTTGATTGGTTCCCGCCGAAATTCCTCCTGCGTTCTCATTGGCGCACGTGACGTGCGCCGTTGCCATCGGAGAAATTGCGTGAGGAGAAAGTGACGAAAAAGGAGAGAGAGTCGCTGTGAGATCCGTGCCGTAGAGTCATCGGCCCTGTGCGCTCCTGTAATGCGAGCGATATTGTTGAAGACATGGATGGATGCAGGCGTGTAGCTGTAGCCAAGTCGTCATTTGTTAAATTTATTTAAAACCAATTCTTGCATCCTTCATCGATGCCCCAACCTTTTTCCGCCTAGCGACTCCCAATCCTCGGTGACGTCGCATCATTATGATATCCGAGCCGAGCGGCTTGTGGTTTTCAAATCAGAGCTGAAACATCAGTCTCATTCGCATGGCTACAAAGTATCCCTGAGGATCCTAACCAGTGATGAGTGCGAAGAGTTTTCACCTTCGTTCGGCTTCCTGCCTGCACTTTCTATAAAATTTTCATCATCTGAACATCCGCTTTTATATTCACCACCTGTCAATAATGGCAATTGTAAACCAGGTCAAGATGTACAATATTGTCACTATGTTCATTTTTTTATAATCTGTAATTAATGCATTCTGTTTTTGAACCATAGCAAAATATTTTTATCTTTTTGGTGATCACCTAACAGTTTTTTTTATAAGATGTGACCCTCCAAAATAAATTCCTTTTTTTTTTTTTCTGAAAAATTGTTACGTATTTTTTTACAACGATATACACACCAGCAACTAATGGGTAAGTCGAAATTTTTTTCTTTTCATGTAAATCTGTAAACGCATTCAAGGTAGTCGTTGATCTGGGGAATTATTGTGGCACTTCGCAATTAAAAACATTATTATGTGCTACCACTATTTCGGCCTAATCAAAATTTTCTGGGAAACTAAATTCTAAAAAACATTAAATAATGGAAATCTTAATTCCAACTGGGGGGTGTAACAACACAAATTTGTGCCGCAAATAAATTTCAACTCAATTAATTTTCAACATTGCACGGTTAACACCACAGAACCAAACAGAAATATGAAGGCAAAAATATGTCAATCTCAATTTACCACAAAAAAAAAAAGCATACTTGAGCAATTTTCTTTTCTTGTCCTTGTTTTTCTCTTGTGACCCTATTCAGCTTTTCTTCTAACTGCTTTCTTTCATCAACAGCATGCTTAGTCTTCTCTTTCATCTCTTCCAACTATTTTTAACAAATTACTTGTTTAAAAACCAAGCTATATACATTTATATACTCCAATATAAGAAATTATATATTTATTTCCATTTTGGGCATTTAAAAACTACAGATGCCAATTTACTCATATAATTCCATTGTAACTTGTGCCATACAAACAGAATTTCACTTATATGTATGCAAAAGGTAGACAGATAGCAGATTGACATGACATAGTTAGCTGGAACTTGCTCACATGTAACTGATTAATAATAAATTAGCATGTTTTGTAATTATTAGTTGCTACATATTTTAAAGCAGAATTTATGGATTTAAATGAAAATAATGGTTATTTTAAATTACAAAATGAGTTAATAACTTATGTACAATTAGCTATGCAAAGCTATGCTTTAAGCTTCATCATGAGAAGAAAATTAGAAGCAATTACAAGACAAATAGAAATCCTACTTAGTAAAAGTGCACAAAAAATGTAAATAAATTATTCAATTATTAAAGTAAATTATGAAATTTCCTTATTTTGAAAGTTCTTTTAAATTAAAAACAATGTTAAAGAATTATTTAAATGATTAGAATGATGCTAAAACTTACACCAAGAGTTGCAAATGGTCAATAAACTTACAATAATTTTAAACAATCAAAATGTATTCTGTTTAATTGAAGTTGATGGTATTTAATTGTTCAATTATTAATTTATCACATGTACTTAAATATTTATAGGTCTAATAATATATATTTAAGGTTTCCTTTAAAAGTACATTTATTTTATTTTAAAAACTTGTAGTAAATTCTGAGGCTAAGGAATAAGTTTTGTCCATTTTTTCCACCGGGAAGAAACCTATTTCTTGCGGCTAGTCTTTTCAATTTTGGAGAAACTTGCCAACTCTGTATAGAATATTCAGAGAAAATAATGGTAAGAAAAAACCATACCTGTTTCAGTGCTTCAGTTTCAAAGCGGGTTATTCTATCTTCAAAATAATGTCTTTGTGCCTCTAACTGACTTGTTAATAAATATGTATACTAAAAAAATCATATCAATTAACTAATAATACTTATTGTTTACAAAATTATATAAAAGAAAATGAGTTTCAAGAATTAAGGATACAAATTATGGCAGAAAAAATATTGACACTATATTTCATACAGCAGGTAGTGCTGCTATTGCACACATAAGAGAATAACTGACAATAAAATGAAACTTGAGTTGAATGCATAACGAGTATTCTGATTGTCATCAGTTAATAATTTTCCTATACCTCTTCTGCATTTTTTTTTCAATCATTATTAAATGTGAAAGTTTACCTTTAATCCTTTGATGTCTTTAAAATATTACATTAATTCCTCATATTTGAATTTTTACATTTCATGCACAACACATACTGAACAAAACATTATACTCTTTTTCATCCGAATGTGCTCGACTTATATCTTGTTCATCCTCTTGTATCAATATTGCATTAAATATATGCTGTGCTTTTTAATTTTATTTTCTTCTGTTATTTTATATTGAAATCTATACTCATATTATAAAGCTGAAGAGTTTGTTTGAACGCACTAATCTCGGGAACTACTGGTCTGATTTGAAAAATTCTTTCAGTGTTAGACAGCCCATTTATTGAAGAAGGCTATATATCATCACGCTAAGACCAAAAAGAGCGGAGCGCCAAAAATTGCATAAAATAGTCCTTTTCTATCGGCAGAAATTGTAGTATCCTTTCAAGCTTGATACCATTGAAAAGCACGCATAAAACTACTTCAGAAAGAGTTTTTCGCTACATGCTAAAATTCCAAGCCTCTAAATTAACTAGAAAAGAAGTTATAAGCGTTTTTCTCTGTAGTTTAAAATTATTTTTTCATGGTAATTAACTTTAAATTTTATTTGACCCAGATGATTATTATTTTATTTGCATTGCCCAGTTTTATTTTATTTGCATTTTTCAAAAAATTGTTACAGTTTCCATGTGAACAAACAAATTAATGCCAGTCGCCATTGTTAAAAAACTCAAAAATAATAATAATCAACGTTTCTAGCATTTTGATGAGGCATTGATGTATTTGCAATCTCCATTAAATAATTGTATGCAAATTTAATCCTTTATTATTTTTAAACAACAGGATAGTTGTTTGCTTTTGAAATTAGATTGTCTTTAGGTTAGTTACAATTTGTGTAGTTTGTTATTGTTCTTTATTCTTAGAAAACGACTGTAGTGCATAGTTGCGTCTAAATGCTGTGCTTTCCAGCAGAGTTGACAAAATGTTTATTCCCCAGAAATTGGCGCCCAAAAGCGGGCAATTGATCGCTCACTTTAAAAACAAAATGTTTTATAGCACCATAATTTTCCGGTTTTTAAGCCATCGTCGCCTCAACTCCATTTAATTTTTAGTAGGACTTCTGCCGCCCAAAAGTACGCCTTTTAAAATATTCGCCCTTTTGATCAGGCCATCGGTTCTCACACATACACATCAAAATTTCCAAGCAAAAGAAGTCACAAGAACAGCTAGTAGTATACTGAAATCTGAAAATGAAAGAATGCTTTTTGATTTGGTGAAATCTACTATTCTATTAAAGCTGTTACTTGTTCTAGTATTGTCAAGAAAGAGAAAAAATACAAAAATAAATTTTAGGACCATTTGTATTTTATTTTAGACCAAGATTAAAGCTCTAAAGCTATACTCTATCGAACATGAGATCCTTTACAAGTACAGGGCCCACAGCAGCTTCCCCTTCTTGCGAGAGCTTATTGATGGCCCTGTTTATAGGTTACAACTAATGTTCAGAAAGAACTCTTTGAAGTATATAGCTGAACATTTGAAATAGATCAAACTGATACATGTTAATGCATTCATCACTGTATTGTTTGTGTCATATAACTTGCTCTATTACCTTGCACTACAAAAAAAAAAAGTTCCTGTAATTTTAAAATATGTGCATCCAGTTTTTTGTGAAATTTTATGCATTACCAAATTGAATAGCTCAAAATAGAGGTTATCATTTTTAATCTATAATTTATTGCCCGACTAAAAGCTGTCAATAGAAATAACTTTTGTATATTGGCAATATTCTGGGTTTGTAATTGATGGCAAAGTAGAGAAGCATAATCTGAAATTTGATAGTGACTATATACATATGTAGTCACTATTTGATTGATATTTTATCCACACAAAGTGTAGTTATCCAACCCTGTGATTAAGTATTGCAATAAAATATGCCTGAATCTAAGCAAAATAATAAATTTTAAAAGAAAGTGCATTAATACATTTGTAACCATGAAGAGTTGTTTTACAACTTCTATATCGAATAAATTATTGGGATAACAAAATTTATCATTTATTAATTTGACTTGTTAGGAATGCACATGTCTAAGCATTCCTGAATCTTCTCAGAGCTAAAACAGGAGTTTAGAAGGAACATAGATAGATGCATAGGAAAAGAATTAGTTTCATTTAAATGAAATAAGTACAGCTAAGTAAATTGAGCACACTAATGCTAAATCAAAGTTAAGAAAGATTGTGTATGTCTATTCATAAATAATAAAAATGTAGCAAAAACTTTCTATGCCCAAAAAAAATTATTTAAAAAAAAAAAAAAAAAATGAGCTATCACATTCTTCATATGTATAGTTGCATGGCAAGCAAAGACTTTAATATTTAAAATTAATGTACCTCCAACTGCATAGAGTCCATTTTTTCTTCATTTTCCATCTGCAATAAAAGTATGTGCATAAATTAATAAAGATAACCTCATGCAAACATGTTATAATTTTATTTACTTATACCATTTCTCTCAATTTTTTAAATTTAAAATTTGCTAATAAAAATCCCAGTTACGTATTAAAAAGCTTGAAGCAATATAATGAAAAAAAAGTATTTCTAAAATTAGAAAAACTGGCAATAAATAAAATATGGCATACCCATCGAGGTTCAAGTTCAACTGGCTTTCCATCTGCTTTATTTTGTACTAAACGATGAACATAATTATCTCCAGCATAATCCCACACACGATTATTACCCAACTGCATAGCATATGTGTGTTGAGTATCCAAAAAATGACTGCAAGATGTAAGCACAATTAATTGCTTAGGTAAGAAATAATTTACCAATGAGAAAACTAAATGCAACAAAATGTTCATAAGAGAGAAGATATAGAAATCGATGAAGAATAATTTTGCAGTTAAAAATGAATATAAAGATTAATCAATTATCAATTTCTGTAAAGATTTGAAGGGAACAGCTGAAAGAAAAACACATAAATGTAACTTGCACAAATGTGAAGATGTTTAAGTGAAAGTGGTTGCAATTAATTTAATCAACATCAATTTGATTAAAAACTAATGAACTATTACTTCAGTAAATAAATCATTGCCATGAAGACAAAAACGGGGGATTCAATCACATGACGCCAATTCATTGAAGCATTGTTATTAATTTAACCTGATACAGGTACCATATTTTTGATATGAATTTAAGCTCAATATTGTCCATTTAGCTGCAGAATGTTTTTGTTTTTCTTTTAAAATTAACGCTATTGGGATTTATTTTTTCGGAATCAATATTAAAATTTAATGTTTGCATTGACAGAATAATACACATTAGAGTTGTTTTAATAATAGTAAATTCATTATTTTTTCAGTTGCTATCAAATGAAAGGAACAAAATAAAAGAAAAAAGCAATTGCAATTACTCCAATTTTTCACAAGTACTTGGGGGGGGGGGGGGGAATCTCGGCTAGCAAGCAGCATAGTATGCACACTGAAAGATCTCTCAGAAGTCAGCTTAATTTGTGAAAAAAAAACTTCACTCAAAAAATGCAGAATTTTTATTTTTTAAAAAACTATTAGTTATGAATCACAAGAGAATACAGAGCCTGTGTAGACCCTCTTCATATTTATTGGACAGTAATTCCAAAAATAATTAAATGAGCAAACTGAAGCTTTCCGACTTTTCTTAAATATAATCCTATCTAAGGGCTTTTTTAAGCATTTTTGGCTTATCCACATAGGAGCGTAGATATTGAACTTTATACCTAGAAGGATGGAAGAGGCCATCATGGCCCCCTAAGATATTTTACAACAAAAAGGCTCAAATTATTCATTTTTCTCCTCTAATGGCTGTAATATAACACTGATATTCAGTCATTTGACCTTTCTCTTTTCAGAATCCCTTTGAAGCAAAAATACTAATTAGATGCAACTGTCCAGCCGGACAATGGCAATTGTTGTTCAAAAACAAAAAAATAATGTAACATTTCAACATGTAGAGAAAACACCATGGTATACTATCATGCACTCAGCGTTTGTACAGTGATTAGAGAAGATGCAAGAGGCATGTGGACTTATTAAGAAGAAATTTTCGGAGAATTACACAGAAAAAATCTAGGAAGTGTCTTCAGGCTTAAGGTATATAGGAATTTTCCTCCTTTCTAGTGTTAATAGCTTCTCAAATTATCCCACTAGTTCTGGGACGTCAGGTACTTGCAATGTATGATACTTAGAAAAAAAGAAACAAATAATTCATACCCACAAAAAAGGGGGGGGGGGATATTAAACAGAAATACTTACTGATATGCATGGCCATCAACATATCTGCCACATCCTATATGTCCACATATGAGACAAATCCACAAACTCTGAAACAGAATTTAAAAGACGGTGAAACTACAAATAAAACATATCTGAATTTCAGTATGTGAAATAACTTTGATTGGGGCGGGGGGGGGGGGGGGGGGAGGTTCTATGTACAAAGCCTTAAAAATTTGTAATCACTAAATTTGTAGGTTGAACGGAAACAAAATAAAATCAACAGCATAATAGTACTGTGATAAATGTGCCATTTAAACAGAACTAACTATATATGCTATACACAATAAAACATATTTTTAAGAAGTTACTGAAAGAATGATAACGTATGTTAGACATAACATTGTTCACTATTCATTAATTTCATAAATCTTCCCCTTTTGTGTTTTCATTGAAATAAAACTACTCTGATCGAATTAACCATTTTAGTAGTAAATTTATATTACTCCTTTACTTAATTAGATAAAATGTATTCTATCAATAATTCCAACTAGTATTTATTTTATGAAGATGAGTCATCCTATTCCTAATTGCAACAGATGAGGGAAGATTGCCAGTGAGGGAAAAACAGGGTTGTTACCGCGTTGCAAGGTTGGCTCAATACTTACGCAAGAACTTCCTTTAGAATGTAATCGCAAGTGGGAAAAGTTGCACGAGTTTAATTTCAGAAAGAACATAATGATTCTATTTAAGCTGAAATAAAAGCAATGCTCTTCTGAAACAACAAACCTTTTTAATATGGTTAGGGTACAGGGTGCAATACTGGGCCAAAAATACAATATGAGTACAGTCGACACTCGTTATAATGACCACACATTATAAAGACCATTCCATTATAACGACCAGTGGTAAAAGTCCCAACTTTATCCCTATAAACTCTATGTTAATTTGCTTTTCGTATAACGACCGTTTTGTATTGTCTAATCCAGTACAGCGACCACATTTAGTGGACACTATTTCTTGTATTTTTCCAAATAGAGCATGTTTCTA
This sequence comes from Octonoba sinensis, assembly GCA_038502835.1. Lineage (NCBI taxonomy): Eukaryota > Metazoa > Arthropoda > Arachnida > Araneae > Uloboridae > Octonoba > Octonoba sinensis. The sequence continues at coordinate 107,540,515 of CM076599.1, read as the reverse complement.
AATAAGAGGAGTCATGCTGTTGTGCCAGGTGTCATGTCACCTCAGAAGTTCTGCTTCTAGAAATCTGTATGCAATTTTTTCCCTATATTTTCTACTTTAAAATCTGTTTAATATTTTGCCCTGATAATTTCTTTTATAATTCCAATGATAAAAAAATAATTTAAGTGTTTAGTTGGAATCTTTGAAAAAATACCAATTTTAATGGAACTACTGAACATGCATGATGCGTGTATATTTTTTTTATAGAAAATTCTATCTCTTATAGCGACCACTCGATATAAAGACCTTTTTCAGTGGGACGCAGATGGTCGTTATTGACTGTATTTGGTATTGCTTTAAAAGCTGTTCCAGCATACCAGTAGTAGTAATTATTATAAATAAATAAATTAAATAAATAAAACTAAATCAATAAATGATAATAAAGGCTCAAAAACAGTTGTTTCCCTTTGCACATTTACTAGTTTTATACAAAAAATGCATAAACTATAAAAAAGAAATAATTTTGTCACATAAAAATACATTGGTAAATAAAGGAACAAATGTTATAATCAAATACTATTGATAAGAGCCCTAAAGAATTCTAGTAGAAAAATGCAAACAAAAATTTAAAACGATAATACTAGAAATATGTAAAAGACTACAAAATGAATTCGTATAAAGTTACAAAATTTAAAATCCTCCCTAACTTTGATATGTAGTTTTAATTTTTTCCGATTGCAGCTATTAATTTAAAAGGGAAAAAAAATAATCTAAAATAGTGGGTCAGAACAAAATGTCAACATTCGGAAAACATGGACTTATTACAATCATGAAATAATTAAATAAATAGGCACGCAAGACCTAAAATAAAGCTGCATACATGTAACAGACATGTGACTCACCAAGGAAAAAATGCTGAAATATTACGCATCACAACATAACATTTTAATTTTAATAAAAAAAACCTTATATACTACAAACATAAACACACGAGGAAGGTTCTGGGTAAAATGCTTTTGACAAAACTTATATAAAATAGACAGTTTGAAAAACAATTATTTCTTAGCTTTCAGAAAGAACATATTGTACCCCACAAATAAAAAGTTCTTGACATCATATTTCATGAAAACAGTACACCTGTATGATATATTTTGAATAATATTATTTTGGGTAGCATTTGGTCTTTAGAATAAATAAAAATGCTTTGTAGTTGAAAATATTTTATTTACTATCTTTTTTTTTTGTGGGAAATAGGTGGTGTGAGAAAAATTGTTACGCATGAGTTCACAAATTACTCACTTTGGCGCAAGTTCTGAAGGGCTAAAGAAATAAACAGATTTCGGAGAATTAACTTTTTAAAACTGAGATAACTATTTCATTTCTGCAAACTATTAAAAATAACAACAAGGTAATATATAATGACCAAGGTGTGAAGTGAAAAAATTAAAATAAAATAAGGACAGATACTTGTGGTTTAAATACACTGAATTTATATATATTTATAATACGGAACTACTTGAATAATGAAATTCTAATATCAAGAAGAGGCACTATCAAACACATTAGTTTGTTCTTCTCTCAAATTTTACGATTTTTTTTATGATATTAAAAAATTGCTCAACAGATAATTGCTGAATTTTTCACATGTTTTTTTAATTATGTATTGAATAAAAATACAAAGAAATGTGTAGTATGTATTTTGTGACAATTTGTAATGGGTAGTTAAAAGGAAAAAAAAGAAAGAAAAGAAAACCCAACTGCTAAAGATGATCTAAAATTAAAAACTAATTTTAAAATTACATGCAAAAAAGGGGAGAGATAGAACATTTTTAGCAAAAAATATCGTTTAAACTAGATTTTTAATATGACTGTAATATTTGATAATTATAATTAACTAACACGATTACTAAAACTGAAAGGTTAAAAATAATTTTTAAAAATTTCTTAAATTTTTAGCTGAAATTTCGAGTGGGTAACATAAAATAGCGTACGTGCAAATCCTTTACTACAGAAGCTGAAATTTACAAAAAGATTAAAAATAATAGTGAGCTCAAAGTTATTAATGCCCAACAGGTAAAATCAGATAGAAAATGAGAGAATGGAAGTTTTACTGGCGTCGATGCAATTGGATTTCAAAGTGCATAAAAAACCGGGACTGCCGTAGAAAGTGCAAAAAACGGCCCAAATGTGAAACTTTTATTTGTAATTTGTAAGGGTTGCAGTTATGTATGCGGGCTAATTTCAAAAATTTTCATAGACAAAATAAAGAGTGGGAGAAAAAGCCTTCTAAAATTACGGATTTTTATGGAGACAAAATTTTTAATTTCCAAAATTATCAAAACTAAGGAATTCCATAAAAATACTGAAAAAAACACATGTCTGATAAAACAAACATTTTAGAACACTATAATAATTAAAAAACTGTAGCTGCCTTTAATTTTATTATGTGTTTTTTTTTTACAGTTCTATCTTGGTCTTCATGTTAAGGCTATAGGACATAAGGCAGAATTGCCTCAGCCAGCATAATTCAACCATTCACTAATAGGAAAATGATGAAGTGATACCAGATCAGTGGTGTAGTGGAGGTGGACGGGATCTGCGTACTTTTAAATTTTAATTAGGGATGTACCGAGTAGCACTTTGGCCGAGCACCAAGTAGTTGTGAATAAAAAAAAATTGATGTGCACATGAAGAATTTTGCATATATTGTACTAATCAGTTATAAATTTATCTACTATTAGTAATCTTAAAAAAAAATATGAAATTTTTACAACTTACTCCATAATGGCTAGAATTTTGCCGAGTACTCGATACACCAAGTATGTACTGAGTACTCAGTACATCCCTAATTTTAACACAAACATCCCCCTTTTGTTTTGAATTTTAACATAAGAGTTTCCCCACTTTTTGATGTTTGTATATGCAAGCGTCCCTCCACTTTTTTTCTAATGCTACACCACTGTACCAGATACATGTACAATAATTCCAGTATAAGTAAAGCACAAATATGTGAAAATAATTTCACTATTTTTGGCAATTTGTGCCATACTTACATAGGAATCAATGAAATCTATTATTAGTACAAAGGAAAATATTTAGTTTTTATATTCTATCATAATAAGGTATTCAAAATACATACATCTTGTGATCCACACTCAACGCATCTGTTATCAGGCATTACTTCAGGTGTCTGGCAATACCGACACACAGGGCAGCTACATATTAAAAAAAAAAAAAAAAACTTCAGCATTCAGATTAGTACACAAAATCATTTTTGGTTCTTCACTAATTCATTTAATTTTTAGTTGCAAAGAACCACCACATTGAAAGTCTCAATACAAAACTTTTGTCTTGATTACAGTTTATCATACCAAAACCTGTACTGGTATTGATGTAGTGTTGGTTGGGCATTTGATCATGTAACATATTAAAGTAAAATAAATAAACAAAGGAGCTAAGTAATAATTTTTAAGGAAAAGAACAGAAATCAATTATGTGGTACGAACATCAATTTGTGGTTTTACCTAATAGTTAACAACTACAAAGTTAGATCAAACATTTTGATGCAATCTACAGAGGAAAGAGGGGGAAGACAGAGGGAAAAAAGATGTACTCGAACATCAGGTTTGTGAAATCCAAAATTGCAACAAGGATATCTGATAAGATCAAAAATTACTTAAATTAGTTTAAGTGGTTATAAAATTTTTAAAAGTAAAAGATTATAATGGTTGTAAGTTATCCTACATTTTAAACTAATACTTATATATATATATATATAGTATACTTGCCTACTTTTGAAAATGGGCATAAGTAAGATTTCTATAGAAATGCATTACTTTGTCAAAGCAATCTTAATATTTGTGATAAAAAAAATATTTATCATACATACGACAGAGCAGAAGTAAATGGGAGAAGCTGAAAGACATACAACTGGTGGCAAAAGGTTTACTTCAAAAAGTATTTGCTTTTAGTGCAAACAACTTGGCTGATTTGGGCCAAATCAACCAAATCAATTGAGAAACATTTTAAATTTTTAAACTGAATCCATTTTATTTTTCATGTAGAAAACTTCATTAAGAAGAAAATTTAACTCCCCCTTCCTTCAATAATTACTTATAAAAAATAACCATTTATTGGATTATAATTATATTAGTCCATCTTTAGACTTTGTATGTACAATTTATTTTCTCATTCTCAAAAGCATATGAATTGTTCGGCTTCATACTCTCGAGTGCAACTAGAATGAGATTTCCAAAATGACAAGTGTACAAGTCCAATACTGCAGATGATAAAATATAAGAAGGAATGAAAATACGGTTGGCACGATATTATCAATGTCCAAGAGGCAAAATCACATAGAAAATAAAATGGAACGAAGTTTACAAAAGTGGATGCAATTGGATTTTGAAATGCGTAAAAAAATGGAACTCGCACGAAAAAGTTTAAAAAAGCTAAAATCCGTAACTTTTATGCATAATCCATAAAAGTTGGCAAATGTAACTTAGCATGTGTTGCATCTAAAGCACATTACACTGATTTTAACAGGTTGCTATTGTATAATAGGGTGGAGTCAGCACTATTGTGAAAAAAAGTTTTTGAATTTTTAATCGGCAAGAGACAGAAAAGATGCGCTTCTAGTTCAAAGGAATGCATGTAAAACATCAATGCAGTACATTAATATTAAGATCTGCCCCAAGCCACCTGAAATAGTTATTCTCTTTTACTTGTACTTTTAATTCAATCAGGATGGCTACAGAATCTCTGAAACGAAACTCCTTGACTTTTTCCCTGAAATTTTTAGAGATTTTTCAGAAAATTTCCCTGATTTTTATTTTTTGTATATTATATATATATGCATACAAAATATAAAAAGCAGACCTATTCAAAACACAAATGAATGCTACATTAAAACATTAGACAAAACAAAATTTACAGCAGGTAAAATTTTCCAAAATTTAATTTTGTTATTTCGAAGAAGGACATTGTTACAGCAGTGAAAGAATTGTGCAGTACAAAAATAAAATATCGAGTTAGTTTTATATTAGTTCTAGGGAAAGACAAAATGCATTTGTCAACCACTTGTTACTTGTTAGCAATTTAATGTTCAACAAGCAAAGCGTTTCTTTTAATTTTGCTTCCATTTCATTGAATCTTATACTACTCAAAAATAAATAATTAATAAATAGTTGACTGGTGAAAGAGTAATTGCTTGAAAGAAGAATGTGAACATGCATAACTTCCAAACTTCTTTTTCGAAATACATAAATTTTATTAAGAAAATTATGCATTTTTTAAAGATTAAAAAAGCATTTAATTCCATTAGGAAATACCAAGCTCCAGAGAAGACTTGAACGAAGATTAAAAGTTTCAGAATTATTGCTAGTATGTCAAAAAAAAAAAAAAAAGAACTGTACACATGAAGTAGTTAAATCTCTTAATGTGCAGTATGAGAATTTATTGCAAGACTGAATAAGAAATGAAATAAATAATTTTAAAATTTATTTTTTATTTATTTGGAATTAATTGCTCACATTTAACATGGTCATCCTGCGCAGAACCAATTTATATGATAAATGAATGTGAGTAATAGAAAATAAATAATCACCTTGATTAAGCAAGAACTTGTGCATAGTTTATGATTTTTGCTCTCTGACTTTTTCAAATTTAAACATATTATTTAACAGTTTCATTCGTTATTTCAAGTATTTTAAACAATCTGAAAAACACGCATGTATTAAAAAACTGAAACAAAAAATAAAACTAGAGATATTATCTTCGACATTAGAAAGTTCCCCCTTACAATCATGATTAGAGAAATTTCAAATTAAAACTTTAATGAAAATAAAAAGAAATTTTTTTTGTTTACCTTTTAATAAAGCATAAGAAACTTCGAAAATCTGAAATGTCCAGTTCCCATCGCGCATGTAAAAAGATCACATTTTTTTATATGTGGGCAATAAATGTATGAAAAACGGCAAATAAAAGAACTTTTTTACGTAAAATAACTTTAGAATTGAATTTTAATAAGGGAATGATTATTAACATTAATAATTACAGATACGTAAGACTCGGATAAATACAGATAAGATCGTTGAAAACATGGGGAAAATTAAAGACATAGAAAAAAATTCTCTCGTTATTGGAAATTATTGCAAATTTCCCTGCTTTTCTCAGAGCATTAAAAGTCTCTGATATTTTCCTGATCTCCCAGTTCTGTCGTTCCTCTGTGTTACTGTAGGAAAGGTAGAGATAACTTATAAGTCTGCAAATAAGAGCACAACTGTTCAGAAGTTTAAAGGACTAGATACCAACCTAGTATCTCCCCATTTTGCCAAACAGCTGCCATGAAATGAATGGTTACAAAGAATTGTTAAAATGCCTTCCACTGATTCATCCTGTAAATAAAGAAATAATATAAAAATGAGTTTCAAGCATGTAATTAACATAATTAAAACAAATATTCCAAGGTTCCAAAATAAAAATAACAGTAATAATGAAGAGGTTCAACTATACAAAGAACTTTAAGAGCAAATGATTCTTCAAAGTATAATAAACTACATTACTATCTTTTGCATTAATTTCCCATCTTAAAAAAAAAAGGGTAAAGATACTGATGTCATGGAAGAGTTTTGATACATTCTCATGATCCCAATTAGTCACTTGGACAATATGTAAAGAATTCTATTTGCTGACATGTACTTACTTTTCAGAAGTTATTAAGACCATAAGAAGGAAGTAATTTTAGAATAATAGTTACTTGGAAGGATAGCAGTTCTGATAAATTACATGTGAATGATAGAAAACATTTTATAACAAACTAGTCCATTGAAGTCATATGAGTAAAGCTACCATCCCAAAGCTTACATCATTATGCATTGATAAAGGAGTTCATAGTCACCTTGAAACATGTGCATTGAGTTAAATTTGCAAGCATAAATGATAAAATGTTGTTTTTCCACATTTAATTTCTGCACAAAGGTATTCTCAGATACATAGTTTTTAGCTTTTATTTTAATTCCATACCATTTTTTAAATTACCCAGTTATTTTTTCCTTATTTAAAATAATTTGACTTCAATAATTGAATGATTCAATAATTTGTTTCATTCCGAGACATTTAGAATAAGGATCAATAAGAACTATTGACATTTTTAGTTGGATGACATTTAAAAATAAAGACAAAGGAAACACTCTGCTAATTGTGCTAACTGCTGGGATCATTAACTGATTGGTAACAGATTGGGATCATTAACAATAAAAAATTATATTAACAAAGGCTGAACATTATAAAAGGAAATAACTATGCTTATTAAGAAATTAAACATTAAAAAAATGCAAGCAAATGAAAACTGTTAGAAATTTCTTTAACAGCCTTGTTCATCAATAGTTTACCTTTATCTGATTGATATTGTGTGACCCATATTTCTATAGGATATTGCACAAGAATTTTAAAAATATTTCTACCTCTTTTACAGAGCTATAACTATGAAATGCATCTCTCTTTATACAAAAGACAGAAATGGATGAAAGGTTGGTACATATGCTGTACTATGCCCATAAGGAAGGCCAAATTTTTCTGCAATACATTCCTCATGAAATTCCTCTGCAATACATTCCGAATTCTAAAAGTTAAATTAAGGTCGGCGCAGGCTATTATTACCTTCGCTAATAATTAAACTAAAAAAGAGTTTTTTATTGGCCGGGGGGGGGGGGGGGGGGCAATGAAAATCAATAAAATGTGCAGCGGAAGGAATGTTTTCTGGAGAGGTGGGATATTTATCTTAAGCTTTTAGCACTCATGGACAACAGGGAGAGGGGACAAAATGTCCTCCAAGCTTTTGGCCAATGTTTTCTGTTTTTCTAGGCTGGATTGCCCACGAGGGAAGGGGTTATGGTGCAGTATGTGTGACTGGAATCTTTAGGGGGTGGTTTTCAGTGGGTTTTAGCCAGGGAGGGGGTTGGAAAGGGGTCACTGTTCGTGGGGAAGAATGCACCATTACTCTTAGGCAGACTGGGTCAATGCCGTAGATAACGGGTCTTTGGGGATAACCCCCCACCTGAAAAGGGAAAATGTATCTAGAATTTAACCAATTTTTCTTATAAAACCATGAAATTAGATCACTTATCCCAAAGAAATCCCCCCCCCCCCCGAAATCCGGGTCTAGCTACACTACTGGACTGGCCCCCGATATATGTATTTATTGTGGGAAACACCGTAGAGGAACACTTTATTGTAATTAAATTAATAAACACACAATTTTTCCAGGTTGAGGGGTTGATTTTTCTTCAATGCCACTGCAGGTAACTCAAACTCTCAGCGTGGATAGTGATATGCAGGTGTAACGGTGCGAGAGTGGCTGTGAAGCGCTGGGAGTCGAACCAAGATCTTTTTGGTGGTAGCCACATTCTTTACCGCTTTCCCAAAAGGCGCGCCCCTTGGGCAGGAGCAAAGAGGGCTATTTGAAGGACTGAACTCGCACCGCTACACAGGTAAATGAAACACAAAGACAAAATATTACAGAATGTTACCATTCTTTCAAGGCAAACAGGACATGTTGGCAATTCTGTATGTCCAGGCAAAGGAACATAGGCTTCCTTTAAGAAAAACACATGAATTAAGAAAAATTAATAAAATAAAATTAATATTACTTTCAGAAGTGATACAATTTTCATGTTATTTATGATTTTTTTGGGGTTCATTTCCTTTTAATTCCTTAATAATCTTCTGCTTTCTTTTTAATCCCTTAATACTTCAAATGAATTCAAAATTCCTGTACCTTCATGATGCTTCAGAAAAAACATGTTTAAAGCATAGATAATTACAATAAAGGTATTTGTGATCTATAGCCAATTAGCTGACTTTGGCACATCAATGCACATAGGCAGTGTTTGGATTGGGTTCAATCAAGAGCAAGCTGGATAGTGTCTGATTGGAGGAACTATCTTTAACGACAAATCTCAATTTATAGCCAATCAGTTTTAGTCCTGGTGCAAAGAACACTGAAAGTTTGCAGGAATGTATTTTAACAACATTTTGCAGCTGTTAACAATGCCTATACTCTATACTATCAAGTTACCAAGGTGCCTTTAATCAGCAAAATTTCCACAAGGATATGAGGTCTTTCCTTGGCCTGCCAGTATATATATATTGTAGAAATAAGATGTCTTTTAGGACACATTAGGAAGGCAACTTCATCATATTAGAAAACCTTATATTGAAGTAAGCTATATTTTTAATGCATAATCCTCAAAGGTAAGTGTGTTTGAATTTCTATCAAGATCTCACCAAATGACTAGAGTTTTGACACATATAGCCATGGCAAAGTATTTTAGTGAAGCACAAATATTAATGTCGGCAAAAAGAAAATTGATATGTTGTCCCCAAAAGCTAATTTTTTACGGCCCCATGATCAAACAACATGCTGAAAATTGTTACTACAAATGTGATATATTTAATTTGATACACATTCCCTCAAATATGGCTATTAGATTCAAGAAAGTTTTCTGCAGTAATGAAATTGGTTTAAAATAATTATCTAATAAAATCACTGATGTTGAGAAGTGTAAATGCTTGGTGAATGTAGCTGCAATAGGAAGTTGCACTCGTGATCAAGTTTAGAGGAGTTCACAAAAAATTTCAAACCCTAGCAGCATGAGATTTGAAACTAAAAGACATTCTAAACGATTTCCAACTGCAAACTAAAAATAATTTTTAATCGACTCAAAATTTTATGCAGAATATTTTACTGCAAGCACTACAGTGCAAATTCAATTTAACAATACTCAAATTAACAATTTTCTCAAATTAGCAAAATATTTTAAGTCTCAAATCAGATTTGTTGAATGTTATTGTGATATTGCATCACATTTTTTTCTATTTAAAATACCTTTTTTTCTCTTTTTTTTCCTTCGTTTTGCCGGTGTATGTGATATTGCATCACATTTTTTTCTATTTAAAATATTTTTTTTTCATTATTAATTAATTTATTTTTTTTTCTAAACTTTTTATCATTTCTATCTTTTTACGTAATGCTTCCTTTCAATTAAATTATTCCAAATTATTTTATTTTTCACGAAATCGGTATTTTCGGCACTAAATTCTTTTAACATCAAAATTTTGCTTATTTTAATTACTGATTCGTAAATTCTTTTACCATGCTAAACTTTTTTTAATATAAATCTTTTTCATTCCTTTTTCCAAATTACCATTTTTTTACCAAATAGCCATCCTGTTTTCAACGAAGTTGTCGTCCATCTTCGAACATCCTGTCTTGAAGATCTTATCAGGTTGTTTTTGATGCGTCATAGTGATACTTATCTGTTGGTTTTGGTTCAGAATTCACGAGTCACGCTTGATTGGTTCCTGCCGAAATTCCTCCTGCGATCTCATTGGCGCACGTGACGTGCGCCGTTGCCATAGGAGAAATTGCGTGTGGAGAAAGTGGGGGTGATGCGATTGACTCTCGCCGTGATTGCCGTGTCGAGAGGTTGCCGGCGCATCGATTTCCTTTTCTGTGAAATAATGGCAGTGGACCGCCGATATGGAACTTTCGATCCTGCCCCTGACACCGTGTGAGCCACACGTCATGTCTTAAAAACAAAAGGGGGTAATCTGCAAATATTTTCAAATTATGGCAACAATTATTACCAGCAAAAGTCCGGCGAAATCCATGAGGGCGCAGCTGCACCTGTAAAACGGGAGCGATGCCCGCCACTGCAATTTTTTTTCTCGGAGCCAGGAGGCCCTCATCATAAGTTTATAAGTCATACTTCAAGTTTATTTTTATTGATTTTATGTCCTGGATGATCTCTTACAACTAAAATGGATCAATAGTTTTTTTTGCACCGTCTGAGGATGCTCAAATGTAATCTGTAAAAAAAATTGGATGTCTAACAGTCTAATCTAATATAGTAAGTGTGCAGGTGATCACCTATTTTTTTTTATTTTATAAAAGTAAAAATGCAGCCAGTTCCTCCATAAATAAAATTTTTTGTTATTTGTTAAAACTTGTTAAGTTTTCTTTTCATGATCAACACGCCATCCACAAGGGGTAAGTCGAATTTTTTTCTTTTCATGCCAATCTGTAAACGCATTCAAGGTAGTCGTTGATCTGGGGAATTATTGTGGCACTTCGCGATTAAAAACATTATTATGTGCAACCACTATTTCGGCCTAATCAAAATTTTCTGGGAAACTAAATTCTAAAAAAAACATTAAATAAATGAAATCTTAATTCCAACTGGGGGGTGTAACAACACAAATTTGTGCCGCGAATAAATTTCAGCTCATTTAATTGTCAACGTTGCACTGTACTACCACAGTTATGTTGCCCAAATTAACAATATCCTTGATTTAAAGATAGCATCTAACAAGTTCATAGAAAATCGTTAAATCAAGATTATGCTGTATTTAAATTTTATACAAATACCTCTTTCTTACTGAATTCAATGAATTTCAAAACAAAAAATCTATTCATCTAATCTTACAGTGAAATTAATGCTTGAAATTTCTTGTTAAAAAAAGGAATTTTTAATACAGTAAAACCCCGCTATACTGCGCTTCAGTATGCTGCAGAATTGGATATACCTCAGTGACTATCATGTCCCTGGACACTTAAACCACTCTTTATCAATGCCATTTAAAGGCGATTCCTTTTTTCCATTGTAAATAAAGCCAGCCTGAGCACACAAATATTCTAGCCAAAGAGCACCCATTCCCCCACCAGACACTAACAGATAAAGCCCTATTGTGATAGGCATGCACCTTTTTCATGCTTTTTCTGTCTTTCAACCTAGGACATATAGTTTGATTTCAAAATCGAGTGCAATCACACGGACTTCTTTCTCTTGACATGGGCGGAGCTCAATATGTCACGGATTCTTTTATAGCACTACCAACCTTTGTATTCCAGATTCTTTAGCATTCCTGAAAAGTAAACCCCTCCCCTTCCAAATCTAATTTTTTCTTAAGACTTCTCTCTTTTTTCTCCGAATACAGTTGGTTTATAACCTAGCGTTCAATAGACTGAGCGCAGCCGTACAGCTGAGATGTGTTTCTTGCACAGCAATTGCAGTGAATAAAATGGCAGCAAAGAAGAAAAGAAAAAATTATACTATAGGGGGAAGAAAAGTTATGAGTCATTGATAAAGTTAAAAACGATGCAACAAAAGCAAATATTATTTCGTAATATTACAAATGTAGAGTTCACAGCATGACACTTTTTTTGTTATAACGACGTAATTTACAGTTTAATTATCACTAAATTTTATTTTCAAATAATGTGCTCAACACATTATTTGAAAATAAAATTTGGTGATAATTAAATTGTAAATTACGTAGTTATAACAAAAAAAATTTCATTTTGCGGACTCTACATTTGGAAAAAATACTGTGAAATGGCCCTTAAACAAAATGTTGATATGTATCATAAAAATAAAATAAAACAATAATAGTTTAAAGAATTGATGATTAATATACAGCAAGCAAAACAAAACAATTCATAATATGTAGGGAAATGGGCCCAAATTGAAATAGTATAAGTTATTTTTTTAAAGAACAAAAAAAAATTGAAAATTTATTTTGAAAATAACAATAAATAAAAGAGAAAACTGAATTTTATAATACAACTTTCAATGAAATATTATTTTCATTCTAGGCAGTAAATTTGTACCTTACAATAAAAGAGGAAAATTATCACTTTGCAGGATGTGTAAGAAAAAGTTAAAAATTGAAATATTTTCCTAATGAAATAGTTTTTCATGAGAGCCTTATGGTAGTACAAATAATACCTAATGATTCATATTTATGAGGACAGAGGGTTATAAATACTTTTTATCAACCATGAATAACTAAATGAACGAATCATAGATAAAGTTAGGGAATGAATAAAGGAATTTTTGAATGTAAAAAATTAAATGATTAATTGTTGTTGTTGTCGTCATGTTCTCGCGCATGGAGAGGAAGAATGGGTATGCTGCTCCTGAGTCTAACGGGCTCTTATAGGAAGGAGTCTAATAAAAATGATTAATTAAATGAACAAATTTAGTTATCTGAAATATTAATGTAAGGACAAAGTGAAGTTAAATATATATATATATATATTGCACTTTGCTCCATATGCTCAAGACAAACACAAAATAAATTAATACTGCACTCAACATTAGTTGGTCTCAATTAATATTTAAAACATTAATAGTAGGAATTTTATCATTATAGTATAATAGCAAAAAAAATCAACTTAAAGCAAAACATTACAACATGAGCATCAAATTTTAAAAAATGGCTTGTATAATCATATTGTTTGACCTTGAGAGTTAACTATTTTTGGTCTGGAATCAACTCCTTGTTATGTAACATAGTTAAAATGTTATTAAATAGGTGGCCCTGCACACCAGAATAAACATTTTACCATTTCACTTTGCAACACATTCCCCCTACAAATTTTCATAACTTGAAATATTCAATTAGTACTTAAAACAAATAAAGTATAAATGCCACATAAAAAAAAAACCTAAATATTAGAACAATATAAAACACTACCTCCGATTCCTTTATTGTTTCCACTTTTGCAACAAAAGCAAGATGGCAGACTTCAGGCTCAATAGAATTAAATCTTTCTCCATTGAAATTTTTATAAAAAATGTCAGCTGAAAACTAAGATGAAATAACTTTTTTAAAAAGAAAAAATGTATGTAATGAATATACATTTACAAAAGTTAATATTAAAAGAAAATGAGTTAAATATATGATTTTCAGAAAAAAAATGAATACTTTAAAAAATGCCACTAGACTATAGAAATGATTTCTAACAATATCTAGAACAACTTAGTTGAGTCAATACCACATATCTGCACCTCAGGGGAGACTAATGCAAGTCCAAAATCAGGTTATTACTGCATTTCTAAGTTGCACCAAAATTAACCAACAAGGGATAAAGCATACATATTTTTAAAATATTAACAATCATGTTTTGTAGCCAAATTCATAAAATAGCTTTGTTACTAGGCAACACAATCATTCTTCTCAGTTTTTACACACTTGTATAAAGTAGTGAAAATGTGACTCTTACATTAGTCTGGACTTAATGGAATATCACTTATTTATTTATTAGTTATCATTATCATCGTTAACATTCTTTCTAAAAGAGCTTTCACAGAAGAAATAATTTTTTGTACGGAGGGAGAGAAATCCCCCCCCCCCCACTCTTTTTAAATTAAAGAAATATTTTTATTATAATTTAGCCAGAGTAAGCATCACTTGTTTCTTTAATTCTATTGCCCCATCTGAGGAATTTCTTTAAGAAAACATTAATACAGTTCAGTTAGAGAGGCATAATACATTACATAAAATTGCAATGATACTTGTGCTTGAACAGTTATGGTTTTCTTAGAAACATCTATTTCACAGTGGAAATGTGAAGATTATGTGATAGAAAACAGAAAACCAAGTTCAAGGCACAAAATCCTGGATACTTAGTTATAAAATGGGCAAACTGGTAGATAAGGCATACTGGTACATAAAACGAGAAAGTTATAGGAAGAAAAAGTAAAAATAAAAACTACAAACAACACAATTAAATCTACAAAACCATTTTTAAAAAAAAGAGAAAGAAAAAAGAAAAAAAAGACAAATTTTTATAATTCTTCTAAATGAAAGAATTCAACGCAAGTCGTAATAAACAAACATGAATATATAACTTTTCCATAGTTACGATCGAAAATGTTGTTAAAACTAAACACAATGACAAATCTTGTTTTCAACATAATTTTCAAAAATTCAATGTAGATATATAAGAGCTACTACTAGAATTGAATTTTTGCTAATTTTGTTACATAGCTCCGTTTTAATGGACTAAAAAATATACCATTTTTAATTGACGAAAAAGAAATCATCTACAAGTACAGTGCACTCCCAATTATCCAGGTTAATCATCGGGACAGGTCGGATGAACAATAGAAAACACAGATAATCCGAAAACTCCTTTTTATTAAAGAAAAAATTATCAGTACAAAAAATATAAACATTTCTTACATTTTCATGCTGTATAACATCATACTAGGAATTTTCCTTTTAACATTTACTGATTAAAAAACTGTGTAATGCATCTTTGTTTCTGATGTTTCTTCATCTCTTGCCGTATATATTGACATATATTTTACGAATTGCAGTAATGTCACCGTAATAAAATCCTGGTTGTCCCATATAATCTAATAAAGTTTCTACAGATTGTAGAGCAGCAAAATGAGAAATTGTATTTCCTTCATTTACTACACCTTTTACATCAATACTATCATCACTATTTAAAAACACAGTCAATGTAGATACATTAAGATAAATTAAATGCCTGCACTATCAACTAAACCGGACAAGATTCTAATTCACATCAACATTGATTTTACATGTATGATCATATTGAAATGCTCCTCTTTAACTTTTTTTCCCGACTCCGGAATGAGCCCCGGAAAATCCACACACGAATAATTGAGAGTGTACTGTACTAGTATTTGCTATTATTCAAGTTACATTGCACTATTATTAGGTAAATTTCTTTCTTAAAGCAGTTATGCCATTCAGTGGTATAGGTGGCAGAGAACAAGCCTTCTATATCATGGGCTAGTACAAGTACAGCCTTAAACATGGATGCTATTTTGACATCCATGCTTAGTTGGCATTTATTTCAATCATGTTTTAGTGGTTCAGAACCCACTTTAAGCTTGGATTCCAGAATGGTTATACAGTAATATGGGAACCTAAATTCGGAATCCTGAAATCCGAAAAATCCAAAATACAGAACTTTTTCAAAAAATTCGGCAGCTGAAAAAAAAAAAAACAGCTTTTGGTTTTTAAAGGGGGGGGGGGGGGATCGGGAAATTGTTTGCAGTTTTTTTTAGAAACAGCCATTTTACCTCCAAGATCGGAAATGTGCAGTTAACAAAGGTATTTTGCGATTTTCTGAAAAGGGTTCATTTTTGTGATTAGAGCTTTTATTAATGGTTGCTTTAATTCTGAGTTAATATCATTAAATTTTGATTTTTCATTTCTTGAAGTTTTATTGTATTTATTTTTTAAAATGAGCTCTTATTTTCGCATGATGCAGAACATTTGCAAAATTGAAATTCAGCGTTTCTCGCATTTTCCCAATAGTCCAATATTTTACTGCAATTAAAAGTCTTAAATAAGTGGCTAGAGAATACAAAATCAGATCTGAAGTTGACGGAATTATTTTCTTTTATTGTTTAGTTAAAGAGGTTAAAATAATATCGGGGAAAATCTAGATTTTCCGATGTTTTGCCTCGAATAACATAAACTCACTCCAACTTTGCTTTTTGTGCTGAATTTCGCGACTTATAGGCGAGTATGTACTATAATAAAAAATGCTACAAATGAGAAAATTACCAATACAATCTTCCAGAACAAATTATATGGGTTCTGATGCTGCTTACAAAACTTTTTGAATGAGGATCCAAAATCCGGAAAGATCGCAGGCCCAAGCGTTACGCATTTGAGGTCTCATATACTGTACTACAGGTTGCCCTACAATGCTCAATCAGTTTTAGCAAAACATAAGTGCACAAAATAGCTGGGTTACACACAAATTAAAATAAATAGATGGTCAATTGGTCATTTCTTGATAACACTTTCAAATAAATGTGCTATTTCAACAATAAATCAAATGTATAAAAATGCTGAAGAGTTTCTGATACCTATATTACTCAATTTTTCATTTTGTTTTACAGAAGGAAAAGCAAAGATAAAAAACTGAATGTTCAGTGCAGGTATTATTAGGCTTTCAAAGCAATAATTCAATAACTTTTTATGACATGCTGCATTATACCACAAGATTAGATTTTCCTATCAAGCACATATAACGCACTGCTCATCAAATCTAATAGCACCCACAACTATAGCACTTCTTGCTGCTGATTTGAATGACCAAGTACAATCAGGCAACGAAATATAACTGACAGATGACATTAAATGAAAGATTATGCATGCCTGTTTGCATGCTTGCATGAATAATTGTGGGCAACCCCCCCTCCCTACAGCCATTAACGCCTCCTATCCCCCATTTCTCACTTGAAAAAGAATATTATGCAAAATTTAACTTGTAACAATGAAACTTAATGAAATAAATTGATACCTAAATAAATGCAAATGCTAACTTTCATGCTTCTAAACTAATTTCTTCTTGGTGTTTGCATGTTATATTTTCACCAGTGTTTACCACACAAATGAGTAATAAAAATGAATTAGGAATAGTGAGAAATGATGCATTATTTTAATAATGAATAATAAAAAAGAAAACAATTGAAAATAATGATGTAGATGTACAATAAGAAATTAATCAGACTAATTGAGTTTGAAATTTTAAAAGAAAAAAGATAAATTAGAAAAAAAAATACATTTATGATTGTGATTTGAATTAAGAGCATAAAAATAAAATATTTTTACCTGGTTTTTAAACTTCACAAGTACCATATATTGATTTGGCTTATTTTCACGAATGATTCTCATATGTTCAATGTCATCACTACAAAATTAAAACAGATATGACATAAGAAAAATATTTGAAGATATGAAATTGCTTAACCAAAAACATCAAATCTGTGAAAGTATAAGCGAAAAACAACTTCTACAAATGAGTGATAATGGAAAACAGATTTTGCATAACATAAGGCAAAAAATAAAAGCATTTAATTCTTATTTGCATTTATGTTCATCTATTTTCAAAAAAAAAAAAAAAGGAGGTTGGGGGCTAAAAATTAAATTATTTTTTTAATAGCCTAAATGAAAGTAATTTCTGAAAACCACACCTAAACAATAAATTATTTTAACATAGTAATAATAGTTAACATGACCTTATAAAGCGTTAGTCTGGAAAATAAAGAGGAAACCGTCTTTGATAATATTTTATAAACTATTTTCTTTTAAGACATATGTTTCAGCAATTAATAGTTACAGTGTATCATTAACACATTAAAAGAAACATTTTGCTTACTAAACAGGAGCAACAAACTGCAACAGGTCATGAGTAGTCATACCAGCAGGCACAGCTAAAATACACAGCATTTCACTTCTTTCTGCTTCTTCAGCAAGCGTGGTTCTTTGACTAAATGAGAAAATAAATAAATGTGAAATGTAATGAACTATTCTTTATAATCATTATAGCAAAGATGCAATCACCTACACTACATTTTACAGTGTTCTGTTCTATGGATTTTTACTTATTTTAATAAAACTTAGATGAAGTGTTTGAATCTTCACCAGCTGATTATTTGAATTTGGGAACTGTTGTAGTGAAAAAAGTTTTAATTGCTTTGTATATTTCCCATTCACAAAAATAATATAAAATAGATATGTTTAGAAAATTTCTTAATATAAGTATTCTAATTGGAAATGATAGATGATTTTCTTGGTTTGGTACATTATTTTTCTGTTCTTTAAATTGCTGCTGCACACAGGTTTTCTAATGTTCACATAGAAAGGAAACCTCACTATCAGGACTATAGAATTTGTAAACACAATGAAAGGAGAACTATCAACAGTAAAAGAAATTGCCACTCAAGTAAAAATGCATTATTCTGAAAGTAGATTGGATATAAAAAGTGTGCTTTTGTACACTTTTGTCATGCAAAACTTTTTCAAGGCAGTGGTTGCTGGTTCAGATTACAGAAAAACATACAACTAATAAATAAATATGAAATGCAGTGATTTATACTTTATAAGAATTATAGCAAAGAAAAAGACTACCACATAATGCTACATTTTGCTGGATTCAGTTTTAATTGATCTGGTAGTGACAATATCCTGCAAAATCATCCAATATGCATTAACGTCTTTCATATGAGTTCAATTCTTTTTTTTTCTTTTTTTTTTGTAATATTAAATAATTATTGAAATAAATGTATAAAAAATGTGAATATAGGAAAAAACAAACACAAAGTTTCATAACAAAATCTTTAACAAAAACATTTTATGATTTGCAATTATAAGTGATTACACTTACTTTTCTTTATATAAATGCAGCAAGCCTTTAGTAACTTCTACAAAATGATTTCCTGATGAAAAATGAATAGGTGGAGAGTGCATCAGCCTATTTCGCCGATCAGCATCTACTACATTCTCTCCATCATCCACATTATTTGGTTCTCTATTTTTCTCTTCTTCTACTGTTACATTCACATTTGTAATTTCACTCTTTTCTTCAGGTTTAGCAGCATTACATGTCGTTGGAGGCATGTCATTTCCTTTGCCAGCAATAAGGGAAGAATCTTTAATTTTTGATCCTTGTTTATCTTTAAGCAAAGAATTGCTTTTCATGCTTTTCTTTGAAGTATTTTGTTGAGCTTTTTTATCACAGGGCTTCAATTTTGAAGGCTTTGCCTCAGTTGTTTTAATTTGATTACTCTCATTCTCTAGATCTGAATGACTTAAAGGAGTTGACTTATTCTCGGAAACTACATCAAGCTTGGAATTGTTTTCTGTAGTACCTAAAAAATAAGTAGAAACATAAATTAGAAACATTTCTGCTTTCCTTATTAGTATAAGAATATCCATTAAAAATCTAGAAACTATTCCGTTTCAGAGAGCGGTTCAGGTGATAGATAAAAATTTTTCGCCAAATCAAACACAAAAGAAAAACTTATGGTTCATCTCATGTTACAATTTGCAAAACTCAATTGATGTCATCTTCTAGCACCAGAAATGCATAAAACATACAACATTACAGAAAGTGCTTTTAGAAACTTTAACTCAATTTTACTCTAGCAATCCATTGCAAGACCCTTTCCTGCAAAGGTATTTTGTTCAAAACTCAATTTTTACTTCTTAAAAATATAAATAATTTTTCCACTTGTACATGTAATACTTTATTTACTTGTAATAAATACAGAAAAGATAAAACATTTATCTGCCCTTTGCACTCATATGGCATCCCAACAAAAAAACACTACATGGCATTTTATGTACATTTAGGCAGGGTTGGCAGGTTTTTGACACGTGACAGTTTTTGACAGTTTAAACCATGGTTTAAACTGTCACGTCAAAAACCTCCTTGTCTTTTGACAAGGAACTTATGTCTTATGCCAAAAACTGTCAAAAACCCACATTTGTATGTGAAATTTATTAACAACTAAAATTTGTTATTAATACAGTAGTGCTCGAAAAATATTGCAGCAAAAATTAATTAGTCACTTCTTAAGTGGTTTTAACCTTGAATGAAAAAAATATGTTGTTCTGTGCTTCATATTAGTGATGTGGGTTGGGCAAATGCCCACTGAATATTCGCAAAGCGTTTTTTATGAGCCCAAAATGTGGGCAATTATAAAAACATATTTTCCTTTACATTTCGACATTTTTAATAAGAATTACTGCTTATAAATAACAGTAGTTATTTTAGAATATATGTTTCATTAGTAAGAGGACAACAGGGACTAAAATTAGTGCTAATTACACAGTCGCCAGTGTTAATCATAAAACATGTAATAATTCATAAATATTTTCAATGTAGATGTTGTTGGTAGAGCTGTTAGCCTATTTATCATTAAATACAAAATCGCAAATCGAATTTTTTTTCAAACAAATTATTTTACCCAAAACCAAAGAACTAAAAAACCATTTTATTCTGTTACTATTATCTTAAAAAAAATAATTCTTAACCTTGAAATAATTTATAATTATTTTTCTAATTCATGATTCATATTAGACAGCACAAATGTCTTAATATTTTCTAGCAATATTCTAAATATGCCATCTAGTTTATTCACAATATTTAGTCTATCTAGTAACTTAGCTGAATACTGGGATAATCAGTTTATATTAATGTTATTCAACTCTGTTTTAAATATCCAAATTTTTTTGAAAGGACTGACTGGAAAAATAATATATGTCGTAATTAAAATTCAATGCCCAATGTTATAGATGTATTATTACCTTTTTAACTCATGAAAATGTTTATTTTAAACATTCATTTTGCCATATTTTTTCCGAGAGTTAAAATAAATAAACCCCAATTTTTTTTTATTATTACTTGTTATCTAAAAATGTCTTTATTGTTGTTACATTAATCATAATTTGATCAAGTTCAACATTTGTTGCAACAGTTGTTTAAATTGATGTAATTTCTTGTAAAATTTAGGTCAGCTGAAAATTAAGATAGGTTTTTGACAGTTTAAACCGGTATTATACCTATGTCATGTCAAAAACTAGTTTTCGACATCAAAAACCCAACCCTGCATTTAGGCTACTGTTTGGTGTTGTGAAATGATTGTATAGTGGCGCCCCCAAAGTGAAGCGAAAATAATTCTGTAACGCGAGAGTGTCGGTGTAGAGAGAGAGAGAGAGAGAGAGAGAGTGTGGAAAGCACGCGAATAAAATGGAGTTGTTCTAAAGTCTCTGCCATCTGATTTGTGTTGTGAATTACATTAAATGTGTGCGTGGAATCGGCGAATTAACATGGTCCGGCGCGAGCCGGAGGTGGCTGGGACCGAAGAACAAAAATTTTGAAAATAGTACATCGAAAATTAATTGAAAACGAAAGCGATAGTCTTGTGTTGTTCAGAGTTCAAGTTTGGGTTTCACGGAGATTCAGTTGTTATTGTTACTTGGTGAGAGGTTAGTTATTCAAATTTTACGATATTGATATTGTTATATCTAGTGTTTTAAGACGTAATTAATTTGTGTTTTATTAATTTCATTTGTGATTGAGTTAATTTTTGTGAAAATGAGTATTACCAAGTTTAAAAAAGAGGAGTTAAAGGATATTGCCGAGGAGTTAAAATTACCTATACCTGATAATGCTAAAGTTCTAGATTTAAGAGAGTTAATACAGGAGAGTGAGATTTATAAAACAGATAAAGAATCGCATCAAACTATTGTTGACTGTACTTGAGGAAATAAACGAGAGAAAAGATAAACTTGAGCGGGAAAAATTAGAAAACGAAAATCGACTAGAATTTGAGAGAATTGAACTGTCCCAGTTAGAAAGGGAATTAGAAATTGCAAAATTGTGTGAACAATCTCGAGAGAGTGAGCCATCACAAAATGACATTAAAACAATCGGAACAGAGTGTAATGTAGAGAGTTTGATTAAGAGTATTAAAAATCAAACTATTCCGATTCCTCAGAGAGCCGAGTCATTTAATTTATTTTTTCAGTCGATTGAGAAGGCATTTAAAACCAAAGATGTTCCCGAGAAATTAAAACCTGAAATTCTTTTAAATATCCTTGGAGAGAAAGCATGTAATTTAATGGTTTATCTTCGAGAAGAAGATTTGAGTAATTATGATAAACTTAAAGCCATAGTGTTAAAGGAGTTTCAACCAACATCCCAAGAATGTCTAAATCACTTTAAAAAGGCGCAAAGGTTACCCAATGAAAGTTATGTGCAGTTTGCATCTAGATTGAGTGCAACCTTTGAATACTATTGTCAGTTACGGGAGGTAAAAGACTTAAAATCAATTTGTGAATTAATAGTGTCAGATAAAATAATCGAGACGTTGGATAGAGAATTAACTACTCATATTGGCGTAAAACAAGGAGAGACGTGGTTTAAACCACATGAGTTAGGCCGAGAATGCGATATTTTCATATCGTCGAAGGGAAAAATTAAAGGAGAACAAAGTTTAATACCTAATTATAAATCTAAATATGAACCGAGGCGTTATGATGTCAGTAATCAAAATAATAGTCGTGGGTCAAAAAATACTTCAAGTGTTTATCTGTCTTCCGTTAAAAATGCGAAATGCATTGTAAATAGTTGTAAAACAAAGGAATCCCACCCGCTGTATTTGTGTCCTGTGTTCAAATCTCTTAGCGTTGACGAAAGAATAGATATCGTGAAAACTAATTGCTTATGTTATAAATGTTTTTCCTCACATTGTTTCGTTAAGAAGCCGTGTAGAGCTAAAAATTGTTTTTGTGGGAAACCGCACAATAGATTAATTCATTATCCCAAAAGAGATAACTCTTCTGCCCAGACACAAACAGCAACAGGAGCCAATGATTCGACGCCGTTGAATCCAAATGCACAAGCTTACGTCAGTCAGAATCAGGGAGGGTCAGCAAATATTGCCTTCTCCCAAATTGAGAGCGAGAGAAATGCATCAGTAGTGGCTACGAGTTTTTTGCAAAACAAAACAAAAACAGTTTTATTGAGTGCCTTGCGATGCTTAATACGAGACAGGTACAGCGCCAGACATGAAGTGAGATGCCTCCTAGACGGAGGAAGCGAGTCAAATTTTAAAACGAAGGATTGTGCGGATAGATTGCAGTTGAGGAATGAGAAAATTAATTTACTTGTATCTTGTTTAAATGATTCATCAATGATGGTTAATGGGTGTGTTATGGCAACCATAAATAATCTTGATATGAGTTTTAAAAAAGAGCTTAATTTGCTAGTTGTCAAAAAAATAACCGATTTAATTCCGTCAAGAATGATTAATGTTTCAATTGATTTACCTAACGATATTGAGCTGGCAGACTACAAATTTAATATTACTGGAAAAATTGATGTTTTATTAGGTGCGGAAATATTTTATGAATTGCTTAGGCCAGGTCAAATTTATACAGGAGATTCTCGACTACTTTTGAAAAATAGTGTTCGGATATGTCGCTAGCGGAAGTGTAGATGAGGAGGTGAATGACAAAATTCACTGTGGTTTAATTCGAGATAGTGATTTAAATACAACATTAAAGACCTTTTGGGAGATAGAATCAATAGGTGTCAAGGACGAGGGTATTACTAGTGAGGAGGACATGAATTTAGAATTGTTTAAGGAAAATATATGTTTTAAAAATGGTAGGTATGAGGTGGGACTCCCGTGGAAAAGAGATAGTAATGAGTTGAGTGATAATTTTGATTTAGCAAAAAGACGACTCAGCAGTCTTATGAGAAAAATGCAAAATGATAAGGTGTTGTATTCTGAGTATTGTAAAGTTTTAAAGGGTTACCTAGATGAGGGGATAATTGAGAGGGTAACAAATCTGTTTGCTTCAACAAATAACCCAGTGTTTTATCTTCCTCACCAAGTGATAATAAAAAATGAATCTCTAACAACAAAACTACGTATAGTTTTTGATGCTAGTGCACATGAAATAGGACAATTATCGCTGATTGTTTACATCAAGGAGTTAATTTAAATCCAAACATTTTTGATTTGTTGATATCCTTTTGCTTGAGCCATTTTAGCTGATATGGAAAAAGTCTTTTTCCAGATTTCTTTGACTCCAAAAGATAAAGACGCAGTTAGGTTTCTTAAGGCCAACAGTGAAAACGATGTTCAAGTGTATAGATTCAATCGAGTTCTTTTTGGTGTGAACTCGTCTCCATTTCTGTTGGCCGCAACTATAAAAACCCATATTGAGAAATATAAGGAACAATATCCCGTTACTGTGCGGACACTTGATAGTTGTTTTTACGTGGACGATCTCGTCGATGGTGAAGACGACGTATCATCAGCATTTGACTTGTCAAACACAGCAGTAAAAATCATGGATGATGCAGGGATGAATTTGCGGAAGTGGATTTCAAATGACTGTGATTTAATGAAACAATGGCAGACAGAACATTTCGACCATTTAAATATTAACGATTTCGTGAACTATCCACATCGTGTTTTGGAACTTTCGTGGAGTCCTCAAAATGACTATGTTAGTCTTAATTTAAAAGGTCTATTGGACTTCCTTCTGAAAAGGAAAAATACTAAACGATTCTTGTTGATGGCCACAGGCAGAATATTTGATCCAATGGGATTTGTATCCCCCTTCACTATAAGATTTAAAATCTTATTTCAAGAAATCTGGCAAAGTAAAACAGACTGGGACGAAGAGTTACTGCCAGATGTTAACGAGAAGTTTGAACAGTGATGTTCAGAAGCGTTTTTCTTAGGTAAACTTCAGATTCCTAGATATGTCCTTGAGTGTGATAGTGAGAATCCCCCAGAGTGTGAAATACACACATTTTCCGATTCTAGCATTAAAGCGTATGGAGCTGTCTCATATTTAAGACTGAAAACTCCTAACAAAATTTGTGTGTATCTTTTAGCTTCAAAATGCCGTGTGGCTCCTCTAAAGCCATTATCCCTTCCACGTTTGGAATTAATGGGTGCGTTGCTTGCTGCGAGATTGGCAAAAGAAGTATCAAAAGTCCTCAGTGAGAAAATACCAGCAACCAACCATGTTTGGACAGATTCCAGTATAGCCTTGAGTTGGATTCAAGGTTCCAGCAGCAGATGGAAAGTCTTTGTCGCCAACCGTGTGAAAGAAATACAATCCTTGACAAACAGAGATACGTGGCACCATTGTCCTGGAAAGGACAATCCATCTGATCTTCTTACGAGAGGCATCAGCGCCGACTCACTGTTGAACTGTGAGAAGTGGTGGAATGGACCGAGTTTCCTACATGAAGAAAACATTGTCCCTAAAAATGATGATGTGATACTTAGTGATGACAGTGTGTGTCAGGAAGAACTAAAATCGTCTGAGAGAAAAACTTTGGCTGTGACTTTGGACAATAGTTTTTTGAGCAAAATTCCTTTCTGTATCTAATAATTTCCAAAAACTTTTATGTGTTCTTAGTTATATTTACAGGTTCATCAATAATTGTAAGCAACCATTTAACAAACAAATTGGACCATTGAAGATATCCGAAGTCCAACGAGCAGAAAATACGCTTGTGAAGTTGGTGCAACAGGTAGAATTTGAATCAGAATTAAAGGACTTGTCCACTAAGGGTATGGTTAGCCCTCAAAGTAAGATAAAAAATCTCTCTCCATTTCTAGACTCTGAAAAGGTACTAAGAGTAGGAGGTAGGCAATTTGTTTTAAAGCAAAATCCGTTACTTGTTCACAAATTATGGGTCAATTGCCGGATTAAATATCCTAAAGAGAACTGCATAAGTAAATCGGTAATAACATAAAAATAAGGATTATACCTTGCATTTTAATTTAGCGAAAGTACTTTAATTGTAACTATCGTAGTTGTTTGTTCCCTTAAAAACAAAGATTTGATATAACAAGCGTATTTAATATAATATGGTCCAGTGCCGGATCTAGGGTGGGGCAAGTTGGGGCCCTTGCCCCGGCGGTACTTCTGGGGGGCGGCAAATATTCAACTGTGATGCACAAAAAAAAAAAAAAAAAGAAAGCAAAGAAAAAAAAAAATGAGGAGAAAGAAAGGAAGAAAGAAAGAAAAGGAAAAATATTTAATTAAGAAAATTTAACTTTCGGAAGAGAATTAAAATCCTAGTTTGGCGCTCCGATTTTATCATTAATCAGCTATTTTGCTAACCATTAAAACCGATTAATAGAATTATTTATTTGTAAAAACTGTTCGAAATTCTAAAATTAAAGGTTAGGGGCACAAATTTCGCAATGTAAAAATTTAAATTTTAAAAAGTCAAGGTTTTCCCCCCTTGTGATAGTGAAATACGTATAAATCATGCTATGCTCAGATAATACCCAATGGGTTTTACTTTTAGAAACTTTTAAAGCATCCTTTTAGGAGGTGGGAGCTTGTAAGAGGTCGTTTGAGAAGGCAAACACTTGGCTCTTCAATATGGGCGTTAGTAAGAAAGAGGGGGAGAGGAGGGTCCTGCTCTTTGGATTTAAATTTTTTTTCCTAAAATTTTTGAAGAACCAAAGAATCTCCTAAGGCCTCAAAATGCTCCAGTTTGCATAAAGTTTTCAAAATTTTGCTGTCAGAACTTCATATCTCCAGTTAATAGGGACCGTTCATGTGGCTCTACCCCCTAATGTTGAGCTGAAAGAGCCATGTGTGGGAAAACATTAACGAAAGCTGGGGGTTATCAGTGGCCCCAAAGGGGGAAATCTTTGATAAAAAGCCCATCGCATAAAAGTTGAATGAAATATCGACAATAATTAGTTGGAGGAGGAGGCATTTTTAAGTTTTGCCCCGTCTCGAAAAAGAGCAAGATCCGGTACTGATATGGTCCCCCCCCCCCCCCCCCGTTTGAACGATAGTGTGCTCCTCTAAAAGGCTATGAAGACCTCCCCAAGAAACGATGATCCCCCCCCCCCCCCCTTTCAATGGCAAGTCTGCTCAATGACCCCCTACTGGTGGGCACCCCTTTTTCTGTCTGTCTGCCTTTCGGCACGGCACCTCTAATCTTTCGCTTTTCCACCTCAGGGTGACAGGGCGCTCTGTATTAATTGTTGTCTTAAAATGTGTACAGGGCCGACGCGAGGTAATTTTGCGCCCTAGGCAAGTTGATTGGCGAGCCCCTTCCTTACAAACTTATATTTTTTTAATTAAAAACAACAGTAACAAACAAATCACGGTTGTAATAAAGCTAGTTTGGGCGCTTTATCCAGCACTTCATTCAATTGTGCTTCTTTATTCCCATACAGAGTGTAGAAGGCTCCGGTGCTGGTTTTGTGTGCGGAGATCCATTGGAAATTAGAATTTTGAAGAATGACCTGTTCATTCACCCCACGGGTGGGAGGGGGCATAATTCTAGGTAACTGTAGAGAAAGAAGTCACAAGTTTTGTCACGGGCAGGGAGTGATCAACTACACATACCGAATCACATTTTTATATATTTTTTAATTATATAATTAACAACCGAGTAGCTTTAAAAAGTTGGTTGGATTTTTGTGCCCCCTTCAAAGTTTGCGCCCTAGGCAGCTGCCTAGTTTGTCTTATTTGGTAGCTCCGGCCCTGAATCTGTTGTTAATTTTTAAATGGGAAAACAAAGAATAAATAAACACAAAATAAGGTATGGAAATGAATAAATCAAATACATTTTTGTTCAAAATACGAATTGGGGATCATTCATAAATGATGTCACACTTTGAGGGGGAGGGGGGTTCTGGAAATTGTGACAAAGTGTGACAAGGGTAGGGGAGGGGGTAACAAGAAGTGTGACATCATGCATTATGCAACATAGTGTGATGCGTGACAAAAGAGGGGAGGGGGTCCACTGAAGTGTGACATATAGTGACAAAGGGCGGAGGGGGGTCAAATATGTGGGAAAAAAGTGCGACATCATCTATGAACGGCCCCTTGCTCCTTGAAGAAAAAAAGAAAAAGAAAGAACTAAATAGCATAATAACTTGCCTGTTGACTCCTTTAAGAGAAATTGGTTGCCTCTGTTATATCTCTTATTAAGAGTTTATTCAAAATTTTCTTTCCTTGTGCTCGATCACTAGTTTTGTAGAAGAAAAACAGACTGGGACTAGACTGGACCTTGGCTAATGTCATTCTGACTGATAAACGAAAATGCAGGATCAGTAGAAGTTTTAAATAAGCCAGCCATTTATCTTTTGGCTAATGGTGACAATTGGATCACTTTGCACTAGCGCGGGCGGTGTCCTATACGGCCAGAAAATGCCAGGGTCTTGAGAATTGGCCGCGACGAACTTCTACAAAACTGTCCCTCTGGGACTTAGACCATAAACCATTACCATACGGTCTAAGCTCTGGGAGTCATCCCAAGAAACCCTGGCCTTTATTACGGGAACAAAATGTATACCTAGGGGGTACAACAAAAGCGGAAGCTGGGCGCGCTATTGTCTCTTGCAGGAATTCTTTAGAAAGAAAAAAAGAAACTAGGAAGTTATGTTCTGAAGTAACTTTGAGCTCGAATTAACTGTTGTTTAATAATGGAACTTTTTCGGAAAAAAACTAGACTTAAAAATGCATTGTCATCAGGAAAACTGCTTGCAACGAAAAGAACTGATGAAAGAGTGTGGGTACTGGGCAAACTTGGGAAGGGCAATCCGAATCTTTTGCCACCCTCCAAAAAAAAGCTCCGCCCACGGCGGACCGCCCCCCTTAGTTACGCCACTGAATCAGGTGGAATCTTTAAAAAATTAAGGCAACAGAAATGAAGCCAGCTGACAGAAGAGAATGGTTTTAAAAGGAAACCATGGATCTTCAAGAACTGAATGAAGGTGGTGGTGATTTCAAACATTTTTTTTTAAATTTAAATATACAGCAAAAACTAAAAGCTTATAAAAATAAAAAAAAACTTACTGCAATTGCTGAAAGTTTCAACGGTCATTTCTTGAAGCTTCCGTGATCCACGACATTTATCAATGGGAAATACCTTCTGAGTTTCTTCAACAGAAGGATTCTCTTCCTTTGATCCTTCACCTTTTATATGGTGTGCATTAGTGAGTGGCATGACCCTCTTTTGTCTTGCTGCTAAAAATGAAATATTTTGCTAATTACTTAACTTTTAATATTTCAATAATAACGATGATGGATCAAAATTCTTGAATATATTTAAATTAATAAGCAATCAAGTAAAGGTGTAGACAACTGGGATATTTCTTTGGTAGTCAGTAGCAACTTTGATCGCCACAACATTGTATATAAATTATTAGACATATGAAAGAATAGGGGTTCAAAACCATTTTGAGTTAAAGCCCACACGTATAACGGCCACATTAGTGGGAGATCGTAAGCCCAAGTGTGCAGCTGATGTTAATTATTGTACGAAAAATACTATATAAGCAGTAGTGGCAATGTAGGGGTCCACAACATAGGATTGAGATCTCCGCCACTATTAGCACATATATGAGTGCCTCGGATACTGTATACGAGTTAAACGTATTAAATCCCTTTTAATAACCAGATTTCAACTTTAAAATGCAATAAAATGATAAATATTCAATTAAATGATGAAACAATAGAAGCCTTAATCCTACTATTATAAAAAAATTAATGCCCAAAAGTACAATCAACATGATGCACCTAAAGAAAATCAGTAAAATACAGAAACGTTGTTTGTTTTCCATGACACTGACTTATTAATTAGGTACTTACCTTCGCAATTTATGCAAAAATACAAAAATTATAATTATACAAATTAAAATGAATTGTAACCAAGACTAGAAACTTTAGAAATTCACAGAGGACATGCAGATTTTTTTCAAACAAGCATCACCTTTTTATTAAACAGCAAGGAAGGCATATAAACAATCAAAAGGTAGAACAACAAATGTAATTCTTACCAGAAAAGTGCAAGTGAGGTAATAAAGGATATTCTTCTGCTATTTCTAGACGCAATGCAATAAGTGAAATGGACATAATAACATAACTCAGATATCAATTGAATTTTTGACAATTAAATAAGACGTAACTTGTTTGGGTTAATTTTGACAATTTTGGTGTGAGTACTTCTACTTCTGTGTAGATCACGAGTTGCCAGATTTAAATAAATACTTTTGTTTTACAATTTATGTGAAATAAAGAGTGAAAAACTTTTTGAAAGAAGTGAAAAGAGAAAACACTGTCTATTTTACTCAACCTCGTAGTTTTTATAAACTTTCCGAAATACTTTGATAGAGAATTTCCGAAGTTTTAAAATTGAGCGATTCTTTTAGAGATGGCATCAAGTTTTTGCGCTTCCTCTGTTGCTGTTTATGTTTTTTTTTTTTTTTTGCCTTTTTTGCGAAAAGTTCTGAAATAAATTAGAAAATAAATTTTTTAACTGAAATAATTCAGTTTTGTAAAGGTAAAAGCAACGATATCTTCTTATTTTTAATTTTTAAGTTCCATTTTGTGTTTGATTTTTGAAGATAATCTAAAAATAAGTTATTATTAAGGAAGGAAGCATTTTATGTAATATGCTACTGCATTTGGAAAATGTTTTTCTAACTGCTAAGAACAATTTTTACCTTAACAATATAATGTCGATGTAAAGTTACTGGTATTTTCAAGTAATGTATTGATTGTAGAATTTCGTTTGTACGTTTTAAGAGATTAATTTTTTTCTAAGTTTTAAGTTCTAAAAATAGCGAAATCATCACATTATTTTTCGTTTTTCAATAACAATGAAAAAAGGGTTTTTAAAGCTGAATCCATATGTATAAAATATGCAGTTATCAATTATAGGTTAGCACAAGTGGCTGACCAAAAATGATGTATGCAAGGGGAAAATGAAATTCAGCTGTATTTGAAATCAAATTATGTTTTAAGGTAAATAAATAACAGAAAGGAAGCGCTGTCCATGTGGGCAAGGTTGTGCTGCGGTGAGTGAAAAAGGCTCAGAAATATACCTAAAAAAAAAAACTAGAAAAAAGCCATTAGGTAATGTTTTCTGGGGAAAAAAACGAATTTTTTTCAACCCTAAAGAAGGTGGTCATCAGATCGCATGGCGTAACGATGTCTTATACCTCTTTTTAACTCTTTTACCATTGACCAGTCTTTTAATGTGGCTACATTTATTAAAGGTCAAATATTGTACTTTAAAAGATTTTTTTATGAGATTATCTTATGTTTTTAGTATAGTAAGTACATTGAATTCAACATTTGTTTTGATTCTCCACTGAGTTTTAGCTTGTGTGGGTCTATGCAGTGTTCTTAATCATACTTTTCTTTCAAAACTCGGATTTGTGATCGAAAATTTTTTAAACTTGAGGTGTTCATTCCTATTTCCCTTACATTTATTAATCATACATGTATTTGGCTTGAATATATTTTCATTGAAGGAGTTAATTTAAATATTTTGTATCTAGATTGAACAATGGCTTCTACACTAACTTCAGAAGAAAGGAGACGATGTAGTCCAATGGAAAATGAAACAAGCATGAATGGAAGTTACGAACAAGATAAGCAAAGTAGTATAAGTGGCAGTGGGGATGAACAGACTCGTAGATCAACAAGAAGGAAACGCACTAAAGTTGAAACCAAAGAAGGTGATGTGAAGCCGATAAATGTATCTGAAGAAGAAAATAATTCAGATGATGAAAAAGCCAAAACTGATAAGCCTGTTACAGCTTCAAATCTTAATGAAGATGTAGATGAATTGGACAGTGAGCAAGATGATCCTACAGGCCTTGAAGGTGCTGCCTTTCAGAGTCGACTTCCATTTGATAAAATGACTAGTCAAGAAGCTGCTTGTTTTCCTGATATAGCTCAAGGAATCTCAAGTAGTCAAAAAGTTTTTCTCAATATTAGAAATCGTTTGCTACAAATGTGGCTTGATAATCCTAAACAGCAACTGCTTTTTGAAAATGCATTGATGCAAATGGAGCCCCCTTTTAATAGTGATGGACCGTTAGTTATGAGAATACACGCTTTTCTTGAACGCTATGGCTTTATCAATTTTGGAGTTTATAAAAGATTAAAAATGCCTCCTGTTAAGAAAGTCGGTAAAGTAATTATTATTGGAGCAGGAATATCAGGTCTAGCAGCTGCACAACAGCTTCAACAGTTTGGGATGGATGTTGTAGTGTTAGAAGCAAGAGATCGTGTTGGTGGGCGAGTTGCTACGTTCAGGAAAGGTAATTTCATTGCAGATTTAGGAGCAATGGTTGTAACAGGGTTAGGAGGAAATCCTATAGCTGTCTTAAGTAAACAAATTACTATGGAATTGCATAAAATAAGACAAAAGTGTCCACTATATGAATCTAATGGTACTACTGTAGCTAAAGATAAGGATGAAATGGTTGAAAGAGAATTTAATAGGCTCTTAGAGGCTACTTCTTACTTATCTCACCAACTTGACTTTAACTATGTTCAGAACAAGCCAGTTTCCCTTGGACAAGCACTAGAATGGGTCATAAAATTGCAAGAAAAGCATGTAAAAGAAAAGCAAATTCAACATTGGAAAGCTATTCTGGAACTTCAAGATAAATTGAAAACAAATTTGCACAAGATGTCACATCTTAAAGATCAGATTGAAGAAATGCGTAAGCATTATCAAGAACTTTCTGAGTCAAAACCACAAAAGGATATAACATTAGAATTTGTTCTTCGTAGTAAAATGAGAGACATAGGAGCTACATGTAAAGAATGGGATCAGTACCTTGAACAACAAAAAGAAATAGAAGAGAAACTACAAGAATTGGAAGCATCTCCACCTAGTGATGTATACTTGTCTTCAAAAGATCGGCAGGTCCTTGATTGGCACTTTGCCAATCTAGAATTTGCCAATGCAACTCCTTTAAATAATCTTTCTTTAAGACATTGGGATCAAGACGATGATTTTGAATTTACCGGAAGCCATATGACGGTTCGTAATGGATATTCTTGCGTTCCAGTTGCTCTTGCGGATGGCTTAGATCTCAAATTAAACACGGCAGTAAAAAGTATTAGGTACTCTCCTCATGGTGTGGAAGTTTTAGCCATGAATACAAGAGCTAACTCTGGTATGGTAAATTACAAAGGAGATGCTGTGTTATGCACTCTCCCTCTTGGGGTTCTGAAACACTCCACTCAATCTAATGCTCAATCATCAAATGCTGTTCAGTTTGTACCTCCTCTTCCAGATTGGAAAGTCGGTCCTATTCAAAGGCTAGGATTTGGAAACCTTAATAAAGTTGTATTATGTTTTGACCGTGTGTTCTGGGATCCAAATGCCAATCTCTTTGGTCATGTTGGTAGTACAACAGCAAGTAGAGGGGAATTGTTTTTATTCTGGAATTTGTACAGAGCTCCGGTTCTGCTTGCATTGGTTGCAGGAGAAGCTGCAGCCATTATGGAGAGTGTCAGTGATGATGTTGTGGTTGGACGATGCATTGCTGTATTAAAAGGAATTTTTGGAAATGGGGCTGTGCCTCAGCCGAAAGAAACTCTAGTTACTCGATGGAGAGCTGACCCCTGGTCAAGAGGCTCTTACTCATATGTGGCTACTGGTTCATCTGGAAATGATTATGATGTACTGGCCTCTCCAGTCTCACCTCCTGCTAATATGCCAGGAAGCCAATCTGTGAATATCCCTAGACTCTTCTTTGGCGGTGAACATACAATTCGCAACTATCCGGCTACTGTTCATGGGGCACTATTGAGTGGATTGCGGGAAGCTGGTCGTATTGCCGATCAGTTTCTTGGTTGTCCTTATGCAGTTCGTCAACCGCCAATGCCCCAACAGGTCCAGTGAAATATTTATTAAATTTAAGATTGTTCTAAAAAATCGTACTTTTTATAATTTCATACAAAACCTTTAGCTATTCAATTAAATATTTATTATGAATTACTTAATGTTCTTTTGATAAAATGTAACTACACACTACAGATGTACTCTGTCACATTTTAAAAAATTAATAAAATTCCTAAACACCATTTTTTTGTTTATTAGCTTATGAGCAATGTTACTAATAATTCATGCACAAATTTTTTAAAAAAATCCTTTATTTATTAAAAAAATTGTTACATCAAAAAACACCTAATTCATGAAAAGGGCCTGTAGAGTGTAGACAATGGTGTAGTCCTGGAAATAAGGTGTGGAAATGCTTTAATAATACGAACATCAAAAAGTGATAGATGCTCATGGTGAAAATTTAAAACAAGTGAGGGGACGCAGTGTCTCCCCTTGACTACACTGTCTTTACATTGTTATAATATTTTTTTTTCTAGTGCACTGGTTAATTTGTTCTTTCATTGTGCTTTGTGTGTGATAATAGATTTGTATTTATTTATGGTTTTCATACTTATTCATGCATTCAGTGTTACTTATAAATGTTTAGGGTTTCGAGTTTCGTATATTAGTTTTTTTCTGTAGTATTATTTGAAGACTCATTTATCATATGTTTGTAAAATAACATTTCAAATAAAAGTTATGTGTTCTTTTTATCATTCATGGTGTGTCTTTTCTATTTGTAAACCAAATGCTTCTAAATAAGAGTTTTGTCAAAAATTGATGTATATTAACTTTATACTGTTTAAAAATAGCCTTTATTCAACTGAATTTCTTTCATCTTCTTATAGAGTTATTTTTTTTACCATGCCCACTTTAAAGAACCATTTTATGTGAGAATTTTATTCATGTGCAATATGTTCTTTTCTAATTGAATTTCACATTATTCTTATGATATGACAGTAAGCACAAAGTTGCACAATTTAAAACTCTGCAAGTGTGATAAATGTCTAACTTAAAATACTTTAAAATCTTAAAATTTATTAAAATCCTAAATTTTTCTAGTTATAATATTGTTTTGAAAGACAAATTCTGCTTTTACTGTATTTATTTTGAGTTGAGTACTAATTTGCTAAATATTATGGAAATGTTTTGCATTTGTTATGTGTGATAAAAACATAGATGTATTGAATGAAATTTGTCTTCTCAATATTTATATGTTGAGCAAACTAGATAAATAAATTTTGTTGCTTTAAACATTTATATTTTACTAATTTTTCTATAGTGAATAATAATTTGAGAAAAGGAATCAAATAATGAATTTTTCAATAATAAAATTTATAACTTTTTACATTTATCCTTTTTTAATGCTGCCATGCTTCTAAGATTCAAAAATAAAACTTTTTTTTCTGAACAAAATAAGAATTTTTATTGGTCTTTAATTCATTCTGATAGTGTTATTTAAATTGAATTATATGTATCTATGTTTAGATATAAATATAGAAAAAAAATTAAGTATACAAATGGTATGAATGGGTGCTAATTACTATCTAAAGTAAACAAAATTTTATGCTCAGTTTAGGGAAATGAAGAATTGAGATGCAGAAAGTACCGAAATATGTATCTTAACCGAGTAGAAACTCTACCCTGTAACAAGGCCATAGCCAGAAATTTTTTTGGGGGGGGGGGGGGGGAGAGTGTAGGGGAAAGTTTCAGAGAAGAATATATGCTACATTGCGAAAAATTTTGGGATTTTGGGGGGGGGGCGTCGCCCCCCCCCCCCTCTGGATACGGCCTTGCCCTGTAATAATTGAAAATGTTAAGTTGTTCTATCTTAAAGTGTATATTAATTACTGTTACAAGTATCTCCCCCCCCCTATTTATATACATGCTTGTCAATATTTTAAACTTTTCTTTTTTTTGGGGGGGGGGGGGGAAAGCTCAATATATATAATAATATGAGACAAACTGAGAAAATATGGAAAATGAGGAAATTAAAACACATACATAGAAAATACATATTTCTCAGGAGGTTAGTTGCCTCCCCCAACCTAATAAAATGGAAGTCTAATCCCCTACCTAAAAAATTTAAATTTTCAATGTTCCTTAAATATATGATACATAAGAGTAAATATTTAATTTTACTGCAGAGCTTGAAGGTAAAATTAATTGTATTCATTTTTCATCGCAGAACAAATTAAGAGCTCATTATTACCCAATGAAACTTTTTATTTCTCATCACACACATTATGGTCACGGGGATAAATGAACGAGTCTGGTTTTCTTCTCACTTGCAACCCTACAAATGTCTCCACACCTGTTTTGTTTTGATAATCATTCTGCCGTGGCGAGATATGTGAAGAGCAACCAACATGGCGGTCATGAATTATTGGCTGATTGGCGTTTTAATAGTGCTTTGTAATATAACATTTTCGTTGTCAGAGACTTTTACTTTTAATCAAAACATAGGAGTTGCGTACGAATTTAAGATACATGTGGATGCGGGCAAAGAAGAGTGTTTCAGTCAATTCGTACATCCGGGATCAACGTTTTACGTAGCATACCAGGTAAGTAGACCGGCTGTATGTCAATAAGCAATAACATATAAAATGCCACGTGGATTTACTGTTCGCTTTTTGTTTTCACATATGTAATAAATTTCAGTGCTCTGATGTTATTCTCTGAGCAACTTTCAACAGATGCCTTTCTTTACATTCAAAATACGTTTTCTTACAATATGTTAACCTAATTTGTGAGCTTAATACTCATGTATAACACCGTGTTTTGATCTGTATAATAAATAATTTTGTTAAACCGCGATGATTGGGTTGGCTTAAATGCTTGTTGGATAAATTAGTTTGAAAATATGCAACTAACATTTTCAAATCAAATATATTTCCTTAATTTACTTAAATTTAACTGCATAATGTTTTTAGAATGTAATAATTGCAGACCATATGGAATAAATTTGGATGCTATCATTTACCTTCATCAGCTTTGAAAAAAAAAACTTTTTTTATTCACATTTCAGTAATTAGCCTTTTTGTTTGATATTAAAAAATCTTTGAATTTATGCAGATTGCCTGCCCTCAAATAGCACTTTTTACTTTTTTAAAGTTTCACATTTATATTCAAGGTTCTCATTCTGGGCCAGATATACCTGTAACATGTGTATTCCACGGCAACTGACGCAACATTTGGAAGCAAAAAGAACTTTAAATAATTTGAATAAGTAAAATATTAAAGATAAAATAGTTTATTTTACTGTCTTATATAACTACATTAGTTCCTTAGTATACAGCCTTATTTGAAACCCTGTTATTCTACTCGTAATGAGAAAAAATTATAAAAAATGAAAATATAACTGACGCAGCATGAAATAGACAGATGTACTGGAAAATACAAAACAAATTCAAAAATCTGTGAATTATGAACTTGTGACAAGGAAATTTTTATTTAAATGAAAAAGTAATGCATGCCTAAAAACAAAAAGATGTACACTTGTGTTGAATTGAATTGAATTAAAGTACATTTATTTTCCAGTTCGTGTGCTTAGTCTCGGGACTCGCTTATGAACTGTCGTCCAATATGACAGATAGCACAAGACAATACATGAAGGATTTTATTACATCACAAAGAGAGGAAATAACAGAAATACACCCAGGGCAAGGTGGGAATCGAACCCACGACCTCGTTACTGCATGCAAGCAGCGGGCGGAAACTGGTACTAAGACCGCTCGGCCACCGAGGCCCCTACACTTGTGTTATTCTTTGGTGTTAGGCTAATTATTTATGCATACAGAAAATAGTAACTGATGCAACACAAAAGAAAGACTAGCTTCTAACATTCATCCAATGGCAGCCAAACTGTTTATTGTGAAACAGTTTTATACAAATACAAATGTGATCACCAGCAACAGGCACAGGGCTAGGCTGGTCCTAGTTTATTCTCACAAGGGGGTAGGAAGAGTGCCTGTAAATAACTTCTGTTCTCTAAAAAACATGAGAAAGTAAAACTTGTTAAAATTTTTCATTTTAATGTTTTCCAAAAATATCTACTTTTACATGGAATTCACCAATATGGGTCTCGAAAGTCCCAAATTTAGAAACCGCTCACATGAGTGACGAAAAAAATCTCTAAAATTATGAATGGGTTGCAAAAGTTTTCTGCCCAAGAACATCGGTCTCATTGAATATCTGGTATCCGACTGGTTTTTTAAAATAATATCCGTAATGCAATCCGCCTACTAAAAGAAAACTTGGTTATCCAGCAGATCAAATTTGATTTTTAAAATTTAATTAAAATGTTTAGAATATGTATGGGAATTAAACTTACTATGTATTTGGAAGCTGTGAGATGTTTAACATGCTAAACCTTACTTAATTTTGGGATTTTGTTATGCAGCGAAAAATGCTTTGTCTCTAGCATCCAAAAATCATATTTGTCTCTTGGTACAGAATATTTAGACGTAAATGGCCAAATTTATAAACCATTAAATGGCCAACTAGATTAGGGCCTCATCTACTCTAAATCCGGCCCTGTTGTCTTATGTATTATTTTTCTTTTTTTTTTTTTTTGAGAGGAGGGGAATGCACATTTGATGCATTGTCTTCACACACACATTGTGGAAGCTAGGGGAGTTGACAGTTGCCTCTGCCAAGCTCCTAAATTATAGGCAAGCCAATCATTTCAATTCTAACTGACAGACCTGTTTAAATTAACACTTTAATCGGAATTATTCTTTAGCTATTCAGAGTAGCTTACTTCCCTAGTGTTAGTGGCTTTAATATTTTTGATAATTCTGAATGTATTTTGTTGCTTCAAATTAAAGGTTTAGTAATTTTAGAGACGAAAAATCTCCTATCTAAATTTATTAAGGGCAATAATGCAAAAAAATTCTATCTGGAATTATGTAACAGTAGATATAAATTTCAACTAGGTTGCAATAATCAATGAGTTTTTAATAACTAATGTCAGGGAAAATTAAGTCTAGGGTCATTTCCTTCACTTGCCATAGTATTTTTGTGTTACATATGGGACATATCACAGCAAAATTGTGAAGTATTTATATATATTTTTTAATTGTAAAAATAGTAATGAAAAGCAGGGTTGGTATTTTTTCTGGCAAAAATATATTTTTCCCAGGACAGTGGCAAAAACTGAAAAGCCCAGTAAATGGAAATAACCAACAAAAATACTTATTGTCCTCAATAATGTGCAGTAAGGTCTATAATTTATTAAAAACCTAAATAATTAAAATAGGTCTTGTGTTTTATTGAATAAATTAATTTTGCTAATTAATAAATGCTATAATTAAAAGAACTATTTAATGGAAGTCTTTTAAGTTACAACTTCAGAAAGTAAACATTAACTCAGTGGCACAGTCGAGGGGGGACTATTTACTATGAATTCTGTATATAGTTTCATTTTAAATTTTGTTACAAGTATATTTTTTTCATAAAATGCATTTTCTGATACTATATAATGCCTAAATCGTACTCATTTTATTTTTTTCAAATTAAGTATAAATAATATTGATTTAAAACTGAAATTTTTTTTATCCTGATGTTTTGGTTTCCTTTTACTCTGAAAAAAAAAAAAGGACACCACAATGAATCTTATTTTTGCTGGTACACAAATTTTACCAACTTTTTTCTATCTATCGAAAAACTTTCCAAGTTTTCAAATTTTTCTAGCAAAACTTTTTTTTATACACCTAGCGAAACATTAAAATAAAATTTCCTTTCAATGGGGTCAATAGCTTTTAAAAAAATTTGTTACCTACATGACATTGCCTGTTTAGTGGGTGAAGTTTTGGAAATATTTTTCATTTAGGTAATGCGTGGGGGTGACGGCATGGCAGGATTTGCTGTGAGACATCCATCTGGACAAATAGTTCTTCCTTATGTCTGGAAAGCCAGTGCAGAATATGAAGAACAAGCAGCCGACCCCGGAGGTATGTACTCTAAATGATAGGTTTAGTTTTATACCAATACATGTTAAAATGACAATATGTATGCCTGTGTTTGAAGCACGTTTTCTATTATTATAGCTTTTAGCAGGGGTGTCCCCAAAGTAGGATGCTGAAAAGTGGAACATACTTTGCAAAACAATTAGTTTGTAGTAGAAAAAAATGCACAAGATTAATTTTATTCTAAAATTTCAGAAAAGTTGTAGGTGTCTGTTCCAGAAATGTTAAAATGTTGGTTATTAACTTCTCTGTAGTTTTGAGAAAGGTAATGTATCTATACAGGGTTATTCATAATCCCCCCCCCCCCTTTTTTTTTTTGAAGTGCTGTAGTAAAACAATAATATAAGTTATAAGTACTGAAAAAAAGAGCATTTGAGAGAGTACAGAAGCAATTAAGTTTATTTACGTATTCTATATATGTTCTATTTGTGAAGCTTTGGTCACGTCACGGCATTCATTAACGAGGTAGTCCAGTTCTTGCCATACTCTACTCATAGTACTATAAACATTGTATACTTCCATGCAGTTCAGCTACTTCATACAGTAAAGCGAGGTATCTAAAGGACCGTGTTTTTGCAACCACTTTACTGTGACATGTATCTGAACTGCATAAAACAATAAAATTCTGTGAATAATAACATTCATGCATTTTTTTGAGTTGAATGTTACAGGAACTGAATTATTGCATTTACATATGCCATCTGACAAAGGGTTCACACATAGAGCACCAGCAAGCAGTGGTGTAGTTCTGGGAAAAATGGTGAGGATATGCTTATAGGAATATGAACATCAAAATGTGGGGGGAGGGGGGCGCTTATGTTAAAATTCAAAATATGCAGGAGTACGTTTGTGTTAAAATAAAAAACTGGTGGGATGCCATTTCCCTGCGTCCTCCCTCGACTATACCACTGCCAGCAAGGTGTGTAAATAAAATTTAAATTGTTTTTGCATTCGTCAAAATGTTTTATCTCGCTGTAATCGTCTTTTTTTTAGACTAAAGCCCTTTGAAACCAGATAGAGAATTATTAATAACCATGTGTATAAGGGTGTTATTTATGAATAGTGGGTCAAGTCCCTGTTT
This sequence comes from Octonoba sinensis, assembly GCA_038502835.1. Lineage (NCBI taxonomy): Eukaryota > Metazoa > Arthropoda > Arachnida > Araneae > Uloboridae > Octonoba > Octonoba sinensis. Next base: position 107,499,660 of record CM076599.1, on the reverse strand, counting down.
GTCCATTTTGAAATGCAAAACCTTAAAATCTGATAAATGCTGAAAATTCTGCAGTTGAGATGCTTAAGATAATGCCTCTGTTGGCAGTAAAGACAAGTTGTAGGGATACTAGCTTTAAACTGATACAGAAATCACTTGTATGAGCATGAAAATAAGACTAACTACTATTTTTTAAAGTGGAATTTGCCCACTATTCAAATAAGGTCTTCATATTGATCTTTCAACCAAAAACATATATAAGATATTATTTGATAAACTACTCTTCAGCTACTGATTCACAATCAATAACTGGATGAAGACGAGATGAATATGCCCCTGTTATATAGGATGCATTTTTGCAAGGTTATCTGGCTGTTTTTTCCAGTGTGGAAAAATTGGCCCCCAATAGGATAACAGGAAATTTTCCCTTTTAATGTACATAAAAGAGTAAAATATTCCATAAATTAATAGTTGTCCAATGCTTCTGGAGCAAGTCATTAGTATTTAGAATTTAAATATTTCATAAGAAGTTACCAATTTGTAATCTAACCTTATTCCAAAGTTAGTTTTGAATTATGTTTTGATACTGGGAAAGTATGTTATGCTTGCTCATAAGGCTATCCAAAAACAAAAAAAGACATGCTACTGTCCAGGGTTGGTTGGTTTAAACCAAGGTTTAAACCACGTTGGTTTAAACCAAGGTTTAAACCAAATGGGTTTTTAAAAAAAACCACTTGGTTTAAACTAAATCTTTTTTCATTTATTTTGCACATTTTTAAAAATTGCAAAATCCAATTTGTGCAGAAATTACAAGCACAGCACTGGATAATTAATGAATTTGTAAATTAACAAACTTTTTTTTTAATCTGTACAAATTTTTCTCATCTCCTATCTATACATGTCAAACTATTAGGGGTTTTTCCAAAATTAGCTCTGAAAAAGCTTATTTGAGAAAAACTCGTCTCGGTCATTATAAAAATTAAATGATATTGCAATTGTAATTCCTGGTGGTAAAGAATATATATTAGAAATAATAAAGTATCTTCATAATAACCAATTTGAAAATGTATGTTACAGATAACAATTTTTAAAAAAGCCAAACTTTTTTTCATTTATTGTACACATTATAAAAAATTGGAAATCCAATTTATGCAGAAATTACAAGTACACCATTAGAAAAATAACAAATTACTAAATTTGTACTATTTTTTTTAATCAGTGAAAAAAAAAATTTCTTTCTTTTTTCTAAATTATTCTTTTCCTTTTTAAAAATATATTTAAGCTTTAATCAGGAAAAATAAAGGTTGTACATTGTATTACTTTTATAAAATTGTTTTTGTTTTTAAAAATATATTTAATCGCGAAAAATAAAGTTTGTATTTTAAAAAAATAAAAATAATGGTGATATTTTCTAAGCCAATGTTGCTGATTTGTATAAGTGTTTTCATTGCTAAAAACGGTTAGTGATTATTTTTGTTACTTTTAAAGTAAAATATATCTGTAGTAAGATACTTGTAATCATTTGTTGATATTACCGATACTGTAAATCAACACACATTTTTAAAAATATATCTTTTATTTTTGCTTATTTTTTATTGATTTAGTAAAATATGCTTTTGAAAAACTCAACACGAAAATAATAATTATTTCTTTACTAATTTGCTGAAAGGTCTGTATAAGTAGAGTATTAAAATTATAATATGTTAATACAGTAAAACCTGTAAAGTTGACTACATTTGTAAGTTACCCACCTTTCGAAGTTGACCACTTTTGGTCAGGAACGGAATTAGCCCTATATTATTAAATGTAGGGATACCTTTGTAACTTGACCACCTGTCTATATTGACCACTTATGTACGCCACATTTGGGTAGAAGTATTATAAAAAACTCTTTGTAAGTAGGCTGTCTAATTATTACTATATTTTTTGTTTATCTATTTTTGCAAAGATTAAAAAAAACTTAAATAAGTTCTCCAGGATAATATTTTTTATGCTATAATGTAAGACGAATATTTGTTTGGATGGATGAAACACCAATAGAAAGTTTGCCTAAACCTCTGTGTAAGTTAACTATTTGAGAAAACTACCTATGAGCACTCTTTTGTTCTCTAAATAAATTTTTCTTTTTCTTCTAATTAATCTAGCTATTTCGAAAAATTAAGTATTTTTAGGGAATCTTTACAGTAAACTAACATATTTATCTTTCACTAAGTGCTTTAATTTTAAAGTTGTATAGGATACATTGTAAGTCATGCAGATTAAATTTATCTAATGGTATTTTAGATAATTGTTAAAAAATAGTTAATTACTAATTTTAAAGTAACGTTAATACATGAAGTTATATTTTAATGAGTCACAAATGAATAAATGCATAATAGTGTAAGAAATGGCAAAAAAAGAAAAAAATTCCACCCTCTACAAGTTGACCACTAAAGTGCCAAACCGTAAGTGGTGAACTTACGCATGTTTCACTGTAGGTAACTTTCAGAAACAATAAAAACTATATTTATAAGGTAATTAAAATTCAAGGTTTTAACTTAGTTATTTAATTAATTATCAATAAATTAATTACTAATAACATTTATTCACAATTATTGATCTAAAATCTCCATGATTTTCAAAAGTCAAATTGTTTTTTCTGCAAATGCTATTTAAACCAAAAAAACCTGGTTTAAACAAAAAAAAAAAAAAGTTTTTTTGTTTAAAAAAAAAAAAAAAAAACAGGTTTTTTTCCAACCCTGCTACTGTCACTATATTTTTTCAGCAATTCCCAGCATTCTGTTTCTTATAGATTACGTTGATTGTATCAAAATAATAAGTACCTATAAAATGAAAAACCTTTTTGATTAATATGCAAAATAATTGTACAAATATTTTCAGCAGCTTGTATATTTTGTTAAATTTGACTACTTTTACAGTAAATATGCAGTTGTACTAACATAAATTAATTATTTATGGCTTTATAATTATTTTATGTTTAATATTCAGTTTTTAAAAAGTAAATTACGATTAATAAAAATATATAAATATAATCCCATTGCATCTTAAAAATAATTTTATGCATCAAAGAAATTGTTTCCACAGATTTTCATGTTGCCTGTTTCTATCGGCTGCCCAGACTTCTTACAAAAAAACTGAACGAAACAACAACCCTGATTTTCAGAGAACTAAAAATTCGTAATACTTATTTTCTACATTTTAATTTTAAGTTACTCATCTTCCCTCAACCTTTTCATTTTTAAATTTTTTTTCTATTTTTACTACTACAGCACTGGAGATATCTGCAAATGAAAATTCAATAACAGTAGTTTTTATATACTTTTGGTCAGTACTTTTTAAAATCAATTGAGACTGAGAACCATTCTTAGATGATTACCTATTTTTAATAATATCTCAAATAAATGAATTTCCAAAAAAATACATATTTGGAGTGCTTCAAATTGAAATTTTTGGATATTACGTTATTCGCAGCCACATTTGTATATATATATATCTATATTGTTAAATTTAAATATTTTTAGCATAGCGATTTTGGTGCTTTTTTACGTAATTATATTTTATGAAACCTCCAACAAATGCTTTTCATCGTATGGTCTACATGATGAACTTTTACTTTATCATGTAAATATACTGACTATATCATATAAAATTGCACCTGTAAAATTAATTAAGTGTTTCTGTTTAGGTTTCTATCATCTTTGCATTGACAACTCTTTATCCCGATTTGCTTCTAAGTTGGTGAGCATGTATGTGAATTCATTTAAACGAGACAAGTGGGAAGATTATGTAAAAGAATTAGACGATACAGACGTCACTGTTGCTAATTTCACAGTATGTATTTTGTTTGTCTAAACCTATTTAGAGAATAATTGATTTAAAATTAATTAAATACTTAACCAGTAATGTAGTGTACCTAAAGAAAATATTTACAAGATAAAAATTATAATCTTATAAAACCTATGAATAAAACTTACCGTTATAGCGTTATAAGGCTGGGTATATTTATCTCTGATTTTTTTTGAAAACTAGAAAACATTGAAAATTTGTATATTTCATGTTTTAATCTGAAATGTATGTCTTGCCCTGAACCTTGTCAAATGAGTGCCTATAATTTTCATTTCATCTTTAACCAATTAAATTTGTGCTGATAAAGTTACTACTGACATGTTTATTATTAACAAAATAACTGCAAACTACTGAAAGATTGCTAAGATCAGGTGCAAATCATCCTTTGAAATACTGAGAATTTCTATTCAACCATAGCTTTCTTTGAAATTAAAATTTTAACATATTATACATATAGAGATATATATAGAGAGAGAGACAGAACAATAGAAACTCAAATATTAATTATGTATTGATCATCTAATCGGCAATCTTTGGGCCGACTAAAATAAAATTTATTTTAATTCAATCGTTAAAAAAAATCATTTGTTATACCATCTTTAATGCATTGATATTAATAAACTGTTCAAAGCAAGAAAGATTACCAGATTTGTGGATGATTTAAAATCAAATTAAAATAATATATTTAATACTAAATAGTATGTAAATACAAACAATGAACACAAACAAACATGGATGAAACATGATGCAATTCTTCATTTGAAAAAAAGATGGTTTTGGTAGCTTTTTCAATGTTGCAGACAAGATCAATGGTCAGTTATAAAACATTTTATTCATAGGCTAATGTAGCAAAAAAAAAAAAAAACTGGTATTGTTGCAAAATAAATCAATTATCTTGTTTTTGAAGATTAGCTTGTAACTAGGGGATATTTGTATTGGGAGATTAATTAATAGAAAAGTTATTCAAGGTAAGCCCTGAGTCTATTACTGATTTGCATATTTAAACAATTAATTTGAATGCAACACACAGTAGACATTCTTTTACATTTAAAAAAAAAGTAATATGTATTAACATTTTTTTACACATTATCTACTTTTTATTCTTGAGTAATAATATAATTAATTTTCCTTTGTAGGATACACTTCAGAAAGTTGACGGGCGTATAGGAGACATGCTGAAATACCAAGATCAGTCTCGCCGCCAAACTTCGAGAGATTGGTACGTTGTAGACAGCAATCACAGCTATGTACAGAATTGGTCTTTAGCACAATGTATAGTAATTATTTTAACCTCAACACTCCAAGTTTATTTTGTGCGCAAATTATTTGATGTTAAAAATGTCACACCAACGTCAAAGCCAAGAGCTTAAGAAGTATGAAAAATGACATTGGATTCAAAGAGCTGGATTATTTTTGTGATAAGAATAGGGTAAACATTCCTTTTATTTTAAACAAAAGCACAATTTTAAAATGAAAAATTGCTTTAACTACGCATGTCTACATTGAACCGATTTCAGGTTCCATAAATGTGAAGAGGGGAGGGAGTTATATTTTTTTAAAAGAATCATATTTTGATAAAAGAAGGCATAAAGGGACATTTTGCTTGGAAAGGACTTTAGAAGAGGTTGTGTCTATTTGTATATATATATACAACTCTTTTAACATATTTGGATTTCACCTTAGTTTCGAGCAGTGGTCGGCAACCTAAATTAGTGAATGATCTACTTTCCAAGTTGGGTGAACACCAAGATCGACTCGGAGGAGGGGGGAACACTATTAATAAGACATGTTGGGATTGTGCAGGGCTTCAAATTGTAGGTTAATTCTTGTCAGAATAAGTTTTTGATGCTGATAAAATACCTACTTTAAAATTTCTAAAATAATGTTACGTTAACGCTGTTAACTTGCATCGAAACAATATTTCAGATCCTGATAAATCATTTTTTTTAAATTTGATAACATACTGTTAGTTTTTGTTTTGTTTTTTAAATAATGCCACATGTGAAATGCTGTTACATATTTTAATTAACTCTCACTAATGTGACGACTGACATTACATCTATTTGGCAAGTTTTTTTAGGTCTGGCACAATTAGTTTTTGGTGCTCAGTTTTATGTAGTCGTCCAAATGATCATCAGTCAGTCTGTTTCAGTATTTGTTTTTTATCTTCATACTGGAAAATGTTGGCTTACATAGGTACTTTGAGGAAATAGAGCTTTCACTTTCAAGGCCACTCTTAATAGAATAGGGGACTTCTCTTTGGGCACAATCGACCAAAATTGTCTACACTCCTGATCCTGCACAGATTTCAGTCCTAAATCATTCTGCATTGCAATGATTTCCATTTTGGCACTTGGTCCCTAATGATGAAAATAATTTTGCGTATTCCGCGTTATATGTTCAGGGTCGAGAAGTGCGAAAGGGTTAGAACTTAATTTTACATTGATCATTAATTGTAAACTTTGCAAATTATTTACCATGTTGACAGTGTGTGTATGTGTGGGAGGAGAGCAAGTTTTGGTTGGGTCTGTCAAATTAATAAACATTTTCTGAAAAAAAGGGGGGTTCACCTTCTAATTCAAAGTCCTTATATCCCCCCCCCCCCCCCCCCGTCAAAACTATATCAACCAAAATGTGGTTGCAATGGATCGAAAATGAGCTCGCAATCGACAGGTTGCCGACCAGTCGTTTAGAGCATCGTTTCTCTAACTTTTAAGTGTTACAAGCTCCTTAACAGCTGAAAATACATTTAGCCTTGCGACTCCATATAACATAACATTTTATTTGTACAATATTGAATTTTGTTGCACTTGATTGTGCACTTTATTTAATAAATAAAACAAATCTAACTTTTCAGTTAGATTGAGACCCCCTATATAACTGCACATCCCTATAGGTTGAGAAAGGATGGTTTAGAGGAGAGAGTGAAACAAGTTTAAGCATTCTATATCTTTGAAACTGTGATATGAATAAAGCAGTTGGGATATTTGCTATTGGTAATAAGCTGCATTTGTACCAATATTTTCCTTTCTAAATTTAGATTTTTTTCTCCCATAGTCAAAAATGAAACCTAATTAATATAAAAACCCTTCAAGTGATTTTAACTGGGCATTTTATGATAAAAAGTAAGATGTACATTTTTTAAAATATAAATATCTTACAAAGTGCTTCACTTAAGTATTATACCTTTTTACTTAATTACAAGGGGTCCAAGCAAACATTGCAATTTAGTGTGGCTAAACTCGGTGATTTAAATTGAGGGCTTTTTTTAACAGTATTTTATTTTTTAATTTTGTTTGAAAATTTCCAAACTTACTTAAGTATTTTTAGCTAAATGGAATATTAAAAAGAATTATTTGAATAATCTTAAGCTTAACTTTAACATTTCTTTTAATCATATTGCATGTTCATTATTTGTCAGTACATAAAGCTTGGATTGTAGAGTTAATTTTAAGCTGATTTCTTCTTGGCTTCACACATGGAGGAAAGGCTTCATACATAACTCTGCCATGCTTTTGCGTTCCATATCTTATAATGCTATGAGCTAAGCTAGTTTGCTTCAAAATCCATCAATGTAAAAGTTTCTTTACACCACGTTTTGAAAAATGGAACTGATTAATATATGTTAGACAACTTTGGAATTAATGCCAAAAACAGTTGAAGCACTTAGAAGCAAAGGGTGTTAAATGAGAAAAATTGAAAATTTGGAGAAAATTTTGGAAAATGATATGAGAAGCATGCATCTGATTTGTTGCAAGATAAATAAGGTCTGTTTTGTAGCATGTTGGTGATAGTCCTAACTAGAGTTGCTGTTCAGTGTGATTTGGGAAACCAAACCTACATTAAGGCTCTCATTTGATTCAGCAAATATTTTGCACAAAAGGTCTTTTTTTCTTTTACCCTCTTTGCATCTCACTGCATCAGCTGTCTTATTTTTAAATTCAATTTAATGAGACCATTACAAAAAAAGAATCATTTTAAACAGGAATACTTAAACACTAATGATAAAATGAATCCGGAGATAAGGGACTTATTTGCTTCTTGTGCCAAAACCGGTAATAACTCTCTAAAGAAAGATGCTTTATGATTTTGGGTATTGTCTTAAATTTTTAAAAATGTTCAAAGTTTAATCAAGCAAGAACATTTTATAATAAATTAAAATTTACATTGAAAGATAAAACTTAAGTTGTACTAAGCTATCCATAACTATCTCAAGAAGCATTAACTTGGGAATTGGATAATGTGCGTAAAAGTTATTTTAATTTTTAAATTATACAGAATTTAATCTTTCTAAAAAATACATTGAACTGAATCACTTTTAAACTAGGCTCATTTGCCATTGCTAAATTTTATTTATGACAATTTCAAGAGTTAAGGAATGGTTATATATATATATATATATCTTTTATAGGGGCTAAAATTCGAATTTCAAGTGGAGGGGAGATTTATATACTGAGGGGGTTGCAATTTTTTGGAATGGGTAAATTTTTTTCCTAATAGTAATATTAGTAACTATTTATACAAGTAAAGAACTATATATTTCAAATCTTTCACGGCCGTCTGGTCGATTTTCAAGCAGGAAGCAAGTTTGAGCGATAATCCCGCCGTGAATTTAGCCCCTGTTTTATTACAGATCAGAAATTTTTAAGTGTTGATAAATAGTTTGATTGTTTTTATAATAATGGCTGCAAAAACGCTTTTTGGAAAGATTATAAATGAAATTGATATAAAGATTGTAAAAATGAATTTAAAAATGTCTAACTTCCAGTCATTCAGGTTAACTTTAAACCACATCATATGTTTTAGTATATGTGACTTAATTAAAAAATTAAGAGTAGAAAACTGATTTATAACCTATCCAGCTGAGTGCAGCACTGGACCTTCTAGTTTCTTTTTTCAAGTTAAATATATTAAAAAATGTAACATGGTTCAAAGTTACCCTGAATGACTTCTTGTTTTACAAGTGTATATTTATATTTTTTCCATTCTTAAGGAATGTAATAGTAGGATATAATAATGTTATTTTCTATCTCTTATTTTTGGATGGCAAAATTAATATGTAGCTAATAAATACAAAACATTAATAAATATCTTATTTACAATGAAAATTAAACACTAACAGCATAGAAATAAAATTTCACGTTAAATTAAAGCACAAATGAGCATTAAAACGCAGACATATGTTTCGGGATCGCTTGGAATCCCTTTTTCAATGCGACAGGGAGCTTCTAGATGCAAAACATCCAAATGAAGCAGACAGAACAACAAAAACAAAGCTTATATAGCCTAAGAATTAACTGTAAACCAATGAGAATAAAGGCAGTGTGAAGTGGAAGTAGAAGTAGTATTAAAGGCACCAATAAGAGAGCAACAAACGAATGTAGTTGGAAGTACAGAAAGTAAAAAGGAATATCAATAAAAACAAAGAAAAAGACAACAGCGTGCATAAAAATGTGAAAATACATGAAAATTGCAAAAAAATAAAATAAAATACAAAGAATAAAATGGAAATAAAATAAGTACAGAAAATACCAAAACAAAAAGCAAAACAAAGTACACATGCAAAAGAGGGGGAGGGGGGGGGGGGGAGAGAGAGGGAAAAAAAAAAAAAAAAAAGGGAAAACTAACAAGAAAACCAAGAAAGAACAACAAATTAAAGGAACTTATGCCAGACCTGTGAAAAATAAGGAGTTGAGGAAGAATCATTAACCAAATTAGAACTATTCCTGTTAATATGATAAGCTTCCCAAAAGTCAAGTTCTAAAGGGGAAGAACATTTTTGAATAATTTTCCCAGAATTGAAATCAAAAGAGTGGTTGGAATTCCAACAATGTTGAGCAATGCTAGACTTATTCAGCTCTTGCTTACGTACATAACCTTTATGCTCATTTAACCGAATTTTCAGAGCACGTTTTGTCTGTCCAATGTAAGAAAGGCCGCAACGGCAACTAATTTGGTAAATACCCCAAGTATTAAGTTGATCAACAGGATCTTTAAGAGAAGAGAAGGAAAGTTTGTTGCTAGGAGCAAAAACAACTTGAAATTGAAACCTTTTTAGGATTTTAGCAATACGAAAACTTACAGAATGAAAGAATGGTAACACAACCAAATCCTTTCTAGAAACCACATGATTGGGACCAGAAGTTTTTTTAGAAAGTTTGTTATGAATAGAATCAATTAAAGAGTGAGAAAATCCTCTATCAACAGCTACAGCTTTCAGATAGTTGAGTTCAATCTTGAGAAGCTCAGGAGAAGAGCAAATATTAATAGCACGATGGACAAGAGCATTAAAAGCCGAATATTTTTGGTTGGGAGGATGAGACGATAGTCTGTGAGGAGGTAAAGAAACAGCGAAAGGTTTACGATAGACAGAAGTTGTGAAACCAGACTCACTCCTAGAAATCAAAACATCAAGAAAAGCGAGGCTACTATTAAGTTCTTTCTCACAAGAAAACTGGATATTAGAATCAATGGAGTTCATAATCGAAAGAGCATCATCAATACCTAACAAGTTACTGTCCGTTAGGACAAAACAATCATCCACATAACGAACATAAAATTGAAATTGCAATTTTTGGAATAGTTTTTCCTCAAAATAATGCATATAGAAATCACTTAAAATAGGACTAAGAGGACTTCCCATGGCTAGGCCTTCTACCATAGCATAGAATTTACCATTAAATACAAAAGTGCTCTGTTGCAAGCACACACGAGTAAGAAAAACTAATTCCTCGATTTCCACAGAAGTAAAATGGAATTCAGAAAGCCTTTTCCTGAGGCAAGTCAAAGCGCCATCAACAGGAACATTAGTAAACAAAGAATTAACATCAAAAGAGGCCATAACCGAATTATTCGGAACGAAGTTATGAAGTTTCTTAACAAAATCGGTGGAATTTTTAACAGTGAAAACATTCCGACTCCTAAGTGGAGAAAACACAGAAACTAAATACTTGGAAAGTTTATATGAAGCAGTGCCAATATTGGAAACAATTGGTCTGAAAGGAATACCTGCCTTGTGTACCTTCGGTAAAGCATAGAAACGCGCACAATTAGCAACAGAAGGAATCACAGACCGTTTAGCAATCAAAGGAATAGAATGAACAGACTTAACAGCAGAAGAAATAGCTTTTAACTCCTTGTCGCTAGGATCTTTATAAATTTCAGAATAAGGACCAGAAGCAATTAAATCATCAGTTTTTTCAACATAAGATGATTTATTAAGAACAACAATCTGACCACCCTTGTCAGCTTTGGTAATGACCAAATCAGAATTTGAAACTAAATTATTGACACAGCGTTTCACAGAATGGGTAAAACCAATATTAGGAACTTTTGAATTGAAATCAACAAGGAGTTAAGCGACAAGGAGTTAAAAGCTATTTCTTCTGCTGTTAAGTCTGTTCATTCTATTCCTTTGATTGCTAAACGGTCTGTGATTCCTTCTGTTGCTAATTGTGCGCGTTTCTATGCTTTACCGAAGGTACACAAGGCAGGTATTCCTTTCAGACCAATTGTTTCCAATATTGGCACTGCTTCATATAAACTTTCCAAGTATTTAGTTTCTGTGTTTTCTCCACTTAGGAGTCGGAATGTTTTCACTGTTAAAAATTCCACCGATTTTGTTAAGAAACTTCATAACTTCGTTCCGAATAATTCGGTTATGGCCTCTTTTGATGTTAATTCTTTGTTTACTAATGTTCCTGTTGATGGCGCTTTGACTTGCCTCAGGTAAAGGCTTTCTGAATTCCATTTTACTTCTGTGGAAATCGAGGAATTAGTTTTTCTTACTCGTGTGTGCTTGCAACAGAGCACTTTTATATTTAATGGTAAATTCTATGCTATGGTAGAAGGCCTAGCCATGGGAAGTCCTCTTAGTCCTATTTTAAGTGATTTCTATATGCATTATTTTGAGGAAAAACTATTCCAAAAATTGCAATTTCAATTTTATGTTCGTTATGTGGATGATTGTTTTGTCCTAACGGACAGTAACTTGTTAGGTATTGATGATGCTCTTTCGATTATGAACTCCATTGATTCTAATATCCAGTTTTCTTGTGAGAAAGAACTTAATAGTAGCCTCGCTTTTCTTGATGTTTTGATTTCTAGGAGTGAGTCTGGTTTCACAACTTCTGTCTATCGTAAACCTTTCGCTGTTTCTTTACCTCCTCACAGACTATCGTCTCATCCTCCCAACCAAAAATATTCGGCTTTTAATGCTCTTGTCCATCGTGCTATTAATATTTGCTCTTCTCCTGAGCTTCTCAAGATTGAACTCAACTATCTGAAAGCTGTAGCTGTTGATAGAGGATTTTCTCACTCTTTAATTGATTCTATTCATAACAAACTTTCTAAAAAAACTTCTGGTCCCAATCATGTGGTTTCTAGAAAGGATTTGGTTGTGTTACCATTCTTTCATTCTGTAAGTTTTCGTATTGCTAAAATCCTAAAAAGGTTTCAATTTCAAGTTGTTTTTGCTCCTAGCAACAAACTTTCCTTCTCTTCTCTTAAAGATCCTGTTGATCAACTTAATACTTGGGGTATTTACCAAATTAGTTGCCGTTGCGGCCTTTCTTACATTGGACAGACAAAACGTGCTCTGAAAATTCGGTTAAATGAGCATAAAGGTTATGTACGTAAGCAAGAGCTGAATAAGTCTAGCATTGCTCAACATTGTTGGAATTCCAACCACTCTTTTGATTTCAATTCTGGGAAAATTATTCAAAAATGTTCTTCCCCTTTAGAACTTGACTTTTGGGAAGCTTATCATATTAACAGGAATAGTTCTAATTTGGTTAATGATTCTTCCTCAACTCCTTATTTTTCACAGGTCTGGCATAAGTTCCTTTAATTTGTTGTTCTTTCTTGGTTTTCTTGTTAGTTTTCCCTTTTTTTTCCTCTCTCCCCCCCCCTCCCCCTCTTTTGCATGTGTACTTTGTTTTGCTTTTTGTTTTGGTATTTTCTGTACTTATTTTATTTCCATTTTATTCTTTGTATTTTATTTTATTTTTTTGCAATTTTCATGTATTTTCACATTTTTATGCACGCTGTTGTCTTTTTCTTTGTTTTTATTGATATTCCTTTTTACTTTCTGTACTTCCAACTACATTCGTTTGTTGCTCTCTTATTGGTGCCTTTAATACTACTTCTACTTCCACTTCACACTGCCTTTATTCTCATTGGTTTACAGTTAATTCTTAGGCTATATAAGCTTTGTTTTTGTTGTTCTGTCTGCTTCATTTGGATGTTTTGCATCTAGAAGCTCCCTGTCGCATTGAAAAAGGGATTCCAAGCGATCCCGAAACATATGTCTGCGTTTTAATGCTCATTTGTGCTTTAATTTAACGTGAAATTTTATTTCTATTACTTTGCACAAAGTTTAATCATTACTAACTAACAGCATAATTTGCTAATTGTTCCCTTTTAAGTTATGGTTAATATCAAAAGAGCTTATGTTTCTGTTGTTATATTTTAAAGACGGTTTAGATTTCTTTCAAAAAATAAGCTTTGAAATATTTTGTGTTTTATTGATGTTTCAAATGTATAACTTTTATTACATGGTTTCTTGTTCATGAATGTTAGTAGCATACTTAACACTTCAAAACCAAATATTAAAACCTGCATGAATATGCTTCATTCTGGAGTTGACTGTAAATGCGAAAATAAAATATAATTCAGTGTTTGAATTAATTTAGTTTGATTAAAATAATTGATCTCCATATCTCTTAATAAACATGCTTTTTATGTAACACAATTTAAATAGATGATTAAAACTTGTATATTGTGCTAAATTTAAATCTACTTAAATTAAAAATACAAGCTAAAAAATGTTCAATTATTTCTTTTGCCAAATTTTAAAAACCAAAATTGGAAGACTGTTATGCATTGTACTTATTAAAATCAAAATTGTATAAAATATATGTAAATATTGCATTTTTTTGTTTTTGCTTGGTGCTTTTTGAATATTTTGTACAACCAATAAACTTGTTTTGATTTTTGTATATCAGTCATTTATTCAAGCTTTTTTTTTATTGGTAATTTCAGTTCTAGAAAAAAATTAATATACATATTTTGATGGATTTAATATTTTAAAAGGTATTGAACACATTTTGGTCATTTTTAACTAACTTCACAAAGGAAGGAGGTTATACATTCATACTGTATGTAAGTCGTTTTGTTTGCCTATTCATAATGTCTCACTGATACCAATTCACTGATGAACCGATATTTACGATTCCTTTTTTTAATCGATCAAGGGTGGTTTCCCATACGTCCCGTACCTTCGTTTGATCATATTCGATAATTAGAAAAGGTTATGGGCGATAATTTTTTTTTCTTTTTTGTTTTGTTTTTTCATCCATAACTTTTGACTAAATGAACTAATTGTGATGGTTATTTCTTTAATTGAGAGTCGTCTAACTCAAATATCACAAATTAATTTGACTACATTTGTTTTTTTGAAAAAACAAATGTAGTGTCGTGTGTTTGTTGCCATTGTGCTATAATATTAAAAGCAATTACAGCAAGAGTTTGACTGAAGGCTTTTCTGAGGCAAAAATTAAATCCAATCAGTTTGTTTGCTAAAATCAACTTCAAAATGGAGTTTATCATACAAATGATTAGTTTTTAGTGCCATTCACTCAATGAAGGTTTGCCCTTTGATATGAAATTTTTAAAAATAGAATATTTATATAAACAATGTATTTACACTAAAAAGAATAAAATAAAATAATTTTCATAAAAAAATAGAACCGCATTCAAATTATAAATTGTGCTAAAAAGTGAAATATAAATTAATTCTTTAAACAACATCAATGTGACTTTTAAACATAGTTTTAGAAGTCAGTGCAAAATTGAGTCTAATTACCATTACACCATTTGCTATTTCTGCAAAAATATATGTATTTGTAATTGATTCATGATTAAAAAAAAGATTTTACCTATCCTAATTTTGCACCGACTTCTAAAACTATGTTTAAAAGTCACATTAATGTTGTTTAAAGAATTGATTTATTTTTCACTTTTTAGCGCAATTTATAATTTGAAGTCTGTTCTATTTTTTTATAAAAATTATTTTGTATTTGTTGCTAAATGTCTATCTTTGTGTGTAAATTTTTATGTGAGCGAACATTCAATAGGCAAATTGATAAAAGGAATTTAGTGCACAGGTAAAGTTAAAAAATTGCACGTTATATGTAGCAGAAATGAGCATTAAAATGCTTATTTGTGCTGAAAATAACTTGTAATTTTTGAAATTCATTAGGCACTCAGACCCAAATGGATTATTTTTTGGAGCCCATTGCTCCAAGCAGTAGCGGATTTAGGCATAGGCCGGCGAGGCCCGGGCCTAGGGCGCCACAATTTTTAAGATGATTAAAATTAAAAATTGATTGGGTTCTCTGCAGTGGTGTAGTCCAGGGGGACGGCGTCCCCCTACCTTTTTATTTTAATACAATCATCCCCCCAAATTTTTTACGTTTTAACATAAGCGTCCCCCCACTTTTGATTTCAGTTGCTTATCTTCCTATGTATAAGCGTCCCCCCAACTTTTTTTTCAGGACTACACCATTGGTTCTCTGTAAACTGTAAGACCAAATTTAAAGTTTATTTTATTGCCGCTCTTACTGTCTTAACATAGTACCATTTTGAGGGTAGTATTTCTTTGTTAAAATAATTAATCAGGCTAGTGTTAAAATCTGAAATATCCAACAAAAAGATTTTAAAAAACTTTTTTTTAATGCTAGGGACGCCATATCGTCTCGGGCCTAGGGCGCCCTCAACCCTAAATCCGCTACTGGCTCCAAGGGAGTTGGTACAATCATTTATTTTATATTTTTTTGCTCAGATGTGAGTTATAATATCTCAAAAAAAAAAAAAAAATAATAATAATAATAATGTAAGGATTCAAACAAAAATTACTACACAAATTGCTTTGATAGAAACTTGTGCTGGTTAGTTTTTGGCATCAACAGCTCTAAAGGAGGAAGCACAATTGAATGCTTTCTCAGTTAACATGACTGCTGTGTCTCAAAAAGAAATGTGCAGATCCAAACAAAAACTGGCTCACAAGTAGATCCTAATAAAAGTTGAGGATGATCAATTTTTGCTGCAAATTTGTTTAATAGGGCTAGAACAATGGAACATTTATTTAAATTAATTGCGAGTGCTGTACCTTAAAAGGTGGTGCTAGGATTCAAACAAAAATTGGCATATAGATGAACCTTGACAGAAAATGTGCTGATGAAGTTTTGGTAGCATTCACTTATAGGATGAGGGAGGTTACCGTGACAGTTTTTATTCCTGGAATACAGTCAAACCTGTCTATCTCGAACCTGTAAATCTCGAAAACTTCTATATCTCGAAATTTCTGAAATTTCCTTCGCATACTATCTAAATTCAGTGCATTTTACATTTTTATCTCGAAAAAATTTTGTTCGAAACCTGTGTTTCTCGAATTTTGGGAAATAGGGTCAGTTACAGAAAACAATGAAGCCTCTTTTGCAAAAGAGTTTAGGAAAACATAAATTCTGTGGCCGCACAGATAAAGGAAGCTGGAGGGGACTTTTCCTGGAATTCTGGTCACTATCGCTATTCTACCTCTCTCCTACTGTCATCTCTCCCGGGACGCCTCCAGTCATCATTGTTTAGCGTTTCCAAGAAGCGAGAGTGCAATGGAGGGTTTGGTTAAGCAGGATATGACCACTAGGGGGTCAGCTTCCACACACATAGATAAGAAGTCTGGAAAGTTGAAATTCATTCCTATTGTTGATTTTCTTCCGTGGTACGTGGTTGGCAAATGCGAATATGGCAGGAGTAAAAAGAAAATTGAATGTTTTAGAAAATGAGGATAAAATGAAAATTCTGACATTTTTAGATGAGAACCCGTTGATGAAAAAAGGCGAAATCGCAGAAAAGTTTGGCGTGCCAGCCAGCACTCTCTCGACAATTATCAAAAACCGTGAAAGTATAGAGCAAAAGTTTCTAAGCAACAAAAAAGGAGAAAATGCAATTTTCCGGATGTAGACGCATGCGTTTTGAAATGGTTTACACAGTGCAGAGACCAAGGAATCCCTATCAGTGGGCATGTGATACAGAAAAAAGCAGAAGATTTCGCTAAAGAACTTGGAAGAAGAATTCAAAGCCAGCAATGGATGGCTCGAAAGTTTCAAAAAGAGGCACAACATTGTTTTCCGCAAGCTTTGTGGACAAAGCGCATCAGTCCCAGAAAATGTATGTGAAGAGTTTATAAAAAATATTCCTCATCTCGTAAAAGGATACAAACCAAAAAACATTTTCAACGCTGATGAAACAGGGCTATTTTATCAGTGCTTGCCAGAAAAAACTGCCATGTTCAAGGATGAAGAGTGTAAGGGGGGGAAACAAAGCAAAGTCCGTTTAACCCTGCTGTTAGCTGCAAATGAAGACGGCTCAGAAAAACTTCCACCGCTGATGATCGGACGCTCAGAAAAACCTAGGTGTTTTTCTCAAGTTAAGTCTTTCCCCTTCAAGTACAAAGCAAACAGAAAAGCTTGGATGACTAGTGAAATCTTTGGTGAATGGTTGAAATCTTTAGACAAATCTATGTGTGCCCAAAAGAGGAAAATTATACTCTTTGTAGATAACTGCAGCGCACATAACAACTTGCCTTCTTTGAAAAACGTATGTGTAAAGTTCTTCCCTGCTAACACGACTTCCAAACTACAACCTATGGATCAAGGGGTAATAAGAAGCTTTAAAGCGAACTATAGAAGACAATTAATCCGTAAGCTAATCGATGCTATTCATGAGGGAAGTGTTCTTCCAAAGGTGAACGTGCTAGACGCCATAAGAATGACCGATTATGCATGGAGATGTGTCACAGAGAAAACAATCCAAAACAGTTTCAAGAAAGCGGGGTTCGATAATCAATGCGAAGAAGAGAAAGAGATCAGCGATGAGCACGGAAAAGAAGCTGAAGAAACTGTTGATGAAGCGGTGGAAATTAATTCTCAAGAATGGAGAACCTTGAAATCAGGATTGAATGTTGACATTTCTTTAGAAGAATTTTTGCAAGTGGATGATACACTAGCAACATGTGGAACCTTGACAGACGCGGAGATCATCGATAATGTGAAAAACATGTCAGAAGACGAAATCGAAGAAACCGAAGCCGATTCACCTAAAGTGACAGCGAAAGAAGCTGAGAAGGCCGTGGAACTCTTGACATATTTTCTTGAGGCTCAAGAAAATGTTGGCTCTGACAGCTTTGCAGCTCTTGCAAATATTAAAAAGTTAATTGAAGTGAAGAAAGTTAGGCATCAAAAAACTTTGAAGGACTATTTTCATTGAAAAATCATTCAGCAGTATGTATTTATCTACAATAAAAGTAAGTATTATTATTTTTTTTTTTTTTTTGCATTTTTTTGTGAACCTGTATAACTCGAAACCTTTTTATCTCGAATTTTTTTCCCTTCCCGTGAGATTCGAGATAGACAGGTTTGACTGTATTAATATGAATGACATAGGGAACAAAAACCATTATATACTAGCGATGGGCATAATCGAGAACTCGATTCTAACGAATATCTCGTGGTTTACTTCTTGAGCGATATTAAAATCGAATGGACTTCTCGAGATCCTGAGCCGTATGTGTTTCGAGTAATATCGGAACCTAATGAATGTCTCGAATCGTTGATTTCTCGAACTATTTTGGCATCGAATGGAACCTCTCCAGTAATTCTCTCAAATGATTTTCTTCTTGAATGGTTGCTGATGCGTTTAGAAGATTTTATAGTCAAACAATGTCAATGTCTGTGATTGCAAAAATGTCTATGTGTATTAGTGCATAACAAAGTAGATCTAGTTTCTTATTTAGGGACCATTCATAAATGATGTCATAATTTTTCAATATATTTGACCCCTTCCCTGCCTTTTGTCACAAAATGTCACACTTCAACATACCTCCCTACTTCCCCCCCTTTGTCACATTACATAAGCATATGTATTTGTAGTTCAGAAACAAACACTATGTTATAAATTGCATTGCCCATTTTGTTATTGAACTTTAACTATGTGTTTTAATTTTAATGACGTTTGTGAGCATAAAAATATTGATTATAAGTGTACTTATTTGTATAAAATGAGATTAAGGTTTACAACAAAAAACATAATTAGTATATAATAAAAAAAACAACAAATGTAATTTTTTTTAGTATTGCTTTATATAAAAAATAGAAAAATAACTAATATAAAAATATTTAACCTACTGATTTTAAATATTCTTATTTTGATCAAAATGTGTGATTTCACACTCCTTGCTAGCCCCTCCCCTCATCACAAACTCCATTTCTTTCTAGAACCCCCCTTGAAGCATCATTTGTGAATGACCCCTTGTAGAAAATTTCAATCACCATAGCTGATAAGATTTTCATTTGAAAAAAAAAAAGTTTTAAAAAATCCACAAAAGAAAGTTATTATTACAACAGGGAATTTTATTCAAAAATAATTCAGTGGATCAAAAGATGAATTTCAGCGAGAATAACTTAAAAGTTAATATTTACCTGAAACAGTAGAATTGGCCATTTTAGAAGTAGAGATGGGACGAAGCTTCGGTCTGGCCGAATCGTAAGCTGCGATTCGGTCCATAACCTCAAATCCGGAACGCTCGGAGCCGCGATCTTTCCGGATTTCGGAATTTTGGATCCTCATTCAAAAAATTTTGTAAGTAGCATCGGAGCCCATATAATTTGCTCTGGAACTTTGCTCATTCATAGTATTTTTATTATCGTATATGCTCGCCTATAAGTCGCGAAAGTTAACACAAAAAACGAAGTTGGAGTACGCAAAGCATCGAAACATCCAGACTTTTCCCAATGTTATTTTAACCTCTTTAATTAAACAAGAAAAGAAAAGAATTCTGTCAATTTTAATATCATTTTATATTCTGTAGCCACTAAATTGTAGTAAAAGATCGGGCTATCGGAAAAATGCGCGAAAAGCGAATTTTCAATTTTGCGAATGTTTTGTATCGCGCGAAAATTAGAGCTCATTAAAAAAATAGAAAAAAACTACAAGAAATTTAAAAAAGCTAAATTTAATGATATTAACTCAGCATTAAAGCAACAATTAATAAAAACTCTAATCGCAAAAAACGAACACTTTTCGGAAAATCGCCAAATATATTTTTCTAAAACAGCACATTTCCGATCATAAACATGTTCATTATATTTTATTTTCCTTCTCTTTAAAACGCCTATTTCCAAAAAAGAATTTAAAAAACGATTTAAAACATTTCCTGACTTTTTCGAAATCCGGAAAAGTTTCCAGATTTTGGGTCTTCCGGATTCCAAAATTGGGGTCCCATACTGTATATACTGTTGCTAGTAAAAAAAAAAAGAATGCATTTACTTTTACAAGTTAAACCCAAATTCAAAATTTTTACATTAAAAAGTATAAATATCTACTATAATATTACGAATATATAACATAAATGATAGATAATTTCGAATTTGATTATACCGTAATTTACTATTTTATCATATCAGCTGGTTATTAAATTATAAACATCACTTAATTTCAGAACATGCTTTTAGTATTAAAAATAATGCATCATATTTGCAGTAAAAAATGAAAAAAACCCGATTTCCTGGCACTAGTGCAAAGCAAAAATAAATGCATTAATTGTTGGTATTAATTAAAAAATACTCAATAAATGCTGTTAGAAACTGAGAATATTGAACGGTATGGAGTACAATATATTATATACATTTATTGTGCCTTTAATCTTAAAGCTCAATATGTACAGCAGCCAGAGCTCCGGTATTTGGCGCCAGTGTTTCTTTCAGGCATCTCTCCAGGGGGCACTGCCCCCTTGGAGCAAGCCAACTGCCCCCCCCCCCCCCCGGGAGAAAGGTTCAGATCACAATTTCAAAAAGAAAGAAAAAAATAAAAGGGAGAAAGGAAGAAGGAAAAATTAAAATTTTAAAATATAGAGGAAATAAAGTGGCCCTGTTTTGGGTCATAAAACTGGCCTCTCATTGCCAACAAAATGTTGAAACGCCAAAGCTCCGGTCCTTCAGATAAGACCTGGTTTTAAGCATGGCTGTTGAGAGGGGTGTCGGGTATGGCTGATTCATGAGGCTCGGTTCGGCATCAGAGTAGTTCAGTGAGTAAAATTTTTCTATGTTTAAGATGCAAGGGTAAGGGAGGTTGGAGGGAGGGGGGGGGGGGCGACAAAACTGACATGGGGCCCACCTGGGCTATCGGTGGCCCTGGTTCAGATTACTGGATAATCAATACAATCTCCCTTTATTCCATTAAATCTCATGAATATAACCCTCCCTAAAAGAATCTTCCTTTTATTATTTAGTATTGGTTCCTTTTTTTACATATGATAGGAACCTTTTGATGAACCTTGTTATCTGAATCTTTACGTGTCCAATTGCAACGAGAGACGGTTGGCAATGAAATGTTTGACACTGTTACTTTGAAATTAAATTGTCTATTTGAGGTCAACATTAAGAGTACTTTTAGAAATTTTCTAGAAACAATGAAATATCTTTTAACAAACAATGTACATTTATACTTAAAACATCTAAATCTAGATTCAGGTGATCTTCTGCTTGCCTGGCAAATGATCGTCGCTTTTCAAGTAAGTAAACACATAAATATGAACATTGTACATGTGCCCTACATTTTTTGCAATATTGCATCTTTTTTAATGTGAAAAAAGATGCTAAAGATTGTGCTTTAAGACTTTAATTTAAAACTTTCCTGGAAGAATTTTAGACACCTTCCCTTTCTCATAATGCCACCAAAAAATAGCCTAAAACTGCACTTTTTGGGCTTCAGGTTGGAAAATTTTTCAAAGCATGGCCCCCAACTCACCTCTTTTTTTTCTTAACGTGACGAAAAATGGCCTAAAATTCCATTTTCAGAACTTCATCAGTTTTGGAAAATTTTCGTCCTATGTCCTCTTTCCTTTTCTTCACTCTCCTACATCATCTAATGCCCTTTTAAGACTTCAGTTTCAGGAACATTTCTTGGGGAACGACACCGAACACAATCGATAGCGTCACTAAAAGTAGTCAAAAATATTAGACTTTAGTTCCGAAAAATTTGCGGGAGGAAAGAATCTCCGAACTATTTTTCGCATCCTCTAACATCCCCAAACAACGTATGGGACCGTTCATAAATGATGTCACACTTTTTTTCAATATATTTGACCCCCTCCCCCCCTTGTCACACGTCACGCTATATTAAATAACCATAAAATAGGTTTAATTTGCTGATAAATGCTTTTATAGAAATCAAATTTTACGATGTCACACTTCTTGTTACCCCCTCCCCTCGTCAAACTGTCACACTTTCATGAACCCCCCTCTCCCCCTCGCAGCATGACATCATTTATGAATGAACCCTATCCGAAATTTCATTGCTGGGACTTAGAACTCAAAAAGTTTCTTGAGGAGAGCACTCGCACCCGTCTCCAGTGACGTTGATAAAAATAGAGTAAAACTGCATTTTTAAGGCTAGTTTGAAAATTTTCTCACCGGAGAACCCTAGAACCCCCCCTCCTCTAACTTCTCCTAAGAGCCTAAAATTGCATTCTCAGGACTTAAATTGCCCGGACCCCCCGCCCCGAAACCAGCCTAAAAACAACTTATAAGATTTCAATTACAAACATTTCAGAAACTCACTCATTTAACTTCACTAAACATAAAACCGAAAATTGATTCTACTGTATATTACCAGGGATCTATCATATATACATTTAAAAGATCCATATTACCATCATTTCTATTCTACCTATTATATAAAAAAAGATAGCATGATTTGGAATCATACATCGCCCCTCCTAATTCTTCACCTGCCCTCCCGGAGCAAAAGGTCTGGAAGAAACACTGTTTGGCGCTTCGGTCAAACCACACTTCGTGCCAGCGCTAGTTAGAAGTGGCTTCTGGCCAGTCATTTCAAAATTTTAGAGGGGAATGGGCAAATGGTATAAACTCAAATGTGTATTGCATTAAAAAAACAACAAAATACATGCACATAATTATATTTTCCAACCCAGGGGAGAGGGGGTAATTGATTCCCCTAGATGAGCCTGGTGGCTCCAATAGAAATATAACTTTAATAGCGATTTTTTTTCTTCATACATTCTCTGTGTAGTACTTATCTTGATGAATCATGAAGCAATATACATTCAAGTCTTGATACATGTATGCTCTTGCAAAGTGCTTTAGTAGCATGAAAACCAAATGCATTCCCTATCACTTTTTCAATCTCTTCAATTTTGTTATCTTGATTCCTTTTTCTATTCACTTTGAGATACTTGATTTGAATTTATACCATAAGTTTATTTAAACAATGCATAATTGTCAGTAATTGCAAAAGATTTTTCAAGATTAGAAGCAAAATAAGAGAGTTATTTTTTTTCCAAGATGAAATAATGTTTACAAAAATTGTTCAAGACATAATGCAAAAATTGAAATGTCCTTTATTAGGATTTTCTCACTTACATTATTTTTAATTGTGCTTTCCTACATTTTCTGATTGGAAAAAATAAATATATAACTTCAAAATATTTCCTTCATTTAAGCATTTATTCTTCAAGAAAGACTCCCTTTTCATTCTTAAGTATGCAAAAGAA
Organism: Octonoba sinensis; assembly: GCA_038502835.1. NCBI lineage: Eukaryota > Metazoa > Arthropoda > Arachnida > Araneae > Uloboridae > Octonoba > Octonoba sinensis. The sequence continues at coordinate 107,476,208 of CM076599.1, read as the reverse complement.
GTCACTTAACTCGTAAAAATGGTAAAATGATGAAGCCAAGGGAAACAAGTTAGGGAAAACTCGTACTGAGAATAGAAATAAAGTACAGTAAAACATCGATAAAGCTGTCAAAGAGGGGTAACGATATTTCAAAATTGAAAGATTATTTAAAGGAAAAGATATAATTAATTATGCAAAAACAAAAAGAATACAATGGCTGGGACACCTTGAGAGAATGGAGGAAAACAGAGGCATTAAGAAGATTTTCAAGGGACAGGGTCAGGGGAAAGGTGGACGGCTGGTTAAAAAATGGTTAGACGAGGTGGAGAAAGACCTTAAAAATCTATGTCGAAAACTGGAGAGAAAATGCGAAAGACAGGGCTTTGGAGGAAATTGTTAGGGAGGATATGGTCCAATACGGGCTGTAATGCTTAGTTAAAACGCGGGTGTTGGGGGACATGTTTATCACACGAGTTATAACATGACCGTGGTATAGTTACCATATCCACAAAATAATACTCGCATTTGTTGCATCATTTTTACCGTACAAAGTATTATAAGAGAAATTGTAGGTACTACTAAGATTTCTTTACATAATGGTCAAGTTTAACCTTCTATCACTCATAAACCCTGATTTATTTGATCTGCGATAATAAAAAAATTAACCACACGTATTTCAGGATTTAAACTTTTTTAACCATCTTTATTCATAAAGTTGGATTTATTCTACTTTTCAGTTTCAAAATAAAGAAAAGAAAAAAAAAAAAAAAAAAATATTTGTGCGGCAGGAATTAAATTTTTCCCTATTACTCTTAGACTTGGATTTTTTGACTGTTCAGATTCCAAATAATAAAAATAAATAAATAAAATACATGCACCTCACCATGTTTTTATAACCCTTATTACTCATAGACTTATTTTTCAGACTCCAGATAATAATAATAATCATAAAAAGAATACACTTATTTGAGGATTTTAAAATTTTATTAAAAAGAACATTACAAAAACAGCAAGCAAATGGCATGTTGCCTAGTCTACACTATGATATAGGGAGTTAAATTAAAAATCACAGGTTTGTTTTAAACAATAAAATATTGGAATTCACTCTCTCCATAACCTTCATTTAACAATAAGGTTGCTGAATCCTTTTTAGAAATTATAAGATTCAGGACAATCTCATCAGAATTACAATAATTGTTATAAAAAATAAAATAAAGTAACTACTGCAATTCTGACATAAAACAGCAAAATTTTGATAGGCATTGAATTAAAATAGTATTTTTAAAAAATGTTTATATGTTCAGAATTCTTAATTGCATCAAGTTTTATTTTCAACCACCTCATTTCTAGGGTGGGAGGAGGGGAGGTAGATTGTCAAGAAGTAGTAATTGCTTTGTATTAATTGTTATTTATTTAAAATTTTTAAAAAATTACATTTTAAAATATGCATTACTGAACACTTTAATATATTAATAAATACTCTAATGCTTTTTTACTTTTAATTAATGTAAATATATCCAGGGTGAAATGAAAAGGGGTGGATAAAAGGGTTTGCATAAACACAGTCATACATTATTATCAAGTTTTGTGAAATATTGCAACTTATTCATCACTATTATTCATTTAAAATTTCAAATCAGACGGATATGTGCTCTAAAATGCCTTGATGTATAAGCTTTTCACAGTCCGCTCTTTGTAGAAAATGCTGAAAAATAATTAAAAAATATTATTTAAAATAAGTAATAATGCATCTAAAAACCCATATTAATGCATTTCAATTTCAGCAAAAATTATTTTGGCATTCACAAAAATATTGATTGTTAATAAGAGTTGGAACAAATTACAGGTAATCCATTGTGTTTTTGTTGCTACTTTACAGAATTTGAAGGTAAATACACAAGCACACACATATATATATAAATATTTATATGTGTGTGTGTGTGTCAATATAATTAAATATAGGGCAAGTCATTCAGGTAAATTTGAATGTATTTATGCCTCATATACTAGAACTGGATTAACTAGATAGAAGCAAACAAAAATCTAAATTTACTCAGTTTTAATCATCCCTTCAGTGTATAATTTAAATTTTGAAGCTTGTTAAAAGATTTGCCTTTCACTTTATAGATCCCACAATAAGGTTAAATATAATATTTGTAAAATAACACAATAATTTTAGAGTTACATGTGTCATAGGGGCCGTTCATAAATGATGTCACGCTTTTTCAACATATATTTGACCCTCCTCACCCCCTTTGTCACAATGTCACACTTCAGAGGACCCCCCTCCCTTCCTTTGTCACATGTCACGCTATGTTACATAATGCATGATGTCACAGTTCTTGTTTCCCCCTCCTCTACCCTTGTCACAATTTCAGGACCCCCCCCCCCAACCCCCCTCGAAGCGTGACATCATTTATGAATGATCCCATACGTAAAGAAAAACAAGTTATAATGATAACATAAAGTGAAACACTATAGACGCAAGCATCGTTTGATTTAAATGTCTTTTGCTTTTAAAAGATAAAAGATAATAATTGATCAGCTACAAGTATAATAAAATCCTTTGTAGCAGCCAATTATTTTTCTCATAGTCACAAATAAAAAAAAATCTTATTCACTGGCCATTTCAACCCGTTCAACAGCAACATTGATCAGAACAGTCAGATGTGATCATGAACTGCTTTAAGACGCACTATGATTGTCAGTCAGTGTATCTTCCCATTTGTTAAAGCATGTTAAATTAAAATACTTAGTTTTTCATAAAATGGGAGTTTATATCAGTGTTCCATGCTTATTTGTCTTTTGAATCTTTCAGACCTCACAGTGATATTTTTCCAGAATATAGCAGGAAATATAGGAATCGTTTTCCAAAATATAGGAACTTTTCACTAAAAAAATAGTAAATATACATTCAAATTTTGTCTTCCATATGTACTTGCAAAAACTTGCCAAAAACTTGCAAACAGAAAAATAAGCACTCCTTTCAAATTTATTTACCAGTTTACCATTATATCTAGCAAGTTTTGTTTTAAATACAGTAATAAGTTCTCATTTCAAATGCATTTTGTCAACTAATACTTGAAACAGTGTGAGGCATATTTAAAAATGATTTGAATTAATTCCAAAGAATTGGTAATCAAAAGCAACCGGAAACAAAAATAGCTAGACTTTTGAGAAATATAGGAAGTATGTGTAAAACAGTAAATATAGAAAAAATAGGATGTTTTTTAAATGTATAAGAGTTATAAGAAATATAGAAGCAATGAAACAACTGATCTTTAATTTGCTTATAAATCCTTGTGTGTCTTCTAGAACTATTCACTTGGGCAGCATATTAAAACTAAATTAACATTTTTTGCCTTCTATAAGAGATATATTTTTCTATTTTTTTATTTTTATATGTTGGCTTACTCTCAAAACTGAGATCCTGCTAGTGCTGGATTGAGTTTGAGATACAAGCAAACAAGTAGAAAAATAATACTAATCTACTATTTTTTTATTTATCTTTTAAAGCTTTTTTCTAATCATTTGAACATTTAAGAAACTTTCATGGGTGATTCTGAGCAAAAAAAAAAATGTTTCTGAACTTAAAATGAAATTTCCCCAAAAAAAAACATTACGAATTTAAAATAAAAATTATGTAAGTAGGTGACTACTTAAGGTAGCATATATTAAAATAGCTTCTAACTTTTAAAACACTTCAAATATTTATAGAATGCAAAGGATTGTAACGCACGGCCAGCTAATTTTCAGCGAAGTATGTGTTCGATGCTAGCATGCTTCCAAAATATAAGTTTTAACTTACACCTGGTAGAAATTAAAAAAATTCAATTAAAACATTAGAGATCTTTAAAAGTGCATGCAAATTTCTCACTGATTTCGCAATGCAATTGAAAGAAAATCTCGCAATAACACATTTTGATAAATGTGTGATCAATGGTGGAGGAAGAGGGGCAGCTAAAAAATCTCATTTTCTTGCACAGTAAAATATGCAATGAATGGTTGCGAAACGATAATCTTGGTTGCCAAGAATTTTGTTCATAAATGAAAATGTTAAGCTAACTTTTAAATTAACTAAGAAACAGAAGATCTCAAGACTGGCTGAAAAGCGGTAGTCTCCATTGATAATTGGGAACTTTGTATTATCAAACAAGTCTTAAAATTAATTGAAATATTTTCAGAAACCAAATTAATTTTCAATTTTCGGATCAGAATCACCCCTGGAAACTTTATGAAATAAATATAAGAGATAGTACATTGGTAAGAAACTATCTGTAAGGAAACAAATCAGAAAATGTGAAAATACATTACCTAAAAATAAACAGTTAGGCAAACATTTTTCAGAAAAAAATTTGAAATGACAGGCCAAGTCAAAAGATTGAAAACTTCATTTTAACTTTCAGATGGAAGAACTCGAAATTCAGATGCCTGAATTTGAGACTTTGTACTGCATTAATCTTCCACTTATCATCAACAGAAAAAAAAATTAAATTTTTGCATCATAATTGAAAGTAATCTAAAAGTGGGAATAAAATTCTTGAAAATAAATCTATTTTAAACAATGGTCATACAACAAATGCTTATAAAAAAAATTATTTTGATTGATTTGTATCAGTATTTCCCAACCAGTGGTTTGCGAACCCACAGGGGTTCCGGTAGTGCTCGAAAGGGTTTCGCGAAAATAATGCCACAATGGCGGAATTTCTAATCGCTAACATAAATGAAATAACAATTACAAAAAATTAACATATACATATTTGGACAAAGCGTAAGAATGATTTTTTTTATTAATTGTTTACCCGATACAGTGGGAAAGTTGTGGATTGGCATGGCATAAGAAAAAAATTTGAAAACACACTTATTTCTACTTTTGCCCGAGTCGAACATGTAAATCACAAAGTGATGCCAGATGACATTCATCGATTTTAAATTTTGAACTAATGTTTCTAACACCATTTCCCACTTTTTCTGCGCTAATCTGAAGAAAGAATTGAAGATATAAAAATTTATTAAAATATAAAATTTTGCATATTTTTAGCTAATTCCACATCTGTAGAACCAGAAGATATGTATTGATTAATTACAAATTTTGAACTCACATTTATCACACTTTATTCCAACTTTTCTGCATTATCGCAATGAGAAATTTGTAAATATGTAAATTTAATACTTATGTAAATTACCATTACTGTTGCAAATTTTTTATATTTCGAACAGAAAAATATTTATTAAGGGGAGCGGGTACCATGAGACAATTTTTTTCTCTATGGTGTTTTTATTTACAATTTTTGTCTCATGACATGCTATATCACTTCATACAAAATTTAATATTAAAAAAAAACTGGATTTCTTAAATATAGTTTGAAAATTTTAATTTTTAAAACGAAATTTAGCAATTTTTAAAAATGCATCTTCTTTTTTCAAAATTTGGCGTAAAGTCTCAACATTTTTTTTATTGATTCATTACTCATAAAGCAAAACTTTTATGCTTTGAATTTTTTATTATAAGTCAAATACATTTTGAATAATAATAATAAAAAAAAAAAAACTGAAGTAACGCAGAAAAAACAACAAAAAAGTCAAAAACCTACAAAAAGAGGTTTTTTTTGAAAAAAGTACTAAGTTATCATAAAAGTAGAGCATAAATTCGTTATGTATAGTTTCAGGAACATGTGGGAAAAAAATCCACATTATAGATTCAAATTAAAAAAAAAGCCTTTGCATTTTATTTGAGATGAAATGCGCAAAAAAAAAGTGAGAGCAAACAGCATTTTAAGTTTTTGGCTTGTAAAAACTTAAATCCTTTCTTTATCAAAATTTCAAGTAAGAAACTTTTTTTTTCAGTTAGTCACGATGAAAGTGCTTCTTCTTGCTTATTTTATTTAGAAAAATAAATATGTAGCTAATATTCAACACAGTTACTGCTTCGGAATGAAAAGGGGGCACCTCACACCATAATAAAATCAACGATAAATCAATAAATATTGCTTCAATTTTTCTGAAACTTTCAGGGAACATTTTTAAGGATTTATTTTACTACTTAAGCCAATAAAAAAATTTTTTTGGTGTTTTTCAACACTTGTGGGTGCTGGCTCCCCTTAATTCAAAATATTGTGCATCCATTTTTCATGCCATTCCACAACTTTTTTGTACTATCGGTAATTTTTTAAAAACGTTTTTTGCGAATGCATATGTTCAGTGCCCAATTATTAACTCAAAAAGAACAAACAAAAAAAAAAAAAAAAAAATTAAGAATGTGTATAGAATCATTTAACTTTTATTTTAGTTTTTATGTTTTCATCTCTTGTTACATGCAACACGAAAAATAAATGTGCGAGCAAATTTTTATAGTTTTGTTGCCATTACTAACAACTACTGGAGGTGGTACGCCCTTTTCTTTCGGATTTTAGAAGGGGTTAACAAAGACAAAAAGGTCGGGAAAAACAGATTTATACGAAAAAAATTAAACAAATAATTATAAAGGAATAAAAAATAACATGGTGCAGGACATAAGAAAAATACTTACAGTGCTATTTTTGCTCAAAACAACGGTGTTTCCATCACTTGTTTCAAAGTCGCCATAATCACAAAGGCATCTAACCTACAATGCAAAGAAAGTCATAAGCTTTTGTAGTTTAACTACTTGACCATATTCTTGACAATAGTCTCATACATTTTATAATTCCCATTGTGTCATACAATTTATGAAAGATATATAATTAGTACAATTATATTTCAGAAACCCTTTATGTATGATAAATGCAAGCAAAACAAGGCAAAATATTTTCTCGCTGGGAATAGGCCATTTTGCAAAATTTATGTTAAAAAATAGTGACAATTTTTTTTACACATTTTAACCACTTCAGACCCCAGAACAAAGCACAAACAATTTTGATAATTAAAAAAAAATTTAATTTTAATTAATAATTAGCTTAAATAATAATTAATGCCCAATTTCCATGTTTTCCATGTTTAAAATGAAGTAAACTATCTGTTGATTAATTTAAAAAATAACTGGGTGTTTTAGCTTTCAGATAGCACAAACAGTAGTTAATAAACAGTATTTTAAAATGTATCTAGTTGGGTACAGTTGGAATGAAGAAGTTAATAGCACTTGCCATTGATGCTTTGTACTTCAATAATCCCTATAGTTAGAATTCTAAAAAACAAGTACTGTAGTTATCGGTAAATAGCCAATAATTACGGCTGTATAGTCCGCAGTAAGAAAAATTCATTCTAAAAAAAATAAGTTCGGTGTATAGCCCGCACCCAGAAAAAAAACATGGGATACACCCCTAGAAACCATTAAATTCTCTTGTAGCGACCAAGCCCCAATCTGCTTTGGACAATTGTTATGCTACGATTTATTTCTCTGTATTTTATTTTGCAGGAATGAGATTTCGATATTATTGAATGGTAGTTGTCTTTTTAATATATTTTTTTTTTTTTTGAATTTTGTGTATTGCCCGCATCGTTATATTGCACGCAGCTAGTCAAAAAAAGGAGGTTTTTTTTGTAGATAACCCTCGGGCTATGCACAGATAATTACCGTATATACTTCAAAAACCTTCTCTGACTTGCTTCAGGGCTAAAAATAGCCAAAATATAAAAGGAGGACAACATTCCCCATATTGTTTTACTTGGGTTATGACAGCATAGCTGTCCAGCATTTTTTCGTCACGTGGCACTCAAACTTCTGGTTAAAATACAATTAACTTTGATACATGGAATTGATTTCTTTTTCAGGTATCTGACTAGGAAAAAGTATTAGCTTATCGAGTTATAGACCTTTTGAATTCATAGAATAACTTTAATGGAACTTTGGTGTTTGGCTTACATTTGGGTGATGGAAATTTAAAAAATACATAATTTTAACACAAAAAAGCAAATAGCTGGAGAAGATACAACGGCGGATCTAAGGGGGGGGGGGGGGGGGTGATGGGGCGATCCCCCCCCCCCTTGGGCTGATTCAAGTGGATACTACAACGACACTCCTAAGTGAGTTTTTACTCTTTATGCCCCGGGACCAGCCATTTTTTTATGTTCTTGGAATCCCAGTCTAATAGCCCTTCAAGTTCTATGCTTTCCCTCCTGTCCCTTTGTCCTTTAGTATTGCTGAGTTGCTAATCCTCGGAGTAATGGGAAAGAGATTCCCTGCTCTTTTCTTCTACCCCTCAAACTGGTGACAGCTAGCCAACCCTTAGCACGTGGTGTAAATTCCTGCAGCATTTATGCTAAAACCTGGAGCCTGAAACATTTTATTGAACATTCATAATTACAGATGTTTATATAAATTGCACATACTCGTTGATGGTTTTTTAGTACATATTTAGTATTACATTTTGAAAATTTTAGAAAATATATTAGTAATAATTGCTATTATTTTGTAATTCATATCACTTCAAATTTAGAAAATGTATTTACAAGCCTACATTTTTCTTGAGAAAGCTTGTAGGAAATCCTAACTCGGCTAAAACTTGGCTAAGAAGCAGAATGAGTGATGGTAGACTCACTGAATTAGCGTTATTGCATATCCATAAAGATATTACATTGGATGTTGAAAAAATTATAGACAGATTTGCGAAAGCAAAAAAACGTCAGCTTGTGTTCCTTTTATAAGGGCTTTGAATAAACGTATATGCATTGAAAAAATGTGCTAGTAAAATTTTAAATATCACTACACTAGCATTTTTTTTTGTTGTTCCTGCTGTTTGAAAAAAAGGGGGGGGGGGCAGAGGGACTGTTGAAAAGGAATGAAGAATCTCCTCCATCCATCCTTACATCGAACCCCGAGATTTCCAAAATCGCCCCCCCCCCCCCCTTGAAGATTTTCTAGATCCGCCCTTGAGAAGATAATGGTATTGGTTAGCATCAAAGAACCATTATCAGAAAGATCAATGGTAATAAGATATATGTCGTTAGTTTCATCAAAGAAAAGGTAGTTTTTTTTAATAATTCAATTACTAGATTCTTGTTCATAAACAGCTGTTTCTATCTTGCGGACAAAGGAGCATTAAATTTAGGTTTTATCCTTAGTCTATGTGTAAAGTTTATTTTATGATTAAGCTGAATGGCAACACAAAGAAAATGCTTTTGTTAAGCAGTTACGAATTTACGCTAGAAGCTAGAAGTTTGCTTGGTTAGTTATCCTATTTGTGTTATTGTCCATTAAATATTTTTTATACAAGGTGGTCCGGAATTCATGGTACAAACTTTAAGGGTAGGTTCTGGACATTGTAACAATTTATTGTATAGGAATGTATGATCGCAAGTGACGCGGTGTGGCTCAAACAGGGTAAATAACAGTCGAAAGAAAGAACAAAGTTTTTATTGAAAGCCTTGTTTGCAAGTGTAATGTCTACAATAACTGTCGGTGGAGCGATTGGCGTACACATTCAAAAATGCCTGGCATTTCACCCAAACATGCAGCAGCTCTGGATAAGCGAGCAACCAGATCCTCATCGGAGTCAAGTGGAGTCTCATAAACAAGATGCTTTAGATGTCCCCATAAAAAGTAATCGAGGCGCGATAAATCGAGAGATCGGGATGGCCAAGGCACTGGTCCACCACGCCCAATCCATCGAGCCCCAAACGAGGCATTTAGGTAAGTCCGCACACCAGTGTTTTCCTTGTTTGTGCCTCACCACGTCACTTGCGACAATACATTCCTATACAATTATTTATTGTTACAATGTCCTGTACCGACCCTTAAAGTTTGTGTCATAAATTCGGGAGCACCCTGTATATATATATATATATGTAAGTTTGCCTTCATTTAAGTAAGTTGAAATATCTGTTAATAAATTACTTTTTGTTAAAATATTACTTTTCTTTACAAATCCTTATATGTAGCTACATCCAAATATATTGAAAAAGTATTTTCTTCAATGAAATCTTCTAACAGCTATAAATGTATGAAAGAAAAGTTGAAGGGAAGATTAGAAACATTTTATGCAAATCAAATAAACCTTTAGTTACATGGGTTATCACTAGTACAATTTGCATTAAGTGCTACAGAGTTTAAATGCAAGATACAATAATACAATTTAAAGCAGAGTTCATTTGTCATTTCCCATACTTCTTTTTGAGTTCAGCTTTGGTCCCCATTGATTTGACTTAACCTGCAGTTTTCCCCACCCTTTTTTTATTGCAATTATTTTTTCCTTACTTTTTTTCATGTAAGCCTCCTTCCTGCACACCACCTATACCTTGGAAAATGCATCCAAAAATAACATTCCTATGATAAATATTTCACTCTGGACCTTTCTCTCTAAGTCAACACCAAAAAGTTATTCATCTGAATTTTGCTTCAATGCTTAGCAATTATTGAAAAATGCTTTTGCTAAATATAAATACTTTAAACAAACTAGCAATATTATAGATGTAAAATACTATCAGGGATTTGAGAGCACTGAAAATAAGCATCATTTTGTACATTGTTAAAATAATGTTAGCAATTCCATTTAGCAACGATAAAATGGAATGAACATGGAGAAGTTTTAGGCATTTGGCGCAACATTTTAGCGCATACCATTAATTGTATAAGAATATTTTGGTTTGCTTCCATTTTTGAAACTGTAAACAGAACAAAGTCTAGTGAACTAAAATACAGGGGTTCAGTGAAATTGATTGCTGTAAAACAACAAGGGTTCAGTGAAATTGATTGCTGTAAAACATTTCTCCTTAAGTATTATTTTTTCATATTTTTGCACATATTTCCTTACAATTTGTATTACACATTTTTTCAACTTATTAACATAATTAAAAGCATACCTTAGATGACACATAGAATTTTTTAACTAAAACTTAATTCAGGTAACATTAAAGATTTTAAGAAAATAATTTGTCAATAAAAAATAAAAAAAACAAGAAAAAAAGTAAAATAAATTTTTTTTACAAAAATAGAATGACATCAAGATACAATTTTTACAAAAATAGGTAGTTAAAAATTGTGGATTTATCTTGTTTAACAATTAATGTAGATTTACGATGGTATAATATTCAGCGATTTAGGGTGCACAATTTGAATAATAAGACAGAGTTGCTTCTTTTTTTTTTTTTATTCAATTACAAAAGAATAAATTGACTGTCTAACATTTACTATTTTTTATGTAATGTATTCAGCTGAGATTTTATTAGTTACTGCTTAGCTTTATTTATTTTTAGCATTACATATTTTAATTAAACTTTAAAAAAAGCCAATACGTTTCGGAAAACTGCACGTAATTTTCAAAAAGTTAGTTGATAAAATTTTTGATTCAAAACTTGAGAGTGGTTATTAACCAAATTTCCAATTTTGCATCACTAGTGCATATTATTTTTTAAAAATTATTAATGCACTTTAAAAGAACTGCCAATTATAAAAACATATTCAAGTTAATTTTAAAATTGTTTATTTTATTTAATCTTACTTTTACCTCATTTCTCAGTTGAGATTTTTGGTTATTCTCTATGTGATATAATACTCATCTCTCACAATGCTGCATCATGTCAGAACTTAAAGTTAACATAATATTGTTTAAAAAAAAACACCTTCGAGCAAACACCCTTTTAGGTTGTATATTCCTTGGCAACAAAGCATATTGAGCCTAAAAAAATCCTCTTTTGAGGATGCCCTTCTATTACGGTCAAACATTTTGTCCTGATAGTGTTTGCTATACAGGGATTTTTCAGTATATATATAAAATGGAAACTTAAAAGTTTTGTTTATGAAAATAAGCAAATTAAAATTTGCCTTCAGGCGTAATACACAAATTTTCATCATTCTTTGTTCAAAAGGATATGCTGAAATTAACAAAAAAAAAAAAACTTTCAAATCTCAAAATAAAATTAGATGAACTTTGTCAACACTACATGATGAAGATTATCATATTTCTCATGAAAATATTCAAAAGCAATTCAGACCTGTATGTAGAGTGACTTGGGTGGTTGAAGATTCAAGAATAGATCAACTCCAACACCTCCTATACTTGTCATATAACTTGCTACAGAACGATTATATGTATTAAACCAATTAACCTATAACATAAAAGAAGTTTTACAGCTTAATGTAGCTCCCTACAATACTACACAAAATAAATAATTACACAAAAGATAGCCATTAATCAATTCGTATATCAAATAGGTACGGAAACAAGAAAAACCACGTAAAAAAATAGTGCTGAAGTATACATATGTAGTGCACCAAAAATTATAGATGCACTTTATTTTTAGTGCTTAGAAATACAATGGGGGAAAAAAATGTTCTACACAATGCACATGATTTGAACAGGCAAAATCCCTTTTCCCACATTCCTAATTCTACTCAATGAAAAAGAAGTCTTCTTTATAATACATGTCAACAAATTAAAATTGAAAAATGTTTTTTTTTTAACAAATTGCAAACGCTGAGCAGAAGCTTAGAAGTTTTACAATAATAACTGGGATTTTTTATGGGAGATAAGTAGATTTTAAATGGCCACAGAGAAGGGCTGTGTGGATTTCAGAGAGTTAACCGTAGCTACTTTAATAACTATGGAGGATTATGGAATATACATGGCTTAACCTTTTCCTTAGGGGTAAAATTGCACATAGAGATGTGGGATGGACATGTGCCCACTGGGAAAGACATTTAGAAAGTGGCATTTATGTGGGCATTTGCCCAAAGCATTTTTAAGCTCGCAAAAACGGGGCATTTATAAAAATATATTTTGTTTTATATTTTGATATTTTTAGTGGGTATTACGGCTTATAAATAACATTACAGTTATTTTACAATATACATTTCATTGATAAAAGTATAAAAGTATAAATTATAAATTGATACATTTTTATCAGCATTGATCATAAAACAGGGGGTCATTTTGTCAATTCACCACACGGCAAAAATCTCACCATCTCATATTTTCTTGAAAATTAGCAGAGGTATAGACTTGGGAAAATCATTTTCCCAAGTCTATACCTCTGCTAATACCTGCCAACCCTGGGAGACAAAAATTAGGAACACTTTGGGGGAAAAATAGGAACACTTCATGCGTAAAAAAAACTTTTAAAAAAAGTCATGTAAGAGTATTTAATACAATCTGTTTTTACATTCTTTTGAAATTAAAAAAAAAATTCGTTTTTACATTCTTTTGAAATTAAAAAAAATTGTTTTTACATTCTTTTGGAATAAGATTTATCTTTAGGAAGGACCATTAAAAAAATTAAAAACCCAAAAGCAGTGGCAGCTATTAAATGGATATCATATAGTATATAAATCACTCTCCTTCATTTTTGGTTAAATTTACTATTGATTGAGCTAAAAAGCAGTTCGCTATGCAAGGCTTTTCTCATGGTCTGCTTATAAAATATTTTTCGCAGTTTATTTTCGCGCAATATTTAACAAACACAATAACTGACATGATTGCCAACATTTTAAGAAAGACTAAGTAAAATGTCAGAAACGTCTGAATTGTGGTAACTCACAAATTTCCCAGCTGTAACCCAATCTCTCCAGTATAGGATCTCCTGATTTGCAGACTAACTCCATCCAAAATGCTTTTAACAACTTTTTAGATCAATTTCATTTTCCAAATTCTTCATTAACCAAATATAAAGCCTGCTAAAAATTAAGGTTAATTCTTACGAAGTGTCGGTTTGAATGAACTGAAATGCACCTCGATTGCAATTTCCGAATGGGTGCGTCAAGTCCTCTATTAGAAAAACAAAAAATTAAAGAAAGAATAAAAATAATGGTGAACACAAAATTATTGACGTCTAAGTGGTCGAAATATGTAGTAAAAAAAAATAGATTGTTTTTACTGAAGCGGATGCAGTTGGATTTCGGAAATGCGTGAAAAATCGGTAATTAGAAGTATTTCCCCCAATTGGTGCAGTTTCCTTAAAACATCGCCGTTTCGGCGCATAAAACAGCAGAATTTGCGTTTTAGTGCGAAAGGCATAGCTGTTTCATTACAGCAAAAGAGGGAAATAAAAGGGTACAATGATTTTCTCTCTTCCCAAAAAATCGGATTTTGGGGGGAGAAAGCGTATTTTCGGAACACGGTAAAAAAAATCGGGACGAATCCGGAAAATTCGGAACACTTGGCAGCTCTGTGATATATTTCTGTAGTATGCCATAGCTGCCAACCCTGGGAGACAAAAATTAGGAGCACTTCGGGGGAAAAAATAGGAATACATCATGCGTGAGAAAAACTTCTACTAATGATTGAGCATTTCGCTACGCATGGCTTTTCTCATGGTCTGCTTACGAAATATTTTTCTCAGTTTAGAATGTAACCTTTTGTTAGCTAGACTTAGAAAGTCATTTAATATTTGTGATTAATATTTTTTATTTCATAAAATATCATATGAGTACTTGACATGAAAGAAAAAACTCTGTTACTAAAGTGAATATAAGTGTATTTAAAATACGTATGAAAATATATAAAAAGTGGAAAAGCAAAAATTATTTTGAGTAAATATTTTTAGAACTATAACATTAATGAGGCTCTACAATATTTAACAAGCACAATAACTGACATGATTGAAAACATTTTAAGAAAGACTAAATAAAATGTCTGAAACCTCTGAATTGTGGTAACTCACAAATTTCCCAGCTGTAACCCAATCTCTCCAGTATAGGATCACCTGATTTTCAGACTAACACCATCCAAAATGCTTTTAACAACTTTTTAGATCAATTTCATTTTCCAAATTCTTCATTAACCAAATATAAAGCCTGCTAAAAATTAAGGTTAATTCTTACAAAGTGCCGGTTTGAATGAACTCAGATGCACCTCGATTGCAATTTCCGAATAGGGTGCGTCAAGTCCTCTATTACAAAAATAAAACATAAAAGAAAGAACAAAAATAATGGTGAAAACAAAATTATTGACGTCTAAGTGGTCGAAATATGTAGTAAAAAAAAATAGATTGTTTTTACTGAAGTGGATGCAGTTGGATTTCGGAAATGCGTAAAAAATCGGTAACTAGAAGTATTTCCTCCATTTGGTGCAGTTTCCTTAAAACATCGCCGTTTCGGCGCATAAAACAGCAGAATTTGCGTTTTAGTGGGAAAGGCATAGCTGTTTCATCACAGCAAATGAGGGAGGAAAAAAGGGCACAATAATTTTCTTTCTTCCCAAAAAAATCGGTTTTTGGTGGGAGAAATCGTATTTTCGGAACACGGTAAAAAAATCGGGACGAATCCGGATAATTCGGAACACTTGGCAGCTCTGGAAAATGTGAAATCCTTCGAAACCTCTGTACTCGTTTTTGATTTACAGAGATGTAAAATTCCACCAAAAACAGAAGATGTCAAATTGGGAATTGTTCTAAAAACTTCCCTAAAAAAGAAGGAAGATATTTTGGATGTTTGCTATGTAATTTTCACAATGGCTCAAAAACCCTATTTCAAATAAAAATAAAATTCTAGAGTTTCATGAATTGGACATGGGTAGATGTGAATGTAAAAGCCACTTCCTCAGAGAGTAGCATTAATTATCAGAATGAAGCCAAGGAAAACAATAACCAATTTCAACTCATTTGTGCATGTTTTTTTTAATTATTAAGTGGTGGTGGTATGTAAGCTAGTATATGTTAGGGGCTAGCTGTTAACCTATTTATAATGGGATATCAAACACTAATTCAAATGTTACTCAAACTAAAATAATTTTAACCAAAACATAAAAAAAGGAAAAAAAAAATTATATATCAGCCGGTGGCACTTTTAAAAACTACTTCTAACAAATAAATTACAAAAAATTACATTATGTTTTCAGGTTTGAAGTATTTCCAATTATTAATAAGGAATTTGTTCGACTGTTAAACAACAATCAGTATTTCTATTAAAAAAAGCGTAAATGCCCAGCGCATATCAATTTTCGGCATTTGCTCCAATTTATAAATGCCTGGGCATTTTGCAACAAATTGCACATATCCCAAAACCAGATGCTAAGTAAAACACAGACTGGGGAACTTGGGATCTATGCGTTAAAAGGACATTGTTCCCTAATTTTTATGATAGGACTTCTTCTGGTACTCATTATGAGGAATCTGATGTTAAAGCTATTTACTTTATCGCATGCAGGTGAAAGATAGTGTGACGGCAGTATCTGGCCCTTTGAGCTTCTGCTCAGACCCTTGGGTCTCCCCCCCCCCCCCCTCAAGCTCCCTTAATGCCATCCACGTCTGAAAATTGGATACTTAAAAATCCATTTGGTTAAACTCCATCTTCCGTCCGAAGTTAACGTTTGATCAGCGGCAAACGGCCATCCCAAACAATTGTTTCCGTTCTCCTCTGTGCGGAGTCCGACCAAGCGCGGCCCCCACATCCATCTCCTGTTTTTTCTCAAAAAAAGTTGGCTGATTTCCGCTGGTTTAGGCTGACAAAAATATGAAAACGCAGAATAATCTTGTCAGATCATTAGAGAGAATACTTTTGACAGAGAGAGCAGATGGACATGCTATTCTGTCTCTCTGAAATGATTTCACTATCCACTAACACCCACAATTTTACGCTGTAAATTTTGTAAAGAAATCTCTTTGTTAAATTTACCTCAGTAACCTTGACTTACCACTTTGACACTCAGCATGATAAAGTGATACCTCAAAACCCTACAAGAGCTTTGTGACTACCCTTGTAACGAGTAGACCCCCTAAAGAAAAGTTCATTCATGGGTGATTCTGATCCAATTTCCTCAGAAATGACCGAAAATTTTAGAGAACCTTTGCTGAAAGCAAAAAAAAAAAAAAAAAAAAATTGGTTTTTCGAAAAAATATGAATTTATTAAACCTTTCGGGACGGGCGCCGCAGTCAGCGAACCGCCGCCACCAGACGGCATTCTAGCGGAATGGATTGTCACTTGAGGACGGGCGATTTGCGCTGCTAAGCCTAACTTTGTAAAAAAAATTCATAAAAAATTAATTTTTTATTCAATTGCTTCAAAATTTGGTACATTATAAGAAAAACTTGTTGTCAGCTATAAGGATAAATTTTAAAACTTCATCATAATATTTTCCGTAAAAATTCTATAAAATTAATTTTAGAATGCTGAAATTCTTGACTCACCTCAAAAAGTTATGTATGAAAAATATTTAAAAAAAAAAATCATAATTTAGTTCACTCAGCATATAGATACAAATAAAATAATACAAATTATTTTATTGATATAAATTATCTCTGCTGTCGCGGGATGTAGAAGGCATGCATACTGCAAATTATGTGTCTGATAGTATGTCAGTATCAGAGTCACTATCACTTTCCAGTTCCTTTGAAAAATCAAAACTATCATCACTATTTGAGTATGAAGCATTCACTAATTGGGTGTATTCCTCTTTTTTAAAATTTAGTTTTCCCTTAGCCGTTTTAATAATAAAGCATTTGTCAAATGATACAAGAAAATCTCCTCTGAGAGCTAGCCAAATCCGAACAGAAATGAAGACGAGGAAGCAAACCACTGAATATCTATACATCGACAAAAAAAGAAATAAAAGTATTTGGAATGATCAGAACCATTTGCATGTGTTTATATCAGCTGATCCAGTTAAAGCTCCAGCTTGTTTATTTTCATTACTCATTGCCACTGTTACTCTGTCTCATAAATCCTTCCCTCCTACCAGGAACCAAGAAAAAAAAAGAATAAAAAAATGCTATGGAAATGAAGGTCAACATTTTCCAGTCTCAACTTATTACACCATAACAGTCATAGGGCCCCATCTAGTATCAAAGAGAAATACTAATATTTCATTTCATCTGAAATTCCGTATAAGGTACACCCGTCCTCAAGGCTCTATTAGAACAGCGAGACATATTCGTCACACCCGTCCCGAAAGGGTTAATCTTAAGATTTTTTTGATGAATAATACGTACTTTTCTTTCTCTTTTTTACACATATATTAGTACTTAAAAACTTACGATGCTTCTGAAAAAATTTGACTTCTGGTATTAATATTAGTTACATTTAATTACATACACATTCTGTATGACTGAGGGGCAGGGGTCATCTAATTATATAATTTTTACCTTAAATTCATAGTAGTATTTTTTCTGAAAATTTAGCGTGATGTTTCCCTCTCCCCACATCTTTTTTTCCCTGGACGACACTAATCACATGACTTTTAGCATTTCAGTGTAAATCTTAAATAAATTTCAAACATTTTTCATGGTTTTGACACTCTGCTCCTTGTCTTTTTTTATGATGAACAAAGCACTTCAGTAGGATGTTCTGTGAAAAAGACTGGAAATACAACAACAACAACAAAAAAAAGGTTTTACAATTTAAAAAAAAAGAAAGAAAAATTTACTTCGGCTTCTGACAAACAAGATCGAACATCAGCAGGTAAAACAGCTCCGAAGCCCCATCGAATATCTCTTATCATTTGCAGCCTGCTGTATCTAAAATTAAGAGAAATTAATTATAAGATTGTGAGTTCAACTTTACTTGCGTAAATAAAATATTTCAGGGGTGCCACACCCCCTAAGTAGGCCAAACACTCGACTAAGCTCAACCCCGCAAAAAACTTCAATGGCACAATCTGTGCCCCTTGAAAATTTTATAGGTTTCATTCAACAAAATATTTTGTAAAAACAAAAAATTAAAATATAATGTTAATACATATAAATAAAAAGCCGAAAATACCATTAGAAGATTAAAATGAGCACCAAAACATATAGAGCTTTCCAACAAGCCCTTTCATTAGCCTTATCGCTGTAGGAGTTTTAATTAAAAACTATAAATAATGCATCTTTTCCCGATTTATTTTCACAAACGATTGATAAAGCAATATTTTATTAACTTTATTTCATTTGAATTATTGTCATCATCAGTCGATACAGGGGCAAGCAATTGCAACTACCTGAGAGTCGAGTATTAACAAAAACTAGATGAATAATGAACTAAAAGTTTATAATTTTTCCCCTTTTGGAAATTTTCTGAAAGATGGGTTAAAAAAAGCCCTAATCCTTAGCAAAACAGGTGTCTGGTTGCATTTGATCTATATATATAAAAAAAATCCTAACCAATGTTTACAATATTTTCAGGCTATGCTGGCAGCAGGCAACTTTTAATTGCATTATCTTGCTTTTAATTCTTCTCTCTTTTTAAACAATGGAAAGTTATTTCTTGAAGCAGACAAACAATTGATAAAGGTATTACTTTAATTATTTACTTTAAGAACTGTTTCCCTTATTTATATGGGGAGTATTATTCTTACTTTAATGAGGATCTTGCAGGACTGTCGCCCATATTAAATGCAGGGTTCACACTGGGGAAAAATAGAAGGTGGGATTTCCCACCTTGACCAAAATTTTAAGTGGGATTTTTAAAATTTAAGTGGAAATTTTTCTTTTTGTTTTTGTCTTTAAAAATATTACTAAATTGTCCGATCATGATCCAATACAAACCATGTAATAACAGATGATTATCTAAGCTACGCTCAGCAAACAAAGAATAAACATCAACAAGGTTCACCCAAAACGGATCCTTCACAAAATTCGTGATCGCAAAAATGGGTGCTTTATAAAATGTAAGCATGAAAACGATCCTCTGGTATTTTGGTTATTTAACCAAAATTCTTTGTGTGATTTTTACAAAAAAAAATCCTAAGAATTAGTTTAATGTTTCTCTGTTTTTTCTGATCATATGTCATTTTATCTATTGATGTTTTTCAATGAAAACAGTATATTTTAGAAACCAGCATTCTCTTGTAACAATATGACCAAGGAAGATTCCCTTTTTCCACTTTTTTTTTTATTTTAGTCCTCTGTGATAAGAATAAATAAAGATAAGTCTGCATTCACAAAGGGCTTAAATTCTTCAATAATGCCAAGGAATGAAGAAGTTGTCAATCTTTCCCCCGTGTTATTAGATATGATACATAGCGTTCCTAGATTCTTTAATTAATAGGGATAAGATGGCAGTTGAAAACTAACATACTCCATTTAGTTTGTTATGCATTATCAGTTTAGAATAGTAGTTTTGTTTCGCGATGTTTTTAACGCGTGTCCGCTAGTTGCAGGAACAGTGCGCAAACGAATTTTTTCCGAGTGGGATTTCCAAAAATATTGCGGGAATTGCGCGATCGCGCGGCCTAGCACGAACCCTGAAATGTCTTACAAACAAAAAAACCAGAGATTACAACTAGCTTGGATTCTTGTTTCAGTGTCTCAATGTGAGCTTAGGAAGGCAAAAAACATTTTCTCAAAATAAATTTGCTAAACAATAGTAGAAAGAACTAATGCAAAACTAGTAGAAGATTGGAATCTACATACTGAAAGCATCTAGTCACACTGGCTTATTGTAAGTCGTATATAGCAAATTTATGGCCATAACATAATAATTCTCCCGTTTTACTGCATACTTTTTGTTATTTTTTATAGCAAAATTATGGCAATAATGAAATTTGCATTGGATCCCTTTGATTTCATTATAAACAGGAGCAACTGTATATAGAGATAGAACTCCCAAAAAGGTTAAGAGACAAAATTAAATGGCTTCAAAGATAGCAGAAGAGGAGGAGGTTATAGAAAAATCAGAAAAGGAACAATTTAAAATAAAAGATTTTTTTGTAGTATACCACCTGAACAGAAATTTACAGAGTCGAAGACCTTATACATTCTCAAATATTATTTTTTTTTTTTCCGGACCCAAAGCGGATTAAAGAAATTAATAAATTTCATTACATAAATATGCAACCTATTCCCAAGGCTTGATATTAACAAATTAACAGAAGAGATTCAGACTTTTGTAAGGAACATATGCTAATGAAGACAAAGGTAATCAATAAGGCAAGAACTTGAAAGAGATATACATATAGTGTGCGTTTAAAAAGCAAGTTATATACAGATAATTTATATACAATACAATTATGTATACTAAACCGAACAAAGCACATAAGTATTTGTTAACTGCACAGCATACAATAAAGTCAGTAGTAAATTTTATTTTGCTATTTCAAATAAGATTGTTTCTTTTATTTATCCAGCGAGAACCTGCATTTGTGTCTTGTTATGTAAATGAAGAATGAAGCACTAAAACAGATAAGAATGAAACAATAAAGTTTCTGTAAGAAATTAAGGAACTGCTGAATTTTGTAAAAAGTGTAAATGTGGTGTAACATTTTTCTTATGTGAGCTATTTCGCAAGGAAAACAAGATTTTTCTCCAGACTTATTTTATTAAAATCTTTGTTATTTAGATTCTACTAACAAATCTGCACACCAAATGTGACTTTCAACAACATCTTAGAGTATCACTGGCATGATTTAAGTACCAGGGAGAGTTCCTTACCATTCGGGGTTTTACCTCCAGAGACAAAACACATCCACCCATTTGGTGAGGTTTTGGGGGATCCTCTTCTCCGACGACAATCTCAAGGAATCTCTATATTTTCTGTGACTTCCCAAGGGAAAGAATTTCCTCTGGGAAGAAGTGGTGACCATATGTTCCATACTGCTCTATTATGGACATGGAATCTCCATCTGACCCGAGGAGCCATGCATGTCACGCATTCCTTGCAACTTACCTAACCCCTCAGGTAGAAGGCAGGTCTCTGAACAAAATGTGCAGCACAATGGTAGTGGCTACTGATCATTATTTCAGTTAATATACCAAGAAAAATTTTATTAACTATTACTTAAAGAAAACAAAAAAAAAAAAAAACTAATAGTGGAATAGTAATTAATTTAAAATAGTAAATGCCAATTGCTTTTTTATTTGTTATCTTATTGTTATATCTTGTATATATAATACGACTGTATGTTTCTAAATAGCATAAAGACTTTCGATCCACTAAAGTGATTTTGGAGCTGTTTGCACCAATAGATAGAGTGATTCATGAGGAAGGTTTAGGTATATAATTTGTGAAAACTGGTTGAAATATAACAAAGATATAATTAAAAAACCTCATATTTCAAACCATTTTCATTGTTCATTTCTTTTTCTGATTATTGCCATTTTGAATTATTTTGGCCCAAATCTATGAAAGAAATATTTATCAATTTATTTATAACGTGACTTTTATATTCATAAATTCATGAAAGGTGAACATGCCCACTTGCATGCTCAAAAATGATCATACGATGTTAAAATATTTCAATAATTTGTTCTTTGGATTGACAGTGAATTGCAAATCATATGTGAGTAGCGATTTTCTTTTGTCTTGATAAAAAATGAAGTTTATTTTATTACAAGATAAAATGTCTTGCTTAACGAAAGCTCGGAAATGGAATTTACTAACCTTATGGGGGCAAAGAGTTAGCTGTTTATGTTCCACCAAATACAAAAGAGTCTAGGCTTATGAAATTGATTAAAGAGTATTATTAATGAAATAATAGCTGCCAAGTTTTTCACCAAGATCCTCAACAAAATGAAAATTTCAATCAAGCATCCAATTTATATACTAAAAGGGAAGCTAATTTTAATGTTATTACGTCAAAATAGATTTTGGTGAATGTAAGCAACATAAGGGCTGGCTGATGTAATATTTTAACTAGAGTTATTGTTTTATTTCTGAATAGCCAAACGGGCTTTTTTTGTTAGATTACGGATTAAAAGTATTTTGTTAACTATTTAGTTTTTATTTACCAGTAGTGCACAATTAATGTTTGAATCTCCCGTTACGACATATATATATTTTAAAAAATGTAATGTGTTGCTTAAAGGGGGTTTATGTGGGAGGCATGATTTTGCATCACTGTATTTTTACTAAATAAATTTAACTTTCATAACTTTTACACAAATGCGTGTATCGACTAAAACGACTTTTAGGATGACGCATTATCTCATTTTAAGCATTCTTGCAATTGGAAGTATCTCTCTCTGATTAACAGTTAAAGAAAAAGTCATTGAACCACATTAGCACAGGACAAACAGTATATATATATATATATATATATATATTTGATCTACCTTCATAATTTTCTTAAACCAAAACTTCACTAAACAATTTTAAATTAACACAATTGTCAAATTATTACTGAAATTCATTATTGGGCATTTATATATGTTCCCCTATCCAAATATATGTTGTGGTGATAAAATTTACAGTTTTTTTCTAAATTTCTGAATCTTCCTCAACCGGAGCAACGCCGGGTACTTCATCTAGTATCTTGTATAATCTTCTGCTTTAACATATCATGCATTCTTTCACCAAACCATTGTTGTGTTCTGTTTATTTCATTGGCTTTAGAACAGGACATATGTATTTCATACATCATCAATGCTTTAGAAGTTTTTGCTACCCCCTTCCCCAGTGGTGTAGTCCTGGAAAAAAGGTGGGGCGACGCTTACATATACGAATATCAAAAAGTTGGGGGATGCTTATGTTCAAATTCAAAACAAGTAAGGGGATCAATAATAGAAATAAAATTTCACGTTAAAATGCTCATTTGTGCCTTAAATTAACGTGAAATTTTATTTCTATTATTGATTACTTGCACAAAGTTAAATTATTTTTATAAGTAAGGGGATGCTTGTGTTAAAATAAAAAGGTACGGGGACACTGTCCCCCATCGACTACACCACAGCTCCCTCCCCCAGCAAACTGGGAATTGCGCCCTCAGAAAACTCAGGGTGTAAACCTTTCTACAGAACCAAGTTTGAGCCTGAATTTAAAAAGTTTTGTTTCAACATTTTGTGTGTGTGTTGGCTAAAAGTACATAGATAATACATACTTGCGGATCTTAAATAAATCACATTTGAAGGAACTAATTACAAATAATACCTACAAATATGTCAGAATGCATCTCTTATTTCTCAACAAAACAGAATGCCGGAGTTGTACTGCTGCATGATATTGCATTTCACCACTCACTGAAGCATTTCTGAAGAGGAGAAAAATTAAACTAAATGGTTTGTGATTTATTTGCTATACAGTTTAAACTGATATTACAAAACTGAGTAACTAACTATATTAACATACAATATAATTCTCTTTTCAGCAAAGCAAATATAAAGTTTGTTGCTCGTAATAGCTAGCAAAAAAACTTTGGGTATAGTTGAGTTGGTTTGGTTGGTCCTAATACCTTTTCTTACAAATAAATACTATGCTGCTCTGCTAATCACATAAGTTTTACCTGCAGTTTCAAATAAGTTATTGTCACAAGGTGGTAATTTATAACTTATTTTACATAAATACCATAATGTGTACTCATGTATGAATAAAAAATATTTAAAAACAAATTCTGAAAAAGTGATATCTGAATCATGTATACAGAAGTCAAAAATTTCAACTATCAACTTCTAATTTTGAGCTTGGATATAGATACCACTTTATATTTAGCATGGCAAGTACAATTTGCATTGAAACTGATGTATTAATAAAATATAGGACATTTATAGCTTTAATATTTACCAATCTTGTATAGTAAAGCATACAATGTAAAAGTGAAATCCTACTTTTGTGTTGAAACAATATCAGGGGTGATTGCGATACAAAGTAAAAAACCCTGAAATTTAATTAATTTATTTTTTGCAAATAAATTGTAATTTATAGTAAAGCATAATGAATAGGATTTTCCCATGACTTTTGCCAAACTTTTGCAGTGAAATACTTTATCTATTTAGTGTTATTATTTTTTCATTTATTTGTCAAATATCTGCAACTTTTGAAATAAAAGTTGAGAAAAAAAATTGAAGTCCATCGCCGATTTCAGGAAAAGGACATAAAAATGCGTTAGTATTAGGCAAGAAAAATTAGTGCAACTTTTTGCGATGTCTATCTGAAAAATAACTCCAAGTTTTTTTAATTGTTCTTTTAAAAATAAAAATAAAGCCCGTAAAAAAATTACCACTTTTGGCGATGTTTGCATCGGGAATGTAAACATTGCCAACCCCAGGTTTGGCTCCGAAAAAAAAATTCCAAAATGGCGCCAACGCTGCATAAAGGGTTGCTACAAAGGGAATGTTTATCGCTTTTTAGCGTATTTTTCGGTCCCATTCGCTAAATTTTCAATTTTGAAGACTAAAAACTCCGATTTTTAAAACACGGAAGGAAGATATGAGAAACCCGTATTTTCGGGGTACACCCGGAATACAATCTCCCCTGCAATATACAGTGGAACCTTGCTATTCGTACACAATTCATTCCAAGAGGCAGTTCGAATAGTGACTTCTACGGATGGCGAATTATATTTTCACATAAGATGCTATGTAAATTAGAATAATCCGTTCCAGACCCAGATGGTTGCTTATTTAAACCTATGAAAAACAAATTTACAGTTCTGCACATGAAATTATACATAGATAAAAATTCAACTACACTTTACTGGTATTGAGGTGAGCTAATGGCATAAGTGAAATGTTGAGAGGAGGAAGAGAAATGTTGATGTTACTGTATTGAAGAGGAGTCATCTTCCATAAAAACATCAGGCAACATCCCTTCATCTGTTTTCTCCCTTTCTGCTTTTTTCTTTCTTTTTTCTATTTTTTTGCACTAGAAAAATCTTGGGTTTCTTTCTCTAAAAACCTGTCCAATGTTGTCTGCCTTTGATGATTTTTCAGAGTTTTTCTAAAATGGTCAATAACATTGTTGTTAAACGAGTTGATGCGTCTGTTGACACAGGAGTGTTAGGATGCCCTTTTTTCACCACTTTCTGTGTTTTCTTCCTGTAATATCACAGTCTTTAATTTCTGCAAAGGAAATGCTTTCCTTACTACTTTCCTCTTCTAAAGAAGAAAGTTCTTCAACCACTTCCTCTAGCTGTTCCCCTTAAAAAGTTACAATTGTCAGTAAAATCTCAAAAAGTATTACTTATACTTTAAAAAAATCCAAAACGCCAAACAATTATTTCCAGACAAGTTCAAAAAAGAGCATAATTTCTCAATTTTTAAATTTTTTTAATGAAAAAATTAATAAATTATGCTTTTGGTTATATAATTTGCCGAACTGGCAACTCTGACCCTATCCGAATCATGGGACAAGTGTACAAATGACAAGCTGAATTTTTCTTGAAGAAGTTGGACAAATAACGAGTTCTACAAATAGAGAGGCGACGATTGGCGGGGTTCCACTGTATAGGCATTTGTGAAACAAATTATAAATAACTTAAATACATTTGTACTTATAATTGCAATTGTATTTTTTGAGATTTATTCCTTTATTTTTTATGCAATCACTCCATTTCCATGAATTAAAAAGGGTCAACTGAGGCTTAAAAATAGTATGCACATTTTTGTCCAAATCACTTTTCTCACAAAATTTGCAAAAGTTATATATTGTGTAATGCAGTTGACATAAAACAAGTATGGCCCTAATCACTCTGGAAATATACTGAGCAAAGTAAGCTGAAAGTTTATTATTAAATTTTAAAAAAAACGACTTACACATCCATTTGATTTTCCTCAAATAAAGCTTTCATTTCTTCAAATACTTGTCTCAAGACTTCATCCTTAAAAAAAAATAAGAACAATAATGAAACATAGAATAAAACAGAAAAATAATTTTTCTTTTTCTTTTCAGTTCATCTTAAATTTATGAGAAAATACTTGAATTTTACCGAAATAAAATTATTAGTTAATATATTTCATTTTTTATTTGAATTCTTTAAATGAGTCCCGCATTGGACCAGTCGGTAGAAGCTCGGTTCCCGCACATCACCGAAAATAAAGCAACATTGACTTAGGTCACTGTTTGGAAGAGTGACAACCTGTCACGGCTGGTTCCTGTGGGCTGTGTACGCTAAAGGGAGCTGGTGCACGTTAACTAGGTCGTGACTTCAAAGTCATCCAAGTGAAACTAGTACCTCTGGGGTAGTCAATCCCAGGTGATTCTCTCATCTGGGATCTGGTTCAAAAATTAAGAGACCACAAAATTTGAGCTCAACTAGTCTTCAGCATTTGTGATTCCTCGCTCTAAAATGAAGCTGTATATCACCAACAACAACAACATTCTTTAAATGAAGAAAACATTTTTATTAACATTATATAATGCTATCTACACATTTTAAATACATGAGAACTAACTACAGTAGCACCTCGGTGGGCCGTGGTAGCCTAGTGGTTAGCACGTCGGACTTCCACCTGGAAGGTCGTGCGTTCGATACCCACTGAAGACCAACATGTATACTTCGGGATATGTGCATGTAAAATCCGTAGACCCCACTACCTCTCTCCATGCGTAAGCAATCCTAAGGCCTCGGCTAACAGGTAGGGGTCTGGTGGAGAAAAGTAGCACCTCGGTAGCTTGACACGCGGATAAGTCGACTACCTCAGTAAGTTGACATTTCCTCCTCTAATTGTTGGTCCAATGCTAAGTTCAATGGTCGAAAAAACTCTTTAACTCAACACACAATTTAATTAATGTAAGTCGACCTCCATTTTGTATTCTTCATAACTTTTTCTTCCGGTATTTTTTCACGGTGTACAATTCTGAGAATTTTACAGTAATATGTCTTTGTCTATAAATCAATTCTTTTCAGGAAAGTGTTCCTGGAAGATTCCCCTTGTACATAGGGGAGCCTTCCCATTACCCCATTTGTGAGGAATATGTGAATATCTGAACTGATCACTTCAAAACCTAGAAGATAGAGATATTTTAGCAAATTGTAAATCCGTTAAATGCTGAAAACGGAGCAAGTTCGGACAAAGATGACTAAGTTGCCGCTGCGAAACAATGAAAGCTGAACGAACACAAAAAGAAGTTAATTGCACATTAGCAAGCTTAATAGTGTTGAAGAATTTATGTTTTCTGTTCAGAGGGAAAAACAAACAAAAATTACGTATATTTTCTCATGAGGTATTCTGATTTGATGTACTGTTTATATATTTACTTATTTGTATTGTATAACTTTTCAAAATAATAATAACAGATAAATAATAAATGGGGATAATTTCATTCACTGGAATAGGCCTTTATAACTTGAAAGGTAAGTAAATAACAATACAGACCAATATTAGTAATTTATGAAGTCTCGGTAACTTGACACCCGCTTATCTCGACATATTTTTGTGTTCCTTTGGGGTGTTGAGTTATCGAAGTTTCACTGTATCATGCAAAAATGCCTTTTGCAACATGCAAATTTACAAAAAATAAATTGTACTACCTTGCAGAGTTTTTCAATTAAAAAATATATAAAGAAGTATAAGAAAGTGAAACATTAAAGGGAGAAAGGAATTCATGACATAATAAACACATGCTTTTAAATATGTTGAACATGTTTAATTAAATTAATCACTTCATATCTTGTAACAATTTTTATTATGGCTTTAGAACTTTAGCAGAACCCCACATTTATAGCAGTATTCTTTTCTTTGGACCTTAATCCATTTTCTCCAGAATTAAAATTTAAAAAAAAAGTTTATTTTTTCAACTGTCGACTTTCAAGACTCAACCACTTTTGCTTAGACATTTTTATCTTTTCAAAGGGGCTATTTTGAAGGAAAACAAGTTCTTTTGCAGCATTGTAGTTAAATTGTGGGAAAGGGTAGGGTTGGCAGTGAAAGATTAGAAACACAAAGTGTCCACATACTTGCTTCTACAGATGGCCTTTTTCTAGGCCTGGCACAAGTTAAAGTGACAACACGAGGCAACAAAATATTTTGAGCCCTTATATGTACACTGTAGAGTGTAGGGACTAAAAATAGTCTGTACGTACGTATTTAAATAACATTAAATACTATGGGAGAGATTTTATTATTCTTATTCCTTAAAAGCGTAATGCTACACAATAAATTAATTAGCCTTAAAGAGCTGCCGCTTTACAGGGCATTGTGCCTCACTGTCTCTACCTCCCGCCGGAGCAGTCTCTTTCCATGCCTCCGGAAAATGTCATATATCAGACTATTCAGGTTTTAGGGAAACACCCATCAATCATTTTCGTCAAATGAAGCCAGGAGTGCCAAACAAGGAAATTTTTCACCGAAAAACACAATAAGCCCTCCTTAAACACGCATGAATTTATGTAACCTTGAGAAGACATTTTAGTCGACTCTTGATTACTCTGCTGTAAATTCACAGCAGACGCTGTGAATTTACAGCAGAGGTTCGACGCACTCTTCAGTAAATCTTGGTCGACTTCACACTCTCTTTTGGTCGACGCACATTTCAGTAAATACCCGAAATTCTATAAAATTCATCTAGTAAGTTGAAGCTTTAAAGGAACATAGTGTGGTCAGGAAGGATTCTCTTACTCGGACTCTTTTTACGGAGGGGTTTGAGAAATTTCGGCAGGAATCTCACTAACCTTCCTAAATTTTAGCTCATTTGACCTTCGAGTAAGCACACGTATGTAGGAGATACTCTTGCGTTGAACTTTGGTATCTTGAGACCAAAGTTTGTTTGAATGAAGTGCTTTTATTAGCTCTCAAAAATTTCACAAGTTATTAACATTCACATTTTAGAATAATCTATAGGAAATAAATACAAACGACCTTTTACATTGGTTAGAAAAGCACGCCTTGCTGGAAGGTTGTTTTGTTAATTCCAGTACTGTCTTATAGAACGTAGTTCTCATTGTTCTACTTTATGATATTTGTAACTACTGCATCAACTAATCTGTAATTCAAACAAAATACCACTAAAAATTCTAAGCTTTTGTTGCCTCAAGGATTGTTTTGTATGTATTTTGCGAAGGTTAACTTATGGAACAGTCGAGATATTGTCCCTTAAGGAACTAAATAAGTTGTATGAATGAGATTAAGATTTAAGGTTTGTTTTGGATCGTATCGCAGCCGCACCTCAATTTAAATGATACACCGACAAGAAAGTGTAGTTATCTTGCCGCCAACTCGTAGGGCTTGAAATTGTTTGCGCTACTATGAGACACACACAAAAAAGGTTTTGATAAAAAAATTGTACAAAAAAAAATCTAAGACAGTGAAAAACAATATACTTGAAGAGTGTTTAAATAATCGCATCTCTGAAGTTGTTTTATAAGTTCGAGAGCTTTATCCCCAAGCATTTTCAAAATTTTTTTATAATATAAAAATATATAGCATTCTTTTAGTAATCAAAAACTAATTGCTCCAAACGAAACAATCATTTTCTCTTTAGTTTACTTAGGCATTAATTACGCGGAACACAATACACACATACAAATGACGAAACTCAAAGAAAAAGACAAGTTTGGCGGCAATCTCAATACTATGGTTACAGTTAATATGGATATTTCTCAATACTCAAAGAGAATATAATCACTTAAATTTAAGTTTTAGAACACAAAAGTGCTCTAAAGGAGAAAGGAACCAACTTCTCCGATTAAATATGTGTTTTAGCAGTTTCAGTGCTTTGTAATCATACAATAAGAAAAAGGTTTTGGGAGCATATCTCAATCAAAACAAACCATCGCCCCTCGCAAGCCCACCAAGCCAAACTGGACTCTTGAAATTTTGACTTGAGCAGAATGCTCGTGAAAAATGACAAAATAACCAATATACACTGTAATTTTCTACCGTAAGTACAGATACAAGCTTTCTGGTTTCAAAAAAAGTCATGACGTGTTGTTAAACCCCCATTCATTACTGCTCTTAGAGTAACGGAAAATTATCTTGTAGATTTCCCCTAACTTTAGGCTTAGTTGCTACTCATTCGCCATTATTAGTTGGTCCACCGTAAGTTCCGCGCCTCTTCGAAATGTTGTCGTTAAGCACAGCTGCATAACATATGCAGCGCTGATTTTGTTTTTTATTGTAATAAGCCTTCATGTGCTACATTAACGCGGTAAGTAAATTTATTTGATATCATTAGTTTTAAGTTAATTAAAAATACACTAATAAATCATTTAATATTTAGTTATCTCAAAGAGGGTAGAAATCAGTTCCATAGATAAATGATTTTTTGTCCTCGGGAGGTCTCTTTCAGCTTAATTTATCATGGCAATTTCAACATTAATTCCAGCTAGTTCCATGAAATTCACAGAAAACCAGCAGGCATGTATTGTACTTCAAAAATTATGGAGCCAACGTGAGGCAGGTCGCTTCTGCGATGTCGTGCTCCATGTTCAGGGTCAAAAATTTCAAGCCCATCGAAATGTTCTAGCTGCATATAGTCCTTATTTTGATTCTGTTCTAAAAACTCATAAAGTAATAAAAGAACAAATCACAATCACGTGTCAAAATTTAGATGCTTTCGAATTACTTCTAAATTACATGTATACTGGTGCTGTTGTTATTGACAAAAATAATGTTTCTGAATTGTTGCGGTTATCAAATCATTTCCTTGTTATTAAATTGAAAAATTACTGTGCAGAATATCTTGATAGGTACCTAGATTCATCAAACTGTTTGACAGTCAAGGAGATGGCGGAAAAGTATAACTTACCAGTCTTACAGAAAAATGCATCTGCATTCATCCATAATCACATCATCGAAGTTTTTGAGCAAAGCGAAATATTAGACTTCAACCTTACTAAATTGGAAGCATTTCTCAAAGAAAAACAAATGCTTATCCCTCAACATATTCTGTTCAGTTTTATTTGTAAATGGATTGAACATGACATTAGCAATAGGGAAACTGACTTACAATCCTTACTGACATTCATGAATTGGGATTCAGTGGACCATCAATACTTAGAAGACCACATGAAAACAAGGATGTTGTTACAGAGTCATTCAAAATGCATGTATCTTGTATTAGTCTGTTTGGAAGAAAACAAGATAAATCTCCCCGAATTTCAAAATTTATATTCCTCTTTGAAAGATCAGTACGGCCCAGGTGGTACAAATGTTGTTGATGATAGTTTTGCTATTTCGGACACTTTGCAGGGTTTACAGAAACAAAATAAAGACAATGAAGTGGATGAAAATACTCCAATCACAGTTGCGCCTTTAGAAAGAGAACAAGTGAAAGAAAAAAATACCACAGTGCCTCCATCCGAGGTGCCTGCTAGTAAAGAATCTTCTGATAATGAAACCAGTAACAGCAGTTTTGACGATGCTGCCGGTGATTGTGGTGGTGCTATTGATTTTGATGATGATAGTGAAAGTTCTGCAACAGATCTATTAGCAGAAGAAATTCCAGAACCAACAACCAATCGAAAGACTACCCCCAAGAAGATGAAACAGAAAGCTAATGCTCAACCTGCAAAGGTTACTACGACAGCAAGAAGGTCTCAGCGGCAAAAGGTTCCACCAATCAAAATTACTCGTAAATCAGGAGGCATTTCTGCAAAGCAGGCAACCAAGAATGTTAAAAATTCAAAAGAATCAAAACCAACTGCATTAGTTCCTGATCGTGATAAACCAAATAGCAAATCTACTAAGAAGCGATATGTGTCGGAAACCGATACTGATGATGATGAGGAAGATTATGGTGATGATGGAAGTTCAAGTGCCACAGATTCTAGTGTGGAAGAATCTGTAAATGGCCATAGTAACAAATCTAAGTGGAAAGATGGAGTGAAGTGTCCTAGCTGCTCATATATTGCCCATAGTTCTGTGAGATTAGAGCAGCATGTATCACGCATTCATGCAAAAGATGTTACCTACAAGTGCAAGGTGTGTGACTTTACATGCAAGTGGAATAGGGAGTATTATACTCACATGAAAAGCCACTTTACGGGCCCACCATTTCGATGTGAAACATGTGAATACACATGTGACAGAATTCAGTTTTTATTGTCTCATCGAATGAGACATACAGACGAACGTCCATTCAAGTGCGATGAATGCGATCACAGATGCAGAACGAAAGCAAATTTGGACTGTCACATGAGGTGTCATACAGGAGAAAAGCCATATCAATGTGAACATTGTGAACGTCGCTTTGCTATTAAAGCAAGTTTGGATCAACATCTTGCTTCTCATCGTGAAGATAGACCGTTTTTGTGTGATACATGTGGCTTCAGTACAAAATATCAATCCCACTTGTTTTCCCATAAAAGAATTCACACTGGTGATGTGTTTCGCTGTCACTATCCTAACTGCAAGTATAGCACACCAAAAAAGAGTCAGTTGGGATCCCATCATCGAACTCATACTGCGGTTCGTTCTCATATTTGTTCTATATGCGGTCGTGCTTTTATTGAAAAGAGTCATTTGGTGAGGCATGAAAGAATTCATTTAAATGAGAAACCCTTTAAATGTGAACATTGCGATTATTGCAGTTCCCGTCGAGATAAATTAAAGGAGCATTTTCGAAAGCATCATGGTGAAAATGCCACTGCTAAAGGTCCATATCGCCCGAGAAAGCAAAGGAGACAAGGATATGATGTTAATGCCTATTCTCCATCAAACAAAAATCCAGTGGAGTCTGAAAATAATCAATTTCAACCTCAACCACATATTGAATTACATACAACCATTTCTGCTATTAATGCCAATAACCCACCTCCCGCACCAGTTGTGTATAGTTATGAATCATCCCATCAAGAAACTCTTCACAACCATGCTGCCCTAACTCTTCAGCAACTAGGAGCTGCAGCACATAATTATCAAGTGGCATTTATGGAGCAAAGGCATCATCAGCCGCATCATCATCATCATCAGCATGCTCATCAACATCCTCATGCTGCTCATCCTCATGTTGGACCAACTCCTCCATCAGCAGTTCCCGCTATGATGCCTGATCAAAGTAGAGTGAATGTTGTGGCTGTCAGTTCTCATGATGGAACAAATGTTGTTGGACAACCATCAGAATTCAGTCCGTTTATGTCATTTATGTGATTTTTTTATATAACAAACTTCTTGTCAAGAGTAGAAGTTTTTTTACATTCAAAAAAATATTCAATAAATTTGAATTGTATTTTGATGTATTTTTTTAATGCACGGCATTTATCAAAGCAACATGGTTGTTCTCGACATGAAGCTTTCTACTACATTGTCACTTCTGATTAGCTTTTTTTTTTTTTGTGTATAGCATTTTTCTGTCCAGAGCACCTCAGGGAATTGCTGCCATGATTTGAGAGCTGTATTTTCAATTGGGTTTGTTTGCTTAAGGGCCATTTCACAGTAGGTATTTTCTAAAAATGTCGAGTCCGCAAAATGACGCTTTTTTTTTGTTATAACTACGCAGGGTTGGGTTTCAGCTGTCAAAAACTAGTTTTTGACGTGACACAGGTTTTAACCGGTTTAAACCGTCAAAAACCCCAATGCAGTTTAAATATGCTAAAAATGTAATAAGAAGGCTGTTAATAATAGCAAGATACAGCATTGTTTTTGTTTAATTATAATGTTCCTTAGTTTTAGTATACATTGAATTATAATTGAATATTAATTTATATACTTTTCTTTTTTTATGACCTAATTTTCAATTTTTTACATGTATTTCTTGCTGGTGTGGATTTTTTGCATATTTGACAAGAATACAGGGGGGAAATTAAGAAAAGCTGTTTTAGTGTCAATATTTCTTTGTACTGGTAAGAAATCATCTTTGAATATGCCCTATCCTGGGGAAAGTACATACCTCCATTAGATTTCAATTGTGATGGATTACATTCTACTTTTATTCATAAAAAAGTTTAAAAATCTAAATTTATTTCTGCAAAATATTAGTATAGACCTACACAATTTTAATTACTACAAATATAAAATTAAGGATTTATTAGCTGTACATACTTTCTGAAAATAATTAAAAGTATGCATTCAACATTCACAATAAAATGATTCATTAAATAAGTGTTTGACAATTTCTAATAAAAAAATTATCTCTCTATAGTCTATTATCAGTTCACGTTCACAAAATTTTCTATAAATAGAATGCATCTCAAGAATACACTGGCAGGGAACAGCAAAAGATGTGTTTTAGGACTTAAAAAAAAAACCCTCCTACAGAATCAGAAAACAGAAACCTGTGTTTGTACACTTAAAAAACAATTAACTAATTTTTAAAGACAATTCTTATGAATAAAATCACTCTCAGGCATAGATTCTGGCTGTGCTACAGCAAGAATATATTTTTGTAGTTTATACTCGGTAGTTTTAATGCATTTATGCTGTTTTATTTAAAATTTATTGATTAAAGTCTATCCAATTATGCTAAATCATTTCTTTGTTAATTTTTCTTTACAAATTAGGTTTTTGACAGGGAGGTTTTTGACAAGCCGGTTTTAACCATGGTTAAAACCGGTTAAATCCGTCGCATGTCAAAAACTTGCCAACCCTGTAACTACGTAATTTACAGTTTAATTATCACAAAATTTTTATTTTCAAATAATGTGCTCAATCAGGGTTCACGCTAGGCCGCGCGATTCCCGCAATATTTTTTGAAATCCCACTCAAAAAAAAAATTTTTTTAGGCTTAAACTTTAAAAATCCCACTTAAACTTTTGGTCAAGGAGGAAAATCCCACCTTGTATTTTTCCCCAGTGTGAACCCTGTGCTCAACACATTATTTGAAAATAAAATTTGGTGATAATTAAACTGTAAATTACGTAGTTATAACAAAAAAAGTCATGTTGCAGACTCTACTTTTGGACAAAATATTGTGAAATGGCCCTTAAAGAAAACTTTGGATTGGGCATGAAATATAAATTATGTGTTCTTAATGTGAAATTTTTTTTTTTTTTTTTTTTTTGTCGTTGCATCTAAGCTTTCCCATATAATTTGCCCATTTCCTTTTTATATTTTAATATGTATTTAGGCAGCCGAGAATAATTTTAGGCTCTAGAAGATTTGTATTTTTTTTATTTGTTGCTTTTTGTAATGTTTTTTTTAATTTGTTGCTTTTTTGTAATATATGTTAAATTTTTAGTGGTGAAACTTAGAATCTTACTATGACCGTTTATCATGTTTATGAAAAAAAGTCATTTTATTTAAAATTTAACAATTGAAAAAATGTCAAATATTGCGTACAAAGGGTTATTGTATTTGGTTATACACCTGAATTTCACTATATTTTCTACTATAGAACTAGTACTCTGCCTTTGATGATAATAGATAACAATTGTCCATATTACATTGCCCAATTCAATTTCTTGCACAATAAATTTTAAAAAATGAAAAGGAAGTCTTTTTTATTCTTTTAAGTATTAATTTTATTAAATTTGTGAAATGCATGTAATGTGCATGCAAAATATTCGTTTTTTCGATCTCTATTTATTTTGCCTTTCAGGGGTCGCGCCAGAGGAAATTCCAGTCCGTTTTCTGACCCTTCACAAAATTCCAAGCTTCCAAATCATACTTATTAAAAAAGTGGCAAAAAATAATAAATCTTTTCATCTTTATATGTTTAAGTTTTCAATTTTCACAAAATATTTGATTTTCTACAAAAATCTTTTTTTTAATTTCACAGAAACAGACCCTGTTAAAAAATGCCGGATCCATCCCTGCCTTGTTTTGTTTAATTTCTCAAATTTGTAGGTTCTTGTCACTTACATGACTGCACACATAATAGATGTGTAATAATATACACATTTGGACCTCTGGTTTGCTAATTAATTCCATTTTACAAAGTTTTCCTTAGAAAATAGAATATTTTAAGGTTTTTCAAGAAACATTCTATTTAATAAACCCACCAATTTATGAAAGTATTTCCTTGTTTTTCTGTGGCTATCTCTTCCAAGAGTTATAGGGTAGTCTTCTCCTCTTTTATGGAAGTCCCTATCATTTGGAAGTTGTAAATTCTAGACCATATAGTTTTTTTTATTTCATCTCCTCTATTGGAAATGTATCATTATTTAGCTGAATAGGAAAATTTGCAGTTTTTCCCTTTTATTCTCAATTTTAGTCCTAAACCTGTTTTCAAGATAATATAGTACCTCATTGATTTTTTACTGGCTAATATTCTCTTCTATTGAAATGAATATTCTCAGTATTTCACAGGGATAAGTTTGTTGTCAAGAAATAGAATTGACCCATAAAATGAGACAAATGGAATATATAAAAGGCAATTTCAATGTGTAAAATATTCTTTTTTGAAGTGTAGTGAAAAGCTTGTGTAATTTTTTTTTTTTTTTTTAAATTTAGAGTTATTTTACTAAATCAAATTATTTTAAAATGTGATAAATAATGGAATTATGAGTTTTAAAAATAAAAGTATTGAATTAAAGTTTGGAACACAGTTTTCTCTTGAGCACAAGTTTGCTTGCTCAGGGCCAACCTCAAGGTCTTCTGGACACTTACGGAAGATTTGAAGAATACATGGTTAATGAATAAATGTAAGATTTTATTGTTGTTGTTATTAGTTTTGTTATTTTGAATATATATATATTTTCCTGTTTTAATCAAAAGAAAGGCAAAAATTTTTTCAAGTTTATGCAAAGGTACTTTTTGTGTGTGTTTTTTTAGATTAACCAGCCATGGATTTAATTTTCGATTGTAGTTAGGAAATCATTATTGGCTGACTAATTATAACTTAAATTATGAAAGATACTTTTTCTAAACAGCTTGTTTTATATCAAGATCAACTTTGGAACTTTAAATTAATTTGTCGTACTTGATTAGGGGGAAAGATACTTGTGCCAGTCTGCAAGGTTGCTGATAGTATGGATCACTTTTTACGTTCCCGATCAGCTCTTTGATAAACAAAAAAAATGATCATAAGGAATGCTCTATTTATCTCTTATTGTGATTTTTTCCTTCTATGTCTTGTTGTTTAATTGGTGCTGTCAGTTCTATTCAGCTAAAGGCAAATAATTGATTTTTTCATCAATGATCACTTTTTTTTTTGTCTTGTCTCTGGTCTCTCACTTCCTCAACTGCTGCTTCCTCTTAATTAGACCAGGGATTGAAATTAGGGAAAAAGTTAAGCATTATTGGCACCTATCTTTTTTTGGTTTAGTTGCCAAAAATGTTCTGCTAGGCTTATTTTTAATATATAACACAAATTGCATAAGCAGAAATACCAACTGATAACTTAAGATAGTTATGCAAATGTTAAAGTATTCTAAAAAAACAACCTAACTGGGAAAAAATTATTGATAAGTAAAAGAAATATTTTCAAACATTAATTTCCATTAGTAACTATTGAGATTTAGTAATTTTACTTGAAATGAAATAAAAGAAAGAGGGGCTTGAAAGAACCAACCACTGCAACCACCAACCAGCCTTCTATTGTACTAATCCGCAATTCGAACAAGCAGAAAACACTTCACAGCTGCATACAGTGTGCGTGAGTTTTCTCATGAAGAAGGCAGCCCTTACAGGCTGGGTCATTGCGAACTCATATTAGTAACATTGTACCGCTTTAAGGTAGTGACCAGTAAGGAGACACTTGCCTTATTGATGCTATTTCTATTTCATAGCTTCTTTACCCTTATACTAGGGTAACCATAATTAAGTTCCTTGGCCTGGCGTTAACCATCTATGTCATATGCCAATTATGATGCTGCTTATCTTTAAAAATATTAAAACCAGTCCTAATAAATAGTTTTACTTACTTAGTTTATGCATCCATATAAATGCTTATTTTAATCAGCACCTAATGAAATAAAATTGAGTTAATAAGCTTTACTTTTTTTCTGGTGTCATTCATTTTATGCAAAAATTTGAACGTCCAGAACTGATGATAGTTTAAACAGGTATTGTAGGAACTCAAAACACAGAAGTTTTGATGAAATGTGTATATAAAAGTATAACCACATAGTTATAGATGGAGGGGGGGGGGGAATGATGACTTAGTAATAAAAAAATTGCGGTTGTCATACGAAAATTTTTAGAACCAATACAACTAATTTCGGACCCTAATCTAGATCTGTGTGATGCTAAGATAGGTGTTTCTAACCCTTAAGCTAAGACATAAGTAATGTACTTCATTGTGTTGTTAGTGCGGTTGATAAAATATTTTAAATTAGTGTCACAACAAAAATAAATTTTCAAGTGAATTTGAAAACTATTTCGTGGTTTTGTATTTTTGTGAATTACGTCCCTTTTGCAGAAAGTGCTGAAAAGCTTTGCCACAGAACAATTGTGGATAAATCATTGAGTTCCTAGTCTAGTAGCCCAGTAACAGAATTTTCTGTATCGATCTGCAGCACAAGTTTCAGAAGTCAAAAATGCAAATTTAAAAAAATGGAAGTAAAGACAATACCACACAGTTTAACATTTGAAAATTATTTATGATGTAACTAAGTGAAAACAAGGTACACATTTATCTGAGTCATTAATAACATTACTTACCAGTTTTGAAATAACATATTTAAAATCAAACTTAACGGACACATGCTTAAAATGTTGAAAGTAGTTTTTTTTTTTTTTTTGTTAGGGTGGCTAATTAATCTGCAAGCTTCAAGATAAATCTGCAGTGCTCGCTGCCATGCTGCGCAATTTCTGCTACGGGGTCTAGTAGTATAATCTACTACATTTATATCTTCAATTTACCGGCTGTATAGGTATGGATAAGTGTATGCAATGGATTTTGACACTTAAGAACAGATTACTTTCATAAAATCACTGTATTTTTAAAAGAAATTTTTGGAATTAAAGAGCAAAATATAATTCAATTTTTTATTTGACAACACTATTGCAAAAAATAACTTTACAGTGTAATTTTCGACGATAGCCTTCTGAATCTTTTTTTTTTTTTGCATTCAAAAATGTTTTTCTTTCTTTTAAATCCTTTCCAAAGCTTTTGATAGCGTCCTACGTTTATGATTTTTCAAATTACCAATGCAAGTCGATGCTATAAATTCTGAATAATCTTTAGCCGTAGCACTTTGGAACATAAAAAGAAAGATTGTAATTTATTTTACAGAATCGAGTCGTTTAAAAATTAAATTTGGTTTGTAATGCAGCTGTATTAAAACTGCCTTATTTTTACCGATTACTTCTGTTAAATAGTCTAAACTATAGTATTTTTAAGCTTTCTTAAGATATCACTAATTTTGTTTAAATTGATAAAAAACTTTGTTTCTCCTAAAGCAAAAATCTGAGTTAAAAAGAAAATCTGATTTTTTATTTAATAAGCCATCAAGGAATTGTTTATTTTCTTTGTACTGGGACTGATGTTCTCTGACTTTTCAGAACGGGGGTGTATTTGATGTTGAGTGGGTGTGGAAAGATATGAGATTCTAAGACTAGGTTTTGATCCTATCTTGATGGAACTCCACTGTTAAACTTAACCAAAAGATGCCCAATGGCCAGGACCGTACTAATATTTTTTATATTTATCATAGTTACGTAAAAATTAGTATTCTTTTCTGATATCTTCAAATAAACGGTTGTGTTCTTGCATTTAGTGAATGTCTTCTCATATTTTGTCTATCTTTTTTACAATTTCGTTGAAAGGAATTATTTGCCTTGTTGAACAAAAATATTGACTTTTAAACGATTTGAAAAACTAAAAGAATCTAATTCCAATCCTTTATTGTTTAATATTTAATTTGTTAGGAACCAGTTCAAAATTTATCTTTTTACTTTGTTTCATTTTTTTATTGATCACAATCCTTCTGTCCAGGATATCTTTGAGACTAAACTAAAGGTGGCGTGGGTTTTCCAGAAAAGCACAAAGCAAAAATTTTTTTTTCTAAGCATATAAACTGTAGAGAGTTTAAATTCTCGTATACTAGAGGTATGCAAATAAATTATGGATGTATTCTATCCATGAGCTATTGATATGTTCGAGAGCAGAAACAGTTGGTAACAAACCAAACAAAATGCTTGGGTTTATCAAAAGATATATTTCAAATACAGTCATTCAGGATAACTTTGAACCACATTATATCTTTTAGTATATTTGACCAAAAAGAAACTAAAAGTTCGAGTGCTGCCCTCTGCTAAATAGGTTATAAATTCAGTTTTCTACTCTTAATTTTTAAATTAAGTCGAATATATTTTTAAAATGTGGCATGGTTCAAAGTTAACCCCCATGCTTCAAAATTACCCTGAATGACGAAGCCTAAGGAAGTGGTACAAGTGGAAGGTAATGTGCTACATTTTTGCATGGAAGGCAGAACCAGAGGTGATTGTTTTATTTTAAGTATCTCAAGTTCCAGGCTACTAATCTTGAAATCAGGAAAAGTTACTCTTCATTCAAAGTTTTGGTGTTTGTTTTTTTAATTTCTGTTAGTATGTATGATTAGAATAAGTGCTATACCGATCAACAAACATGCCATGGCAAAGATTTTGATTATGAATAAATGATAAAAAGCAGAGAGCAAAAGAATATACTTTTTTCAATTGCTATTTTTGCTGTTTACAATTTACATGAAGAAAAGGCCCTTTGTAATTGAAGATTCTAAAAGAGCGCTATCTCCTGAAAGTGGCAGAGCCAAAGGTGCTTTACCACTATCTTATTTGTTTCTCGCCCAGACAGTGAAGGTTTATTCACCTGTGCTCCTTTATTAAATCCATCAAGGAAAGTTTTTGTTGGTATGTTGAAATGGAGAAACATACAAAGCAAGTAAAATTAAGTTGAATTTAATTTTAATAAGTAGCTAATATAAAGTTATGATTATAAAATCACAACATATAATTTTTGTCTATGAAGCAAAAATTGATTAATGGTATGGAAAGTTTTCTTGTATGAGACAAAAATGTACTACAAAACTGCCTTTTTCAAACAAATTTTTTGGAAAAATATATTGGAAAATTTTCTTTCCACATCACTAGACTAAAAAGCAAAAATTGTCATGAAAGTCGGCTTTTTTTTTTTTATACATAAGATCCGTAAATATATATTCAATGTCGGTTATGCCTGAAATATTTGCTGCAAGAACTGTAATCATTATTTGCATTAAATCACACCATATATGTCAGTGCTTTAGATTGTTTAGACATAAATACCGTTCGTGATTACTATTTGTATGAGTTTGTGTTTAAGGACATGTAACATATGTAACACACAATGTGTTATGCTTGGGGAAAAAATTATGCAATAAAAGTGTCTGTATTGAATTTATATAATTAGGTAAAATAGTGATATTGATGATCATTTTGATAAATAGAGACAATTGTTATTTTGATGACATTTTTTGTTATGTAGTAATTTCATATTTTACTTTTCTTGTAAAAATAAAATATATTTTTTAAAGTTAACATAGTTTATTTTTTAATGTGAGAAAGTCTTTGTTTCTATCCAAATGTATAAATATACAATGTAGGGTTTTTTTTAAATTTATTTATTATTAAGTGATTGCTTTTTTGCTTTCTACATCCCACTGCAGAGTTGTCTAAAATCCTATTTTCAAATGATTTGGCATCTATTCCAGGAATCCTATTCCAAGAAAAAAAAATGAAGAAAAACTTATTTTCAAAGCTTTAAAAACTCTTTTAAATTGTATTATTAACACATTTATATCAATCTAAGATTGGTCTGTATGCGCATTTTACATGCCAAAATTGTCTTGTGAAGTTCAGTTTTATCATTATTGCACAGGAATCACTCCCAAAAAAAATCTAGAAGACAAGATTATTTACAGATAACAATCTTTTTTGTCATTAGGCGTGGTATTTTCTCTTCGAAATTGTCGGAAGTAGTCAGTTTTGAATTTGAATTTGTATAAATGTATCAAGTTAATTTATAAGTAAAAATTTTTATTTTCACAGATTCAGCTATTTTTAAATGAGAAAAAAAATGTTTCTACCAAAATAATTTTATTACGAGCAACTGACAAATACTGATAAAACTGATAGTAAGTTTTGAAGGTATTTATTTTCGTTTCTACTGTTTGTACGTATAGCTTGTTTTAACTAAAACAAACGCCGATCAAGGCATTAAAATTCCAATTTTTCCTTGTGCTTTAAGCAACATAAATATGTATACATTAGACTGAGCTAAATAAATTATTTTTCAATA
Source organism: Octonoba sinensis (assembly GCA_038502835.1). Classification (NCBI taxonomy): domain Eukaryota; kingdom Metazoa; phylum Arthropoda; class Arachnida; order Araneae; family Uloboridae; genus Octonoba; species Octonoba sinensis. The sequence continues at coordinate 107,433,660 of CM076599.1, read as the reverse complement.
CTTCTAACAAAGTTTCGCAGCATAATTGAAAATTTCTGAACACTAGGACACGCATGAGTAACAAATGTCTTTCTAATAGCATTTTTGAAGATAACAAAGATTTCATTTATTTATCATTAGCTATTGTAGAAATATTAAAAGTGAATATTTGATGTTCTAAAAATTCAAATACTGCTCATCGCATCTCAAAGGCTGAATATGACAAAGTGTAATCTACTTAATTTTACATTTAACAAAATTTTGTCTTATCTATTTTTTATTACTATTTTTCATATGACATTAAGAAAGAGTAATAAGTGACCTGTATCCAAATTTGAAGAATATTTTACTTCAGACTTCGATTTCGAACCAAAAGATTTTTCTTTTCAGCCTCCGTAGCGTGGATTTTGATTACAGTAAAACCGCGGAATCGGATATAATGCGGCTACTATCATGTCCCCCGAGGTTTAAATCACCCTTTATTATTGCAATTTAAAGATGATTCCTTTAATCCTTTCTCCATGCTCAAAAAAAATTCAGCCAACAAAGTCTCTTCCAAGTAGTAAACAAATATTCCAGCCGAAGAGCTCTCTCTCTCTCTCACACAGTAACAAATATAAAGCCTTATTATTGTCAGGCCTGGTGTACACCTGTTTTACACTCTTTCTCTTTCAACCTCGGACACCTAACTTATAAATTTCAGATCGGGTGCACTCGCTCTGGCTTTTTTCTCTTGACATATGCGGAACTCAAACTGACAGGAAACTATTGAGCTCAATGTAGGAGTGCGTTCCTCTCCTTCCACACAAATCTACTTTTCTCTTAAAATCTTTCTTAATTGCTGTGCTTCTTGCACAGCAATTTCAGCGAATAAAATGACAGCAAACACGAAAAGAAACAATTTTACAATAGAAGAAAAGTTACGAGCAATTGATAGTTAAAAGTGTTGCTACAAGAGCGAGTATATTTCGTGAATATGGTTCCGCGGTACAGTTTCACTATATCGCGGTTATGTTATAACGCGGGTGCCAAACATGTCCTCCGAGACCCGTGTTTTAACGGGTTTTTACTGTATTATCATTTTTAATCAAAAACATTAAGATCAGAAGTTTTTTTTCTAATGGGACCACATATTAATCATTAAACCGTAGCAGACCTTGTGCATCCTCCGGAGACTGGCATCCATTCGTTCAAATAGCACCACCATCGGGGGATGCCATTACCACATGTGAATTTTGAAGCCTAGTTCTTCACTGCAAGGTGAAGCACTTATTAGTCTCTTATGATGCAAAACTGCCCTAGGAATTTAAATTAGCCAAAAATATCTAATCAAAGTAGATACTCAGGGATCTTTAACACGCTGCATAATCATAGACATGGTCGAATCAAAGCAAGAAAATAAAGGATAAAATCTTGTTATCTAGACCAAGGCTGAACTTGATCCAGCTTACTGTTTAACTGTTATTCATGTTGTTTCATTTCGCCATAAATGAAGGGACAAAGATAGGAGTCGGCCCTTAGCGCCAGCTATTCAACCAGCGCCCCCTATATCTAGGAAGCCTTTGCACGGCAGTAGTCTAAATAAAGTCACGTGATTTTCAGAAGGCCATCAATCTGCCGTTGTGCTGCTACCAGTATTGAGTCCTGTTGTATGTTTGTTGGTTATCGTTTCTACTATCTTCTTGTAATCAATTTTCAAAACTTTAAAATGCCTTACAAGTGTGCCGTTTACGGCTGCAAGGGCAATTATGCAATTATGCTTCCGGACAGAAGGACAATATCAAATTTATGAAAGATCCAGTTCTTTAAAAAGTGTGGACATCAAAGACGATGAGCAAAAACTTCAAACCATCGTTCCAGAGTAAGTAATTAAATTCGTTAATTTATAGTACGATTAGAAGAATATAGAAACTGGAAATATATAAATCCCGTTTTACGAATTTGTTTCGTTTTTGAATTGTGTCACTGTTCTTGCCGGTGTGCGATGTGTTACATTATCATTCGTCATTAATGTTGTGGAATTAAAGTTTTATAGTTAATAAGTTTTAATTTTCGATGACCGACTTTCAACTTTCCTCCTTCTGCAATTTGAAACTATACCGACTTGATCTGTTAGTTTGTATGTCATTTATGTGTGACAAGGTTTAACTATGCTTATCATATTTGATGAAGTTAGAAAACTTGATTTTGGTTCTTGATCGTTTTGCACACACATGATATTTAAGTTAAAACTCATTACTAAGCTGTTTTATTGTTCTTAATGTTACTATTTATTAACTAAAATTGTTTTTGAACGCTTTAATGTACAATTACTTTTAACGTACTACTTTTTATTCATTTCTTTAGTGTTTATAATTTTGTTTAAGAGTACTGTTACCAATAAAAAGTGTGATCTGTTTTATCTATAATTTAGGGGGTAGGTTACTCACTGTATTATATTGTGTGAATACAGCACAGGTTCATTCATAAATCATGTCACGCTTCGAGGGGGGAGGGGTCGTGATGTAGCGACACGGGGATGGGCTAACAAGAAGTGTGACATCATGCTTATGCAACATAGCGTGGCATGTGACAAAGGGAGGAGGGGGTATGTTGAAGTGTGACACTTTGTGACAAGGGGGAGGGGGGTCAAATATATGGAAAAAAATCCTGACATCATTTATGAACGATCCCATATTGCTTTCTGGGTGATTCCACCTTATTTTTGTGTTACGTGAGGAACATTTTTGAGCAAAATTCTGGTATATTTATTTAGTTATTTTTAATTATGAAAATATTAATGCAAAGTTTTCAAATTTTTTAGAACATTATGTACAGCTAGAGCCATATTTTGAATATTAAAATTTTGTTTCGCACGGGACATCAAAAATGTCCCGTACTTATCAAAATTGTAATATTTTTTAAATAATAAACTATTTACCCTATTGAAAAGAAATTTTGTACCACTATTGCTCCAAATGTATGGATTGTTAATAAAAAAAATTTGAAAACTTTTCATTAATATCTTCAAAATTAAATACACCAAAATTTTGTTCAGACATTTCCAGTGGCGTGGCTAAGAGGGGGGGGGGGCAGCCCCGGGTGTCATTCGTTCTGGGCTGACACCGGGCCACGAAGGGGGAAACAATAAACCTTTAAAAGCTCCATATAATGAAACAAATACCTTGAACTAGATTTCTTTTTCAATAATTTTCTTTTCTACTTTTAACTGAGCAAAGTGTTTCCTTACAAAAATATTCAAAGAGGTTTTTTACTGCTAAACACACCATTGCTGTCAACAAATACATTAAATATTATAACTCCCATGACAAGAACAGTATCTTTTCCTTCTTTTTTTTTTTTTGCTGGGCTTTCTTCTTTTTTTTGGTGTGCGTAGGGGGGGGGGGGGGGGGTGACACCACGGATAACCGCCCCGGGTGTCACCTATGCTAGCTACGCCGCTGAACATTTCTAGTAGGTAGCACAAAAATGCTGTGGAATGACTCTTCTATGTTTTATTTTTAAAGGAATTTCAATATTTTAAAGATTTTACCCACAGCTGAAATACGAGTAGAACTCAAAAAGTAAAGGGACGTTGAGAAAAAAGGCATTTATTCTAATGATAGGAAACTGCAATAGACCAATATACATTATTATTCTACTTAACCTCCCTCACAAGTTCATACATTGTCCAACGTTTCACAAGTTTTATTACACAAGGTACATTATATTTGTATAAAGTGGTTAGAAACTTTATACAAATATAATGCACTTTTGGTGAGAAATCAGTTTAATATTATATTGAAATTTAACAGTAAATATCAAATGGTTGTTTAAAACACAAGAAAAAAAGAATCATACAGCTTGTAGTAAAACTTTTACAAACAATGGCTAAGTTTATTCTACATTTTAAGAGTTCTGATAGAAATAGTGCCGAATTTTAGGTTATTACTTTTTTCCAAGTGTTAAGTATTAACATGAAATAAATATATAAATAACTTAGAAATTCATAAAGAATGTTTGAGAAGATAATTCCTTTATGTAAATATATGAGAAAATGTCAATGTAGTTATGGTGGATTGCTTTTCAAAATCGACAAGATATTATTTTTTTCTTATTAAAGAAAAACATCATAGCGTAGATAAAATAAGGCTAAAGGTTAAATTAAAAATGGGTTAAGATGAAAAATATATCAACTAATGAATTTAAGATGAGCGTTAAAAGAAACGAATAATGTACAAGTTATTTTGGAATGACTGAATTTTTGGTGTATGTTTTTTTTACATAAATTTACAATTTTTATTTATCATTATTCTGTTTTTTTTTTCTTTACAAATATTGATTAATTTTAAGTAGCAGTCAATTGAAAAGAAATAAGCGCGAAGCGAAGTGTTCTTTTTCACTCATCGTGTTTAGCAACGGAGACTGAGAGACTGGCCTTCTGCTGATCACATGACTTGCCTGTTAGCGAGCTTCCTGATTTTTTGGAAAAAATATTTAAACATCGCCAACCGCAACCCAAAATGGTAAAGTAGTTTGATTTGGCGAAAAACAGAAAAATAACCATCGCCAGCCTCACCGAAACGGAAAAATACCTCATTTTCATTGGAAAAAATTAATTGACTGCAAAAATCTATAAAAATTACCTTCAAAACAGAGACAGGACGACTTTCCACTAAAAATATTCATCTGAACACTTCCGGAAAGCAGGATAGGACATCACTTTAGCAAAATAAAGAGGCTTTAAAATGATGTAAACAAACATTTCTGGGTTGATACCCACTGAAGACCACCATGTATACTTGGGGCTTGGGGATATGTGCATGTAAAATCCGTAGACCCCACTACCTCTCCCCGTGCGTAAGCAATCCTAAGGCCTCGGCTAACAGGTAGGGGTCTGGTGGAGAAAAGTAATGAAACAGCCTGTTCAGTAACCGTAACGATCAAATTCAGCCTTGTCTAGATGCATGGAAGTGTGTCGGTCAAGTTTAGAAATGGCGGCAGCAGACATAAGATTTTGTAAAAAAATGCGGTAAAATTTGCGCGTAATCAGCATTTTTTTTTTTAAAATAAAATAATAGTAATAATTTCTGCAAAAAAAATTTTGGAAGATTTATATAAGAACAAATGTTGAAGGATTCGGCCTCATTGACAAAGTTTGAATTAAAATGTGGAATATGCGCTAAATTCTGTATTTTTTTTTTAAATACTAAATCCTAGAACTAATTATGTCCCTCAGTTTAAAAATATTACTATGGATTTTACCCCAAGACATGGTCGACTCAGCCCTTCATCCTTTCAGTGGGTCGATAAAATGAGGAGCAAGCACGTTTGGGAACTAAACACTGGGTTTTCCTCTTATTCTGGCTGGCCTCCTGACAGAAACATCTGCTTCTGCACCCGAAGTCCTTGGTCTCGTTAGCTAAGATGGGCACAGCAGGCCTTAGCTCGTGCTTGCACGCTGCTGAGTTTAGTTCGTTAATTTTTTATTTTAAATCCAAAACTAACATAATAGGTGAAACGTTCACAATGCTGCATTGTGTAACGCGCATGCTTTAAGATGTTGAAAAGCCTGTATTTAAAAAAAATGCAACGTGGCCTGGGAGACTACACATGGAGTATAAGTACATATGTGTCTCATAGTGATTGACTCTTGGCTTAGAAAGTAATTGATCTTCAAACTTGACATTTTGTTTAAAATTATCAAGTTTGAGACCATTTAACTGCAAAAACAAAAGTTAACAATGCTGTTTTATATTTTTTCTGAATACTATACTATGGTGAGCCATTAATCTAATAGTTATTTGTGTTTGGCTTTAGCAGATATTCATGGAGAGAAACGAGACAAAAAGCAACGAAAACGCCATTTTTGAATGACCTTTGCCCTCATCCCTGAGGGACCGACAAAATTATTTGAGTTTGTATGTACATAGTAGTGTCAAGTAGTATCCATAATTAAAAGAAATTGTCACGGCTTTAGAAGTAACGATCATATATAATTTGCCCCATACATCGAGAGCTTGAACTTCGACCCCTCTTCAAGGACAAACTAGTCAAATTTCAAAGGAGACACTCCTTACTTTTTCTTATCTCAGTATTAACATCCTGAATGTTTTAGGAAAATTGAAGACGTCAACTATCACACTAATATTCATTCTGTCCATCTTCAAAAAAAAAAAAAAAACGCTTGATAGACTAATAGCTATTATTGTTTAGTATAACTAATAATCTTATATATTTAACCAGCAATTCTCGTATGTATATATATATATATATATATATATATATATGAAGACATTTGAAAAAAATGAACACTTAACATCTAAACATGCGCAAAGCAGCAATAATTTAAGTAAAGCAACATATAACAGAAGTGTAGTAAAATGTTTTTGAAAGTTTAACAAATCAAAAAAAGTTCTAAAGTTTGAGAATGAGACAAGGACTCCTTAGTGCTGGTTTGTCTCGAAGAATGAGCGATGCAGAGGACCCCACAAATCCAAAACAAAAACACACTAGAGCCGACAGCAATATAGGCCAGAAAATCATCAGAGCAAGCATAAAAAATAAAAATTGAAATACAAAATGTATGTTTTCGTTCATGCCACAGTCGAGAGACTAAAATAAGCGACACACCAACAGACCCGCTACCAAAAAATTAAAAGAACCCACTCTTACCTAAAAAATTCGTGTAAAAGTACCAAATTCATATCCCACTGGTCTAAGTTCGTACCAAGTTGTCATCTATAAAGCGAAGATTAAATCATGTCCAAAATTCAAAACCGTAAACGTGCCGAGGCGTCCAGCCAGCGTTGTTGCCAAACATAAAATAAAATTCGCCACATATAATGGGCTTTAGAAAAATATTGTCATACGGGCAACAAACAGGTAACTGCAATGTTCCCACCAAGTCGCTTTTTTCACCTAAAATCACTTTTTTTTCATTGGTCACTTAAAGTCACTTTTTGTAGCAAATAGTCACCTAAAATCACTTTTTTTGGGGTATCTCATAAAGTGCTTAATGACCACCAAACTTTTCCTATAAACACCAGGAAAAATGCAAATAAAATAGTTTCCTTCTACAAAGCTATTTTCTGAAGCAAATAAAAAGTTAAAACAGGGCATTAGAAATCAAGATTTTACAGAAATACAGCTTGTTCGGGCAATGATAGAGGGTGTTAAATCTGTAAAAGCTGATGAAATCGAGCACAGAGCAGAGGGGCACATGAAATTGGAAAAAAATTACAGAAGAGAAAATCTTCCGTAATCACAACTTTTTTTAAAAAAGAAATCTAAGACTGATTAAATTGAAACTTTTACAGAGTGCTGCCATTTATATACCAGGGGCGACAGTTCTCTAAATTTTTGAAGCATTCTTTTCTGAAATTTTTATATTAACATTTAAAAATTTTGAGCATTCCTACTGTATTGATTTTCTTTTCTGATTTTCTTTTTGCTTTTCGAGGTCTATTCTATCTTATCATTTTCAGTTTCACCTTTGAACGATTTGCAAGTTAAAAACTTTTTGCTACAGGATAAGTAAGCACTTAAAGTATACTTTTCAAGTATTTTACTTTTGGTATCTGTACTTTCTAAATCAGTTTTAAACAAAGGATTATAATCAAAATCATTTCTTGTACAGAATGCGTCTAATTTAGCGATTTCCTTGCTTGATTTAACTGGGCATTGATCCTTTTCTTGTTTTTCATGCTTATAATTGATTTTATTTGCTTCTTTAGTTGTGTGCTTCAAATGTACCGTTTTCAACGGTCAATACATATTCATTCACTCATTAATTAATTTACTCGTTCATGAATTTGTACACTTATTTATTTTGCACTCATTCCTTTATTTATTCATTCATTCTTTCACTCATTCAGTTATTCATTGATTCATTCATTCCTTGAGAAATATCCTTAAAAATCCCGGTCAACAAATTTCATTAAAAAAATAGGTTCGTTTAGTTCAGGTTGAAATTCGTATCTGTACATGTTCTTTGGCCTAACATCTTTCCGATAAAGTTTGTTCCAAGTGAATCCGTCAGCTAGGTCAGGATTTATATCTATCAATGTAAAGATTTTTATTATTTACTTGCTCTAACATATGTAATTTGACATTAATATATAAATAATATTCATATTAACTTTATTTCTGTAGTAATCCCAATGAAAGCAAATTTTGAAATATTAAACTTTTTTTTCTCTTTTGAGCCTTGCGCTAGCATGCATTTGAAGTTTATTTCTGGTGTTTAATTTTTAGCATCAAAGAATATTCTGAATTAAATTTTTTAATAAAGGATTATAATATTCCTTGTATATACATACCTTTAATTTATATATAATGTTTCAAATATTTAGCACATGCTCCTCTGATATTCTAAATGTTTTTATTAGCAATAATTCTTTTTTTTTTTTTTTGTGATCAAACATTATTAAAAATAAAGCTGATTCTGTAAATTGTTAGCATAATCGGTCACCCCGGCATACATATGTATGGCTGCTTTCTTTCTGTGTCTGATGAAAAACCATTGGTTTTTTAAAAATGATTTTTTGTTTGAGATGATAGTGATATTTATTTATGGAAGTTTAGTTAAGGACTGAACTTTCTGCTGTTTTTAGCCTACTTTCCCAAAAATAAATAAAGTGAAAGAAGGCTTAATGCATTGTAAAAATATCATTAAAAATAAAGAAAAGTCAAAGAAGTAATTAAATAAGGAATTAAAAATGAAAAATTTGAAAGTAGGGTTTTGAGATGGGGAAAATGTGTGTCTGTCGGTCCCCCCCCCCCCCCCTATAACTTTTGAGGAAATTGGCCGATTCAAAAGATCTTGGCGAGGACATCTCATTTCCATATTTTACTTTTTATTTGAAAAAATTTTCGTTTAATTTTGAACAGTTCAAAAAATCTTAACATTAGCACCTATGGGCAAAAATAAAGCACATTATGTAAATACTGGGTATATGATCCTAGTTCGTATGGACAAGCTTATTGGAAAAAGATCTCGGTGTGAAATATTTTTTTAGATTTGAACAATTTTTGTTCATTTATAAACAGTTCAAAAAAATTAACTTTAGTGCCTACGGGGAAATTTCAATCCTATATAAAGCCTGACCTAGCTGACGGATTCACTTGGAACAAACTTTATCGGAAAGATGTTAGGCCAAAGAACATGTACAGATACGAAGTTCAACCTGAACTAAACGAACCTATTTTTTAATGAAATTTGTTGACCGGGATTTGTAAGGATATTTCTCAAGGAATGAATGAATTAATGAATAACTGAATGAGTGAAAGAATGAATGAGTAAATAAAGGAATGAGTGCAAAATAAATAAGTGTACAAATTCATGAACGAGTAAATTAATTAATGAGTGAATGAATATGTATTGACCGTTGAAAACGGTACATTTGAAGTAATCAAAAACTAAAGCTAAATGAGAATTTAGAGAGAGAGAGATTGCAAGCGTATAGATCTGTATTTGGAATGTGCGAAAGTAGGCTCGTATAGTTCTAGATGGAACTTTTGCATGTGAAGAAAATAAATGTAATGGTATATTTTTCTATGCTTAAACACCTATAAACCTTTTTTCTACATATGTGTTAGTGGTAATATAAAGCTTATTCTCATTTGGTCACTTTTTTTTAAAATTGATCACCTTTTTGGTCATTTTTTTTTTCTTAAATGGTCACTTTTTTCGTATCATATTCTTGGTGGGAACCCTGTAACTGGTTAGAAAAAAAGCGAAGCGTTCGTTGAAGGAAATATTTGAAAAATAGTAGTTTAAAAATGCAGAAGGAAAATTATTATTTAAAAGTCTTCTTTTTTTTTTTTAAGTAAAGCAATTTCGCTATCAAAGGCAGGCTTGGTGTTGCAAATTCTTTTAATCCTAATAGCTTGGGAAATAATAATTCCGATAAGCACTTTTTTTACTGAGGCAGGAAGAAAAATATTGAAGGCTGACTGTGAAATTAAATTCACGGCGTCGACAGGGTGGCATAGTGCTAAGGCGCAGGTCTAGTACGCCCAAGATCGCAGGTTCGAACCTGCCCTAAGTCGATGGATTTTCAAGATGCAGAAAATCGTCTCCCATGTCGCAAGATGGTGCGGCATGTTAAAGATCCCTTGAGTATCCGTTTGGATTCGATATTCTCGGCTAAATTAAATGCCTGATGCAATTCGCATCAAATGACAGCTCAGGTGCCTTCATCTATGGGAAGCTAAGCTTCCAAATTCTCAGTGGCAATGGCATCCACCGACAGTGGTGCTACTTGAAAAAATGGATGCCGGTTACCGGAGTACGCACTAGGTCTGCTAAGGTTAATGACCATACGCAGCCCCATTAGAAAGGAAAAAAAAATTAATTCACTGCGTTTAACGTAGATGGTGGTTAAACAATCCATCCCAATTTCTATTTTGATGTCGAGGAAGTTGTGAATAAGATTATTGTGGCTAGTATTTTTTGTGTGAGGCAATTAGGATAAATAGTTTTGCTGAGTTGAAGGAGATTATGGTAGTTGATACAGAGGAGATCGTCGATATAACGACAGCAAATACATAGGTGTAAAGAAATTATTTAAACAGATTTTTTTTTCAAAGCATAATAAACAAATTGGCTAATGTGGAGCTAAAATTTGCGCCTATTGCAATTCCATTGACTTGTAGAAAACAAGAATTACCATTTAAAAAAAATGTTGTAAAGAATACAAAATTTAAAGAGTTTTGAAAAAAAGAATTTATCTAGGTTGAGTGAAGGGTTTATTTCATCAAAAAGTTCTGGCGACGAAAAGTTCATTGAGCGGAATACTTGTAAACAGGTTTTCAAAATCGTTAGTTTGAGCAGCGTTTCCCAAAGGAGTCGAAGAGTACGGTGTAGTAAACATTCTTTTTCTATCTACATGGGCTGCTTGCTGGTCCTTTGCAGATTGCAGACCTAGTGCATTCCCCAGAAACTGACATCCATTCTTTGTAGCTGCCAACACAATCGGCGGATACCATTGCCACACGACAGTTTTGACACCTTGTTTCTTCACTGGAAGATGAAGCACTAACGATGCGAAACTACACTAGGACTCTGACGATGCGAAACTGCACTATAAATTTGATTTAGCCAAGAGTATCGAAGCAAAATAGATACTCAAGGATTCTTTATGTGCAGATGGCTTTCTGCATCTTTATAATACACCAACATGGTCGGGTTTGAACCCACGATCTCGGGCTTATGAGTTCCGCGCCTTACTCGACACCACCGTGCCTGCTACGTTTAGTAAGCAACAAACTGGTGTTTTGATGATGGCATTAGAGAAAATTTACTTTTTTTAAAAAAATGTGTTTTGTGCATGTAAATGGCTCACAAAAGTTTGAAGTTTGTGTGAACAGTCGTCTCATTTGTTTCCTGTTTGTGATTTTTATACTTAAAAATTAAATTTTTCTGCTGGACAATGTTTCAACTCGACGCTGAACTTTCAAGTCAACTCTTCAATGACTTTACTCGAACAGTGCATTACTTTTGAATTTTTCCGTTTTCAATGCGATTTAAATGATATAAGGAAAATCGGAGCATTCTTAAACAATAATTTTATCATAATGGTAAAAAAATAGATTGCGGAAATAAAACTGGCCATGGGAAAGGCTCGATTTGGACCAGAAATGATACACAAAATATGATTTTATCGGTGGAACACAGCATTTTACTTTTTACTAAGTTTAATTTATTAAAAAGTTTAATTAATTAGAATATTCAATGTTTGTTATTAAGTCTAATGGAAACTTTAATTTTAAACATTTAATTGTTAGTATAGCTAAAACATGACTCATTTATTTTTCACCCTTCTTAAATTATTTATTTAAAGAGCAGATTTTAACATAATTTTGTTAAAATTGCAGTTCTTAATGTGTATGAAAATTATTAAAATAATAGAGCAACTTGGACAACTTTCATTTAACAAGTTATTGAGCCTTAACTTTTGACATTCAATGTAATAACTAATAAGATTTTAGAGTGACTAACAGAATTTTGGACTTCATCTTATTTGAAACAATCTTTTCATTATATTGCCATACTAGCTGCGACGGCCGGCGTTGCACGGTCTATCTTAAATTATATTTTTCAAATACAGCGATGCCTCATCAAAATGCCAGAAACGTTGATTATTATTTTTTTGATTAACAATGGCAACTGCATTGATTTGTTTGTTCACACGGCAACTGCAACAATTGTTGAAACGATGCAAATAAAATAAAACGGTCATCATCTGGGTCAAATATAATAAAATAAAACGGTCATCATCTGGGTCAAATAAAATAAAATAATTTTTATAAAAAAACAGAACCGACTTCAAATTATAAATTGCGCTAAAAAGTGAAAAATAAATCCATTTTTTAAACAACATCAATGTGACTTTTAAACATAGTTTTAGAATTCGGTGCAAAATGAGGATAGATAAAATCTTTTGTAATCATGAATATCCAATTACAAATATATATTTTCGCAGAATTAGCAACAGTTCCAGTATGAAGTAGCAAATGGTATAATGGTAAGTAAACTCATAATTTTTCACCGACTTCTAAAACTATGTTTAAAAGTCACATCGATGTTGTTTAAAAAATGGATTTATTTTTCACTTTTTTGCGCAATTTATAATTTGAAGTCGGTTCTGTTCTTTTTTAAAAATTATTTTATTCTTTTTAGTGTAAATACATTTTCTATATAAATACTTTATTTTTTAAAAAGTTCATATCAAAGGGCAAAACTTCTTTGAATTAATGACACTAAAAACTAATGATTTGAATGATAAATTCCTTTTTGAAGTCGATTTCAGCAAATGAACTGATTGGATTAATTTTTGCCACAGAGAAGCCTTTAGTCAAACTCTTGCTGTAATTTCTCTTAATATTATAGCCCATGACAACAAACATGTTTTTAACAATGACTTATATATTTATTAATAAGTTTTCCAACAAAGAAAAATCAAGCCAAGCCTTTCCAATTAAAATTAAAAATATTTATTTTTCACCCGTAACGTTTTTTCTGAAAAACAAATGTATTCAAATTGATTTTCAATATCCGAGTTAGACGACCCTCTATCGATTAAAGAAAAAACATCAAAATCGGTTCATTTAGTCAAAAGTTATGGATGTAAAAACAGAAAAAATACTACATTTCTGCCCATAACTTTTTTTCTAATTATCGAATATGGTCAAACAAAGGTACGGGACCTATGCGAAACCACCCTCGATCGATTAAAAAAAGAATCATGAAAATCGCTTCATCCGGTGAGAAGTTATGAGTGGACAAACAAACAAAAAAAAAAAAAACACATGCATACAATATGAATGCATAACCTCCTTCCTTTGTGAAGTCGGTTAATTAAAGTTAATTACCGAGAAAAAATAATTTCAAACTACAGATAAAAATGGTTATATTACTTCTTTTCTGGTTAATTTAGAGGCTTCCAATTTTAGCACGAAGGACAAAACTCTTTCTAGGATAGTTTTTGACGGGCTTTTCAATGGTATCAAGCTCGAAAAGATGCGATAATTTCTTCCGATAGAAAAGCACTATTTTATGCAATTTTCGGAACTCCGCTCCAATTGGTCTCAGCCTAATGAAGGCCTATAGCCTTCCTCCATAAATGAGCTATCTAACACTGAAAGAATTTTTGAAATCGGACCAGTAGTTCCTGAGATTAGCGCGTTCAAGCAAACAAACTCTACAGCTTTATAATATTAGTATAGATTTCAAGCAATGAATTTTTGTTTTAACTTTAAGGAGAAAAAAAATGAAAACCTGTATTTAAGTAGTAAGCAAGCTATATTAATTCTTCTCTCCTTTGCAGTAACATATTGCCGTTCTGGAACAACAATGACGTAACTGCAAAAATGTTTCAAATGCAAATAAGTCCATAGACAATATCAGAAACACATCCCTTACACAGGAAAACATGGATGAACTAACAATGACGTAACTGCACTTAGGGGTTGAAATTAGGGTGATTAAATGCTAATCCCTGGTAAATGAAAGTAAAGTATATATCCTACATACTCTCAATATACCATTATTTTCTGTCACTTACAACCTTTTCAATTGCTATAAGTTTTATGCAACTACAAATCGTTGTTTTACTATCCTGTAAAATTGAAGTTTTTTGCATTTACGTCACTGTTCTTCCAGAACGGCGATATCCAAAGCAAAAAAAAAATCAAGATTTTTTTGGCCCTGTGCATATTTAACCGTTTGAGTCCCAAGCAGCGCGATTGTACTCTTCAGATTTTATGTCGAGAAAACCCAGCACATTTCGGGCATTCTAGACAATTGACGGTGCGTTACTGACTGTCGAAGTCACACGCTCAGATTTACTGACGCAAGTGCATCACACAGCTCCTTTTAATGTAAATACTACATTTTACAATAGGTAGAATAAGTTCATCGAAAAAATAAAAGAAGCGCTATCGCGCTGCTTGGATCTTTTCGTGCATATGTAGGAAAAGCGTGATTGCGCTGTCTGGGATTCTTCGACAGTTTTTACAATACCGTCTGGGACTTAAACGGTTAAACACAAATTCAGATCTAGATTCGTTCGCTACTCCAGGTCTATGTATTCAAATATCTAAGATAAAACCTCCAACTTTTACAATCATTACTAACAAGACAGTGACAGGTGTAATATTTTACAAATATTTTGCAGTTATAAAATTTTCTTTCATTGGCAGCCTGATAACCTGAAACTAAGTTAAAGTTAATTCAGAAGGATAACCAATGGTCCCCATTTTTCAAATTTTTAGTAGGCCTCGAAATCTAGGGGTATTAATTGGCATTTTTAGGGGGGTGGAGGTGCAAGGGGGAGCAAGATAAGCCTGAAGAGAGCTTTCCAAATAAGAATTTTGCACTACTGAAACCTTCAATTCAAAATAAGTAGTATATTAAATTTATTTCCTGTAAATGAAGGGGGAAGCTCTTTAAATTAGCCTTGTTCAGGTCATTAAGTTTGATTTTCAATATGACACTAATGGGTGTTCCTCAAAGTGAAAGTGAATCGTTAAGGGTTCCGCACTCTCAGAAACGCATGCTCAAATCTCACGAAACTTTCGTCGTATTTGACGAAATGGCTTCCTGAAAAATGCTCCGAGTAAACCTTTTGTCAAATTGGCGAAATTTGTGTAGTAATTTTTTTAAATCACGGGATCTCGCGAGGAAATAATCGTTATAAATGACGAAATTTTCTTGACGATTGAAGAATCGTCGAAAATGAGGATTCTATTTTTGAGAGTGCGGTGGTCAAAAAAGTTTCGGAACCGCTGATCTATAAAATAGAATCAATCTCGTTGTTCGGTATACTAGTATTGCTTTTTCCATGTATATTTTTCTTTACGTTCCAAATAGTGTTGTAAATCTTTTTCTTACATATGTTCTAAATAATTACTCCTGTCAGATTGACGAAAATCACTTTTTCGTCAAAAATTGACCTTCAGAAAGGATGAAAAAAAGTAATGTTTCTGTTGGAGAGTTGTATGTGTGTGAGAAAAAAAATATTGGTGAGATCAATTAATCGTGGGCAACAGGATAAACAGAAAATAACACGTGTTCTCTACTAAATCTAGTTTACATTAGTATGGATAAATATTTTCTATAAGCAATGATTAGCGAGATCGTTGGCATATCGTTGAAATACACTCATGGACAAAAAAAAATTAGTGCACTAAGAAATAATTGCGGGATCGTAACGAAACTTGGCATGAAGGTACATGTCGGGGAGATATGCAAATGATTAGAAATACAGCGTGATTGCGCAGTACGTTATAACCGGTAGAGATCGTTTAACGTCGCTCTCTGTGGAGTGTAAAACAGCTAACGAAAGCTTGTATGAGTGTGCGGAATCGTTTACCAAGGAAGAGCTGAGGTAGACATGCCATTACGCCGTTTTCGAAGACAATATGAACAGCTGTCGCAGTTTGAGAGGGGGAGAATCATCAGCGTGATGGAAGCTGGGTGGTCAGCTAGGCGAGTAGCTCGTCAATTACGCCGCTCTGATTGTGTTGTAAGGAGGTGTTGGGACCAGTGGACCGGAAAGATGTCATTTACACGAAGACCAGGCTCAGGACGCCCTCGACAGACCAGTCGTCGAGAAGACCGCCAGATCGTAAGAAATGCACGCGTACAGCTAACTGCTTCGTCGGCCGCTATCCAGGCACAGGTAGCACCTTCATTAGGGGCCCCTGTGTCTTCTCGAACCATACGAAGGCGCCTGGCTGAAGGACATTTGGTATCGCGGCGCCCATTACGTGTGCTGCCCATGGCCCCCTACCCATCGACGCTTCCGTTTGGAGTGGTGCCGCGCACGAGGAAACTGGACTGCAGCGGAATGGAACCAAATCGTCTTCAGCTACGAATCCAGATTCAATCTCAGCAGTGATGACAATCGTGTTCGTGTGTGGAGACCCCGTGGAGAACGCCTCAATCCTGCCTTTGCTTTACAGCGACACACCGCTCCCACAGCTGGTCTAATGGTATGGGGTGCTTTACAGCGACACACCGCTCCCACAGCTGGTATGATGGTAAGGGGTGCCATTGGCCTACAATACCCGGTTACCCCTAGTATTGATCCGTGGCACCATGACAGCCCAGCGGTATGTCTATGAGATCCTGGAACCACATGTGTTGCCACTCATGGCATGGCTCCGAGGAGCCATTTTTCAACAAGACAATGCTCGGCCTCACACATCAACGGTGTCACGACTGTCTCCGCACTGTTACTACCCTTCCTTGGCCTGCCCGCCCGATCCCCATATATGTCGACAATCGAGCATATCTGGGATCATTTGGGACGGTGAGTTGGGCATCCCACGAGTGTGAACGAACTAGAGGCAAGGTTACAGAAAATATGGAGAGAAATGTCGCAGGACATCGTACAGAACTTGTACGCCTCAATGCCCTATCGTATGGCATCGTGCATTCGCGCTAGAGGGGGTCCAATAGGGTATTAAATTCTCTGTTCTTGTGCCTGTTTCTTCTAAAATAAATGATCCTTTTTCTTTGATTTTCTAATCATTTACTTATATCAAAGTAGTCATTACGTTTGTAAAATTTCGTTTCGTTTCGACGACTCCTTCTTGATGCGCTAATTTTTTTGTCCATGAGTGTAGAAACAAGTGTTCTTTTTTTTGCCATAATGGACAATGAGTGAATGACATGAAATTTTTCTTAACTGCATGTGAGTTCATTGAAATTAAAATCTTTTGAAAAAAAAAAAAAAAACCTCTTCAGCAATAACACTTAAAGATGATTTTCTTTCTGTATCTTAGATTGGTATACCATGGACAAAGTGGAAATCACAGATGACGAAATTGATGTCGGTGCTGCTCTAAAACTCTTGTCTAACCCTGAGTGTGGTGCAATCGTTTTCTTTTTGGGTACAACCAGAGACAATTTTGGCGGTAAAAAAGTAGTTGAGCTGCAGTATGAAGCATATACTCCCATGGCCGAGAAAGAAATGCTTAAAATTTTGCACACTATGAAGACTGACTACCATGTTAAAAATGCCGTTCTTATTCACCGTCTTGGGCACGTTTCTGTTTGTGAAACGAGTGTTCTCGTTGCTGCTTGTTCTGCACACAGAAAAGAAGCGCTAGAAGCTGTATCATATGCTATCGATACGATAAAATCAAGAGTTCCTATATGGAAAAAGGAAATGTATGACGATGGTACGTCAAATTGGAAGGAGAATGCAGAATGCTTGCATTGAACAAAATTGTTTTTACATAATTAAAGAATTATATTTTGGTTAAAGAAACTTTGTTTATTGTGTTGTTTTAGGTCTGCTTTGATTTCGTCAAAGTGTAAGGGTGATGTGAGAAATGGAGGGGTTTTTGTTTTTGAAACGAAATCTGCATTAACCTCTTCAGACGCCAGAGCTAAGCACAAACAATTTTGACGCAATTTTTTGGTTCTCTAATTTAAAAAATGATTACAAAACAAAATAACTGAAAAAAATTCTTTTTAATTTTAATTAATAATTAATTTAAATAATAATTAATGCCCAATTTCCATGTTTAAAACGAAGTAAACTATCTGTTGATTAATTTAAAAAACAATTGGGTGTTTTAGCTTTCAAATTGCACAAACAGTAGTATTTTAAAATGTACCCAATTGGGTGCACTTGGAATGAAGAGGTTAACACAAAAAGTAAAAATAGTTATATAAAACAAAACCTTGTTGGTAGAAATTTACCTACAGCATCTTCATTCTCTTTTGGTGAAATTATAGTTCTATATTCACTTATTGTAGCTTTTTTCAGTGTCAGCTGATGAAATTTGCAGGGGTTCGTACATTTCCTCAATATCATAGCGTCTTCCCAACATTTTAGTTCAAGCATTTGAACTTGATTTCTATGAAATTTGCCGCCTATTGCTGGATACTTTGCTCATGGACTCTTCTGTTTCTCTGAATAACTTATTCATGTCACTAACGTCTGGCCAAATATATTAGTGACAAGCTCAGTGTTCAAAAATAGATGCTCTTCTCCACCTCTCAAGATTTTTTTTTCAATATTGAAATATTCTTCAGGACAATTCTATTCTACTGTTATGCTATTATAAGTTTAAAAAAAAAATAGAGTCAATTTCAAGTTGAAAGTTGCGCTAAAAAGTAAAAAACAAATTCATTCTTTAAACAAAAACGATAAGACTTTTAAACATCATTTTTGAAGTCTGTGCAAAATTATGACAGTCTGATGACCATTACACCATGTGTTACTTTATATTGGAAGTGCTGCAAACTCTGGGCCATTTACGTAACCGTATACGTAATTAATTCATGATTACAAAAGATTTTATTGGACACAGGATTTTTCTTAGTGATTTTACCTACCTCGTAAAATATCAATTCCAAATGCAGAGTATCGTAAAGTTTTAATTCGTTATTCATATATTAGTATTTAATAATACTTAATTCTCGGGGGTGGCAATCATTCTGATTGCCTCCCCAAACCATGAAATTTGCTTCTTTTCCATGTCCATAATGATGCCACCGCAAAAGTAATTGCCAAGTACGCCGTTGAAGCATACTCAATTGCGTTCAGTTGAAGAGCTAAAGTGGGAACCGAAGTACTTGTGAACAGGGCCCGATTTACATTTTGAATCACTATAGGCACAACTCATGTTTGGGAGCTCCTCACGCAACAACAATTTTTTAAACATAACATTCAGTATATGTTTGTAAAACTTGCCAGTCACACCAAAATTTGGGGGCCCCCAAAGCGCAAAAACTAATTTGTTTTTCAAATGTCAAAGAGTCAGACTAACATTTGGGAGCTCCCAATGTGCAAACTGATTTTGTTTTTAAATTACAAAATCTTTGAATAAAATCTGGGGTCCCCCAAAGTGCAAAATCTATTTTAATTTTCAAATTCCAAATTGTCAGACCAAAATTTGGGGGCACCCCAAAGTGAAAATTCCTTGCGGTTTTAAAATAATTTAATAATACAAATTTCCTGTGAAGCAACAGAACACTAACAGTTTGCTTTTAAAAGATGCTATTTTTAAATATTTTCCTAAAAAATTTTAAATTACAAAAAAAAAAAAAAAAAAATAGGGGGCCCCTCAAAGTAGGGACCCTTGGCCCTGGCCTATTGGTAAATAAGGCGCTGCTTGGTGAAAATTATGTTCTTGCAACAATTGATCAAACTTGCCACGGTTTATGCCGTAAAGCATTTAATTTTACGAATTGTAACAGTTCTAAGGCATCTGGTTGTAATGGATTTCTAGCAAGAAAACTATGGGTGATTCTGATCCAAAAATCGGTTTTCCGAACATTTTTTTGATTTATTAATCTTAAGATTTCTTTGTCAATTAATATGTGCTTTTCTTTCTATCTTCAGACAAGCAAAATATTTTGTACTTCTTTAAAAAACGTTCAATACAATAACTTTTTCCGAAAAAAAAAAAAAAAAAAAGATTTCTATTATTGCTATATTAGACCTTTCATTTAATTACTTGAAGAATTATTTTCGAGCTTATTTATATATATATATTTGTTTTAAATTGACTGCGCATACTTTTTCCGAAAATTTTGTGTGAAGTTCCGAAATTTTTTTTCGCTTTGAATCACCCATGAAGAAAACCCAAAATTTCGCTTTCGCGTCTATTGTAACCCTGAAATTTGATGTATGCACGATATGTTATACAATATCAATAGCGATTCTTTGGTAAATTAGCAAGGTTCAAAGAATTTCCTTGTAAACTCGAAACACGTTTATGTAATACTGACGCTAGATTTTTTTTTTTTTTTTTGTGATTTGGAGTGGGGTGGCAACATAGCATAGCTAGACCCAGAGTTTGAGGGTCATTTCTTCGGGAGAAATGAGCTAATTTCATTGTTTTACAAGAGAATTGGTCAAATTCTGGGGAATCTTCACCATTTCAGGTGGGTATCCCCAACCCCCTTTATCTACGCCAGTGAAGGGGAGGGGCTGCGTACAGCCAACAGCGCAGCGCCCTGTTACTTTTCCAAGTGCGCCTTGCAACCTTTTCAATCATTCAAAAGACTTTACAATTGCATCTTTAAATATATTTTCGGCCTTGTTTGTCATCATGTTGTGCGTTCATCAGATTTTTTTTTCTTTCTCTGGCTTTTTCTTCTTTCAACCGTTTTCTTTTATAATTAAATCTGTACCTGTAAGTCCACTTTTCCAGTTTTTGCTATGAAGTTAAAATATAAGCATTTTTAGTTATATAGGACTAGACTTTTCCGTGCGAACCTTAGAATAAAGATGCCAGATGGGAGCTTTAAAAGTTCGGAACCCTCATGTAGTCCTCATGGCTTTGTCGTTAGTACTCTGTATGACCTTTAAGTGTAAACTCTCGAAAAATGGACTTCAGATACTATGGCCCTCAGGTACAGAAAATATTTCCTTTTTTTTTCTTTGTAGAAAATTTACAAGACTGAATGGCAGCACTCTTTTTTTTTTTTAAACAGTAAGTTACTGAAGGATTTTTCTGGCAACGCGAATTCTTTTCTGTATGGTTATCATTCTTTTCGTAGGTCGAGGTGTCTAATTTTTCGTGATTTTCAGTTATATTGAAACAATATTGAACTGTAGAAGTATTTTAAAAATTTGTTTTTTAGATGAATAACGAAGAATATTGTGAGAAAAATGCTCA
This sequence comes from Octonoba sinensis, assembly GCA_038502835.1. Lineage (NCBI taxonomy): Eukaryota > Metazoa > Arthropoda > Arachnida > Araneae > Uloboridae > Octonoba > Octonoba sinensis. Next base: position 107,412,552 of record CM076599.1, on the reverse strand, counting down.
TGTTTCTCACGAAGAAAAATATCAAAATTTAGAGCATTCTGAATTTCAAGCCGAGCTTGAAACATCAATTAGTAATGCATTGAAGTATGAAAATGATTCTCGCAAGTACGATGAAACAAATGTCCTGAAGCTGGAAGAAAAGTAAAAATGCTTTATTTATATTCAAGAATTAATACTGTACTTACATTGATTTATTTCAAACATAGTTAAACAGTAAAACTACTAGGCAATATATATATAATAGTGTAATAATTATTTTCAATGAATTAGCTATTTTAGTTTGTATGATACACTAAGTACAATAATGGTAATCTTTTTAATATTTTTTGGCGACGTATGGAATCTTGTTTAATTTTTGGCCATAAATATTTAAGTTTGCGGGAAAACTTTTCGTTTTGGCGACATTTAGAATATCGCCAATCATTTTAGTGATAAACATTGTTTTCTGAAGTCGCACCGTACTTATCGCACTTATCGGTTAAAGTGATCTTGGCCACAATTTGGCTAACATGACTTCGGTACTTTTCGGTTATACTTCCCTCGCCAAATGAAATATAAAAAGCAATACGCTTTTATTCAACTACATAAAATTACTCATAACCGTTATATTCATGTCGTTATTTGGCGATGTAGGTGTTGTGCTTAGTACGGTAGGCTGTTAAACCGATAAGTACCGCCAATACGAACTTCGGTTATAGAACATGTTGGTGACATTGTGGGAAATAATATAAGGTCATGTATTCAATACAAACAGAAGTTAGAAAAAGCTCCAGATTTTAATCATCGTTCGTTCATCACAGTGAAACAGTAACAAAAAGGCGCATAATATGAATGATGCGTTGTTAATAATTTATTGATATATGAGAACAAGTGCCACCTAATTAAGTTCATTCAAAAATAAAAGAAGGCATTTTTTTGCATCTGATTTGGCGATATTCCTTTATCTTGGCGAGCTTGACATCATACGTCCTGTTACCGATGTGTAATAACTTCTGGCTATCAATAGGAAAATCGTCTCTAATGTGCACTTTACAGCTGATAAGTAACTTAGAGGTTTCCAAATTTCTATGGGGATTGCATGAAAGTCGAAATACGCTATTGTTTCATCCACTAATGTAACCAGAAAGAAATGGAACCCTGAAAAGTGGAAAACTTGTACAATAAAATGTAAACTTGTAAAACTCAAATTGTTTTTTTTTTTTTTTTTTTTCAAATATTAGTTAAGCCAGTCAGACAGCAAGTTAAAATTAACACAATAGAAAACTTCTCCCTCTCCTTTTCCATCAAAGATATTTGAAAATTCTGTGTATTTGTAAGCTAATTGAAGACAATTGCTTTCATTTCGTTTGTAAAATGAAAAACGTTTCTAATCGGTTTGCTACAGGATAAATGCGTTTGAAATTTAATAATCTTGAAATCTCACATACATAACTTTTAAGTATAAACAAGAGTAAATATGGAGATGTCTCATAATTCAGATAACGAGGAGTCAATGCGAATTCTATTGAAAAGAGGGGGGTGGGCTCATAATTTAGTTCCAGGTGTAAATCGAAGGTTCTCGAAAAATTAAAAAAAAACAATGCAAATAAAGATATGCCTTTAGTACTTGCAGAAGTCAGTAAAATATACCGAGTCTTACAGTAGACATTTTATGTAACTCAAAAATAGTGGCGTAACTGGGCCAGTTACATAACGCAACACAAGCTGTTAAACAAGCTTAAAATATCCTAATTATACGCCAAGTAAATTTGCGCCGGAGTTCGTCTTCGCCGTTTTAGATGCCAACAATGAGCCTGAAAGTATAAATACAAGTCGATGCTTCTGCCATTTTGGATTAGATTTTTCATTATCATTGTTGAAAAGCCAAGATTAACAGAGTGTTCTGGCATTATGTCAAATTACCGAATCTTGCCAAATTATGGAAAGTTTAATATCAGAGAGAATAAGCCATCGCCAAAAGACAATATATATATGCCGGACAGGGAGATGCCAGAAAAGTGAACAACGCAGAAGACGCGCTCTGTTTTAAAATGGCGGATGCGTCGGCTTGTCTATGTGGGAGCTCTAGCCCAGCGGTTCCCAAACTTTTTTGACCAAGGACCCCTTAACGGTTCCCTTTTACTTTGAGCAACCCCATTAGTGTTCATATTGAAAATCAAATTTAACAATCTGAACAAGCCTCATTTAATGCCCGATTTGGCAGAGCAACAAGTCATTTTGCAATTTTTACATTAATTAACTAATTTAAAAAACCTCTGAGCAGTCTTTTTTTTTAAATTTTGCTTCCTCCAAATACATTTTTATTTTCAGACAGGGAATTCACTACTACTTTAAGCTAAATTTCATCGCGAGACATTTTCTGAACATGATTTACTGAACATAATTTTATATAATAATAAATTGCCAAAGGAACCCCTGCCATCCTTCTGTGGAACCCCAGGGTTCCGCGGAACACACTTTGAGAACCGCTGCTCTAGCCAACCAAGCTTTCTTCAAGCTTAATGTAGGGGTCATTCACAAACTAAATCACGCTTCGCGGGGGGGAGGGGGAGATAAATTGAGTTTGTGACCAGGAGAAGGGAGGCGGTAGCAAGAAGTGTGACATCACAAATTTTGGTTGAAATAAAAGCATTTAAGATTAGAAGATTAAATATTTACGCTTGATGCTGATTGAGGTTAATTAACTTCCATTTGAAAGTGTAAAAGGAAATCTTGGGTATTTACGTTTTTAAAACAGAATAGCGTGCGGATAATTTTTACATTCGAATAATTAATACTTTTTACTGTTATATAGGGTCATTCCACAGTAACGGACGTTACATTTATACAACATTTTTCAACTTCAACGAGCTTTCTAACAAACTTGTTCTGTATTTTTTACGTTTTTTAATTTTGGCTAGTAAAAGTACATGTCTTCTAAGTATGCAAAAAAAATGTTGAAGATATATATGTATTTGCTGTCTGTAACAAAAAAAGTTTGAAATTTCGTTACGTGTGTTACCCGAAGAGTACAACAATGATTAAAGGATCTGCTATGGAACTTAGCACCCGTTAGATATCAATTCTTTTGTCGCTGACACCGACTACTCCGAAGAATGTTTGTTCTATCGAACTTGGCCCTTTTTTCACATTTATGTTTTGTTGGGAAAATTTTTACAGAAATTTTCTCATCCAGTTTTCATGAAAACGCCATAAATCACAGGAAGAGATTAATTCCATAAAAATGTTTCTTATGTAGTCTCACAGTTTTGGATATCTATCTGCATCCGTTTCAGATTCATTCTCGTTTAAACATTACTCTTCAATCAAAAGTGAAATAATACAATTTCTCATTAAACAAACGGATTCTCCTTTGATTACTCTTGGAAGCAATTTTAGCTGCTCGTTCCTAACGTTCCTGAAAACTATTCCCAGTTCAAAATTTTCCTTTTCAATATTCATGAGAATAGTAGGTAATTATGGCAATGAAATGGTTGCTCGGGGCACAACCGCCTGACAATGAGTATCGACGTTTATTATTGTCTAGTGATATGGGAACAATTTATCTCAAAAGCTGCTCAACTAGATTCATTAGCATATTTCTGCTTTTATTTCTAATATGCATATTGAGCGAGTGCTTCGCAATATGTAATGAAGTTATATTGAACGATGTAACTCGTCTTCATTATAGTTTCTTTTAACATTTATGTCTTCTCGTGCTTAAATTTATAAGGTATCGTACAAATTGTGCAATTTAGATTGGTTAGTCATTGCTATAAATGTATTGATCATTTGTTGTGGTGCAATATAAAGCCTATAAAAGATGGTCTTTTCTACAAAAGTCGTTCTATGATACAAATGCTGCAGTTCATGTTTATTCATCATTTGTTGTAATGCGTCAGTCAGTTGTTGATAAAATGAGGATTTGCTATAGTAGTTCATGTAGTCTTTCTTGTCTGTTTCTTTATGGGCTTGATCTATCGAAAACTATAGCAAGCTATTATGCTATGTACATTGTGGAACTCATATTTGTAAAGTATTTGCTAAAGTTCAAGGCGCTCTGCTGCACATCTCTCACAATTCATATTAGTAAGTTTTCTATATACTAAGAATAATTACTGAAAACATATTTGTATAGTATAGTATATATTTGTAAAGTCCTTCGAACCATTTTACCTGACTAATTCGTTTCTTATTCTCCTTCATATATTTCTTTTCTTTTTCTTTTTCTCATTTTCTCTAGAATACACCTGCAGACGAGAAATCGTCGTAAAGCACCGACAGGTCTCTAAGTAATTCTAACTAAAAAAAGAAAAAACTGAACCCGCGCGGAACATCTACGCTCTTCTGCACTGCCTTTGAAGTTACAAAATTTACTTCTTACAAGACCAAATATACAATAATTTCATACAATATTAGAAGTTTGGGGAGATTCCGAATGTCGTCAAAAACGTTCATAACCAAAAGTCTTCCGTGAAAAACTCGCACAGCGCGGTCATGTTTCCAATATTGTATTCTATAGTATTTACTTTAACTAGTACAATTGTATCTGTTTCATCTCTAGCTTCTATCCTTTGAATAATTTTATCTCAAGATTCATTTGCATGCATATTTATTTAGTATTTAAATCTGATATAAACCTGTTTTCAGAAAGTGCATGTTCCGAATTTAGTGATAGTATTTTGTAAATATTAAAAATGAATTCAGATTTTAATCGTGTTAGAATAAACTTTGCTTTAAAGTTCGACTATTACTATGCATTAATTTGAAGAAAATTAGGATGCATCCAGCGATATTTAACAAACATCAGTTTTTGTTATTTTCAAGAATCATTTAGGTTAAAGCTTATTTTAGAGATCCTATAAACAAGAACCACAAGCTTACGACAACCGTAACTAAAAGCTGGCGCGAAAGTTCGAGAAATGCATTGGTAAAAGAGTTGCGAATTGTGATTGTTGTTGGTCTCATGTGAGTAAACTATTACTAATTTGGAGAAAAGATTCCAGTCTGGAGAATGCTCTTAAACTCGGAAGTTGACAATAAGATGCATGCATATATAAGAATAAATTTTATATAATTTTCTCATAGATGAAATTATTTTAATAGAACTAAAGATTATTTGACCAATCAAGATGTCCCAGAAGCTGCGGATTCATCGAAACGTATGGAATCGCCTTGCTCAGGTGTTGATAATGTCAAGAAGGACCGTAGTAGCGAATACAAGGTAAACTAGACTGCTGTGGCCATCGGGGAACTTTCTTTTATATCCTTCATATGAATATTGCAACTCACTAAATATCCCTATTATGGTACAAACTTTTATTGAAAAAGAAAAAAAAAAGGTTCAAACCAAGATAAACTAATTAAAAGGTTTTGCCACCAGAGAAGCCTCAAAATGATCAAATGGAGATGTTTTTTCCGCACTTAAATGTAATGATAGATCAAAATATTGAAAATTTTTTTAGCTAGTACTTTGTATTCTAGGATGGTTAAATAATGAAAAGATATTACAGGGGAAAGTTTGCCTCTATGTTAGAATAGCGAGCGTAGCAGATCTCAAAATTCCGAAGTTGGTTAAATTTTCAGAATCCTTGAAGTTCTGTCAAAAAACTGCAAATTCTTGTCAAAAAAAAAAAAAAATAATAAATAATTGTATATATATATATATATATATATATATATATATATAATAAATAAATTAATATAAATGAATAAATAAAGGGCTGAAATTTTCGTAAATTTAAAGATATAAATAAAATTTGTATGATTATTTTTGCCTTAATTATTTAATGAAATTAAAAGAGTAAAAGTCAGAGATTGGTTTTAAAATCGTATGACATCAACAACAGCATGAAAACTTTACTTTTTTAGTAGCATAGATACTTAGGAATAGAGTCCCTAAGTAATGGCCTTTCTTATAAGTATAGTGGCCTTACTTATGAATGAAAGGTATCTCCTACTTCTGTAATGCAAAAATTGCTTAAAGCCACAACATTGAGTTATTTTGAACTATACAGAGTAGTCTCTTCATCAGTACCAAAACGCTTAACACGCAACGAAACAGAAAAGTCGTGGGAGAAAGTATGGGTCACTCACAACATGATCATCTTAAGCAGCTCTCATTCTGTGGACAAAAATTGCATTTGCCAATCTGGTCATATTGACGAAAAACCTAAATTGAAACGAATACCATTTCGCTGAACATAATCAACTATTGTAACAACTAAAAAACCATTTATCAATACTGTAGATTCATTTTCGCAACAGTGGTATGAACATTGCGGAAAAACAAACTTATCCCTAAAGAAAATAAGAATATCTTATTTGCAAGCTGTGTGTGTTTCTTTTTTTATGGGAGGGGGAGGTTACTTTGAAAGGATTTTAAAGCATTAGAAAACTGTTTCCTTACCAAATAAGAAGCGATGAGAAGAGCAATTTTTCATTGTTTATTGTTAAGCAATGAAACATCATCACGTTCGTGAAATTCAACGTGACTTAAAATCGATCACTTTATTCATGTTTCTCGCTTGGGTGTTTAGTATTGTAGCTTTGTCGCTGTTTCTTTTTAGCCTACTTTCCCGCAAAAGTAAAAAAAAAAAGAACGGCTTTATGTATCGTAAAAATGAAAATAAAGAAAAGTGAAAATAAGTGATTAAGTAAAGTGAGAAAAACAAAAAATTGAAAGTAGGGTTCTGAGATGGGGAAAATGTGTGCCTGTCTGTCTGTCCCGCTCCCCCCCCCCCCCCACTAACTTTTGAGGTAATTGTCCGATTAGAAAGATATATATATATATATATATAGTAGAACTTGGATAATTCGAAGCTGTGGGGACCAAAGCTTAACTTCGAATTATCCAAAACTTCGAATTAAAGAAGTCCAATTTTTGAAGCAAAATTGTAGGCCTACGAATGCTGATAATGTTTATTCCGTCAAAAACAACGTCAGTAATCTTTTATGCAAAAAGTCAAGGCATGTATATAAAATAATTAAACGTTGTATTTGTTCTTATTTTTCAAAAATGTAGACAATGTGGTTGCTGCTATCCTATATTCGTTGGCGATTTCACATTTCGTCCACACTAATTTTTTCACCTCGCTTTGCGGTGACTTTTTCAGAAAGCGTTAAAGTTTTGTAAGGAATGCGTGGTTTACTGAAAAACATTATGAATTTTAGATATCGAAATTGTACATCACACTCGTTGTACAAAAGTGAAAAGTGACGATCAAACTAGACCTCCCTCAGGATGAGCATGGCGTCACAAAGACGAAAAATATTTTCACGGGTAAATGAAAGGCTGAATCTTTCACAACAGAAAGCAAGACAGAAATCTTGCTAATCAACCATTTGCTGCAAACAAACAAGTAGGGTAATATTTTTCAGACAAAAAAATATTTCAACGTACTTTTATTGGTTTTGGATGAGTAAAAACTTCGAATTAAAGAAGTTGAACTTCTACTTATTCAAAAATTTTAACATTGATTTGTATACAAGTTCAACACTGTTAGAAATTTCATCATGAAATTACGGTTAAATAACCGACAGCAGTCTGTCCATTTAATTCACCGTTAAATTTACGGTTTGGAACATTTTTCTATCTTTACGGGACCTAAACTATATCCAATCAGCTTGGTTAAAACCCGTAAATACAAAAGTTTACGGTTTTATAACCATTTAAAAATGGTTTCAAAACAGAATGTTTGCCGTTTTCTGAACCATTTCGAGGTGTAGAATCTTTGAGGCATAGAAACCGTAAACGAAGCGTTCGGGAATCGAACCCGGGTGGATGGTACACCAACCTTGCGCTCTAGTCATTAGGCCATCTCTAGGCTCTAGTCATTAGGTTATTGGAGAGGTGGAAAATTTGATTTTCTTTTTTAGAATGTTGTTGGACCTGCTTAAACAATATATATCGATTTCAAGCATTATTATTCAATTAAGCGGCTCGCCAAACCAGTTTAATTCAACTGGGGGGAAAAATTTTAATATGTTAATAGATTATTAAACTTATTAGTAACATAGTATCTACTCATAAAAATAATATTCATTATTTCCAAAAACAAGTAGCGAACAACTTTCACTGGAGCGGTGAAGAATTCAATTTTTCTTTTGAAAATGTTGACAGGGCACTGCTGCAGTGCCGGATTAATGGAGGGGGGTTGCAACTTCCCGTGATACACACATTCAAAATAGAATAAGTACGTTGTTTTTTAAAATAAAGAATTTAAAAAATAGTTGAGGTATTTATGCATTTTAATGAATGCAAACATGGTTTTGAACTGAATCGAACTCGTCGATTTAATTTATTCATCCTAGGCATTTGCCTTTTTTCGAATATGCTTTTAATATTTCAATTTGTAAGCAATACAGAAAGAGAGCTGGGGCCGTCCACCTTCCGTTAAGCGCGTCGAACGACAGCCTATGCAAGTAATTTTAGAACTTCGATTTCAACTAATTTCGAGGAAAATCCCCTTTTTCCCTCCCCTAATCTTACCAAAAATAGTGTAAAATTGAGTTTTTCGAATTTCAATTTCGAAAAACTTCTATGGAAGAGCTATTGCCGTCTTTCTTCCTATTACATAACTGAAGATAACCAAAGTTGTTTTTTCAGCTACTTCAATATTGAAAACCATTTTATTTGGAGGGGCGAGATGCAGAATTTTCAACCACTGCCCCCTTGACGACTGTAAATCCACTCTGCGCTCATACAAATATCAATGGTTACAATCAGTATTATGCAGTTAAGTGTTGTATTTGATTGTGGAGGGAAATTTAATACTTTAGTATATTGGTTAACCGAATTAATAACACAATAGTAAATACTAATCTGTAGTTACTCTTATTTGTCAAGGGAAAAAAATCTTGAAATAATTCAGTCAACAGTTTTTCTCTTTCTTCATTTTTTAAAATCTAATGAGAATTTTTAATGCATTAACATCCACTTGCTTGAAAAATAATGGAAGAAAGTAGGTTGCCAGCATAAAACAAGAAATAACTTGATGGCGCTGCTATAGTACACATGTTGAGAAATTTGTTCATCTTCAAAAAGTCGTATCAAGGTATCTTAGATAAAAGGATCTTTTTTGCATTATATGGGGCTATTCTATTATCAAACTGTGTCTGTGGGAAAATTTTTAGTTTTAATCTTATGCGCAGGATATTCCATTATCCGCTACCAAAGAAATGTCTCTTTGACTTCAGGGGGGATACGCAGTCAGGACGGAGAAAAAAAAAGAACCTTTAAAAGCTCCATAGAATAAAACAAATACTTTAAATTGGATTTTTTTTTTCTCTTTTGAACTGAGAAAAGTGTTTCCTTAAAAAAATATATTCGCAATGTTTTTTAACCGCTAATCATAACCGTTGTCGTCAACAAATACTTTAAATATTATGAGGCTCATGATACAAACAGTGTTTTTATTTTCCAATCTGGCGATTTAAAAAATATATATTTACTATATTTCATTAAAACTCATACTTCATGCTTACATGAATTTTTTTCTTGGAGGGGATAATCTTTTCCACGGGTCACACCTATCACTACCCGCCCCGGGTATCACCCATGCTAGCTACAACACTGAATTCCATACAATTTTCACTATCAACATACTTCACATCAAGCCTCCACTGATGTTTTTTTATTTCATCAAACTGCCTACATATACATAGTCCAGCATCTCTTCGCCACAGCTTTTGCTCTTCTTGAATAGGCTAAGGGTATCAGTAACTGTTAGATTTTTCAGATATTTACTAAATGGTTTTGTCTGATCAATGTATCAATTCTCCATTTAGCCTACTTTAATTTGTAGCACTTAAAATTTCATATTTAAAATTATATCAATTCATTTCTCTGATTTGATTTCAAAATGTATGTTTATGTGTAAAACTACTAATACACTTCATTTTTTAATTTTTATATCACAATTTACCCTTTCTATTGGTTGAAATAAACATTTATGAAATAACATTTATATTTTTGAATTCAGACTCAGAAAGCATATACTGCTATCTATCAGAGTCAGAGTAAAAAAAAAGCTATGTAAAAGTTTTGATGATGTAATAAAGATAAATATGCCACATGATACAAGTATAGATCTATAAATATAGGTTATTAGTGATAGATTGAAATAATTTTATACCTAAATCAAAGTAGATATAAATTTGTCGAAAAAGACTGGCTGAAATAAGTTTTTTATCGGCTCAGAAGTGACTTAAGAAGTCGCCTTCGGTGTCTTGCTTGGGGGAAAAAAGAAGTTGCGCCGTAGGCGCCGCTATTTTAACTTTGCACGGGCAACGCCGTTGCGGGTACCGCTAGTAATTATTAAAACTAAAAGAATCACTCGCGATTCTAGTAAAATAAATAAACTATTTGGAGGTTAAAAAAATGAAAAAATGCTATATCAGAGGAATTTTAATTCTTTTTTCTTATCTCTGCAAAAAAACTCAACGAGTATTGGCTCGGGTCTAATTCCCTTTTTTTTCAACATTTTCTCTTTATAACACCTGCACCGCAAATGCCAAGTGCGGCTGCCTTTATTTTCTTATTTTTTTCATGGAGAGGAATGCAGATGTTATAATACAGACTAACAAATAATGTGGGTTTGTATCTTTAACGAAATCCTCTCAGATTTTTTCATAATCCCCCCCCCCCCTCCGCTTTTAAAAGAAAAGCGGGAACGATTATATGCTTATTTTCCATTATAAAAGTTATTTTAACTAAAAATAGCTCTTTTTCTAAAATAACAATAAAATATTTCGCTCGCAGTAACGCCCCCCCCCCCCTGTTCATAACCGAGAAATACTGAATATTGCTTTAAAAACATACACGTGAGATTTTTTTGTCAGTACAAATGAATGCTTGGGGGGGGGGGGGGGGGGGCGGGGTTCTTAAGAACTAATCTTATTAGCTTTTTTTTCTTGTGAGTTGAAAATTACACTGAAATACTTGACATGTTCTTTATATTTTCATGAGCACAATGTAAGGTCGCCGAAATAAACCAATATTTTTGAGCACCAGCAGTTTTCTGTTGACAAATATCTTCTGAAAAACACGTGATCGTTTATAAAAATGAAGATGTATTTTGAAAAAAATATATATATATTTATATATACGTTGTCAATTTTTGAAATGAATGAAATTGTAGCATTTTTATTATTATTTCACTCTGTGACGCGAACTCGTTTTTTAAGAATTAAATTTTTGAAAATTGCAAGTCGAACTTGCACACATAAAATTTCGATCAATAAACATTTATACTGAAAAATTTATTCATATTTTTTATCAATATGTTCTATGTTGTAAACTAGCAATAAAATAAGAAGAAATATTCTAAACTGAAAGTAGATGCAACGAGATTGTTGTACAATAGCAGAAAAACTGTCAACTGTCTAACACGTAGCATCAAAGAAGGCAAAAAAATGCGCTAAAAAAACGAAGTATAAACGAAGTAAAAATTAAAATAATTATCGTATAAAAAAGTTAAGATGTATTTTGAAAAAAATACTTATTGATCAATCTGTGAAAATAATGAAATTTTAGTATTTTTATTAAGATGTTATGAAATCCTGTCGCACGAACTCGAATTTTGAGAAATCAATTTTTAAAAATTGTAAGTCGAACTTAGGGCACAATAAATTTCGATCAATAAACATTTATACTGGAAAATTGTTTCTTATTTTTGACCAACCTTTTCTATGTTATAAACTAAAAGTGAAATAATGAGAATAACCGCACACTAAAAGCAGATGCAACGAGATTGCTGCACAGTTGCAGAAAAGTGTAACACGTGGGAGGATTGAAGAAGCAAAAGAAAAAAAAAAAAAAAAACGCTAATAGAAAAAAGTTTACACTGGAAAAATTAAAATTATTATCGTACTTTGATTGAGTTGACTTTGTATTGCTTACAATTTCGGAATAATGAGAAACATGACAAACTAAAAGCAGATGGAATAATATTATTGCACAATGACATATAATGTACTAAGTCACTATTAAACGAAAAACTGACAAAAATGAGGCAAAATAGCACTCATAAGACGCCTCTATTGCTTTTACTTCAACATATTCTATTTCGCGAGCAAAGAGAAATAATTTTAATAATGAAGGTTTTCGGGCAGCGATCGCTTAAACTATTTTTCCGAATTTTCTGTCAAATACTTTGTAGAATGACATTATTTTTGTGCTTTTTTAAACTCATATGCTGCCTGTTATTATATATGGAAATAGAAGTCTAGCTATGGAGAAAAAAGAAAGTTAAAGACAGATTGTTTTCTGGAAAGTTGTCCCTGCGAAAAACATCGGCCTTGCATCGGCTTTTAGATGTTTTTACAGGCCGATGGGACGATGTTTTTCTAAAGTTAACATCAGCCGTCGATGCCGATGGCCGATGGCAACTTTGTCGAACAATCGGCGCCGATGCATCGGTCGAGCCTTAATTGTTATACTTACAAATGTCATTGAAGCATAGTTAAAGTTCTAAAATAAAATTGGAAATGGGACCCGTAATGGTGTTTTTTTCCTGAACTGCAACCTGCAAGTACTTATGCTTATGTAATTTAGCAGCGTGAAATATGACAAGGATGGTTCTTTCTATGAATATATTTTTTTAGCCAACTTTGGTTTGAATTTTTCAAATTATTTTATGAAGCCCATAAATATTATTGAAACTATTGTCATATCAGATGCAAATCATCCAGTTCTAAAATGTTGCATGAGAGCATTGCAAAATATCATAATTGAAAACAGTAAGCTAAAAGTTATAAGTAAATATTAAGTATTACTTTATCATTTTCTGTATTTTTCGTCCATTTGTAATAGAAAATACAGTACTTCTTAAAATTTACCGTTAACTGCTGTCATAAAAAGTAAACAAAAAAAAATGTCTGCCAGAAGGCTGTGTGTTTATCAGTTTACAAATGTCATTTACAACAATATGGGTAAAACTTAATTCATAACATTAAAAAGTGAAAGATATTTTCAGTTCACAGTTAGTTTATGACAACAGAAATGGACCAATATAACCCTACTTATGCTGGCAGCATCTCAGTTTCAACTTCGAGTTTGCATTTTCACTTTTGGATCTCACTCGCTTATTTTTGTTGCTGTTATTTAAGTTCATTAAGTGAGAAATCTATTTTATGTATATACTTTTGTTCTGAAAATTTTAAGTTTTATCAAAATTTAAAAACTTTACTTGTTATTGTGGTGTATTCAAAAGTTATCATGACATAAAGTTAAGAAATTTGAATTTAACATTTGCATCTTGATTTGCTATGTATTCATTAAAAAAATAAATAAAAGAAATAACACTTCTATGAATTTTTCATTCTACAGTCATACAACAAATGAATGTCATACAATCCTTTAAATTCCGCCCCCTTCTTTTCAAATCAACTCTCGTAAAGTTTTCCGACAAGCGGGCTCTATTGAACATCTGGATTTTCCTCCGTGAAATCAAGAATCAGTTCAATATGATCCTTGCTCATATATCCAGTGCCATTGTGCAGAAGCGTAGCAATTTAAAAATCATGGGGGGGGGGGGCCTCAAATAATTTCATTTCCAAATGCTAGAAATTATTTCCAAGAAAAACCAATTAACAATCAAAAAGTAATTAGTATTCACTCATTGTTATTAATATTAATTACATTAATTACAAACAGTGGCGTTTAGACCCGGATTTTGGGGGGGGGGGGGGGTTCTTCGAGAGAAGTGAGCTAATTTCATTGTCTTACAGGAAAATTGGTCAAATTCTAGACAATTTTCACCATTTTAGGGGGGTTTCTTCGGGAAACGAGCTAATTTCATTGTTTTCTAAGAAAAATTGGTCAAATTCTAGATAATTTTCACCTTTATTAGGGGGGTTTCTTCGGTCAAAGTGAGCTAATTTCATTGTTTTATAGAAAAATTGGTCAAATTCTAGAAAATCTTCACCATTTTAGGAGGGGATTTATCCGCAAAGTCCTTCAGTGATTACAAAAAATCACTAATTAATGAATATTTTTATAGATCATTAAATTCATAGTTTTCACAAAATAACCGAAATGCTTACGATTCATAGTTAATCAACACTGCACTACACAACTACACATAAATGATAGTTTAATCAACGAATCGTTGATTTAAATACATTTATTAAATGTGATTAATGTAAAACAAACAGTAACACTTTTTGTTTTAAATCTGCATCATTTGGTATAAAAATGAAAATTTCCTGATTTCTAATGGGGGGGGGAGGGGGCTTGAAGCACCTCCCCTCCGCCTTTCCTAAATTTGTGACAAAATAAGGTAGCGAGCAAGCTCAGAAGAGAGAAACGCGCGCAGTAAGCGATTGAACTCTCCGCGCTTTGAATTCATTTTCGCTCGTCTAAAAGGAGCATTCTGATTGGTTCTTTCCGCGGAAACCTGTCACCCCTGCCATTTTCTCCGGATGGACTATTCCCGCTTCTTTCGACCGGTAGCCGTCGTGTCGCATTTCGCTTGGAATGCATATGGACTGGATTCCGACGTCAGACCGGTTCTGCGGTTCTGTCATCTCGCTTCTCACGCGTCGAAAGATTGGAATAGCCACCCTGGTGTAGCAGCCAATCAAAGTGCTTCTTTGGAGTTCTCAGAGCGGTATTGTTTTTTGTTACGCGTTCTTGAGGGATTTACACCTCATAATTTTAGGAAATAAGGGTCGCCAATTTCAGTTTATTGATGCAAAACTTTAGCATTCTTAACAAAGATACAGAATGAGTAAATTATAAAAAAACTAGTAAAAAATAAAAAGTTTATTAGAAATAATAATTTTTATGTAAAAATGAAAAGCAAAACAAAAATTCGTAACATTTTTGGGGGAAAATATATCAATTTTCCAGTAACAGGAGGAGGAGAGAAAAACTAGGGAGGAAAGGCGAGGGTTTTTTTTTTTTGCGAAAACTCGCATCAAATTCAGGGGTGGGGGGGGCATCCGGTTTTCTCCGTTAATATGCTCAAGTCTAAGTCACACCTAATTCACGTCAAAAATTGATTTATTACTCCCCCCTTCTTATATACTAATCTCATATACTTACTGAAATACCACTTCAATTTTGTTTCATGAAAGGTTAAAAAAATTTCCATTTTCATCTGTCATTCCCACAAGTATAATGGAAGTTATTTTTTTTTTTATTATTATTTAAACTAAGCAATATTCTTCCGTGCAAACCCTAATTAAGGACTAACGCAAATAGGGGGAAGACAATATTTCGCTTCCGCATGATATGCATTGACAGATTGACAGAGCGCACATTTGCGTGATATAAATTGACAGGGCGCACATTTGCGTGATATGCATTGACAGGACGCACATTTGCGTGATATACATTGACAGGGCTTACATTTGAGTGATATACATTGACAGGGCGCAAATTTGCTTAATATACATTGACAGGGCAGGATGTCTACAGAACGCGCATAAGTCCCGAACAAGTCGCAAATTCGGAAATCGGTCACGAAATCTAAGAATAGATCACTAAAATTTTCCATCCAACGATACCGATCCCCACAGAAGGCATCGGATGTCCGGTATTCGACAGATTTTTAAATATTCGGATTCCAATCTGATCACTGCACGAAATATCCGGTTGTATAGTTTTATTATTAAAATTAATGAATCTGTCATGAAATTTTTTTTGTAAATTACAAACTCAGTACAGTTTTTATGTCTATAGAATACATGTGTATAGAATTTACTAGTTTCATACATCGGGAATATCCGATCTCCGGCAAAATCAATATCCAATGTGTCACCGATTGGTCACAAAAAAGTGCGGAAAATGTCACGAAACTTCACTTTGAAAATATGTAGACACCCTGCAGGGGTGCCCTCAGGAAGGAGTTCATCGCGCAGACTGCACCATTGACATTTGGAAAGGGGGCAGTTCGTTTCAAGGGCTTTGGGGCCCTTGATCGACTTTTCGACCGACTTAGGGAGTCAGAGTTTTAGGGGATGTGCTACCTCTCGGAGTGGGGGGATAGTTGGGCTCCCCTCACATTAACATAATTTCTTAAAAAATATTTTTAAGGTTAAAACATTACCATTTGGCCATACATTTATACGGCTATTTTAAAATTTATTTAAAGTATGATTAGACTTTAATTATAATTAGAAAAAAATATTCATGGAAGTAATTAACGATGTTAGTTGCTTTTTTGACTCATAACCTAAGATTAAACAACAGTGCATAATTTATGGATGTACATAAAAAATTATGCGTTAAAAAAGGATTATCTTTTCTAAAAGCAACCTACTTTTCGTTTAATTATGGAATTTTCTTCCGTATGAATATGTAAATATATCTTCACGTTATTCATTAATATAATTTTTCAACTTCTTTTTTAGATTTAAAAAATCTGACACATAGAAATTTAGTAATCTGGGGCTTTAAAGATATTTCTAAATTAAAAAACACCAAAAATATGCATAAATTGAAACCATAATTAGTAATAACATATTCATAAAAGAATTAGTTTCTTAAATAGCTTTTGATTGATACACATTGATATGTAACTTTAATTTATGAAAAAAACAAAAAGAAAACTTAATGTTTAAAAGTATTTATTTAATTTATATTTATATTTTTGGGCAAACCAAAATTAATTTATTGATCAAAAATAATTCTCAATATGTATCAAAAACACCATCAAAGAAGGGCAAATACAACGTCCCTATTCGTGTAAAATATTCCTTTTCATATTTCGGCGACTCAACGAACCAATACCCCAAAGTCCGAACGACTTCGATGGCACAAGAGCTGTCGAAGCGCGCTTCGATGAAGAAAGCCGTAAAACAACGATACGAACCACATGGAATTAAAGCTTTCGTTGGTTTCCCTGCGGTCCTGTGAATTTTGCGTTTGCGCCATCTAGTGAGGGTTTGGGAACTACGATCGAATCGATGTGCGCTCACTTGGGATGAGGGCCCAGAAGATCACGGAGAGGACATCTATTTTCTATATTTTATTTTTTTGATTTGAACACCTTTTCTTTTAATTTTGAACGGTTCAAACAAATCTTAACTTTAGCCGGCAATGGGGAAATGTAAAGCATAAACCCTATACACAAGACCCAAACTCCTTCAGGCTAGCTTATTAAAGGATCTCTCGGCTTAAAATATTTTTCTTATGAGTTCAAAGAAATTTAAAATTGGCGCTTGCGGGGACAATTCAACCTTATATAATTTCTAATCTAACAGATGGTTTTGCTTGGAAAAAACTTTATCGGAAAGCTCTTATGAACGTAGAACATGTACAGATACGAATTTCATCCAGAGCTAAACGAGCCTATTTGCCGATGAAGTTTTTAATCTGGATTTTTAAGGATATTTCTGAATAAATTAATGAACGATTGAATGAATTAATGAGTGAATATATATAAACCATTGAAAAAGGTATATTTTAAATAATTAAGAACTAAAGCTAAATGATAAGGAGAGAGAGATAGCTAGATAATAAATTTGATGTTAGTGCAAATGGGAAAGTAGACTCGTATAGTTCTAGACGGAGCTTCTTGTTAAAAGAATGTCTTCATACTTTTTACTTTTGATATTCAAAGAGAAGGAAGTTCTGTTATTGTACATTTTTCACGAAAACTTTCTCACTCATATTGAAACGCAAGTTTTCGTTCTTATCATCTCTGAACTAATTTTGACCATTATACTTGTTCTTCTTGATGTTTATGCGCACATATGCGCGTATAGACATGGGTGGAGAATCAAAATGCCCATTTTGGCCATACTAAGACTCATTTTATAAGTTCTGTAATGACATCTTTACGTAAGAATACTCGGGAGTCTGCTGTAATTTGAAATCCTTATTATTATCCGATTATTTTTTTTAGACTTTTTCCATTATTGAAAAGCCGTGATTAAACTGCTCTAAGCATATCTCATCTCAGACCTTTCATTTATTGTATTTATAATTGACAAGCTTTTTTTTAATAATAAAACAGAAAGAGCATTTATGAACACCGTCAAGCCTGAATATTACTAATTAGGTGCATAAAGCTGTTCATTGAGACCATAGTGAATTGAATCGCAACAAATCTATCTTTATATAAATTTACTGTTCAAAAACGAGCAATACGAACATTTTATATCTATCTCTCTAATTAAGTGCAAAATAATACCTTGTCTGGATAGCAAATTTTTAAACTGATATTTATTTATTTATTTTTAATTTTTTTTCCCATTTTCTATGCGGGACTTTAATAAGTCAAAAAGAATAACATGAAAGGTAGTATATGTTACATTCCAAATGATGAGTTTTGACGAAAAATTTTAACTATAGAAAGACGAACTTAAATGATAATGTTATTGTAAGGATATTGAATTAAAATGGTGCAATCCGACATAATTCTTTTTATCTTTCCTGTGGAAAAAAGTATAACTTTAATCTTTAACTGGAAATAGCTTAAAGCTGTTCTTCTGAATCTCGAAGAATTATTGAAAGATCTTACCGAGATTTTATTCAATTTAAAAAAAAAAATGGAATCATTTAGTTTTTAGTCAGACTTAAACTTTTAGATTCCTAATTTCGACTATTTTCAGATAATAGGCTTATTGAACATACTTCTCTTTAAGTAACAAACTTTCTAGACACAAAAGATTTTTTTTATTATTGTTATTTTTTGAAGAGTCTTCAAGAGCAGTTTAATGAGAAGCCGTGACAAATTTGAAATGATGAAACTTTATCGAAGTTTAACTCCAATTATCTCTGACGTCACCGATGTCCCTAATTAGCAAATTTTCCAAATGAAAAAAAGAAAGAAGATTTGCCAAGGCGATGTGATTAGAGGAATTGAAATAAAGTTTTTTTTTCCTTCCTAATTTACAATTTGATTTAACTTTGCGCGTAGTTTCCTTATGCTTCGGCGCCATCACTCTATTCAGCTGACGAATATACATGGTCTAATTAGCTTAAGTATGTGTATATCTCAAAAATGTCACTTTTTCGGAATCAGTTTTTTCAATTAATTATTCTTGTCGCACTAGGCATACTACACTTTTTTCCCTAGGGAATAACGTATGTTAACAAAAGACGTTTTTGTAAAAGTTCCGACTTACCTCCTGTTGTTTTCCATTTTTGACGCTAGTACTCTTTGATTCGAGTATTTAAATTGGGTATGGAATGGTTCATAGGTTAGAACTTAGTGTAAATATTTTTGAAAATGGATTAGTGGAATTTAAAGGGATGAAATGGTTGCCAGAATTTGAATAAAAATATTACAAAGGGGTCAGTTAGTTTTTCATGTTACTTGTCTCCTGGTCATCGTTTTTTTTTTTAAAAGCTTAAGTGAAACGAAAGCTTAGAAATCATTTCTAAAAATGAAAAAAATAATAAAAGAAAGAGCTTTTAAACTATCCATGGAAGTACTGATTTTATTGATAAGATACTGATAATAAGTACGGATCTTATAATTAATCCAATTTCTGAGGGCACCATCTCTCAAGATTACTGCCTTTAGGTGAAAAAAAAACAAACATAAAAAACCAATTTAGAAAGAAAAGATCCTATACCAACACTTGAATTAAAATTCGTTTTTTTTGGAGTAATCTTTTCTTGCGCAAAACCACGAGAATTTCTTTTACTTTATTGCTGCTTATATATTCATCTCGTTATCACGGAGTCGAAAGTATTTAAACTCTAAGGAAAATAGCGTTACACCCCATATTAATTCCAGTAGTTTAATTGGCAGCTATTTTAAAACCATATTACATTAGATTTTACAGAATATCTTCATATGTTCTTGGTTATTATCATAGGCTACGTTTTCTTTACTTGGAGATATTAAAAGATGCAGCACCAGAGCAATTGCTTTCAGTAATTCTCTGTAAATTGACGCATGTATTTAAGCTGTTTTGAGGAAGCTGCTGTCACACTGGAATGTGTTTGGCAAAAAAAGATGTGTTAAATTGCATATATCTTCTGATGTCAGTTATTTAGGAAATGAACTTTGATATTTCCCTCTATAATATTTTCCTTCATTGTAGAGTTAATATCAGCCTACATATCTACTATTTTTACTCCAGCATAAAAGTTTGAAATCTAAATATTATTTTATAATTTCCGTGTGAATATGGGTACTTTCATATCTTAGCTGAAAAATACATCCTAGTATTCATCATTATTATTTATGACAATTATGAGTTAATTTTTTAAAACAGATGTATGATATCTGAATATTGATATTGAATCTTTTTTTATATTATACTTTACCAAAACAAAAATAACTTAAAATATTGATTTATGGATAAAGTATTATTTTACCTGAATTTGCGAATCAATACGTGTTTGCTGAAAAGATTTCTCTTATTGAAGGATCCCACAAATGTAATTCAAAAATCAACTGCCTTTAAAGGCAGCATGAGACTCGTGCGGCTCCAAGCAGCAACAGAATGCGAAGTTAAAGAGAGGAAAAATTCTCCCAGTGACATGCTATCGTCTTCAAATGATTCAACTGAACCTTTGCGCGATGATCGTGTAAAAGGATGCTCATCAAATAACCCCGAGGTATGAGTTTATTTATTGTTGCGAACCGGATGCGTGTTAAACCTGTGTGCAAAAGCTTGTTTCAATTAATTTTGATGTCATGCATTTACATGAAAAAAAAAAGAAAAGAAAAAGTACGATTTTGTAACAACGATAGTATTGAACACACCAATATCTTGGCGTAATGGTACACTTATTTATATCGCCAAGAAATAAAAGCATACTTTTTTCTGCATGTTTATAGAATACGGTATCTTAAGTGCCCACCCCTCGCTTAGAATCTTTGGCATCTTGACTAACCAACCTATTGGTACACCAGACACATTACATCTCACGTCACTGTTTGTAATTTAGAAATTAGAGTTTACGTGTATATTTCTTATAATTTTTAATTGTACAAAGAGACCAACACATGCTATATTTCTGCTCACTAATCAGTCCCCCCCCCCCCCTCTTTCTCTCAAAGTGTCACCAAAACCCGGAAAAGTATCAAGAGTAGAGCTGAGAGCACTAAGTAATATTTCATCACGACGTATACATTTTAGAGGAATCTCACACTCATAACTCTTATTATTTTTGACACTTCTGTCTTAGAGCTCTCGTCTCCTTATGCTCTCTTCATCAAATTTGTATAGATAAATGATAAAAAAGTGTTTTTATTAACATTTAATGCGTTTAATTTCCAAATTTAAACTGGAGTTCACTCACTGTATTTGCTTGTTTTAAGAGTTATCAAAATAAATAAATAAATGAAAATAAGCTAAGAAAAGTAATGAAAAATAAAATGTGATTTTTTTCTTTGTATTAGACCACATTATTAGTCTTATAGTTATCGAAGCTTCGTTGTGATCTTAAGGTTCTAAAAAGCAAACTTCTGTCTTATTTTTACAGACTGAATTTCAATTTTTGACTCCGAAAATAATAACACACCGTCCAGTGAGTGTAATAAGTCCCACTGACGGATCTGGTCCATTCAAAGATGCACCAGTCGAATCCATTGGGAGTATTAATGCGCAAAATAGAAACTCAGATTTTGAGAGAATTGTCGTGAGTGTTTCAAATCCGTCAGGGCTGGAGTCTAGAACTCCAAGAAGTGAAAAGGTACATTTTTCTACTACGATTGATTAACCTTTTTATTTATATTTCAGTTTAGTCGTTCATAGTGTTATGGTTTTAAGAAGGGCCCTTATAGGCCGGAAGTAGAACAAGACCGTATCCAACCGTTTACCAAATAATTTTATGACATTTAATGTATCCTACTTAAAAAGTTAATGGTGCGAGTGAGTGTTTGAAAATCATTCTCCACCTTTACTTTTATTCAGTAACTTCTACAAAGTTAATCATACAAACTTTATTTATAACTTAAAATTTATCCGTATATTTTGATATAACATGTTTATATTCTCTCAAAAGTTTCAAGGATTTTGAATGTTTGACCATCTTTAGAACTCTCCCAGAGAATATTATGCCATACCTACAATGCCATTCTAATAAAGATAACTGTACCATAAAAATATGTTTTCTCCTTTTAACCATTCAAAAATGCACAACTAAAAAAAAAAGCAAAACCTTTGATCCATCATTACATCTAAGTTTTAAGAAAATATCTTCATTTATTCGGAACTTATGGATCTTCAACTACTTGAAAGAATTTGGGTTTTTCAAAAACACCCCATTTTCACAAAAATAACATTTTTTCCGTCTCATGCTTTCACTTAATTTATTATTAAATGACACACATTAAATTTTTCCTCTAAGTCAAACTCAAGCTGTACTCATTTATTAGAACACTTCCATTCCGTCTACTATAAAGTAATCTTTCTTGGTCTCTTGCAAAATGGATGTAGATAGCAATCTTTAGCTTATGCATCACCTATGGATACATTTTTTGTCTCTCTCTGTTATATACGAACAGGAAATTCAATCCAGCTGTCGACACTGAGCTATATTATAATATTAAATCGCCAAAAATGTTTTAAGTTACATGGTTTTATTTAAATTCAAAACATCGTTGCATTATCCAAACAAAACTATTGTTGCCAAATGTCAAATGATAATTCTGATTATTTCCTCAGAGCCAAAATTATTATTTTTCTCCCTAATTAACGTTATAATAAATTATAAAACGGATAGATTTTTGCATTGTCATCGAAGATAAGCTTATGTGCAAAGTTTGAAGATAATTTATGCAGTAATAGTGGTCGAAAACCGCGTAACAAAGTTCCGTGACAAGTCAAGTTAAATAAAACCATGTAACAAACAAAACATAGTTGCATTATACAAACAAAACTATTGTTGCCAAACGACAAATGATAATGCTGATAATTTCCTCAGAGCCAAAATTAGTAATTTTTTTCCTAATTAACGTTATAATAAATTATAAAATGGATGGATTAGTGTATTGCCATCGAAGATAAGCTTGTGTGCAAAATTTGAAGATAATTTATGCAGTAATAGTTGTCGCAAACCGCCTTACAAAATTCCGCCACAAGTCAAGTTAAATAAAAACCATGTAATTAACTAGAGAATTTTGCTGCCAAGATGCGTCGCCTGTATCAAAATAGTGCTGAAATAGCTTTGCGATTAAAATTAAGAACACGATTACACTTCGAGTTATAAGTTCTACTCTTTTGTTGTTGTCGTGTCCTCGCGCGAAGCGAGGAAGAATGGGTGCGCTGCTCCTGAGTCTAACGGGGCCTTATAGGCAGGAGTCCGACTACCGCCCCTTTGAGAGGTCTCTTAATTTTTAACCAGCTCCCAGATGAGAGATTGGCACCCCCATAGGTATCGTTTCACGTGGAGGACTTTGGAGCCACGATCGATTTAAGGTGCGCCAGCTCCCAATAGCGTACACGGTGCCAAAGCTACCAGCCGCGAAAGGTTGTCCCCCTCCCAAACTACTGACCTCAGTCAATGTTGCTTCACTTTCGGTGTTCTGCGGAAACCGAACTTCGTCCGACTGGTTCACTGCGGGATAGTTCTGCTCTTTTAGTTCGATGGATATGTACGGAGATTTCTATTGAGGTAAGTGCTATGGCTTAATATGTGAGTAATAAACAAATGAACAAAAAATAGAGGAAAAAACTAAACTTTTTTGCCGACTAAGTTCCTGTGTCTTTCCTGTTCAGTGGCTACCGTTAAAACAGCAAAACCTCACTAAATTTCTTCATTGATTATTTATTGTTTATTTTATGTATTCACTCCATGTATGTTATGCAATGACTTCATTCTATTCTTTCAATGTAATATTAGAAGTCACATTTTTAAAGAACAAGCCCTGTAGTGAGCAAAATAAAAATGTGTTTTCAAAAGTTTCGTTTGTAAAAGCCCGAAATTTATCTAAATAAGTTAGTTGTTATATGCTTATTTATTTCAGAATTCTACAAATTTGGTGGCAACTCCAAAATCAGCAGTGTGGATTCTTAATACAAGCAGCAGTACCAGTAGCACTGAAGTATCATCTTCACCGATTTCAGCTTTCTGCTCGTCTACCAATGAACTTCAAAGTTCAGGTTTAGAGTTCTCGAAGTAAAAATACTTATGTTCAATCATTTAGTATTAGGGATGTAACTAATATTCTGCCACTATTCAGTATTCGGCCTATTCGGCCCTTTGGCCGAATAGTCATTTCATCACCTAGCCGAATACTCGGTAAGATCAAATTCGGCCTCGCCGAATATTGACGGACTATTCAGCCGAATAGTTCTAATCCAATATAAATGTAAAAAAATAAAGAAATTGGTACATTTTAAACATTTAAAATTGTGCTATAGTTATTGCAAAGGAACACATCTTTTGCAATAGTGTGTAGTTTTAATAAATAAAAATAATTTTGAAAAAATAACTACTTTTTAGCCTACTTTCCCGTAAAAGTAAAAAAAAAAATAATAATAAAGCATGAAAGAAGGCTTAATGTATCGTGAAAATATCGTTAGAAATTAAAAAAAAGTTGAAAAGAAGTTAAGTAATTAAACAAAGATTGAAAAATAAAAAAATTGAGAGTAGGGTTTTGAGAGGGGGGGGGGGGGGTGTGTCTGTCGGTCTGTCGGTCTGTCTGTCGGTCTGTCCCGCCTTAATAACTTTTGAACAATTTTTCGTTTAATTTTTTAATTTTGAACAGTTCAAAAAAATTTAACATTAGTGCCTATGGGGAAATTTCAATCCTATATAAATCCTGATCTAACGAACCGATTTGCTTGGAACAAACTTTATCGGAAAGCTCTTATGACGTAGAACATGTACAGATAGAAAGTTCATCCAGAACTAACGAGCCTATTTTCCTATGAAATATTTTGATCGCTATTTTCAAGAATATTTTTGAATTAATGAATGATTAAATGAATAAGCAAAAGAATGATTGAATAAATGAGTGAATAAATAAATGAATCACTGAATAAATGAATGATTGAATGAATATGTATTAACCGTTGAAAAAGGTATATTTGAAGCAACTAAGAACTAAAGCTAAACGAGAAAAGAGAGAGAGAGATAGCTAGATTATAAATTTAAAGCTGGTGTATACGGGAAAGTAGGGTCGTATAGTTCCAGACGGAATTTCTTGTTTAACCCTTGTTTTTAGGTTTGACTGAACAGAAACAGATTTTAAAGTTATAATATTGTATTTTACACTTAATATATTTGCTTGGTTGTGAAAATAAAAATATATTCCAGTTCAATGTATAAAATTTTAATAGTTCTTTTTAAAAAAGGTGTGTAAAATAACTCATTAAATAAAAAAAATAACTTTATAACATCTTCATAAAATTATTTTGAGCAAGGTTAAAAGTTCACTAAGCAATAGTATTTATTTAATTTAATTAAATAATTAGTACAGTAATGCTAATGCCCACATTAAAACCAGTCGTTTCTATTCCACTTGTGGGTGAAATTCTCAGTTTTATTGCATTCAAAACAATACAGAAAATAAATTACTTTTTGATAGTTTTAGGTTCTTAACAAACAGATTTAAATCATACTTCATAGATTAATGTGGGGAATTGGAGTTTGACTTTGTGAATACTTTTAAATTTGACATTTGCTTTCTATTACAACGATTTTCTGGAAGTTTTAATGTTCGGTATTCTGTCTAAGACATTGGCCGAATATTTGGCTTTGGTCTGAAGGAAATGGGCGATTATTCGTTATTCGGCTATTCTTCCAAATCACTATTTGTTACAGCCCTATTACATTTTAGTATTACTTTTTTTTTTTTTTAAGTTTTAGGATAAAGGCATTTTTGTGCGTGATGGTGAAACATTTGTGTGTACAAGTAAGAGTACATTAAATAGGAACTTAATTTTTCAATTAAAATTAAAGTTTGTATTCTTGAACAAATTTGCTATTTCTATCATGTTTTTAAGTACCCAACTGCAAGATTTCAACAATTTTAGCTGCCCTTTTTAACAGCTAAGTTATAACAACCGGCTTCAACTTGGTCACACAAATTTCAACTTAAATATGTATCAGCTCTCATCATTTCCTCTATGGAGCACATAGTATTGCACATCTCTTGAAATTGGACTATTGGAAAGGCTGTACTAAAGGATGTACCACACCCAAAATTGTTAGTTTTCAGTTTCCATGTTATGTTTGTTTTGCGCTCCTTAGTTTGTGTTGTCTTTTACTACGTTTCTCAAATTTGTTTAGAGTCTTTCCTTTACAAAAATCATACTTTTTTTAATTAGAAGAACTCCTGAGTTTGAACTCGGGATTATGTTTTCTTTTTCTTCGATAGTTTTATGATATTATTGATATTCTGCGTTTTTATCAGGCCATTAACTAGTTTGGTGGCAGTATTGGCCGTATAGTCTGCTAAAGTCTTCCGCTGTAAAGTTCTTTACTAACAGCCAACTAACGGCCGCCAGTAGTGTATTCATGTTATTCGTGCGAACTCTTACTTATAATAAAATATGGGTATTAAACAAAAATATAAAAAATTGTTAAACGCATCGCTATTTAACCGTTAGATTTATATAAAATGCAATATCTTCAAATCGAATTTCTACTTATTCTAAGCTAATGGGTCTATGAAGTGAAGAATCAACAAATCTGATTTTTCCTTTTCACATTACAAAGCTTAAATGCATCCACACTCTGCGAAGAAAAATGCCTTCTTATTTTCTTTTTACAGTCTTTTTAAAACCAACTTCTTTACCAATAGAAGAATAATTACCATTAATAAATGAGATAATTACAAAGATTTTTTTAAATTATTTTCTTCTTTTGTGGGGGAGGGACATTTTCCCCTGGATCCCCTTAATCCTACCACTACATACACGCACATATATATATATATCTTATTTTTATGTTGCTGAAACGTTGTTTGCACAACAACGCTTAGGAATGTATCGGCAGCGTAAAGTAGTAAGGAAAAAGTGGAAAGAGTCAACAAAAGGTTTTTCTTGCGGTAACCACTATGTGTTAATTTGCAGTTGAGGTTTATTTTTCTTTTCTGTAGTTCTTCTGCAGATGACGGCTTGCTCCAGACCATTGATGAAACGTCTTTGCAACGTTTTATTGCATCAGATGGACGATACGTCTATGGATACAAGCGTTCTCATTCTGACGCGCCTGTCATTCTGTATGCGCCAGCAAGTGACCGAGAAAGTCACAACGAAAAAGAGAGAAAACGAAGGTATATAGATTTCTTTTTGTCCCTTCATTTCATGAATTTGAAAGTATTGCATTGAAATTTTTCCCACTTGAATTTGGAGTAGGGAAGACATAATTATAAGGTTTGTGAATGCAGACCCCCTCTCCCCTCATTATATGAGTAAAATGCACAGTATGCTTCAAATTTACGGTAACACGACCATGAACTTGCAACAAATGCATACTTGGCTAAGCACACATTTGCAAGGAGTGAAATTACAATCCCTGGCCAAATTAAGAGCCAGGGATTGTAATTGCCCTGTACACCTGAATTTAACATTATGACAGTAAAATTAACATTAAAAATTGTCATCTTTCGCGCATGCGCAGTAAAAGGTTAAATCCTTTAAATGTCTGTAATTTATCGAATATTCAACATTTTTATTTAAAATTTCTGTACAAAGCTTCCCTTGTATGTTGTCAAGTTTCTGAAAGTTCGGTAACGTTTTGCGAAAACCTTTTTGTGTTATAAGCCAAAAACGTGTGGAGTTTTCGAAAGAAATTCCTATCTTCGGGAGTATAAATACAATTTTTACGAAAATGCACAGAGTAATTGCACATCGCAATTAAACTATTTTCTGAAAATTACAGCTTATTTCCAGCTTTTAACGTCTCCTAAAGACAAGCTCGAATGAATTTTTACTCGAACGTGTTAACATTGTAAATTAAAACACTATCAAATAATTTTAAAAAAAGCCTTTTTCTCTACTTATTTGATCAGATTTTGCATCAGACTAAGTTTTAAGTATGAAATTACGAAAACTCTGCAGTGCGTCTATAAATTTGGCTAGGGACTGTATGACTCGAAATAGACTTATTCTGTAAATTTGGGCCTCCCCCCCCCCCCCCCCGCCAATTGTGAAGTGCTTTTATAGCATTTTGTGCAAGCCATTGAAGTGCCAAAATGTTTCAATGCTGTATCTAAATTTTGATAATTCACCGTTTGAAATAGCCTGTCTCAAACGTTTTCATATCCTTTTCTTTTCTTTAATGGTGGATTTCCTAACTACGCTCTTCTTTTTTCGAGTAAATCTTCATGACCCCTTTTAAAGCTAAATTTTGCCGCTCTTTATTTTGAATTTTGATCTTTCCTTAAATGAACTGGGAGTAATAAACTTAATTATCCTCATTCGTTTCTGTTCGTTTGTCATAATTTTTCGTGCGATATTGAACTTTGCTATCCCTATTTTTAGAAATTAAAAATTTTTATTAACCAGTTTTCTGTAGCTTTCAGGATTAATTTTCTTCAAAGTTTGAGTATTGGCATAAAGTCCTTTTACTAGTACTAATTTGACAACATTATTGCTCGTTTCATAAAGTCTCCAGAATACATTGATATTTTCCGAAGAATTTGGATTTGGGTAAAAGTGTTTTTAATTAGCTTTTCTTCTGAATTGCTTTTTTAAGAGTTTCATCTTCGCTCAAACTATCTTGTATTGGTAATTCTCTTCAAATCCGCTACAGATCCAATACGACCTTTTTCTTCGTTTGTCAGAAAATGTTCAGACAAATTTTCAATTAAAAAAATTGGATTCCTTTTCCAATAGTTAATTCATGCAGTCGGTCTATTTTAATTTAATAGCATAATTTTGCTCCGTATTTGACGATTTAATCACCTTATTCAACCCGCCGTTATTTCATTGATGCCACATTTGTACAATTATGAGCAAATGTAAATGGGTATATAGAAAACCCAGATTTACTTAGCCTGATTAGCTTAGCCTTAAAATCTAATGCCATTTGCGTTTTTTCCAAATATTTGTAGATTCACGCATATGCAACGACTGCTCCAACACCTCTCTGATTGGAAAGATTGCATATTAACAGTTTTATTTTAACATTTTACATTAAAAATAAAGGTAACCTATCTTGTTCCCGTAACATAACTTTTAGATATCTAAAATGGCAACAAGCCTGTGATCTTATTTTTGTTAATTATTTCTCTAGCCTGTTTTTCTGTCGCTCCACGATATCTTCCTCATTCTTTTATCAAATTCCATGATTTACCCCTCATTTTAAAGCTCATCGTGTCGGCTAATGACGAAAAATAGACCCCACGGTCTAAAAATATACCGCTTCTTTTAAATTTGAGTTTTAAAATCATCTAGGAAGGGGTCCTTTAATGGATGCCAAATGGGTGCTGTGTACGCTGGCATCATCTGTTATTAAGTAAACAAACAAGAAACTCTTCTGTTTTTATCGTGTAGAAAATTGGACAGTTTTAGCTGCGTCTGTGTATTAAACTTATTCAATTGTTAGGCTCTACACATTCATTTGTATTATGAATGTGTAGAGCCTAACCAACCAACAGTAACTATATTTTAAGCAATGGAACTGTTTCGTTATTGTATTTTAATGCTAGTATCTATACTAATAACAAAAATAATTATCATTATTATTGTGATTGTTTTATTATTTTGAATATCTAAATAACAGTGGAAAAAATTGTAACGACTATTTGTACTGATGTGTTCAATTACATGCCTTTTTTTGTACCAACACCAGGTTACTTTTTTCTATTCTTGTTCATAATGTCCTTTCTCCCAAGTTAGTGCGGAATTCCGCACGGGTTGATTAGTTCTTGTTACTATATTTTCCCCTTTAAGTCTCTAAGCAAGTAAAGCGAGCAATGTTGCATTTTTTTTCAGATAAGAGTTCCCACTTTTTATCAACAGTGTAGCTTTAAAATCTCTTGGGTTTTGTCACGAAAACTGATTATATTTTAGGAGCCGAGTAGCTGAAGCTTGCAGCACTTTAAGGCGCTTAATACCGGGACTGAGTGAGAAAACTGACAAAGCTACTGTGTTCGAAGCAACAGCAAAATATCTGAAGTTCATAAGAGATAAATTTGGATCCGAGTTTCATGAGGTATGATTTTCCTGTTTTATGGTATTTCTATAATATTCATGCATCATTGTGTACTGTACAAGTCATTCAATTACGTTTAAATCCAGATGTCCTCTAATTATAATGTCCTAACCTTTATATTATAACAGTCAAATAATTTTAATCGTATTACTGAATCTTAATATTTAATATGACGGGAAACCTTAAACATGAAGAGCAAGTTTATGAAATGAACGAAAAATGAATAGCTAAAGCTATATGAAGCTTCGTGTACTTTAATTTTGCTTTAATGGGCTACCTTAATTATGAAGTATTTCAAGTCTCAGTGATTCTTATCAGTGCCAGCATTGTGTCTTGAGATTCTTTCGTTTTTGACTGACTTCCAACCGGAGGACGGTTATCAATTCATACCGTAAGTATGTTTGTTTGCGCATCGATAATTTCTCCTGGATCAACCGATTTTGATGATTTAAAAAAAAATGGATTGAGGGTGCTGGTTTCCCATAGATCCCGTACCTTCGTTTGACTATATTCGATAATTAGGCAAAAATAAAGGGTGGAAATATAGTCATTTTTTAGTTTTTTCATTCATGACTTTTTTCTAAATTATCCGATTTTAACATTTAATCACATGATTTAACCCTTTCTTGGATTCATGATTTATTCAAAATCGCGCAAAGCAGTCTTGACTACGAATAATACTTAGAGCTCTACAGAAGCTTACATAAGTAGCTGTAATGTCCACAAACGACTACGCCATACCGCTAAACCAAACATTAAGTACACTGTTAAAAAAAACCTGAATTTTCAGTGTTTTTTTATTGATTTTAACGGAAGATTTCTGTAGTGCTTCAATACATGGTTTTTCCTTCCAAAAACGGAAATATCACATCCCGAAAATATGAGATCGGAACTTTTCCGTTTTTCGGTTGCTGCATTTTCACAACCTGTTGGATCAACGGAGAAAAAAGAAATGGAATCTCGGGAAAATATTATCGGAAACGGAATATTTCCGGCAACTCTGCTGCCGTACGTTTTCCGTCATTTTCAGGAGAATTTTTTTTAGTGTATGCATTTTGCATGATAACGTTGTTTCCGTATTTTTGTCCACGTTTTGTAATCTCACTCTGCATACTTTAAAAATATTTGATGTTAACTTTATTCTTTTTTTCGTAGGCTTATTGTTTAAAGTATTTTCAAGACTAATGCTGTGATAAACTTATAAATTAGGTCTTCCAGAACTACTCTTTAAGATATTGCGATACTTATTTTTGTATTTTAAAATTCATGGCAAAATAATAAAAATGTGAAAGTGGATTTTCTGTCTGTACTAATAAAGTTGTTATTGGTTAGCCTGTTGTGAATCAATTCTTTCAACTGCACCTCAAAAGTTTAAAATAATGCCTGCAGAGATTATACCTACTCGATCGGCAGTAATCTTGCAAATCAAACCTTAAATTTTGCTACTTTCTATTTTTAGGATAAAGTGTTTCGGGATATTTTGTCTCCGGATTTACGATAGATATCGTTAAAACAACATGCTGTATACTTAGTTTACGAAATGAATCCATCAAATGTAAAAGTCATTTAATCCAAAACAGCAGTTTCGAGACATTGCAAATTAAACTTCCGAATTTTTATGAGATGTACAGTAGGAATCTTTTTACAGACGCGAAACTCCTAAAGTAGGTTCACTGATGTAGCTTTTAAATTGTATAAATTGGTTTATATCTCATAAAATGCCTAACAGGAAATTCTAGTCCACTGCAGAAGTCTGTTCTTTATCTTTTTTTTTTTTTTTTTGTGTGTGTGGATATAGTGTCTTTTACGTGAACGCCGACTCCTTTAAAATATCGAGATTACAGAAGTCAATAACGAGGGAACTTTCTTTAGGCAAAAGGACAGTTCTCAAAATATATTCTTATTTCGTTAACCTAAATTTCCCTTTCATTTGATAAATTTATTGTTATTATTTTTCGTTATTTTATATTCTCGAAATATTCTATGCAAATGCACATTTTCTGTTCAATCGAAAATCATTATCTTTATTGATTTTTTTCGCAAATTGATACTATACATTGTAATTATTCTCATGATCCATCATTTTGGAATTCAAAAAGCTTTATCTAAAGAAAAAAAGATTAGAAAAAAATCCTTCTAAGTCGTTTTCTATAAACAAGTCTGCATAACATTTTTATTCATGACGTTCCCGGAAATATGGAAATGGGTTTGCGCTATGAATTATGCATTTTTGTGTGCAGCTGAAAGCTCAAAAAAGAAAAATTAATTTATTGAGTGCAGTTATTACAAGCAAAGTTTCTAACACCTATATTGTAAAATATGCTCTCAATCAATAAAGCGAACTCAACTGGGACTGAACAATAGCTGGACCTCAATCAATGTAAACTTCAGATAGTTTCCAAGTGTCTAATATTGATTTTCCATTCATTATTTGCTATCCGCATTGAATCAATGAGTATTATGACTCAAACGCATCTCGCATTTCAGAAT
Organism: Octonoba sinensis; assembly: GCA_038502835.1. NCBI lineage: Eukaryota > Metazoa > Arthropoda > Arachnida > Araneae > Uloboridae > Octonoba > Octonoba sinensis. Next base: position 107,380,058 of record CM076599.1, on the reverse strand, counting down.
GTGTGTTTTCTTTTTTTGTTTTTTCCCTCTCTTTCCTCTTTAAAAAAAGTATTTAATTTACATTAATATTACTTTTATGACATAAATTTACTATATGACTTACGTAATAATTGACAAGCATATTAATTTTTACTACTTACGTCAAGATAGACATTAATAATTTTTTGTAAATAGTGAATTTTTTTGAAATATGAAGGACCATTATATCTAATTATGGTGGCCTGCAATACTAGGCAGATTAATTCATTTGTACATCAAGATAGATATTAATTTTTTTATTAATGATTTTTAATACCATAAAATCTAATGTAGTGTATATTTTCCGTCCTAATTTTTTAAACTTTTCAATCATCACCATCTCTTTTGCGCACACGCTTAGCTTGTGCGAAATTCCTTTTACCTGATATTTGAGAGTGATCAAAACTAAAATGGGGAATGCAAAATCAAAAGAAATCTTGGATACTTTTCATATGGATTCTAGTAGATAGATTGAAGTACTCTTTTCCAGTAGATAGATTGAAGATTAAGCAATGAAAGCAAACAGTACATCTCTTCTCTATCTCTACTAATAATAAAGCAGTAAGAATGTGTGTGTGTGTCTGTCTGTCTGTCTGTCTGTGTCCGGCGTAGGGCCCAGACCGTCCAGCGGATTTTCATGAAATTTGGCACGAAATTAGTTTGGAACATGGGGGTGTGCACCTCGGAGAGTTTTTTCTGAAATTCGAATTTGTTCTTCTTTTATTCCAATTTATAGCCGAAAGTTTCATAAAATAGACATTTTATATGGGAAGAAATTATCGCATCGTTTCGAGCTTGATACCGTTGAAAAGCGCGTAAAAAACTACCCCGGCAGGAGTTTCGCTCTGCGTGCGAAAATTCGAAGCCTCTAAATTAACTAGAAAAGAAGTTATAAGCATTTTTCTCTTCAGTTCGAAATTATTTTTTCACGGTAATTAACTTTAATTTTAATTGTTATCATGCCCCCCCCCCCCCCCGACTGACGATTGATCCTTTTTTCTTTTGACGAATTGGAATTTATTGTTTGCGGTTTTTAGCATTTTGAGGAGCAGCCGATTTTTAATTAATTTATTTCTTTTTTTGGATTTTGATTATTATTTTTTTAAAACGAATTAAAATTTTTTTCCTGCGGCTCACAGGCGATCGATAGCTTTATTTTGATTTCCTTATTTTGACATGTATTTTACGGGACCATTTTCCATACTGCACAGGAGTTTTTAAAAGAAATGTTATCCTTTATAGCGATTTTTGTTATTCCAGCTTATTATTACTATTTATACTTCCATTTATTTATTTATTTATTTATTTTGACAGGGAATTAGCACACATGTTATTTTCCTATTTGAGCTGTGATGAAAGGTTTATTCCGCTTTCAAAGCTTTGCTTGCTGCTGTTTGTTTCTGCAAGCTACAAAATTTCGTCTTTCTGTTTTAATGTCAATAAATAATTGATAAAAATTAATTATACTAAATTTTTTTTAATTAAAACTATTCTAATTTATTATAATCATCCTTTTTGTGTGGGTACTTGAACTAAACAAACAAAATGTGTTTTCTTTCAAATATTTTCTTTTTTGTTTTGTTTCGTTTCTTTCTTTCTTTTTTTATTGTGTGTGTTTTGTAAAAAAAAAAAAAAGCTTAATATTTGTAGTATCTCTGGTTGATTGCCGTGGGCAGCTAATTTTTAATTATGTGGAATGCTATACATTTTAATAAAATAACATAATTTACACCTAAAAAAGTCATCACTATATACACAATGGCAAACCGACTGGTCTTTTCATTTTTTAACACGGGCATAGCCGTGCGGGTACCGCTAGTTAAATAATATAAATACTTATTAGAGGATGAAAGATTCGTAAGGCGATAATACAAGACGCTAATACACTTGAAGTTGAGAAAAAATATTGTTGAGCATTTGGTCGGTAATGTAATACTGGCTTATCATAATTCAGCCAATATTGAACAAATTATCTTGATGTAATGTTTCTGAGACAATGTTTATTTAGGCAAAGATGTAATATTGGGAAAATCTTTCTATAGTTGGCCTACAGTATTGCCTATGGGGGTAATTTCGAGCGAGTACTGCCCAGGAGATCTCACCCTTCTTAGGATTCTCATATGTTTTCCAACTGTCCAATCACTAAATTCATTCTCAAAACAAAAGTAAAAAGTAGTAACATATCACATTGAAATAAAGTCTGAGTCACGTACTTCTCTCGACTTCTTGTCTATATTGTGGATGGTATGAAAAATAGCAAAATACTGTGTCGCAAATACTTCTGAGCAGGGCAGAATTTAAATTCATGCCGCCTACAGGTATACATGTGAAATTCGCCGCCCTTTTTCCTTCTGAGCCTCTTCAACGAATTTATTACGATACTTGAAAAATATTTTCTTTTTAGGAATTGGATTAAAGCAAATGTTATTTAATAATAAGAAATATATGTCACTATAGGAAATAAAAAACACTGATATTTTACTTTTAAAAAAGTTAAAAAAAAGAAATATTTCACCCTAGTCAGCTGTCTACTCTGCCTATTTAAAAATTAGGCTACCTAATCCGCAAATATCTTCGCTTTCATCAAGAGAATTCCATTAAACAAATCACTATGAAAAATGTCTATGTGATGTATGATTAGAGGGCAACTCCACTGTAACGGAAAGACATTTTTGATCAAAAATCAGAAATCAATTGATTTCAACAAAGCTATGTTCCCTTTCAAAATTTAAAAAAAAAAAAAAAAAAAATTAAAAATAATAATCGAATATGTGATATATTCGATTTTTTTATCAGTATTTTGTCATATCGAACTGTTAGCAATCAGATGCAAAGCTGCATGTCTTTATGAACATAGCTTCTCTTCATTCTAATCACTTGGGCTTCTTTTTAAATCAAAAAATATCATTCAATCACATAAAGTAGTCCCCTATCGCAAACGCATTTAACTTATTTCTGCATAAGATAAGTATTGGATCAGAGATCAAACTGCGTATTTTTTGGAAGCAAAGAGATAAGTATTGGATCAAGAACCACACTGCATTTTTTTTGGCTTGTAATCAAAACAAAGTTCATAAATTGTTTTGATTACAATATATTTCAAGGAATATTTTCGAGTTTCGCGTACAGATGGCGCCAAAACGAAGAATGTTAAGATTACTTTTGGACTTGGAATGGTCCCCAAATCAACTATGAGTAATAATTATAACAAAGGAAGCTCTAAAACTTTTTGCCCACAAAAAGGCATATTAAAGGAAGGGAAGCGGAGAGGGGTTCAAAAGCAAAAATACTCTTTTAATTCGTGCTTTTCTAGCTAAATTTCAAATGATTGATTTTAAAGTAACAATAAATATCTGATCAGTAAAATTAAAATATTTTTTTGAAAAAATGTTTAATATTTATATTTATAACTAATAGAAGAAAATACCGAAATTTTACTTCAGCAAATACCGGTTTCAAGAAATTGGAAAATATGTCTAAGTACCGATGTTCGGTATGCCGGAATACAGGTATTGTAAACACTACTGATAAGTGATTTCTTTGTTAAACTTACATCAAAAAGCGCTTATTGACACTAGCGTTACTTCGTTACATAGGCGTAACCAGGGGGGGGTTTTGGGGGTTCAAACCCCCCCCCCCATTGGGTATGTACTTATTTAGGCACACAGAAAAATTTCTGGCTACGGACTTGCAAAGCACAATTTTTTTCCCCCTAAGAAAATTAAACACATATGCATATGATTTTTTTCTCTCCTTTTTCTCTGAAGGGCTGCGATCATGGCCAAAGTATGCAGCTCATAATAAAGAAGACTTTTCATCTGGTTATAAGGTTATAATCAACCCCCTTATCACTTTGGGGGGGGGGGGGGGTAACAGCGGAAGGTGGCTTCAATCACCGTACCACACACAGACAGAGATCCTTTCAATCCCTCCAGAGGGTTTTCTTTCCTTCTTGATGTCTTTTTTACCCAAAGGCAGCAATCTGGGAATACAATCGCACAAGTAATAAGTTTCCTGGAAAATATTCTCTACTGTGATGGAGTCCTAAAGTCTAATTGTCCTAATGGGTTAAACCCTCAAGCCAGGAAGGGATTCTCATTAAGAAACTTAAAGAGCAGTTTGTATTTATTTATGACTTCCTGTCCAAACACCCATTTTGGTAAAATCTTTTTTGTAGATGAGCCGATTGGAAAACTGATGAACTGTATTTGCATTGCATTCTCATTTACAGATGTTCTCTCATCTCTTATATTTTAAATGATTTTTTTTTCTTATTATGGTCCATCAGTGATTGCATTACGACTCTGGAAATCATCCGTTCAACGTTTCCAATCTCACTGCTACGGTTTAATGCTGCATTTTAATTTACAATCAAGTATTATTTATATTGTAGCTAAATTTTTAATTATTTTCGATACATAATAATGTTTGCACTCCAGCGATGGACACGTTAGTCATCCAAAAAGAAAAGAAAATTTGATTTAAATGCTTCCACTTCTGAGGTATGTTTTGCTACAAATTTAACAAATTTTTTAGAAATTTATTGTGGGGAAGAGCATTTTTTTTGGGAAATTTGGGGGATTTTTTTCTCTAAAATTCGACTATTTTCCGGTTTTAATATTATGAATGCCTGGACATAGAAGATTACTTAGCGCTAAATATTGAATTTTCTATTGCGTTTGAATTAAAAAATAAACTTATAGATCTAGTAAGGAATGTTTAATGTTTTTGTGAATCAAGGCCGTATCCAGAGGGGAAGGGGGACCCACGGGCAGCCCCCCCCCCCCAGAAATCTTTTGTAAGGTATTATATATTCCTCCCTAAAACTTTTCTTTACAAAAGTGTGTCGAAGTCTGGGCCCCCCGAAAAAAAATTCTGGATACTGCCTTGGCTCCGGAGCAGGGGAGCATGTTAAGAATTAGGAAGGGCTGTGTATGCTTCAAAATCATACCCTTTATATATACATATATATAGATATATATGATTAGAAATGATGTTGATATGAATTTTTCTACATATATGATGCTTTTTGATGTATATATAGTAGATGTATGTTTAGATTTTTGGTGAAGTTAGAGGAGTGGGTGTTTGGGGCTTCTGCAACTTAAATTTTTGTAACTGGTCTTACATGTATAATGCTTAGGATAACTCTGGAGGTAAGGCTTCGAGGTCTCTCCACTGGAAACTTTTTGAAATCTTCCTAGCAATGCAATTTCGGGATACTTTGGTGATCTTAGAGGAAACAGAAAGGAGTTAGGTTACTCTCCCCAGCGCAATTTTTTTCAAAATAAAGTCTTATATCTTTTAAGTTACTTTTGGTGTCGCTCGTGATAGTGTTGAATGTCCTTTCCCTGAAAGTGTTTCCGAAAGTAAAGTGTCTTAAAAGCGTAATTTCTCTTTTCTTTCTTTTTTTAAAACTTGTGATCTGAATTTTTTTGCCGGGGGGGGGGGGGGAAGAGTTGACTTGCTCGAAGGGGGTAGTTCCCCCCCCCCCCACCGGGAGATGCCTGAAATAAACACGGAGTATATCTTTAGAGACATGTATTTATGACTAGTAAATTTTCAACTCTTTTACACTTCGTATTGGTGTTTAGTCTGTACATTTTTAGGGTGACCCACCCCTTTCACCAACTCTAGTTACGCCTATGCTTCGTTAAACGTCAAGAGCTTTTCACATAGCTAAAATACACCTGATGAAGTATTATGAAAAACCTCAAAACACTTGTACTTTTTAAAAAAAAATTATTACCGTAAATGCGTTGTTTGAAAAGTTGCTATTCTGATTTAACAGTTGAAGATTTCTGTTAACGAAAATAGTTCTAATTTCCGGCACCAGTAGATGTGAAATTGATCGTATGTGCTTTGTAAAACATTGAAGTTTTTTTTAATGCTTAAACACAAAATATTCATGCTTCCCTTTTAATTTTCATTCAAGTAAAAATCTAATTTGACTCTTTAATTGGATCATAAACATAAAACCTTTAAAGGGGACATAAAAGGATTTCGTCTTGTCTTTCGCCATTTCAATGAGATATAATAAAATTAGTTGTTTGCACTAAAAAAAGTTATTAGTTTAAACTTTTTCATTTACTCTTAACTAACTTATCGTTTAATGTGAAATGCAATTAATGAAATAGTGTGAATGCTTTTTTGAAAAGAATTTTTATTACTTAGTGAAAAAAAAAACTTTTTAATCCACAACATGTTAAAAAACATTTTTAGTGAATTTTTCATTTTGGAAATTTGAAATTCTAATAGGCAGAATGGATTCTAGATGTCCAACATCATTACTAGGAATTACGAAACTCATAAGTTTAAATCTTAAATATTCTATCAAACTCTACTAAAAATCAAATGCTTGGGTAAAAAATCTGTGGATCTTCTTTAGTTTTTGGATGCACGATAAAAAGAGTTGGATTTTTACTACTCAATCTTTGTTTAGTAATTTACAGTTTTGTAATTTTATCATTTACCTGTGTTATCGGTAGCAGTGGGCGTAGCTAGAAATTGCTGAATGGGAGGGGAGGGGGTGCAACAGCGGTTTAACTTGTATGTGCCTCCCCCCCCCCCCCCCCCCCGTTCCTCGCAGCATGAAAGCACCGTCACAGTTGAAAATTGCATTCAGGCGGCCAGGATAATGAAGCTTGAAATTTGACAGAGTAACCTCCTGCTGAAAGGTTAGATCTGGATTTCTACGTCACTGCTAAATAGTGCATAGTCACAAATCGTAAAAAACGTGACATTCCTTTTTCAATAAAGAGTAAAAAAGAAAAAAAAGGATCCAGTATCTTGTTTTTTTTTTTTTTGTAAATTTTTTATATGTCATGGAAAAGGGGCAAAGTGCAAAATTGGAATTTTCAGAACCTGAGTTCAATGTTAATTTATTAGTTTACCCTACTGTCCCAGTATTTGTTACACTTTATGATCGTCTATATCAGGGGTATTCAATCTTTTACACTTTGGGGAACCCTTTGAGCGTACCATTTTCTTGAAGGAGCATCTTCATCAAAGAGCAAATATTGAATGTCAAAGTATTATCTTATTTAAATTTACAAAATTAATATTCCATCTTTATTTTCACAATACGAGCATCTTAACAAGAAATGAATGCTAATGTTTTTTTTTTTATTTTCTAAAATTTATTCTAAGAAAAATAAACAAAATCAACAATATTTTAAATTAC